>ONZH01019684.1:0-600000 GCA_900303285.1 Rhinella marina | reverse complement strand
AGCCTGGTGTGTGTCTGCTTACTGAACTGCAAGAGAACTACAGAGCCCAGCGTGCACTGGCTCTTCCCCTTGCATGCACTGACAGTCTTTTTGTGCACTGTACACTAGTTCTTTTCTCTGGTGCCTTACCAGTACAAGGTGTAGCAGAGCTGACTTTGTCATGTCAGTATCTGTAGTGTGCATCATGACAGGTTGATGTTGTGATCTATAACAGTGTACAGTGGCGCATCACAAACTGAGCCCTGCTGCATTGGTAAGGTACCTCTTCTGGACCACAACCTAAAATCTACATTAGTAGGGCCCCCTGGAGCTTGTTTGCGTTTTTGGAACAGCCCTTTAAGATGACACCTGTACGGCCAGTGCCAGGGCTGCAGGCGAGCTCGCTGAGTGACCGTTATTCCTGACAACGTTTTTTTTTTATTGTTCCAGTGTCTGTAGATTATGGAGGGATTGTGCGTGGCGTAAACTGAAGGCAAGGCAGAGAGTGACGTGGATATCCGCTGTGGGGGCAGGGGATCCGGATTTGGGGGGACACTCTCTGGTTCAAGTTGTCAAAGAAGAATTAGAGGTAAGTGAGACATTTTTCAATCATTTTCTAACTGTAGGACCCTGAATAAACCTTCTATGATGTCCAGTGTCCTAATGTCATTTATTTCTATTGTGTCCTTAAAGGGGTTGTCTCACGTCAGCAAATTATCACGTAAAGAAAGTTAAAGGGGTTGTTCCTACTGATGATTTATCCTCTGGATAGGTCATCAGCACCTGAGAAGGCACGTGGCCTGGGAGCAGCTCAGATCAATTCACTTCAATGTGATGTCACTGGCCTGTGGGAAGCAGCAAGAAGGCCACGCGGGGGTCCAACACCTGATCAGATGCTGATGACCTATCCAAAGAATAGATCATCAGTAAGAAAAAAAGGCGGACAACCCCTTTAAAGGGTTTTTGTCTCAAATTTAACCCTTTTAAACCTGCTGACATTAGCGATGTGCTAATGTCAGCAGACCCTAACTGTGGTATTGTTATGTTTATTGGGGGCCCCCTTACTGTGATAATCTTACTTTTGTTATATGTAAATGAGCCTCTAGGAGCAGGGGGGCATTGCCCCTGTTCCTAGAGACTCCATTTTCCTACCTCCTTCCACACCTCGAGATCCTTGATTGACAGGGTCAGCGCTCGTCTTCTCCGGCCAGCCCTGTGTGCCGGGGAAAGCTCGCGCATGCGCAGTGCAGCACACAGGGCTGGCAGCAGGACACGAACGCTGCCTGGCCCTATCAATCAAGGACCTCGGGGCATGGAAGGAGGTAGGAAAACGGAGCCTCTAGGAGCAGGGGCAACGCCCCCCCTGCTCCTAGAGGCTCATGTACATATAACAAAAGTAAGATTATCACAGTAAGGGGGCCCCCAATAAACATAATAATACCACATTTAGGGTCTGCTGACATTAGCACATCGCTAATGTCAGCAGGTTTAAAAGGGTTAAATCTGATGACAGAAACCCTTTAATACACCTACTAATGTATTGTGATGTCCATATTGCTTCCTTTGGCGGCTGGATCCATTTTTCCATCACATTATACACTGCTTGTTTCCATGGTTACAGACCACCCTGCAATCCGTGGTCGTGCTTGCACACTATAGGAAAAAGTGCCCATGGAAACGAGCAGTGTATAATGTGATGGAAAAATGAATCAAGTCAACAAAGGAAGAAATATGGACAATAGGGTTGTCACAATATCAAAATTTTGATTCAGTTTCAATACCGTTAAAAAGTATTGCGATACTCGATACAATGCGGAGAAAAGAAACTGCCAAAAAAGTTGTGTGCATTCTGTATTTTATGGAATGTTCGGCCTATAATAGGACAGTCCTATCCTGTTTTATGGGGGGACAAGGTGACTAAAAAATGGTGAATTGTGTGTTTTTTATTTTTTGTTACGGCATTCACCACATAGGAGATATTTTTTTAATATGACTTCTTCGGATGTGGTGATATGTAATATGTTTATTTTTTTATTGTTCATGTATTTTATATGTAAAATTGGGAAAGGAGGTGATTTGAACTTATTATATTTTGGTGTTTTATTTAAACTTTTTATTTACTATTAGCCCCCTTAGTGGTTAGAACCCTTGTCCTATTCCCCCTAATAGAGCTCTATTAGGGTGAATAGCACTTCACACTGTCCCTGCTGCCCTGGGCTTTGTGCACACGAGACTTCAGTAGCGTCCTGGCTGCCATGGTAACCGTTCAGAGACCCGCGATTACACTGCTGGGGCTCCGGTCGGAAGCTACCACTGCCACCAAAGAGGAGGAGGGGAGAGGACTCTGTGGTCACTGCCACCAATGAAGATACTACTGAGACGGGGGAGGCCACTGCCACCAATGTTTATAATACTGAGGGGAGGGGCTGCTGCACCACCAATAAATACAGTGTACCACTGATTTAATAAAAGGTAATATGCTTGAAATATGCAGATGTCTCACATGGACAATACCTGCATCAGCCATATTACAGTCCACTTATGGAGAACATGACCTGAAAGTCGGATTTGCTCTCTCATGCAGAAAGTCTATATAATACCAGAGATGTTCCTGTACTTCACGGACTTTGAGTCACTTAATGATCACAGAGCACGCAGTGGTCCAAAGAAAGGTAAGGCAGTCATGACACTAATGTTTCTCCACCTGGTCCTGGATTTTTAGGGTGATTGTAGTAGATAACGAAGGTCATGTCCATTAGGGATGGATATATGGCTTGGTTATTTCCCTTGTGATTCCTACATTCACTCGTAGGGAGCCATTTCCAATAGAGATTTCTCTTGCTGCATATTATTTTCCTATGGAGCATTGCAGCTGTACCCTTAAGGGGTCGTCCAGGGTATTTTCTCAAAATCTCTGTGGGTATCGGACTAGGGGTACTACCATTTTTGTCCAAGCCAATTTCATTAGTTTTTGCTTTTGAATTGTTGTTCAACAGAAAAAAATGTAAAAAGCAATGTCTGATTTTTTTTTATTACTTTTTTTAAAATTATTTTCAGTAATTGTTTATTATTTTTGTCATTTTCAAGTTATTTCAGTGACCATTGTAGATTTTTCTTTCTTTAATGGAAGGGTACCTACAATTTTGTCCATGTGTGTACTTAGTTTTGTTGGAAAATGTTAAGTAAACTTGTTAACCTGTCATCAACTTTATGCAGCCCATACTAACGGCAGAATAAAGTAGAGACAGGTGAGTTGATTTCAAGGGTCTGTCATTTATAAATGAAAAGTGAGAGGTTCTCTTTAAAGGGGTTGTCCGAGTTATGAAAAAAAATGTATAGTACTGTAAATCTGATGGGCAGCAATATATAACTAAGTTAAGCAAGTTTTAGGCAAAAAAAATCTCTTTTTTTCTCATTTCCCTGGTTCTCTTCTGGCCTTTGTTTACATGCAGTAATAACAATCTCTGCCCCTCCCCCTTCCTGCTATGCAAAGGCAGTGAATACCAATGCTGAGTGACATGTCTGTCTGCTGGGATACTCAGCAGCATGTTGTATGTGTAGGACTACAAGTCCCAGCCAGCTGTACAATGACACTGCTGATACACACAGGGTCTTCCCCCTACCTGTTATTGTACAATACAATACTTTGCATCTCCTCCAGATCAGCTCCAGTCAGCTGTGTGTCTGTAGGGTGAGGAGGGCAGATCCTGTGTCTCTTTACATCTGCAGCTGCTGTTGTAAAGCCTTCAGTGTGTTCTGGCTGAAGGGGTTAATGTTTTATCTGAAAGAATCCAGGGAGAGAGCAGATAGAAGCCTCGGCAAAGCAGGGGGGCGTGGCCAGCACAGTGACGTTTCGTGTACAGGCTCTAATCTGCTGGTGCACGAATATAAGATTAGCAGAGAGGCAAGCTGACATCACAGGTCATGTGACCCTCATTGAAACCTGAGAAACCAGCAGCTTTAGAAGCAGAAAGTGTATGGAAAAGCTGTTGTATTTGACTAGTTAGAAACATACAAAGGACAAAAAATTACTCGGACAACCTCTTTAAGTAAACTTGTCATTTATACATTTAAACCCCTGCTCCTTCTATACTTCACTGACAACTATTTCTGTATACATGCTTGCACAGAGAATGCTATCAATCACTGATAACACCTCCCATATATACAGCTATCAGTGACTGACAACTATTTCTGTATACATGCTTGCACAGAGAATGCTATCAATCACTGATAACACCTCCCATATATACAGCTATCAGTGACTGACAGCTATCTCTGTATACAAACTTACACAGAGAATACTATCATCACAGATAACACCTCCTCTGTGTACAGATATCAGTGACTGACAGCTATCTCTGTATACACACTTACACAGAGAATACTATCATCACAGATAACACCTCCTCTGTGTACAACTGTCAGTGACTGACAGCTAGCTCTGTATACACAATTACACAGAGAATACTATCATCACTGATAACACCTCCTCTGTGTACAGTTATCAGTGGCTGACAGTTATCTATGTATACACACTTACACAGAGAATACTATCATCACTGATAACACCTCCCCTGTGTACAGGTATCAGTGGCTGACAGCTATCTATGTATACACACTTACACAGAGAATACTATCATCACAGATAACACCTCCTCTGTGTACAACTGTCAGTGACTGACAGCTAGCTCTGTATACACAATTACACAGAGAATACTATCATCACTGATAACACCTCCTCTGTGTACAGCTATCAGTGGCTGACAGCTATCTATGTATACACACTTACACAGAGAATACTATCATCACTGATAACACCTCCCCTGTGTACAGGTATCAGTGGCTGACAGCTATCTATGTATACACACTTACACAGAGAATACTATCAATCACTGATAACACCTCCCTGTGTACAGGTATCAGTGGCTGACAGCTATCTATGTATACACACTTACACAGAGAATGCTATCAATCACTGATAACACCTCCTCTGTGTACAGATATCAGTGACTGACAGCTATGTATGTATACACACTTACACAGAGAATACTATCAATCACTGATAACACCTCCCCCATGTACAGATATCAGTGACTGACAGCTATCTATGTATACACACTTACACTGAGAATGCTATAAATTAATTATAATATCTCCCCCGCGTACAATGAATTCCGAAAGAAGAGAGATAAATGTATAAATTATACTTTTCACTGAGTATTTTCCCATAAAACTATATACCAATCTGCCCAGCATCTCCTGCTCTATAACATGCTGCCTGCAGATTGCACTGCATTTTGGGGTGATAGGTTCTCTAAATTTCATGCACTTTGCTGTTACCGTAAATTGCTCCAGATTTCCACTTCCTGCAGTTCTATGGTGGGAAAAACAGTGTATACACTCCATGTCAACATAACCTATGACAAGTGCAAGCCAAAGAAGTCATTATTCGGGATATGGGTTTTAATTGTACCCCCGTATATATATATATATGTATTATGTTAACCGTGTGGAGTTTCCATGCCATAGATAGGAACAAGCTTAACTTATTGACTCCAATTAGTCCCCTTTCCCACATCAGCACTTTGGTCAGTGTTTGTTCAGTGACTGTGAACCAAAAACAGGAATGGAGCCTACAGATATAAGGTATAATGGAGAGATTTGCACTGCTTGAAGCTCACAATCACTGATCAAACACTGACTCTGTGAAAGCAGTACTTTGTAGGAGCACCTTTCACTGCAATTACAGCAGCAAGTCTTTTGGGGTATGTCTCTACCAGCTTTACACATCTAGAGGCTGACATTTTTGCCCATTCATCTATGGTGTGTTCAGGGTTAGGTGCCGTGTTAGTTTTCCACCACACATAATGTTTTTCATTTAGGCCAAAAAGCTCACCTCTCTTATCTCTCATCTCAAATCTCATCTGACCACATTTTTGCTGTGTCCCCTACATGGCTTGTGACAAACTGCAGATGGGACTTCTTATGGCTTGCTTTCACAACTAGCTTTAGTCTTGCCACTGTTCCATTTATGTGTCCAGCAAGGAAACTGAACAGTAGGGCTCATTCAGTTGAGCGTATTTGATGCCCATATCACACAGGCCCCCAATACGTAGTCATATCACTGCATGTCAGTGGGGTAGTATAGTCCACCTGCAAAGTCAACACACTTCATGAATTCATTGCTTCTGAAAACTTGATCCCTGGAAAGGGACCTCACTCCAAATGAAGTGGCTACAAAAACCAGGCAAAATATGTTTCCATTTTTTACACCTTATTAGGACCACTAGTGTGCATGAGGCCTCAGTAACTTTTTGGTCAATGATGCTAATTCTCTTTTATAGCAAAAAAGAAACACGGTTTAGAAACGGCAGCTTCCCTGGAGAAACTTCTGCCAAAGGACTGTGAAATTGTGGGACTTTCAACACCAGGAATTGTAGGTAATATACCATGAGTGTAAGAGAGCTGCAATGAGTACACCTAGGCTGGGTTGATATATTTAGGGATGACTGACACAACAGTGATCAGTCCAGGATGGTCCGTGTATCAGCTGCATCTCCCTGATTGTCCGTGGCTCCCCGACCTGATCTGACGGCATCATAAGATACTGTGATCACAGGTCTAATGTACGGTACTGACATGATGATATCACTACAGTACATTAGACCCACGATCAGGCAGGAACCGACTGCAGGAACTGACTCACAGTCAAGTTCAGGTCCGGAAGGTCTGGCCGACACACTAACCGTGGTTCCCAGACTGTAAGTGGGGATTGGGAGAGAGATGACTATTTCACTAAGGCCCCTTTCACACGACAGTATTTTTTGCGGGCTCCGCACCCATTCATTTCTATGGGCCCACAAAAAATGCGGACAGCACACCGTGTGTTGTCACCGTGTGTGGCCCCAGTCACACGGGCTGCACCTTAATGGGGAGGGTGCAACTGCCCTGGGGGAAAAAATGGTTAGACGGCTGGAGGAGCTTTTAAACTAGGATCTGGGGGGAGGGTGGGTGACCATACTAATAAGGGGGTAGATAGTGTAGATAGAGAGTGGGTCATAGGAAGGAAAAGTGGGGGGTTAGTGGGGGCTGGGGTTAGTAAGGAATGTAGGGAGAAGACTGTGCAAAACAACAACCAAAGTAACCCAAGAAGCCCGGATATTCATTTCATAAGTAATAGTAAATTGACAAACGGGGTAAAAAATATACATAGACCTCTTAAGTGTATGTACACTAATGCCAGAAGCCTAACTAATAAAATTGGCGAACTGGAATCAGTGATGTGTGAGGAGGACTGTGACATAGTGGGAATAACTGAGACATGGCTGGATGATACCTATGACTGGGCAGTTAATGTACAGGGTTACAATCTTTTTAGAAAGGATCGTCAAAACCAGAGAGGGGGAGGGGTCTGCCTTTATATAAAGTCCTGTCTAAAGCCCACACTGCGGGAAGATATAAGTGAGGGACATGAAGATGTGGAGTCACTGTGGGTAGAAATCAATGGAGCCAAAAACAATAATAAAATACTAATAGGAGTTTATTATAAACCACCTAATATATCAGAGGCCACAGAAAATCAATTTCTAAATGAAATAGACGAAGCGGCAAATCAGAATGAGGTTGTTATTATGGGGGACTTCAACTACCCAGATATAGACTGGGAAACTGAAACCTGTATATCTCATAAAGGAAACAGGTTCTTGGCAATAACCAAAGACAATTACCTTTCCCAACTGGTTCAGGACCCGACTAGAGGGACGGCCATACTGGACTTAGTATTAACCAATAGACCTGACAGAACAACAGATGTGCAGGTCGGGGGACACCTGGGAAACAGTGACCATAAAATAATAACCTTTAAATTGTCATTAAAAAAAAGCATTTCTTCAGGGAGGAACAAAAATACCAAACTTCAAAAAAGCTAAATTTAGCCATCTAAGAGAGGCCATAGGTCTAACTAACTGGGACAAAATCCTCAAAAATAAAAATACAGCCACAAAATGGGATATTTTTAAAAGCATCCTAATATCTAATTGTGAGAGGTACATACCGTATAGGAATAAAATGATAAGAAACAAGAAAAAACCAATGTGGATAAATAGAACTGTAAAAAAAGCAATAAATGACAAAAAGAAAGCATTTAAATCACTAAAACAGGAGGGGAGCGAGGAAGCATTGAAAAACTATAAGGAAAAAAATAGAATTTGTAAAAGACAAATAAAAGCAGCTAAACTAGAGACTGAAAGACTAATTGCTAAAGAGAGTAAAACTAACCCTAAAATGTTCTTCAATTATATAAATACTAAAAAGTATAAATCTGAAGGTGTCGGCCCCTTACAGAGTAGTGAGGGGGGAGTAGCAGAGAGCGATGAGGAGAAAGCAAAACTCTTAAATATTTTTTTTCTCCACTGTATTCACTGAGGAAAATAAACTGTCAGATGAAATGCAGAATATAAAAGTGAATTCCCCTTTTAAAGTGTCCTGTCTGACCCAGGAAGAAGTACTGGGGCGTCTTAAAAAGATTAAAATAGACAAATCGCCAGGACCGGATGGCATACACCCACGTATCCTAAGAGAATTAAGTAATGTCATTGCCAGACCCTTATACTTGATATTTAAGGACTCTATACTGACAGGGAGTGTTCCACAGGATTGGCGCATAGCAAATGTGGTGCCAGTATTCAAAAAGGGTCCAAAAACAGAGCCCGGGAACTATAGGCCGGTAAGTTTAACATCTGTAGTGGGTAAACTGTTTAAGGGTTTTCTAAGAGATGCTATCTTGGAGTACCTCAATGAAAATAAGCAAATAACTCCATATCAGCATGGCTTCATGAGGGATCGGTCGTGTCAAACCAATTTAATCAGTTTCTTTGAGGAGGTAAGTTCTAGACTTGACCGCGGGGAATCAATGGATATCGTATATCTGGACTTCTCCAAAGCATTTGACACTGTACCACATAAAAGGTTAGTATATAAAATGAGAATGCTTGGCCTTGGAGAAAATGTCTGTATGTGGGTAAGTAAATGGCTCAGTGATAGAAAACAGAGGGTGGTTATTAATGGTACATACTCAGATTGGGTCACTGTAACTAGTGGGGTACCACAGGGGTCAGTATTGGGCCCTATTCTCTTCAATATATTTATTAATGACCTTGTAGAAGGCTTGCACAGTAAAATATCAATTTTTGCAGATGACACTAAACTGTGTAAAGTAATTAACACAGAGGAGGACAGTGCACTGCTACAGATGGATCTGGATAGACTGGAGGCTTGGGCAGAGAAGTGGCAGATGAGGTTTAACACTGACAAATGTAAGGTTATGCATATGAGAAGGAATAATGCAAGTCACCAGTACATACTAAATGGTAAAACATTGGGTAACTCTGACATGGAAAAGGACCTAGGAATTTTAGTGAACAGCAAACTAAGCTGCAGAAACCAGTGTCAGACAGCTGCTGCCAAGGCCAATAAGATAATGGGTTGCATCAAAAGGGGCATAGATGCCCGTGATGAGAACATAGTCCTGCCACTTTACAAATCACTAGTCAGACCACACATGGAGTACTGTGTACAGTTCTGGGCTCCTGTGAACAAGGCAGACAGAGCAGAGCTGGAGAGGGTTCAGAGGAGGGCAACTAAAGTCATAGCTGGAATGGGTGGACTACAGTACCCAGAAAGATTATCAGAATTAGGGTTATTCACTTTAGAAAAAAGACGACTGAGGGGAGATCTAATAACTATGTATAAATATATCAGAGGTCAGTACAGAGATCTCTCCCATGATCTCTTTATCCCAAGGACAGTAACCATGATGAGGGGACATCCTCTGCGCCTGGAGGAAAGAAGGTTTGTTCACAAAAATAGAAGAGGATTCTTTACGGTAAGAGCAGTGAGACTATGGAACTCTCTGCCAGAGGAGGTGGTGATGGTAAGTTCAGTAAAAGAGTTCAAGAGGGGCCTGGATGTATTTCTGGAGGGTAATAATATTACAGGTTATAGTTACTAGAGATGGGTCGTTGAGTAATTCTGATTGCCTGATTGGAGTCGGGAAGGAATTTTTTCCCCTAAAGTGAGGAAAATTGGCTTCTACCGCACAGGGGTTTTTTGCCTTCCTCTGGATCAACTTGTAGGAAAACAGGTCGAACTGGATGGACAGATGTCTTTTTTCGGCCTTATAAACTATGTTACTATGTTACTATGTTACATGTGTTTTAAAGCCAATGACGGTAGAGCTCTGTGGGGGAAAAATGGCAGGCAATGAGGGAAAAAAAGACCCAGAGAATGCTGCAGTTTAAAAAATAAATGTATTTAAATGTGAGGGTGAAAAAGCACTTATAAGATTTTCCATAGACTTCCATGCAACTTCTGGAACTGGTGTGTTTGCCTAAAAAACTGCTGCAAAAAACATAGCAAAAAGGCTGGTTTTACGCTACCTTTTTTGTTTTCTTTTTTTCTTACAGCAATAAATGCTGGCCAGTAGAAAATTAGAAAACGTCAGACAAAGACTGCTTTTTTTGTAGTAGTCTTCTGACAGTTTCCTTTTATGTTTGTTTGCTTGACAACTTCTTGAAATTGTGGCCTGCTGTGGCATTTTTTTTCCACATACTGTATTTTTTCACTTTATAAAACGCAGCCGATGATAAGACGCACCCCAGGATTTAGAGTAGGAAAATAAGAAAATTTTTTTTTCCTCAGATCAGACCCCCATAAATATCAGGACGTCACATCAGACCCCCATATCAGCCCTCCATGTCAGACCCCCGAACAGACTTCAGAACAGCCCTTTTCTTTTAGACCACCATCAGACCTCAGATCAGCCTTTTTCTTTTAGACCCCTATCAGACCCCCATGAGCCCTTTTCTTTCAGACCCCCATCAGACAGATCAGCCCTGTTCTATCAGACCTCAGATCAGCCCTTTTCTTTCAGACCCCCATCAGACTAAAATAAAAAAGTTCTCTTACCTCTCCTGCGCCGCGGCTCCGCTCCGGGTCTCTCTAGTAGTCATTCTCCCATCTGCTTCAGACCGCGCTGCACTTGTCACCTGACTGAATGCAGCGTCAGGTCATAGTGCGCACACTACGTCCTGGCACTGTATGGGGTCAGGACAGTGGAGCGCGGGCCCCAGCAAGAAGACCAAGCGCTTTTAGCGCTTCTTCCTCGCTCCCGGCACCTAATGCATACTAGTGAGCGCTTCCATAATAGAAGAATAGAAGACTCCTACTTTTGGGGGGAAGAAAGTGTGTCTTATAAAGCGAAAAATATGGTATTTTCCCATTGACTTCTCTATAGGAATAAAAAAAATCTAACAAAAAAGCGATTAAAAAACATCACCCCAAAAACTGCTTGTAAAAAATACATGAATTTCTTTTTTATTTTTAAAGCCAAAAAAAAAAAAAAAAGATGAAAATAATGTGGTGTGGTAGCACCCTTAGAGTGGTCTAACACACAGTAAAATGCCAGCTAAAACACTTGTGAAAAGCACATAAAGTTCAAAAGCTGAAGTAACAAATAATGCAGAAAAAAATGTGTGTGACAGAGAACAAAGTGATTCTTATCTTTTAGGATTTTTTAGTTATGTCTTGTGGCGGGTTTGAGATGAGGGTCCCATCTTATTGGTACAGCACTGGGTGGTGCTGCATTTCCATATGCTTCTATAGCTTCCATTACACTGAATATTTGTTGGTTCCGCACACCACTCTTGCAGGAGGTACCCATGAAACGTTACAAAGAAAACTGTGGCACAATATATCTGATGCAGAGTAAGATAAAGTGTTCAGACATATGATATTCAGATATACTTCAACCCTCCAGTTGAATTCCAGATACAATTTGAAAAGGCGTTTTTCTGAAAAACCCAAATTTTTTCACTGAGTTTCTGTGGGTAATTTTGCCACAAATACTACGCCGTATGTTATAGTAAGGTTGTATTATAGTGAAATCTAAAACGCTCTACATACAAAGCATTTTGGTTTGTGGTCTTTTTGCTTGGGGTTTTATGTTTCTTTTATTGTTTTTGTTTCCCCTTAAGTTTCTCTGTAGGACTTGAAAAATCGCATAAACAAAATAAAAAATGCCACCAAAAACCTCACTATGAAAAACAACTCATTGGAGATTTATCCCCTGCATATCCTGTGGTAGTCTGTGCGCTGAAAATGAAATCCATGCCAGCTGATCCACGCCAGAAAACCACCGTAAATAATGGATCCGCCAGGGTCGATGGCTCCCGCCTGCGCCACTCCCCTTTTTTAGAAAGTGGCGAGGGCAGTGTACAAACGACGCATATGCAATCTTCTAGCGCAAGTACCATGTAAAAAGTCGCAAATCTGGGATTTGCCACTTTTTTATGCCAGAAAGTTGGCATATAGGGAAGATAAATCCTCCCATGTGTTTTTTTTTTTTTTTTTGTTTTTTGTTTTTTTTTTGGGGGGGTCATTTATCAAACTGGTATAACTTAGAACTGGCTTAGTTACCCATAGCAACCAATCAGATTCCACATTCCATTTTTGACAGCTCCTTTGGAAAATGAAATGTGGAATCTGATTGGTTGCTATGGGCAACTAAGCCAGTTCTGCTTTACAAGAGTTTGATAAATGACCCAATAAGTGTGTGTGAAGGAGACCCTAAAGTGGTTTGTCTGAGCTTTCAGAAATGAGGCCATATACTTGCCATCCATAATCTTCCTGTCCTCTGCTAGTGATCTCACTTCCAATTTCCGAAATTGGGTTCTAAAGCCTTTTCGAATAGATTACCAACTGCATTACTACTAATGATATGTACACTGTTTACTTAAATATATATGTATACTTGCCTTCATGCTAGTAACTCCCGGAGGGTCAGCAAGTAACCGGCCTGTGGAATTGGAAGACGGGGAGTCTGGCTTTGCATTGCTGTTTCCAAAAATCAATGGGGTAAAAATCCAACATTTTCACTTCAAGGACTCAAAGAGTATAATGTTTGATGAGCGTAAACTCATAGAGGCTGGTAAGTTTCACTATGAATATACTACTAAAACACAAATTTATGTGATGCTATATATTGCGCTTTAATGAAGTTGTTGAATGCAGAAGCTGGTACCGTCACTTCCCTCTTACTCTACATAAACGTTAAAGGGGTTGTCCCATGAAAAATATTCTGCAGTTTTCAAACCAGCACCTGGATCTGAATACTTTTGTAATTGCATGTAATTAAAAATTTGTTATAGCCACTGAGTTATTCAGTAAAATGTATGTGTATAGCGCCACCTGCTGTTCTTTTTCTTATTTGTTTGTCCGGCTCACTGAGATGGCCGCACATGCTCAGTTTCATCCTTCAACTGCCTCCTGAGCTGTGATAGGGAGAGCTGAGACACGCCTCCTGAGCTGTGATAGGGAGAGCATGGACACGCCTCCTGAGCTGCAGCAGAAAAGACACTCCCCTTGAGCTGCCAGCTTGATATATATCTAGCAGAGCAACGAATGGGGAGATCTCTGGATCCATGTGAGGTACAGGGCTGGTTCTAGCTTTATTAGAAAGAGGTTGTCATGTCCTATATGATGTCTGATTTTCATTTTTTAAATTAATCATGGGATAACCCCTTTAAGGTCCCCAAACACATTAGAGTATTGTCAGCTAAACCTGCTGACAATCTAATGTGTATATGGTAGGTACAACTCTGCCTTCCCAGATGTATTTTGAACCATGATAGCCCCACTTAGTGATTTTCCACATTTGCTGGTTATCATCTTATTATCTTAAAGGGGTTCTGCAGTTCTGTAAAACTGATGATCTATTCTCTGGATGATAAACTGATGATCTATCCTGCTCAAACAGCTGATCGGCGGGGGTTCCGGGTGTCAGACCCCCACCGATCAGAGGATAGATAGATCATCAGTTTTACAGAACTGCAGAACCCCCTTTAAGGACCAAGTAAATTTTAATTTTTCTTGCATTTTTTTTCCTCCCCATCTTCCAAGCGCCATAAAATGTAAATTTTCTATTCACATAAGGCTACTTTCACACTAGCGGCAGCACGGATCCGGCACCTAAAGGGTGCCGACGGATCCGTACTGCCGCTGATACATGTGTGGAGCCGGAGCAGCGCTCCGGCCCCACACATGTACACACACATGGGAACAAGACACAGACAGACAGACATACATACATACATACATACACACACACACACATACATACATACATACATACTCACATACTCCAGGGACGCCGGCAGAACGTCTTCACTCGCCTCCTGCGCGCATTGATGACGATTCCCCACAGCGCCCTCTGCTGGGCGCAGTGGGGAAACGTCATAGCTGTGCGCAGGAGGCGCGTGAAGACATGCTGCCGGCGTCCCTGGAGTATGTGAGTATGTATGTGTATATGTATGTCTGTATGTATGTATCTATGTATGTAGCCGGATTCGGAATGATCCCCCATTGCAAATCAATGGAGGACAGATCCGGATTACTGGTGTGTCCACACCAAACGGATCCGTCCCCATTGACTTGCATTGGGGGTCATTCCGGATCCGTCTTGGTGCGGATACCTGGACCGGAGAGCAAACCGCAGCATGCTGCGGTATGTTCTCCGGTCTGAAGACGGAACGGAATGCTTTCAGGAGCATTCCGTTGTCTTCAGTTCAGTTTTGTCCCCATTGACAATGAATGGGGACAAAACTGAAGCGTTTTATCCCGGTATTGAGCCCCTATAACGGAACTCAATACAATTATTAATTTAAAAACGCTAGTGTGAAAGTAGCCTAAGAGGGTTTTTTTTTTTTTTTTGCGGGACAAGTTGTATTTGTAATGGCACCATTTAATTAACCATAGCTTGAGTTGGAAAAGGGGAAAAATTATTTGGAGGGTGAAATTGGAAAAAAAAAAATGCAATTCCGCATGTTTTGTTTTTATTTTGTTTTTTTTGGTGTTTACAGTGTTCACTCATGTTCTTTGCATTGCGTTATTGTGACAGCCATAACTTTTTTATTTTTTCATCTACAGAGTTGTATTGTTTATTGATATAATTTTGAGGTGATTAAGACTATTCGTCACTTTTTATACATTTTTTTGGGCTATTATTATTTTTTCCTGTTACATCATTCACTTTGCATGATAAATATTGTTAGATTTTGATTGAACATTTTCAGACATGGCAATATTTTTATGTGTAAAATTGGTAAAGGGATAAGGGTGATTTTACATTTTTTACATTTTTGTGTTTTTTTTTACATTTTTAAACTTTTTTTTTTTTTTTTACTGTACTTTTTTAGTCCACTCAGGGGACTTATACATGCAATCTTCTGATTACTTGTACCATAGACTGCAACAGAATACTATTGCAGTCTGTGCGACTCTCACAGGCTTACTGTCAGGCCATGCTTAAGGCACTTCTTTGTATACAGCTCGCTATGACACCGCCAGTAGCCTTCACAAGTCCCCAGGTTTTGTTATATTTTAAACTTTTTTTTTTTTTTTTACATTTATTTTTAGTCTCCTTAGGGTACTTTAACATGCAATTGTCTGGTCACTTCTACCATAGACTACAATGATTTACCGCTGCAGTCTGTTGGAGAATCAGTGCATTTGTATTTGATAGGGCTTGATAGAAACTTTGCTAAGGCAGGCCTCAGAGTTTTCAGAAGGCTGCCATAGCAACTGGATGGTCCCATGATCTTGTTGTTTGAAGGTCGTCCAGTCACCAGCAGAGCCCTGATCCAGGTAAATAACCACTCAGATGCCATAGTCGCAGTTGACCTGAAGGGTAAAAAGTCAGTGATTGGAGTTGTCTTTTATCACAGACTCTTCCACTGGGCAATGACACCTACTCTGTCAGCATGATCAACCCTACCAGGTAGTGTGTCTGGTTTAATAGGGTTGATCATGCTGACACATGCTCTTTAACACGCAAGGTGCCATCCATACATTTATGGACAGTCTGTAAAAAAATAAGAGTCCATATTATAAAAAAAAACATGATGTGATGATGATGTGTCAGTAACTATTCTGAAATTGGAATAACTTTTGCAGGTTATTGTGATTGTAATTAGCATCATTTTATACTTCACAGTAAATATGTTCATATTATCATACTGCTGGGGCTTCCAAGCGACATCTCTCTGACAATTTTCTGTTCCATAGTTCCCTACACATCACCGTTTAGATTTCTGTTCCTCAGATCGATCAGAAAAATGAAAATAAAAAAAGTCCATCAAATATAACTGATCTCTGTGACACAAACCGATGCAAACTGAACATAACTTTTTTTTTTTTTTTATTTGCAGGCCTTAAAAATAACCCAGATCTGCGTGTGGTTCTGATCTTTGGATACAACACTTGGAAGCATGGAGCAACATGGTTCCTACGCCAAATCCTTAATCCTCTCAATGAGAAAAGTATTATAATTGCTGGCGGGCAAGTGGAATGCCTGGCATCATTCTCCTCCCAAGCGTAAGTGTAACTTTCATTTATCTTAGAGCTTCACCTCAGTTTACACTAAGTAAATCTACAATACAGTATATAAGGCGTTGGGTAAGTTGCAGTGTATTTCTTATTTTGTACTGATCCTGAGTTACACCTTTAGGGCTCATGCACACAAACGTATTTTATTTCTGTGTCCGTTCCGTTTTTTTTGCCGACTGTATGCGGAACCATTCATTTCAATGGATCCGCAAAAAAAACGTAAGTTACTCAGTGTGCACTCCTTTTCCGTATGTCCGTATTTCCGTTCCGCAAAAAAATAGAACGTCTTATTATTGTCCGCGGACAAGGATAGGACTGTTCTACTGGGGGGCCAGCTGTTCCGTTCCGCAAAATACGGAATGCACGCGGACGTCATCCATATTGTTTGTGGATCCGTTTTTTTGCAGACCACAAAATACATACGGTTCCTTCCTGACATACGCCGGGAGCGAGTCTCAGAGGCTGCGCTCCCTTGATCAGGGCAGGGCCCGGCCCCTGCTGTATCCGCCACCATTGATGCCAATAGATTAACATCTCAGATGTCGCGGTCAATGCTGACCACCATATCTCTAAGGGGTTTGCCGAGAGAGGGAGCTCCATCTGTTTATCCATTGGCTCTCCGTTCCCATAGTGGGACTAAAATAAGTCAAGAAAAGTGAAAAATAAAAGTTCCCCTCATGATGTACAATAAAAATAATGACCATAACGACTGGTTCTATAAAAATGATCTACCCCATCAGGTGAATGTTGTAGAAAATAAAAACGTGCCAAAACAGCAATTATTTGGTCACCTTACCTCAAAAGTGTAATAGCGAACGATCAGAAAGTACAATGGGACCAATGAAAACATCAACTCATCATGCAAAAAAGAAGCCACCACACAAGACCATCAGCAGAAAATAAAAAAGAATATGGTGACACAAAAACAGGATTTTTCTTTTAAAAATTATTTGATTGTGTAAAACTGAAGAAAAAAAATATACATATTGGGTAACACTGCCTCCATAAAAAAACTGCTCAATAAAAACATTGCATGATCTACCCTGTCAGGTGAACGCTGTAAAAAATAAAAATTGTGCCAGTACAGACATGTTTTGGTCACCTTGCCACACAAAAAGCATGATATCGAGCAACCAATGAAGATGTCACCTACCTTTTTTAAATTTTTAAAATATGGCTTTTAGAAAATGGTGACACAAAACCATTTTTTTTCCAAAAAATGCTTTGTGGTAAAATATAATTAGAAACTATATAAAATTGGTATCTCTGTAATCGTACTGACCAGCAGAATAAAGATAACATTTTTCCCACAAGGTGTAGGCTGTCGAAAAAAAAGCAATGGAGGAGTTGCTGCCTTTTCCTTATCCTGCTTCCCAAAAGGCGAAATATAACGTCATCAAAAAGTCTTATGTACTGCAAAATAGAACCAATAATGATGGCAAATCATCCTGTAAAAAAAAGAAGCCCTAGATAATAAGTCATAGAGAATAACAGGAGGCTGCTGCATAGTGTTTCCTATAGCAGGGCTCCATAGGAAGCTACTACATTTCTCATAGACTCCAATGCTACTGCTAATGGAGTCTAAGACAATAGCAATCTAATGATTGCTTGTTGTAGTTCCCTATGGGAACTATTAAAAAAAAAAAAAAAAAAAAAAAAAGTGTAAAAAAAAAAAAATAATAAAGTTTTTAAAAATAATTTTTAAAAATATAAAAATTCAAATCACCCCCCTTTCTCCAAAATGAGAATAAACAAGTATAGAGGTATTCTGGATATTTCTGGCAATGTAATGTAATGGATATGCCATAAATGTGTGATAAGTACTGATTGTACTCTAGGATCTGAGATCAGGGCCCCATCTCCTCCTAGCATGATGAGTTGTGAAGGTAGACCGGTAGAAATACTGAATTTTCCCCTCACAGTGTCATGTCATTTGTATATACATGTATTTAATGCTATACAAATAAATATATATATATATATATATATATATATATATATATATATATATATATATATATATATATATATCTCAGCTTTGTAAATGCTTATGCAGCTGTATAGAATGTCTATATCCTGGTATTGTGTCCAAGATGCTGCGGTGCAGTGTGTCACAAAGGAATGTGTGTATAATGCTTATCAGCTTGCTGGGGAAACAAGACTGTGAACAAAGCCCCCCACCTTTTCTATTGTGATAATGTGAATGTAATTTTTATATTATAATTTTATACCTTTTTATATTATATTTGTATATACTTTTTATATTATATTTTTACACTTTGTAACTTTTATAAAATTCCAGTATTAAGTCCTTTGGCCGTGCTTTTGTGGCAAAATCATTACAGCCTCTGGCTTTTCCTTTTTGTATCGAATAAGTACGTGTGTTAATAAAGGAAAAGCCAGAGGCTGTAATGATTTTGCCACAAAAGCACGGCCAAAGGACTTAATACTGGAATCATAAGTCTGTGTTTTGTCCTTAATTATTGTGCGCACCCGTGTTCAAAACAATTCGGAATGACTGACTGAATTCCAGAAAGGACAGGTTTAAGTCCACCTCAACAGAGTCATGCATGCACATCCAGTTCTCCAGTCCTGGCAGATATATATGTGTATATATATCAGTCACGAGAACAGTGACCCTATACCCCTTGGAGGCCCCCAAAGTGAATGAAGTGGCAGGTTGGGCATGCTGCTTCATTCATCTCTATGGGAGTTCCGGGACTACTTGAGTGCTGTACATGCCTGTCTCCAGAACTCCCATAGAGATGAATGGAGCAACCTGCTGGTCTGTTCATTTTGAGGATTTCAAGGACTACAAGGTTCCCCTTTTCCTCATCTATTAGGGTCCCAGCGGTAGGACCTCCACCAATCTAATATTTATCCCCTTTCCTGTGAATAGGGAATAACTTGTGAGCAACTAGAATACCCCTTTAACATTTTCAAGACATTAATTTGCTGTCAGTGAATGAGAAGAACATCCATGCTTACATTCAGAGAATAGATCATCAGAAAGAAAAACAGCAGAATGCTGTTAACTGGCCCTGGAAAAAGAAACAAAAAGTAGCCTCATGTTGTAGGCTGGTCCAAATTGACAGCAAACGGGACAAAACAAGTGTGCAGGGCTAGTATAATCCTGATGGTCACAGAACTCCTCTATTAAATGGCTATTCTTGGGTGCTTGTCCGGTTCTGACCCTTGCTCTACCTCAGGATCAGTATCTTCCAAATGTATACAATAAAAATGTAAACAGCACGCCAACGGTGAGGTGAAAATAACGTCAATTTTTATTCAGCCGGACATGATCATGCACAACGCTTAGTCTGGCAACGTTTCAGGCTATTTGAAGCCCTTTCGCAGGCCCTGTTGTGAGCTGAGCATGTGAACGCCGGCAATGAGGGGGAGTCAGGCATCGCTCCCAGCTACTGGTTCATTAGTCAGCGTGCTGGGACTGCAGGGGGAAAGCAGCTCACTGACAGTGCTGGCCACGCTGGTCAGTGAGTATAAACATACTGTACAAGTTCATATGTAATAAAAAAAAAGGGGGAATGTAGATTTTATTTAATTAATTTGTTGCTACCAGGCTGTGAGGGAGCAGGGCAGACAGAGGCCCGCAGCTCCCGCACAGCCCATCTCTCCTATACTGATAGAAGAGAGACATTTCAGCCCCAGTTTTCTACCACAGATAAAGGTTTTCCCTAAATAAAGTATATTACAAAAATTTTACCTGTCACTGTCCCTACACATTAGCAGGAAAAAAAATGAAAAGGCAGTTACTCTTTAATGCTGAAAGCATGAAATCGTTATGTACCCAACGCCCTTAAGGAGGACTTGGGCAGCCCCCTGGGCATCGGCCTAGTGGGAAATTTCCCTGTAGGGTCTATAGCCAGTCTGCCCCTGTTACTGCTCTCAGCAGAGAAGTGGAATCAATTGTATCCAATCTCTGTAAGATGAACAACCTGGACTTCAGACTGATACATTGTAACAAACTAGCAGTGAAATGCGTGGAGTTGATGTATTCAGATCATATAAGTTCTCATTTACATTTGCAGTCAATTCCATTTCTCAGTAATTCCTTGTGAAAAGACTCATCACGTGGCATGTGATCTGCTGTTTTTACCTTGCAGAAAGACACGAGGCAGAGATTGCATTGGTGTTGTTGGACTGGCTCTGAGTGGACCACAGATCCAGGGAGCCACCGTTCTTCTAGACCAGGATGTTTGTGATGAAAAGACTACAGACTCTGCCATGCAGCGCCTAAAAGCCGCAAACATCCCAGAGCAGAATAGCGTGGGGCTCATGTTCGCCTGCGTTGGCCGAGGAGAGCAGTACTACAAGAAGAAGAATGTTGAGGCTGACTCTTTTCGGAAACACTTTCCCAACGTGCCTTTGTTTGGCTTTTTTGGCAATGGGGAGATTGGTTGTGATCGGGTAGTTAGTGGGAGTTTTACACTGCGAGAGTGTAACGCTGAAAAGGACAATCTTTTACATGAATACACCACAGTGATGACCATTATTCATTTCGGACACGCCAAGTAATGCTTCCTGCATTGAGTGCTTATATATATTATAATTGTACCAAACAACGTGTCAGCGTTCAGTACCATTCCTGCCGGAAATCTTAGACTAGCCGTTTCCTGTCATATTATGTGATACTGCCTCAAAAAACTGCATTACAAAATGTCAACACCCCTCTTTTACTTGGCTTTAATAAACATATTGCGTCTTCTCATTTCATATAATTATGCTACCGCCACTCAGAGTACAGGTTCAGGACGTAGTACATGTAGACACACATAATCACCTCACACTGCGACATCAGAGTGCACCGCAGGATACAGTGCTGCACTTCGCAAAGAGCCAGAGTGATGGCAGCGCCCGAAGGAGGAGAGGTGAGTGTTTTTTTTGTGGTCTGCACTTAGGGGACGGAAGGGTTTGGTGGTGGTCATTGGGGTTGCCAACATTCTGATTTGGGGTCTCTATAAATTTGGGGACTGATTTGGGGTTTAATCTGTAGTCTGTATAAATTTGGGAGCTCTTTACCAATATGGGAGCTGATGTGGGGTCTGTATGAATTTTATGGCTGACCTGCGGAGTTCTGTATAAATGTGTGGGCTGATCTAGAGTCTGTATGAATTTGGGTGCTGATCTGGGGTCTGGGTGAATTTGATGGCTGATTTGGGGTTTAATCTGGGATCTATATGAATTTCTAGGCTGAGTTGGGGTTTATTCTGGGCTCCGTATGATTCTAGGGTCTGTGTCAATTTGAGGGCTGATCTGAGGTCTGTATGAATTTGGAAAACTGATTTGGGGTTCAATCTGGGGTCTGTAATGAATTTGGAGGCTAATTTAGGGTTTAATCGGGGGTCTGTATGAACTTGGAGGCTGAGCTGTGGTTTAATGGGGCTATGTATGCATGTGGGGGTCTGATCTGGGGTCTGTGTCGATATGAGGGCTGATCTGAGCTCAGAATGCAACTGAAAATCGTAATGCCTCTCTCATCCCACTGGTCCGACCACTAGGGGAGCTCTTTGTGTGAAGATCAAGGACAATCTGTGTGACACACGTGTATTGTATTATATTTGAAATGCACGCTGCCCGTCAACTGAAATTCGATGTGTGACCCATATATCTGGCTGCGTATGAGACCACTTGTAGAATATAGCTAACACATTTTCTGTAACTCAGCAGTTAATGAAGACACTAATTTGTAGATTTGATAATAATGCTTATACAAGGGTTGAGTGATTTTGCAGGTAAAAGCCTGCTGCTGGTGGTATCTGGTGCATGTGCTGAAATAATTGGGAAGGAGCACATTCTGTTTCTGTAACTGTGGAACACTCGGTGGCAGGATCACACATGTCTCAGGAGATGTTCCAGGCTGCTGTGTTGCAGCATGTCATTTCTGGCGTCAGTCTACTTTTTGCTATCATTTTAATGCATTGTCGTTCCAAGGTACATCCACTTGCACATAGGTGATATTCTGTGTTTATGTAGCACACATTGGAAAATTACAGAGTGAGGCTGGTTACCGGAGCGGGGGCACAAGCTGAACTCTTTCACCAGGGCCCATGAGCCTTTAGCTACATCCCTAAATGAAGCGTACTCAGAAAAGATGCTCCAGAATTGAAAAATAGAGAATATAAGTAGTTACTAAAACAGACAAGTCAAGAGTGGTATCAGGTCCTTTTTAAAACTTCGTTCACACCGTCTTTTTAAATTTTTGTTAAAGTGGAGGCTTGATTTCAGGGGAAAAATAAGCAAGTAACAAATAAATGCGTTGGAAAACATTCACTATATATAAACAGGTCAAACTTAGTCTAAATTTAGTACAATGATTCACGCTGGCTAATAAATTTAATTCTAGACGTTACAGTTGTCTAGCTTCACAGCACCTATTGGTTAGCTTATCCGGCATCAAAATTCTGGCACCATATTGGCAGATATGGTCACATTTTAAACCAAGCACCTTTTCCTCTTAGTCTAGTGAGAAGTGAAAAGGTCTAAAACAGTGATGTTCAACCTGTGGCCCTCTAACTGTTGTAAAGCTAATCCCTGCTGTAGGCTGTCCAGGCATGCTGGGAGTTGTAGTTTTGCAACAGCTGTAGGGCTGCAGGTTGGGCATCCCTGGTCTAAAGCATAAGCTAGAACTCCGGAATTGTAGGGTAGTAAATCATCCCCATTGTGCGTATACAACCGTATGTTCTCCTGTTGGCTTGCAGCACGACGGAATAGCATGAGTTCAGTACTGCCAAGGATAAATTCTGGCTATGCACTCTTTATAACACATTTTACTCAAGTTTACAATGCCCCACAGTACATAAAATAATTTAGACAAAAATGACACATCTTGATACATAGTACTGTCTTTCAGTGATAAAATGGTGAATGTCAAAGAAAATGTATGTAGACATAAACTGTACATACAACACATAGTTGGTTACTACAGGAGAATACAGCATTTTCTTTCATTTCTCACATTTAGTTCATTCAATCGAAGAAGTACTGGTACATATATATTCTACTAAGCTTTATATCAGTAAGCCCCCAAGCCATAATCGCATATGAAGACTGCCTAAAGCCAGCTTACTGACCCTCTTTGTAAATGCAAAAAACATAAATCAGATATTTCCCCCAGATCAGTATCACATTAGCAATAAACTACATGATATTTGTTTTTTTCAGAGTCACTGGTCCCAGGTGATCCATCCTTATTTCTTATTCATTGCTGGTTTCATGGGCCTTCCTAGCCTATACGTTGATGTTAATACTATAAATGGACAGCCATGACATTTCCTCATCTTGTCTGTCGCCTAGGTTGACTTCAGCTCACATATCTGCCCATTAGAGGACTTTCATTAAGGTGTAGCTTGAATATTTGTGAATTTTGCAGATTCTGTCCTGCATCATAGGACCTATTATCTCGGTAGATTCATGTGATCAGATCCAGGATGTGTAATAATTGGTTTAGAGGGGATCCCCAGAGAGCGTAACAGCAGAGACTATGTTCTACTCCAGATCCTAAATCTGAGGGAGCTGCAAAGGAGCTTCTTGTAAAGCAAATCATCATACTACTTTTAATGAACTTAATTTCAGAGGTCCAGTCTTCCATAAGGCAGCACACGTCTTCTTAAACCTATCCAAAAGACATATAGTTTCAGGAATGTATGATTTAAAGCAAAGTCTATAAAAATAAAGATCAAGGTCAATTTCAGATGGCTACAATATGACCACATTTTAATATCCATATTATGGCTGCACGACTGCAATCCTCCACTCCTGCAGTTCCACTGAGCCAAAACTAGTTTAAAGCGATCCTCCAGAGTCCCTGACTAAAGTTCATTCTCTGTAAGAGAACAACCACAATCTACTTACATTCTCTTCACTTGTCTCTTCAGCTTTCTGCTTTCTCTCTTCAGCCACCCTCTACTACGTGTTCCCTTCATGATGCAAATGCTGCCGCCACTTGTTTCACCACCTTAAACAACTATTTAAAACATTTAACTCTCTTCTCTCCCCAGCAGTACCCCCGCCCTCACCCCTCATTTCAGGAGTTTGCCACATACTCGAAACAAAAGTCTGACAATATCAAATAAAGCTTCAGTCTGTAGTTAGACATCCTGTCTACACATCTATCAAGTTATCTTCCTAAAAAAAAAACACCTTTCTCCACCATAACAGAAGAAAAACTTTACACCCTACTCTCCAGATCACATCTCACCACCTATACGCTTGACCTGATCCCATCCCAGCTCATCCCCAACCTCACCACAGTGTTTATCCCTGCCCTAACTCATCTCTTCAACCTATCCTACTAACCACTGGTGTCTTACCCTCATGTTTTAAAAATGCTAACATCACACTCATCCTCACAAAGCTTTCCCTTGACCAATCTTCTTTGTCTAGCTATTTCTCCATATCACTTCTCCCATATGTCACATGTCTACTTTGAACTGTCCTCCCACCGCTCTTCCTATTCCCTCTTTGACCAGCTATAATGTGGCTTTCGACCTCGCCACTCAACTGAACCAGTGCTTACCAAAGTCACTAATGACCTGCTAACTGCCAAAGCCAAATAATATCACTCCGTACTCCTCCTCCTTAAACTGTCTTCTGCCTTTGACACAGTTGACCACTCCCTTCTGTTACAAGCTGTCTGATCTCTTGGGGTCACTGACTTGGCCCTCTCCTGGATCACCTCATACTTCACAGATTTAGTGACATTTAGGGGGTCATTTATCAAACTGGTGTAAAGTGGAACTAGCTTAGTTGCTCATAGCAACAAATATAGATTCCTCCTTTCATTTTGGGCAGCTTCTTTGGAAAATGAAAAGCAGGAATTACTTACCGGTAATTGGATTTTCCTACTAGCCTCCACAACGGCTACCTTGAGGTTTACTCCGCCTCCTTTAGGGGCAGGAAACAAATGAGTCAATGCTTTATATAGCCTCCTCTCACCACCGGACCTCAGTTAGTAACCTAGAACTCACAGGTGAGATGAAACAAATATTTATTAAACATCAAGTAATACAAGAAAAACGTTAAGTCCATCAGACCGTAACAAAAAATAGGGTGGGAATTTCTTCCGCCGTTGTGGAGGCTAGTAGGAAAATCCAATTACCGGTAAGTAATTCCTGCTTTTTCCTACTGCCTCCACAACGGCTACCTGGAGGAATAACAGAGAAAGAACTAAAAGGGGGGGACAACGGCAGATAAAACTTTTCTACCAAATGAAAGACTCTTATTTGCAAGAACGTCTAGTTTGTAGTGTTTGTAGAAAGTCAGGGGGCTAGACCAGGTAGCCGCCTGACAAATGTCCTCCAAAGAGGCAGATGCGCCTTCGGCCCAGGAGGTTGCGACCGCCCTTGTGGAGTGAGCTTTAAAGGCAGTAGGGGGAGATAGTCCTTTAACTTCGTAACAGACCGAGATGCATTTTTTAATCCAGCGAGAGATGGTCAATTTGCTGGCCGCCTTCTCACGATTTTGTCCCAGAAACTGCACAAAGAGATGGTTGGAATGTCTGAAGTCTTTGGTCCTTTGAAGGTAAGACAGCACACATCTTCTGACATCGAGATTTGAAAACAGCTTTTCCTTATCCGAGGATGCCTGTGGACAGAAGGATGGTAGAGAAATTTCTTTCTGACAATGGAAGCTCGACACTACTTTAGGTAGGAACTCAGGAGAATGACGTAGGATTATTCTGTCGTCAAGAATAGTGAGGTAGGGTGGAGCAATCGATAAAGCATGAATCTCCCCTATCCTCTTAGCGGTAGTGATGGCCAGGAGGAAGGCAGTTTTTAGTGACAACAACTTATCTGAAATGTCACACAACGGTTCAAAGGGAGAGTCCATTAGTACGGAGAGGACTAGACTCAAATCCCAGGGAGGAATATAGGATCTTAGCGTCGGGCGGATTCTACTAGCGCCCTTAAGGAACCTTTTCACAAGGTCCAGATCCGCAAGTTTGACTCCCAGGAAGGCACTAAGAGCCGAAATTTGCACTTTTAAAGTACTCACTCTGAGCTTCCTGCTCCAGACCTTTTAGTTTTCTGTTTACCAGAAAGGAATCCGACGGCTTTCTTGAGAATTCTAGTCGATAACCGTTGTTTATAATAGACATTATCCACGGAGAAGATACTATTTTTTCCCAAACTGGAGCAAAGAACATCAATCTTCCTCCTACTGGGATTCTGGCGTCATTTAGAGGGCTGACGGGTGTTCTTCTCAGAATTAAAGATGAACCCTTTCCCTTTACTTCTGGGCTGCCAGCTCTGGTTATTCTTTTTCTTCTGATCGAACTTCCCTCTGCCTTGGGCTCGAAAATTTTTCCTTTGGAAGAATTTCGATTCCGTAGGAAAGCCTCTCTTCTTGTCAGAAGCTTTCTCGAGAATGTCATCAAGATGGGACCCAAAAAGTCTGTCTCCTTCGCACGGTAGGGAACAGAGCTTGTTTTTAGACGTGGCATCCCCCGACCAAGTCTTTAACCAGACCGCTCTTCTAGAAGCATTCACCAGAGCAGAGGATCTTGCTGAAAGCTTGACGCAGTCTGCAGAGGCATCTGCTAAGAAATTAGCTGCGCGCTTGAGTACCGGGATAGATGCTGAAATCTCTTCCCTGGAAGTACCTGATTCCAGGTGGTCTTCCAACTTGGATAACCAGAGCGTTAAGGAACGAGCCATATAGGTAGCAGCTATGGCTGGCCTGAAGGTGGCCGCCGAGGATTCCCAGGCTTTTTTTTTAGTAAGGCCTCACTCTTTTTATCCATAGGATCCCTCAACAATCCGACATCTTCAAATGGGAGAGAGGATTTTTTGGAAATCTTAGCGATAGGAGCATCAACCTTGGGCGGCCTATCCCAGAGCGCAGTCTTCCATTTTAAAGGGGTATTTTCTCTTAAAAAGTCTAGAAGTAGTCTGTTTTTTGTCTACTTCCTTCCATTCATTAATTATCATGTTCTTTATGTTATCATGAATAGGAAAAACTCGCTGTTTTTTATCTCCTAGTCCTAGGAACATTTGGTCCTGGACTGAAAGAGGTTCTTTGGCTTCCTCCATATTCATTGTAGCTCGAATATTTTTAAGTAGGAGATCCGTATCTTCCAAAGAACATAGCGGACGGCCCGCAAATTCTTCTGGATCGGAAGAATCCTCTGCAGAAGAAATCTCTCCAACTTCAATTTCAGAATCACTGTCTTCCATAATGCGGGGAAGCGGAT
Organism: Rhinella marina; assembly: GCA_900303285.1. NCBI lineage: Eukaryota > Metazoa > Chordata > Amphibia > Anura > Bufonidae > Rhinella > Rhinella marina. The sequence goes on along the minus strand of ONZH01019684.1, from coordinate 572,366 downwards.
TTAAAGATGAAGGAGTCTGGCCTGACGCTGCCATCTTAGCGTCTACAACGGCTCCAACTTCCTCCTTAATCATAGCTCTAAGGTTCTCTAATAAAGAGGGAGATTCTTCTGAAACTACCCTGTCTGTGCATTTTTGGCAGAGAGTATTCTTGCCCGAGGATGGAAGAGACTTCTTACATATAGCACATCTTCTCTTTTGAGATGGTTCACCACAAGATTTCTGAGTGTCCTTGCCCTAAAAAGGCAAAGAGGCACCTTAGAACCTGAGCAATAATAATAGTGAACCTTCACCAAATAGAAGAGGAGCACCACAGTGGCCAAGAGAAGGAAGTATAGCATACATATAATGTGAATGAGGCCCTCCAGAGGAGGCTTACCGGACTTGAGGGCTTCTCAGTGGATTTCCCCTCAGACATTATGTCACCCGGGAGACCTGGATTCACACAGGCTCACAGAAGGACTTAGGAAGCACAGGAACGCTGGAGACCAGGTAAGAACACCTACATGCGCCAGAATGCACCGGCAACTGCAGGAAGCCGGCGACCTTAAATCCATCCTGCGCATGCCCCAGAACGCGATGACGTCACCGATCACCTGACGCCGTGCGCCGACCCCTTCCGCGCATGTCTCCAGCCTCCAACCCGGAAGTGACGGGGAGACCCGGCGCCCCTCATACAGCGCAATGCTCCGGCACGGGGCAAGCGGTTTTAAGTCCGGAGATGCCGGCAACCGCCGGACTTACTCTTGAGGGGTCAGAAAGGCAAGGTAAGCCCCGCGACCTGAACCCCCTGCACAGCCCTCCGGCCTAATCTGGGCCGGGACAACTTACCAAAAAGGCATGTGCGGTAGCACTGACGACTCCTGCACCTCCTGAAGGGACAGGAAACAACTGAGGTCCGGTGGTGAGAGGAGGCTATATAAAGCATTGACTCATTTGTTTCCTGCCCCTAAAGGAGGCGGAGTAAACCTCCAGGTAGCCGTTGTGGAGGCAGTAGGAAAAGAAGGAATCTTACTGGTTGCTATGGTCAACTAAGTCAGTTCTATTTTACACCAGCTTGATAAATGTGCCCCTAAGTGTCTCCTATTCACACACCACCTCCTTGTCTCGCCCCCTCTCTATTGGAGTCCCTCAAGGCTCTGTCCTAGGACTCTTGCTCCTCTCAATCCACACCTTCGGCCTGGTACAGCTCATAGAATTTCATGGCATTCAGTATCACTTTTATGCTGACGACACACAAAATTACCTCTCTGATTCAGATGACACCTCCCTACTATCCAGAATCCCACAATGCCTATCTTTTATATTCTCCTCCTTGCCCTCTCACTTTCTAAAACTTAACATGCAGAAAACAGAATTTATCATATTTTCACTATCTCACTCAGCCCTCCTAACAGACCTATCTATCATAGTCAATAGCTGCACACTCTCCCTGGTCAACCAAATCTGCTGCCTTGAGGTAACCTTTGATTCTACCACACATCCAAGCCCTTTCCACTTCCTGCCACCTCCAGCTCCAAAATATCTCTCGGATCTGCCCATTCCTTAACCAGGAGTCTGCAAAAATGCCTTTATATGCCCTCATAATCTCCTACCTAGACTACTGTAACAGCCTCCTCTGTGGCCTTTGATCTAGCACTCTTGCACACCTCCATTCTATCCTCAACTCTGCTGCCTGACTAGTTCACCTCTCCACCCTTCCTCTTCTGTCTCTTCTCTTTGCCAATCCCATCACTGGCTCCCCATTGCCTGGAGAATCCAGTACAAAACACTAAAAATGACATACAAGGGTATCCACAACCTGTCCCCTCCATACATCTATGACCTGATCTCCCAGAACCTTCCCACATGCAATCTTCGATCCTTACAAGACCTCCTTCTCTACTCTTTTCTTATCTTCTCTTCCCATAATCACCTCCAAGATTTCTCCCTTGCATCCCCCATACTCTGGAACTCTCTACCTCAACACAACAGACTCTCACCTTCCGTGGAAACCGTCAAAAGAAACCTAAAAACCAACCTCTTCAGACAAGTCTACAACCTACAGTAACCCTGCTGCTCCTCTACTGCTGTATGACCAGCTTCTACTCTCACCTACTGTATCCTTCCCTCATCCCTTGTAGATTGTAAGCCCTCACGGGCAGGGTCCTCTCTCCTTCTGTACCAGTTTGTTCATGCTTATTGTACTTGCTTTATATTATGTATGTGTATCCCTTTTCATATGTACTGCACTATGGAAATAATAATGCTACAATAATAATACACAACAGTCAACCAGAGGAGGCAGAGCTTCAGGAGGGAGGGAGAGAGCAGCAGCTTTAACCAATGATGCATCAGGAGGTGTGTCTTAAACTACTCGTCAGGATCGTTAAAGATACTGTAGCTAAGCTTTACTACTTGATAAAGCTGAGCATAAAATGCAGCTATACATCACAGCCTGAGCAAGATACGGTAAATAAGCTTACTAGCTTACATATCATTTTTATACCCTGACTGGTTGAAGATCGTCACTAGAATATATGTGGATTTACAACTACCTCAGCTTATCTGGAATTCCACTGGATCCACATTGCTGTCATATTTATGGTCCGTCTTCTCTACGATTCTTTAATTTTCTCCTGGAGAGTTATAAAATGTAGATATTAGAAATAAACTTTGCCAACATAAAATGTAACAACTTGGGGACAAGATCACATTTTTATGAAGTTGTAACTGAAACCACACAGTGATGACTGGTATGAAGATCCAATCAATCAGTATGTTATTTCATTTTTAAAGAAAAATGTTTTTAGTGGAACGAGGTGCTAGTATGCTTTTAAATGTCATTTATCCTGTGTCTGGAGTAACTTTATTTTTGTTTATTATTGGAAGGAAAGTCATTATCTTCCTTACATGACATCCCTCACAGATATTGTGACCAGTTTGATTGAGACTTTAATGTAAATTCACATGTTTGCCGCATTGTAGCCCTAGCCTAATTGGTAAATTGGCTTACCTGCAACAAAAGACAACTAATCCCAAAAATATCAGGCCCAAGAAAGTGCCTAAAACCAGGAAGTTAATCAAAAAGTTGCTTCGGGGTTCTGTGTCCACACTAGATAAGAGGATTTCTTCACACCGTTCGCCTGTGTAGTTGTCAATACATCTGCAGAATATAAAAGCAATTCAGGTAATTAGATGTGGGGCCATCAACCCATATCAGTTGCCTCTCCTCTGAATTTACTGGACAGGTGTTCACGCTTCTACACAGCTTTCTCCATTTGCAGCTTGTGGGAGTTACGGAAAGCCAAGAGCTGTTTACATTTAATTTAATGAGGAGGTTGATGCTCTGAATTTGTGGAACTATATGGTTTATCCTATGTATTATACAAGGGCAGTCAGTGCATTCTACCTCTGTTTCCTGATAAACCATATATACAACCACCACCACCACAAAGACATCTATGGTATTGAAGCACTAAATGGTGAATTACAGTATAGCAAGTTAAAGGGGTTCTCCGGGAATTAAGAAAATGAAAATACTTAAATATTACTTTATTATAAATATATTCTCAAATACCTTTCATTAGTTATAATGGCTCCTTTTGTCTGGGGAGCGATTATTAGGAGATCCAAAATGGCCGCTGTCCTATTAGTAAACACAAAAGCTGTCCTAATCACACAGGAGGACAAGTTACTTCACAACACTGAGCTAAAGAGCTGCCTCATCCTCCTCTCTGCTCTACTTGTCAGGGATTATGACCCTGAATACAGCTTATAAGATCTTCAGCTGAATCTCTGTAGGAATTGAGTTCATGAGCAGATGTGGCTCCATTACCACAGTCTGTCCTGTCCATCTTCTCTTTACTTCATGTCTCCTCATGAACTCCATTCCCATAGATATTCAGATAAAGATCTTATCAGCTGTATTTGGGATCATTATCCCTGACAAGCAGAGCAGAGAGGAGGATGAGGCCGCTCTTTACCTCAGTGCTGTGAAATAACTTGTCCTCCTGTGTGATTAGGACAGGTTTTTTGTGTACTAATAGGATGGCGGCCATTTTGTTTCCCCTAGTAATCGCTCCCCAGACAAAACTAGCCATTATAACTAATTAAAGGTATTTGGAAATATATAATAAAGTAATATTTCTGTATTTTCATTTTCTTAATTCTTGGATAACCCCTTTAAGGAACATATGGCATGCCACTTACCTGCAGAGTTGCTTAGGACCTATGCTGTAACATATACCTCCATTCATACAGAAAGTTTTCTGCCCTTTCGCTGCACAGGGTTCTCCATGACCTGAAACACAAGGTGGATCCAGTGTAAACAAAGCTAGAATCACATGCCGTGCTACTTCTTTTATCAAATGTGACAAAATCCACAACACAGATGCAAACAGAAAGTAACTGCCTTGCTGGTCTCTAAATTATCTAACATTCCCAAATCACATGGCCCGCATGGTATAATTTGAGCCAAAAATTTGGTGCATTTTTGGCACATTTCAATTTAGACATATCTATGGTGATAGTAAAATAATCCACTGCGTCTAGTCTGCCGAGGGAGCATGGTTTCATGTGAAAAGGGATGTTTCTTAAAGGGGTTGTCCCGCAAAAATATGCTGTTTTCAAACCAGCTCCTGGATCTGAATGCGTTTGTAATTGCATGTAATTAAAAATTTATTATAGCTACTGATTTAGTCAATGAAATATATCTGTATAGCGCCACCTGCTGTTTGTTTTTTTCTTATTTCCTTGTCCAGCTCACTGAGAAGGCCACACATGCTCAGTTTCATCCTTCAACTGCCTCCTGAGCTGTGATACGGAGAGCTGAGACACGCCTCCTGGTCTGTGATAGGGAGAAAATGGACACGCCTCCTGAGCTGTGATAGGGAGAGCATGGACACGCCTCCTGAGCTGGGATAGGGAGAACATGGACACATCTCCTTAGTTGCAGCAGAAAAGCCACTCCTCTGAGATGTCAACTTGATATAAATGTAGCAGAGCAATGAATGGAGAGATAGCTGGATCCATGTGAGGTACAGTGCTGGTTCTAGCTTTGTTAGAAAGAGGTTGTCATGTACTAGATTATGTCTGGTTCTTAGGTTTTACATTAATCATGGGATAACCCCTTTAACTGATGCTTGCAGACTGCCTCTGCTGTTGAACGATTCATGCTCCCTGCCACTCCGGTCCTGAGTACTGACTCCCGCATGTCCATATTCTGCTCTGCAGCTTGTTTACTTTCTCCTGAGCATGGCCCCCTGATCAACTGCAACCAACAACTGGCTTCAGCGGTGACATGTCCAGAAGAAACACGTCACTACTGAAGCCAGTCTAGGTCCCTTTACACTGACAGATTCAGCAGATGATTGTCGGAAAGGAAGCTTCCTTCCTGGCAAGCTACTGCTTGTCAGTGAAGGAACCCGTTGCATATACATGCAACAATCGCCACAGTATGGGGAGGAGCAATCTTCAATGCCATTTCTCATCCCCATACAGAATCATTGTTTACCAGCAGCAAAGTGCATGATCACATAGGTGACCACACAAACGGTCATATTACCCGATGAATGAACGTTTCACTTCTTAATCAATTAATCGGCAGCACTTTTACACCAGCAGATAATTGCTTACGAGTGTTTGTACGAATGCTTGTTAGCAATCATCTGGCCAATGTTCAGCCAGTGTACCTTAAAGGGGTTCTCTTACTTTAGCAAGCGGCATTTATCATGTAGCAAAAGTTAATACCCATATTGCTTCCTTTGCTGGCAGGATTCATAGTTCCATCACATTAGATACTTCTCGTTTTTTATGATTACGACCACCCTGCAATCCAGCATTGTTAGCCTTGCTTGCGCAATATAAAAAAAAGCACTGGCCTCTTGTGGCCAGGACAATAGGAAGACACACAGGCTGGCACTTTTTCCTATATGCAAGCACGGCCACTAATACTGGATTGAGAGGTGGTCGTAACCATGGAAGAGAGAAGTGTCTAATGTGGAAGCAATAAGGACAATCACATTATATTAGTAAATGATTAACTTTCTCTACAGGATAAATGCCACTTGGTGAAGTGAGACAGCCCCTTTAAGTGTTCTCTTTTAAAATGTTATTTTATGAGCCCCTGTTGCAGCTTTTCAACTGCACCTACATGTGCATTTTACATATGTAGTATTGAGTAGATCCTAAAATCTAAGTGTAAGGGCTCATGTACACGACCGGTGCCAGCCTGTGCCCGTATTGCGGCCCACATACGCCGGGTCCGCAATACACGGGCACCGGCCGTGTGCAGCCCGCATCACGGATCACGAACCCATTCACTTCAATGGGTCCGCAATCACAGAGATGCGGAGCGGAGGCACGGATCGGAACACCACAGAAGCACCATCGGATGCGGATCGTGGACCCCATTCAAATGAATGGCTCCGCGATCCGAATGCGGTGGCCCCACTGTCAGTGCCCATGCATTGTGGACCGCAAATTGCGGTCCACAGCACGGGCACTGAACGCACACACTTGTGTGCATGAGCCCTTAAGCTGTGAACTATAAATCTGCACCAAAACAGGCAGTTTTAATTCATATTGGAGCACGATAGTTTGGACGTCCATGTGTAAATTCAAGCCAGGATGGACAACTAACCACATGTGTTCACACAAGGAAGAACTACAAGGCAGTGCTACATTCTGCAAATGAACCCTACTGTATCATGATGACAGCAGCCCATAGTCAGTACATAAACATAACACAATGATTAATCCTTACTGACATAAAACCGGAAAACAATTTAACTTCGTTCCATTTGAGTAGTTGTGATTACCTCCTCTTCTAGTTATTAGACTCTATTATTACACTGTCAGTTACTCTTCAAACTGGATTGCACTTTATCCCATAGTACATGGTGGGTACAGTTTCACACTCATATCATGTGATTGTATATTAATAGTTAAAAAGTAATGAAATGACTGCCTAAACAATAGAGTGGTCACGTAAGGGCTGTATTACATTATGAGATCAGGCAGACAATTGTCAGGAAGAAAGCGTTCCTGCCCGACAATCAGCTGCTTGTCAACGAAGGAGAACGCTGTATTTACATGCAGTGATCTCCTCCACTGTATGGGGAGGAGCGATCTCTAAGACCATCGCTGGTCCCCATACTAAATGATTGTTTACTGGCAGCAGAGTGTATGATCTGCTGCCGGCAATGATTGAGGTGACTGCACAAACCATCATATTACCTGATGAACAAACGTTTCACGTTGGCAGCCCCATTACCCCAGATAATTGCTTACAAGTGTTCGTACGAAAGCTTGTTAGCGATTATCTGGCCAGTGTTCACTTTAAAAATGTTATTGTGTGAGCTCCTGTTGCAGATTTTCAACTGCAACTACATGTGCATTTTACCTAGTAAAATACATGTAGTATTGATTAGATCCAAAAAGCTAAGTGTAAGGCTGGGTTCACTAAAACTCACCAGGTGGGAACAAGGTCTAAGAACTATAAATCTGCACCAAAACAGGCAGTCTTAATTCATATTAGGCCAGGCCAGGATGGACAACTAACCACATGTGTTCACACAAGGAAGAAATACAAGGCAGTGCTACATTCTGCAAATTAACCTTACAGTAGCATTATCACAGCGGCTCATAGTCAGTACATAAACATAAAACCAGCATGAAAAGGGGAAAGAAAAAGTCAGCGGCACTCCAGGAAATAAAGTTTTGTGGAGATTCGGTGAGTGCCGCTGACTTTTTCTTTCCCCTTTTCATGCTGGTTTTAGATCGGACTTTTTTCTATTGGAAGCAGAGCACCACCGCTTCATTCAATTGCGCCCAAGGTGATTCAAGTAGACCTCTGTAGTTGCACTCTCACAGTTTGTCTGGCATTTAGTAGGTGCAGTGCCACCCACATTACTTTCTCCTCTTCACCAATAGTACATAAACATAACATAATGATTAATCCTTACTGACATAAAACCGGAAAAATGTTTTAATTTCGTTCCAATTGAGCAGTGATTACCTCCTCTTCCTCTTCTAGTTATTAGACTCTCTATTTTTAAACTCTAGTTACTATTTTAACTGAGAGTTACTATTCTAGTTGCAATCTAACTGGATTGCACTTTATCCCATAGCACATGGTTGGTACACTCCAGGCTCATCTACTGCCCTCCAGGCCCAGCCACCATCTTTTTCGACTCCTTCAACTACTGGCTCCAACACTTTCTTTCCGCTGACCCCCCTACTATCATAGTTGACTTGAACATCCCCATTGACATTTTCGACTGTTTCTAAACTTCTAAAACTTGCTTCCTCCTTTGGCCTCTCACAGTGGTCCTCCACAACCATCCAGAAAGATGGTCACCCACTGGATCTTACCTTTACGTACATCTGTTCCCTAGCTAAACTATCTAACTCACCTTTCCCTCTATCCAACCACAATCTACTTACATTCTCTTCACTTGTCTCTTCAGCTGCCCCCCAATCCACAAATTGGCACATCCCCACAGCAACCTTTAAATATCTTGATTTTCAATTGCTTTCTCTCTTCAGCCATCCTCTACTATGTGTTCCCTCCATGATGCGAATGCTGCCGCCACTTCATATAACACCACATTAAATTCAGCTCTTCACTCAGTCACCCCCTTCCCCCAATGCATAACAAAACCCCAAAAATCAATAGGCAACCCTGACACATTAGTCTGACTAATGAGCTGAGACAAGCTTCCAGGGTAGCAGAGTAGCAATGGAGGAAAACCCATTTTAAGGAGAACTTTATCACATACAATCTATGTCTTTATTACTCCAAATCTTCCCACAGTATGGGGAGGAGCGATCTCTAATGCCATCACTTGTCCCCATACTGACTCATTGTTTGCCAGCAACAGATTGTGATTAGACAGCACGAACTGCTGCAGGTAAGGCTACTTTCACACTAGCGGCAGGCCTGATCCGGCAGGTGAAGGGTGCTGCCGGATCAGGACTGCCGCAGCGACATGTGTGGAACCGGAACCGCGCTCCGGCCCCACACATGTCACACAGTACATACATACACACAAACAAATACACATACATACTTACATGCTCCCGGCAGGTCTTCAGAGCGCCGGAGGAGCAGGACGGCTCGCACAGGTGACAATTCCCCACAGCGCCCTCTGCTGGGCGCCTGGTGGAATCGTCCTATGTGTGCGCCGTCCTGTCCCTCCGACGCTCTGAAGACCTGCCGGGGAGCATGTAAGTATGTATGTGTATTTGTATGTATATATGTCTGTGTATGTTTATGTTTATGTGTATGTCTGTATGTGTGTATTGTGTGTATGTGGTGACGGATCCGTCATGAACTCCATTGAAAGTCAATGGAGGGCGGATCCGGTTACCATTGTGGTCACACCAGACGGATCCGCCCCCATTGACTTGCATTGGGGGTCATTCCGGATCCGTCTTGGTGCGGATGCCTGGACCGGAGAGCAAACCGCAGCATGCTGCGGTTTGTTCTCCAGTCTGAAGACGGAACGGAATGCTTTCAGGAGCATTCCATTGTCTTCAGTTCAGTTTTGTCCCCAGTGACAATGAATGGGGACAAAACTGAAGCGTTTTATTCCGGTATTGGGCCCCTATGACGGAACTCAATACCGGAATTTTAAAACGCTAGTGTTAGTAGCCTAAGCAATGATTTTTAAACCTGCTGAAAGATTGTGATTGGCTGGTGAATGAAATTTTGCTCATTTATTGGGGTAATTGGCAGCAGTATCACACTGCCAGATCATCGCTAACAAGCGTTCCTATAAATGCGTGTTAGCAATGATTGGCCCAACAATCACCTGGTGTAATAAATGTTTAAGTGTGTTATATATTGTAATCAGTCGGCTCATGAATGCTCAGTCAGCTGTATAACTAAACAGAAAAAAAGGATCCCAACCAATAAAAAGGACTGGTTCTGCAAGTAAATATATCAAAAAGTGTATGAAAATTCATTTTGTTACTAGAAGTATGAATAATACAAATATTGCACAAGATGAAAGGAAAAGCTTGCTAATAGTAGTAGTGTTATTCATAGATAATAACACAGTAAAAAAGAAATATCACAAATAAAAACACATAAAATATCAATAAAACTGGTCTCACTGTGCTTATTAATATAAATATATAATCACAATCCTGGCCCAGCAGCAGCCAAAGCGGGGCCCTCACCAATATGGCTACTGTTCATATAACAAATGAATTGTATGCAGAAGGCGCTGTATTGGGTCACTAATGTACCCATGGGGTTATTGAGTATTGATATTGTACTATAACAGTTTGTGCTATTTACTCGATAAATCCGTGCTACCCAATGTCATAGTGTTTTATACTGGACTCTCTGGGCAATGGAGAGCCAGTGAAGGGACTGGAAGAGAGAAGAAACAGGGGAGCAACAGGGGGAGAGGTGGATTATTCGGGCAGCAGAGTTAGGGATAGATTGGAGGAGTGTGAGGGCGCTAGATGGGAGGCCACAGAGGAGAATGTTACAGTAGTCTAGGCAGGAGATGATGAGGGCATGTACAAGTATTTTTGCAGACCCCTGGTTGAGGAATGTGCAGATCTGAGAGAAACTTTTGAGTTGATGGAGGCAGGAGGTGGAAAGGGCCTGGATGTGCAGTTTGAAGGACAGAGCAAAATCAACCGGGGAGGTGTGCAGCCATTGACTGTGATAGATTGGTCTGTTGGGAAGGCTGAGTGATCTGGGGAAAAGATGATGAATTCTGTTTTCTCCAAGTTAAAGGAGCTTTCTGAGATTTTTATTCTAGTGACCAATCCTCTGGATAGGTCATCAATATCTGATCGGTGGGGTTCGACACATGGGATCCCCAACGATTAGCTGTTTGACAAGGCATCGGAATTCCTGTGAATGGGGCTGAGCGTGATTCCAGTCTCAGCCGCCATACAATGTAAGGCACTGTGCTTAGTGAGGTGCTAGAAGGCTGCAGCGCTCACAGGAGCACCATTGTCTTGTCAAAACAGCTGACTGGCGGATGTTGGACCCCCACCAATCTGATACTCTGATAATCTGATACTGATGACCTATCCTGAGGATAGGTCATTAGTAAATAAAATCTCAGAAAACCCTTTTAAGTTTTAGAAAGCAAGAGGAAAAGAAGGATAATATGGCAGATAGACATTGTGGGATTCTGGATAGTAAGGAGGTGATATATGTACCAGAGAGGTAAATTAACGTGTTGTCAGGGTGTAGATCAGGGGTCCTAGGACAGAGTTTTGAGGGACGCCAACAGAAAGGGGATGAGATGAGGGGGTGGTGTGTGAGTGGGAGACATTATATGTCCATTTTGTGAGGTATGAGCGCCAATACTGTGACGACAGGAGATGAGAGAGCTTGTAACAGAAGGGAGTGGTCGACGGTGTCAAAGGGAAACGACAGGTTAAGAGTGTAGCTGGTTGAAGGGAGATCAGGAACAGAGGTGAGAGGACATTTCAAGGTGGACATGTTGTTCAAGTACCTCTGAGGCATATGGGAGAAGTGAAAGGGGGCAATAGAGGATGGCTCAAGGAAAGTCTTTTTTTTTGAGGAGCGTGATGGTAGCATGTTTAAAACAGGATACAAAGACACTGGTGGTCAGTGATGGGTTAAAGAGATGGGTTACAGCGGGGGGAGGCTGGGTTATATCTGTGTTATTCTTGCTTTTGGTAACTTAATATGTTTTTTGCATATCATTTATACATATTTTGATATTATTACTTTCATTATTACTTAAAGGGTTATTCCCATCTCACAAATGTACTTTGTAAAGTTAGATATAGCCATACCAATATTATTACTAATAGAATGTATTTATATATAATGTACCGTTTAGAAGATTTGCCTATTTCTATATCCATTGTCCACACACAGCAGTCAGGCCGTTGCCCCTAGTTACGACCACCGCAGCCATGTAGTAGTGGTGGTCAGCTTGCTCCTTTTCAATCCTGCTCTGAGGTAACTGCTGTATTGTGAACACACATTGCATGAGCATGCGGAGGAGGCACATCTTAGGGTACTTTCACATCTGCGTTTTGGACGCTACCAGTCCAAAACACAATGGTCAGGACTTTATAAACGGATCCGACTCCACAGAGATGAATTGATCTTGGAAAAGGATCCATTTCTCTGCTCTTTGGAAGCACAGCCAAAAATGCTACAACCCTAAGATGTGTCTGCGCATGCTCATACAATGTGCGTTCACAATACAGCAGTTACCTCAGAGCGGGTTTGAACAAGAGCAATCTGGCCACCACTACTACACGGTGGTCGTAACTAGGGGCAACGGCCTGACTGACGTGTGTGGACAATGGATATACAAATAGGTAAATCTTCTAAACGGTACATTTTATATAAATACATTCTATTAGTAATAATATTGGTATGGCTATAGCTAACTATACAGACTACATTTGTGAGATGGGAATACCCCTTTAAGTCACCATTATTAAATCACTGCACCCCATCTGCCCCTCTGGATTACAGTCCCTGTCCTTCTTTAGTAGCAAAGGTGAATAGCCTTGCCATTGCTAAATACTGGACATTTTAGATACTCATTGCTCAATGTCATGTTAATTCACTGATAGAAAACAGGCTCACTGCTGCTCCACCACTCAACTACACTAGAATGCCACAACAGGAATACTACAACAGGAATGCCCCCAGCTCTCCCTCACCTGCATGATGGCAGTATCTCAATTGGAGATACTCAAACTGCTTATATTTATCTGTCTTTTGGCAGATAAATATACTGATGGTTCACTCAAGCAGTACTATTATTGTAGTAGCTATTAGAAAAACATGACTGTAACATTGATACCCAAGACTCCCAACCTTGCCTGGTCTTGGCTTTAAAGGATGTCTGAGTTCCACAGTTTTGGATCAGCTGTGAATCAGTCTACTTATGGTGAGCTCCATTCTGTTTCCAGCCTGCCCAGTTAGACATGCCCTTATTATAAATATCAGAAGAGAGGGAGAAGTGCTTGATTTTAGGAGTATAAATACTCCAGGGCTTATGGTGACAGGTTCTCTGTATTTCCTCCTTTACTTCTTGTTGCATCATACAGGAAGCGTGGTATCACACCTGAAGGTAATTCAACGGTATCAGATTTTCATACTTAGTTGTTACAACACTATTAAACGTGAATGCAGTTACATCATATGCACAACCCCAATTCCCCAAAAGTTGAGACACTATGTAAAATGTTGCAATGATTAGCAAATTGAGGTGTGGACTGCATATATTTATAGGAGACTGGCACAAGTCACTTTGATAAAGCATATAACAGAACTGTACTAGATCTCAGCCATAGTGACCGGGAATGCTATGGCTGAGCAATATAAACTACAATTTGCATTAAAGGGGTTTTCCGAGTTATATATATTGATGACCTATCCTCAGGATAGGTCATCAACATCAGATCGGCGGGGGTCTGACACCCGGCACCCCCGCCGATCAGCTGTTTGAAGAGGAGGCGTGCGCCGTATCAGCGCTGCCTCCTCTTCACTGTTTACATGCAGGCCGTAACGGGGGTAGTGGTGAGTAGGTGTAATTACACCTCACCGCCCCATTCATTTCTATGGGAAGAATCGCTTCCATACAAGTCTATGGAAGCGATTCTTCCCATAGAAATGAATGGGGTGCTTAGGTATAATTATTGTAGCCTATGTAGCTGATATCCGTTGTTACATTTAATACCGTTAATTTAGGCGTCTGCATTTGCATCTGCAGTTTAATTTAAGCAAGTAGGGAATTAAACTATAAGGATAGGATTTGGGTAGGTAGAAAGATTGTTTCTGTTCCAAAAAGACCAAAGTCCATTTTGAAATACGTCAGCTTTTTTTTTTTTTGTGGCAAAAAAGAACCCAATTGTGCCCTGTCAGTAGCGCTAGGTGCTCAGCGTATTACAACCGTTCAAAAGTCTATGTAGCTGACATCCATTGTTACATTTAATACCGTTAATTTAGGCCGCAGTTCCTCATTTGCGTCTGCAGTTTAATTTGCCCAAGGAGGGAATTAAACTATAGGGATAGTATTTGGGTAGGTAGAAAGATTGTTTCTGTTCCAAAAAGACCAAAGTCCATAGTGAAATACGTGAAACTGCTTATTAGGCTGCCCTTGAAGTCCACCAGCTGGGCCTGCACCCTAATTTTTTAGCCGGTCAGCTCACCAGCTGGGCCTGCACCCGAATTTTTTAGCCGGTCAGCTCACCAGCTGGGCCTGCACCATATTTATTTTGCCTGTCAGCTCACCAGCAGGCCCTCAACCATAATGTTTTACACGCTCAGCTCTGCTACATGTCACACATAATGTTTCAGACGGTCAACTAAGCGGCATGTCAAAAATAATTTTTAACACGCTCAGCTCTGCTACATGTCACTTATAATGTTTCAGACGTTCAGCTAAGCGGCATGTCAAAAATAATTTTTAACACGCTCAGCTCTGCTACATGTCACTTATAATGTTTCAGACGTTCAGCTAAGCGGCATGTCACCCTTAAATTTTTTTTTACGGTCAGCTCGGCAGCAGCGTGTCAACCTTACATTTGGGACAGTTTGATGAGCAGCAGCGTGTCACCCTTAAATTTGGGACAGTTTGTATGGGCAGCAGTGTGTCAACCTTAAATTTGGAACAGTTTGATGAGCAGAAGCGTGTCACCCGTAAATTTTTGGGACTTTCTGCTCGGCAGCAGTGTGTCAACCTTAAATTTGGGACAGTTTGACGGGCAGCAGCGTGTCAACCTTAAATTTGGGACAGTTTGATGGGCAGCAGCGTGTCACCCTTAAATTTTTTTTACCGTCAGCTCGGCAGCAGTGTGTCAGCCTTAAATTTGGGACAGTTTGATGAGCAGCAGCGTCTTTTTGACGCTCTGCTCGGCAGCAGCGTGTCAACCTTAAATTTGGGACAGTTTGATGGGCAGCAGCGTGTCAACCTTAAATTTGGGACAGTTTGATGAGCAGCAGCGTGTCACCCTTAAATTTGTGACAGTTTGATGGGCAGCAGCCTGTCACCCGTAAATTTGTTTGACGTTCTGCTCGGCAGCAGCGTGGCAACCTTAAATTTGAGACAGTTTGATGGGCAGCAGAGTGTCAACCTTAAATTTGGGACAGTTTGATGGACAGCAGCGTGTCACCCTTAAATTTTTTTTACCATCAGATTGGCAGCAGCGTGTCAACCTTACATTTGGGACAGTTTAAAGGGGAGCAGCCTGTCAACCTTAAATTTGGGACAGTTTGATGAGCAGCAGCGTGTCACCCTTAAATTTGGGACAGTTTGATGGGCAGCAGCGTGTCACCCATAAATATTTTTGACGTTCTGCTCGGCAGCAGCGTGTCAACCTTAAATTTGGGACTGTTTGATGGGCAGCAGCGTGTCAACCTTAAATATGGGACAGTTTGATGAGCAGCAGCGTGTCACCCTTAAATTTGGGACAGTTTGATGGGCAGCAGCATGTCACCCTTAAATTTGGGACAGTTTGATCGGCAGCAGCGTGTCACCCATAAATTATTTTGACGTTCTGCTCGGCAGCAGTGTGTCACACGTACATTTTTTGGACGTTCTGCTCGGCAGCAGCGTGTCAACCTTAAATTTGGGACAGTTTGATCGGCATCAGCGTGTCACCCTTAATTTTTTAGACGGTCAACTCAGCAGCAGCATGTCACCCATAATTTTTTACACGGTCAGCTTAGCAGCAGCACATCACCACTATTGTTTTTGCGTGTCAGCAGTAGGCCATCAATCATAATTTTTCAAGGGTGTGTCTGATACACTCCTTTATGTGTAATAAAGGGGGTATTGGAGTGCCTGTTCCTTGTAATTTTTGGCAGCCCTTTCACTTTGTGCATAGGCTTTATGAGTGTAGGAGTCCCACAATTATACCACAATGTGAATGAGGCCCTCCTTTATGTGATATACCGGTTGTATGAGAGTGCCTCATCCGTGTAATTTTTGGCAGCACTTGCGCTTAACGTACAAGTAAATCTATGTTTCCTAACAATATTTCCTGTAAAATCAATGTTATCTTGGGTTTTGGGGGGGGAAGTATTTTTGTCATTCCGTAAAAATGGCGTAATAGTCGGCCATCATCGTTAATAGCAGCGACTTCGGTGTCCAAGATGCATCCAGATATCCTCCCCATGCTGTTCCCTAACCATTTCTGTGGTGTTTCCACCATTTTCTGACATTTTCCTATGGACCAGACACCCTCCCCTCATCCGAGCAGGGGGTGCCTGGTCTTCTCCCATTGACTTCCATTATACTCGGGTGCTCGGCCGAGCGCTCGAGCACCACCTAGTGTTCGGCCAGAGCACCTGAGCACCCGAACATCGGGATGCTCGATCATCACTAATGTTAATGCAAATAAAATAATTTACAATACAGCCCCAAATGTAGAATATTCATCCCCTGGCCATACAGTGTACACGGCACAAATACAGTGATGAGCAAAAGGGTAACAATGTTTTGAACTTTTGATTTTCAGGCTCCATATCTCACCATCCACTACAGCTTTGACCGTGAGACTACCATCATTTTATAGACAATAATCTTGGCTATCTCATACATAAATTGGACTTGTAACTATTTAGCATATGATTAGTTATGCAGATTCTTGTCATGTAACGGCATTGTTACTGTTTTGCTCCTGGTGATGGAACAATCTTTTTCTTCTTGTATACTACAAATTACAACCAGTTCTTACATTCTCTAATAGCTCAGTGTGTTATTAGGTTGATTCCCAAGTGAAAGGTCATTGGTTCAAATCCAGCTCATCACAAGGTCTATCAATTCTCACGGCAATGGAGGTGGCTCATATCCTTCATAAAAGTGAGATCACAGACGTCTATGCAAGCACCATGTGACACGCATTATACAAGTGTGGAATGGTGGCCTGAAAAAAGGTGAAGAAGCCTCGACTTCAATATCGTCATAAGAAGTATCGGCTCGAGTTTGCAAAAAAAGTATAAACAGTGGACAATAGCAGACTGGAAATGGGTGATTTGGGGCGATGAGACAAAAGTCAATAGACTGGGCTCTGATGGGTGAAAATGTCTCTGGAAGAAACAAGGGAAAAGAGGCTAACGGATCGGTGGAGGAAGCCTTATAATATAGGATAGTTTCACAGCCAAAAAGCATTGGATACTTGACCAGGATTGATGGTGGTCTCAATGCTGAGCTATATGTGAGTATCCTACAGTACTATGGGTATGAAAAGGACGACAAAGTGTTCCAGCAGGATAACGACCTGAATCATACGTCGAGATTGGGGAAGAAATGGTTCAGTGACAATGAAGTTCAGGTGCTGGATTGGCCCCACAGTCCCCAGACCTCAACCCAATTGAACACTTGTGGGTAGAGTTGAAGAAAAAGCTGTATTCGTACCCAAGTGAGTCGACCAGTATGCACCAACATTGAGAATGTGTAGAAGAGACCTGGAAAAAGATTTCGGTCGAGACATGCTTGAATCTGATGGAGAGCATGCCCAGAAGGAATCAGGCAGTGCTGAAAGCCAACAGTGGATTTTCAAAATACTAACAAAATAATAAAATTTTAAATTTAGAATTTAAGGAGCAAAACAGTAACAATGCAGTTACATGACAAGAATCTGCATAACTAATCATATGCTAAATAGTTACAAATCCAATTTATGTATGAGATAGCCAAGATGATTGTCTATAAATGATGGTAGTCTCACATGTGAAGCTGTAGTGCATGGTGAGATATGGACCTGAAAGTAAGTCATTCTAATAGCACTAGTAGGTATAAATCTGGCACTGTACAAATACCAAGCAACATCTATTTAATGAAGTGACCATATAAAGGACTCACATAGCTGATACTTACAATGTCTGGTAAGCAGAGAGAGGCAATCACTGGTTTCAGTGGTCTCATTCTATCTACTGTTATGGCAAAAACCAGAATGGACAGCCATATGTAAGGCTGTTTTCACACTGCATTTCACAGAACAGTGCATACGTCACCCAATGCAGTCCAAAGCAGTGCCTCCTTGACCTCTGTCTGGTTGGTATATGGAATACTGCAGTATGTCCACATTTTCTGTGGCCCCTTTGAGGTGAATGGGTCCGCATCCGAGCCACAAAAAATGCAGTTTGGATGCGGACGCAAACAACATTCGTGTGCATGAGGCCCAAGGCGAACATGTTATACATGGCAGATTTACCATAGCAATGTTATTGTATACTGCGTCCAGTTAGATTTCAATTATTTTAAGGCTACATGCACACGAACGTATTTTGTTTCCGCGTCCGTTCCGTGTTTTTTGCGGATAGGATGCAGGCCCATTCATTTCAATGGGTCAGCAAAAAATGCGGACAGCACACCGTGTGCTATCCGCATCAGTATGTCCGTTCCGTAGCCCCGCAAAAAAAATAGAACATGTCCTATTCTTGTCCGTTTTGCGGACAAGGATAGGCATTGTTACAATGGATCCGCAAAAAAAAAACGGAAACACGGATGCCTTACGGTTGTCATCCGTTTTTTTTGCGGACCGCAATACACATACGGTCGTGTGCATGTAGCCTAAAACTGAAGGTTGAAGAATGTAAGAATGAATCTCTATGATCACCATAAGCAACACCACTGTTTTGCTCTGCACTATTTTTGCATTACTATTTTAGAACAGAACTCTATTTAATGATGGCCACAGCATCCAGTTATGGGAAGGTATTACAGCTTGGCCACCACTAGACAGCTATTCCTCTATAAACATGCATATTCAGCTCGGCTGAACGTGCATGTGCTCTCAATAGTGAGATGGGAATAAGCAGCTGACAGACAGCGCTAGCGGCGGCTTATCTCTCTTGAAAACATAGGGATCAGGCATGTTGTATTTCAACAGCTCAATCCTTCCTTTCATGGGAGAGACAGAACACCTCATACACATTAGATCAGGAACTTAGCAACCTCTGGCACTCCAGCATGCTTCATTCATTCCTGTGGGACTTCAGAGAACAGCTGAGCAAGTGAGCATTATGGGAGCTGTAGTTTCACAACAGCTGGAGTGCCGGGAGTCCTGCATTAGATGGTTGGCCAGTTTCACTGAAGTCAGCAGATTCAGCCTATGTCTGTCTAATGTGGCTACTCATACAGTCATACATGCATTCACAAGGCAAATAGTAGCTGTTCTAAATCCATCCAAACTTAAGAATGGGAAGTTAAAGTTAATCAAGGACTCAACATTCGGGCAAATAGCTTTGGAATTCCATATTATAAAATTTTACTTAAGTTTCTCAAATGTTCCTCATACAGAAATATGCTTTGCCTTGTGAAAATCAATTCTCTGCATAGAATACCCCCCATTTGGCTTAACCAGTGTACTCTGGCTAGCCAATGATAACCTCTTTAGTATAACATATAAAATTACCTGTTGTCATATTATGCAGACAGATAACTTGGTCCGGGTTCAGAGACAATAATGTATAGGAGAATCAAGTCTGGAATGATAAAAATAAAAGATATAATTAATTTACAAACGTGTGATGATGTTGATCAACAAATATCAAGTGAAAAGTCTGTGCACTGCTCTAGGACATGCATATTCATTCTAGTAGCAATGTAGTAACCCACTCAGCGCCTCTGGACGGGCAGATCTGTAATTCTTGTCACACACATTAGGCCCACACACAGTGTGTAAACTGCTTCACACGCACATGTGGATTACATTACTGCACACAATCATATAGTGCTGGCACATACAACTGGACTGAGCTAGTGTGTTCTGTTACTTACAGTATCCTGGCATCTACGGGCGAGATAGCAGAGCTTGTTGTATGTCACTGATCTGTGCACTGTCTGTGCCACCCCATGCAGTCCTACTGTGGATAAGAAGCTTCCTGAGCTCCACACAGCTGCCCCTCCCCTGGGCTGATCTCTCCCTTTTCCTCTCGTTTTTCCACTATCACTTCTTTTTTCCAGTTTCCACTAGATTACGAATAGTGGCCTTAATGCTACAGTCCTGAACTCCAGTTGTATCCCTACTGCTACCTTTTCAGCACTTTTATAGCTGTCACATTTCCTAAAGATTTCTTGCATCATTGGAATGCAGCTGATTGCATAATGGTGCATGTGATCTTTTTAGCATAGAGGCATGGTTTTGTCTATGGCTGATGTAAAACTGGTGGCTATCATTTTTGGCACAGTTTGTCTGGAAGAGAGTTTTCCTATAACTAAGCATTCTGTCTGACTGTTAATCAACAATACATGCATTTAGGAATACGTTCCATTAACCATATTTAATGTGGACTTACCTTAGGACAATTCACTAAAGGAAACCATCTGTGGCAAGATTTGTGTTTAAGTCAAGTACTGTGAATTGTAATTCTGTAGGCTCATAGTTTATAGAAACAGTATAAATGCATATGCACACTAGGATATAATAGTTAAAGGAATGCTAAAAAAATCAAAAAATTTATCACAAATTAATATGTGAGTATTCTACGTGGATGGTTTTATCTACGTAATATTTTTTCCAGCAGGGGTGCACCTAGCCTTTCTGCTGCCTGAGGCGAAAACTAAAACGGCACCCCCCATGCCAATTTCTTAACCTAACGCCTTTGCCACAATGAAAGCGCTTCCGCTGCCCCCCGCTTGCCTCTACATGGTGCTGCCTGAGGCAATCGCTTCACCTTGCCTCACTGGTGGTGCACTCCTGTTTCCTAGTCTATGTATTCTACTTCTTGTCCTGGCTCTTAAAAGGGGTTCTCCGAGAATTAAGAAAATGAAAATACTTAAATATTACTTCATTATAAGTATATTCCCAAATACCTTACATTAGTTATAATGGCTCGTTTTGTCTAGGGACCAATGATTAAGAGAAACAAAATGGCCACTGTCCCATCAGTTCACACAAAACCTGTCCTAATCACACAGCAGGACAAGTTACTTCACAACACTGAGGTAAAGAGCTGCCTCATCCTCTTCTCTGGTCTGCTTGTTAGGGATTATGATCCCGAATACAGATGATAAGATCTTTAGCTGAATCTCTGTAGGAATGGAGCAGATGTGGCTAATAAGCAGCAGCACTTGTGTGCAGTCTCCATTACCACAGTCTGTCCTCTCTGTACTTCATCGCTCCTGATGAACTCCATTCCCACAAAGATTGAGCTAAATATCATATTAAACTGTAGTCAGGATCAGCTAGCCAGAGCAGAAAGGAGGATGAGGCAGCTCTTTCTCTCAGTGTTGTAAAGTAACTTGTACTGCTGTGTGATTAGGACAGGTTCTGTGTGTACTAACAGGACAGCGGCCATTTTGTTTCTCCTAATCATTGCTCCCCAGACAAAACGAGCCATTACAACTAATGAAAGGTATTTGGGAATATATTTATAGTAAAGTAATATTTGCGTATTTTCATTTTCTTAATTCAAGGAGTATCCCTTTAACCTCCTTCTTTGTTTAGACATTTAGCACCATTCATTTCGACCAGAGAGTCCTCCCCATAGTGACTCAGAGTATCACACATTTCACTGATCAGCGCAATACTCTTCTGTGGACATCTTTATCTAGGCCTATCAAGAGAACAATAGAGCTGTCAGACTGTTCAACTAATTCTATGCCTATAATTATCATGAGGATTACCCTTCAGATAATATCTTCAGTTCACAGCAGCAATAAACTGACCATGGGTTTTCCCATCTACACAGGAGTTGTATCTCTATGTGCTCACTGCTACAGAAGGACAATATTTTGTAATTCATTTTCAAAGGTATAGTATTGCTGACATCCAAAATTATTTTCAAAAAATGTATATTAGTATTGAGTTTAAAAAAATATCCCTTTCTGATGAAAGTGTCCCTTTAAATAAAACTCTAACTACAAAACCTATTTACTATCGTGTAACATAATGCATGAAAGGTAGCGGGAGAAAAGGTCTGGATACCTGGCTGCAGAGGAACGGTCCTTGGTGACTAATGTTGCTTGGAGTTGCTTAAATAATCTGTGCAGCTAGTTGAGGATGACAACATAGGTCACTGATTGGCTGAGCTATAACTACTTACCCTTACTTAATTACCTAGTCTTTGGGAGATTGTGAAATCTTATGAAATTGCGGCATAGATTTACACAACCGAAGCAATGAATTCAATGGATGGGATTGTATGTGACCTTTTCAGTCTATTATAATAATGACTATTTCCAAAATGCACCTTATAAAGAAGTAAGAATCTATCATCACAAATGCATGGTCTTCATTGAAAATGTTTAAATGCCAAAACATCAACCATTCATAGTTGTTAAACGGGCTGTCCTACGAAAAGAAATATTCAACATTTTTCAAATCAGCACTTGGATCTGAATACTTTTGTAATTGCATGTCATTAAAAATCTAATTTAGCCACATTCTGTTTGTGCTTTCCTCATTCTGTCCACTTCATTGAGGTGGATTCACATGCTCGCTTTCATCCTTAAACTGTCCCTAGCTGTATCTTCTCTTAGAAGCTGTGACTGTTTACAGGTAGAGAGCTGCATCAGAAAGGACATGACCCCAGAGAACAGACAAACCCCCTGAACAGTCAGCTTGAACTTAACCTAGTGGGGCAATTGTAGAAATGAATAGGGAGACCTCTGAACCCATATGAGGTTCAGAGTTAGTTCTAGCTTTGTTAGAAAGAAAATATTCTATGTCTGATTTTCATTTTAAACTCACAAATTTAATTCTCAAGTAGTGAATGATATTCTACAAAAATTCTGAAAAAAAAAAGAATAATTTACTATTAGGAAACTGGTATGGGTTGATTTTTCAAGGAGACCCATTTCATATGAGGAACTGTTAATGCTGTTTAAACCGCTAGTGACTGCCCATATGTGTGTGTAGATAGGGTCAGGGCAGCCAGCAGAGTATCAGAGTTGGTGAACAGGCAGAAGTTCTGTACACGAGCAGACAATCAGAATAGCACACCTTCACTAGTAAAGTAGTAAACTAGAAGCCTAAGCTTAGGCAAAGAACCAGTCCAGCATTTATAGCAGAAGCTGATTAACAATTAGAAACAGCCATGCAACGAAACACAAAGCAAGGAAGGAGGGAAGGGTTGGTGAAGGCAAAATAGTCCTAATATAAGTAGTGGTATTTGTCCGGCGGCTCCTCGGCATATTTTCTGGGTTACAGTTGGATCACCGGTGGTCCCCATTATAATGAATGGGACCCGATGGAATGCACCTAGCAGGGACAGATCCGATTGGCTTTTTCCAACTGGAACAGCCTGCAAGATCTATTTCATGCAAGTGTGAAACAACCCTTACTGATTATAAAGTAATCAGCTAATCAACACAAAACACCTGCAAATGTTTCCTAAGCCTTTTACTGGTCCCTTAGTCTGGTTCAGTCGGATACACAATTATGGGGAAGACTGCTGACTTGACAGTTGTCCAGAAGGCAGTCATTGACACCCTCAACAAGGAGGGTAAGCCACAAAAGGTCATTGCTAAAGAAGCTGGCTGTTCTCAGAGTGCTGTATCCAAGCATATTAATGGAAAGTTAAATAGAAAGAAAGAGCATGATAGAAAAAGGTGCATAAGTAACAGAAATAACCACAGCCTTGAAAGGATTGTCAAGAAAAGGTCATTGAAGAATTTAGGGAAGATTCACAAGGAGTGAACCACGACTGGAGTCTGTGCTTCAAGAGCCACCACACACAGATGTATTCAGGACACGGGCTACAACACCTTCCTTTTGTCAAGCCATTCATGACCCTAAGACAACGTCAGAAGTGTCTTAACTGGACTAAGGAGAAAAATGACTGGGTTTGGTTCGAACTTTGCTATTTTTCAGGCGTCAGATGAATCTGAATCTTTTCAGGTTTGTTTTGGGCAAATCCACTAAAACAGCATGCAGCACCATTTTAGTGCACGTGTCAGCGGGAAAAAAAGCACTAGGGACAAAGAAGGAGGGTTCTTAAATGAGAAGGAAAAAATCCAGCAACGGTGAAGTGTTATTTCAGGTGCTTTATTTGAAAATTCAGAACAGCCAAGTGCAGTGTACAGACTCCAAAAGTGCCTGAAATAACACTTCACCGTTGCTGGATTTTTCCCTTCTCTTGGATCTCAGGCCTCTGCCCAGGCTGTCCGTGCAAGGTGCATATCTATGCTGCAGGTGAGATGGACTGTTTTTGCTTAACCGTTCTTAGATGACTCTGAGAGGAAGTGGGGGGGAGGTCTTGTCCTGACAGACAGCCTGGATATAATAATATAATAGAACTGTCCTATCCTTAAAATAATAGGACATGTTCAATTTTTTTGCGGAATGGCCATGGGGACATATAGAAACAGAATGCATATGGAGAGTCAATTCCATTTTTTTGGGGCCCCATTGAAGTGAATGATTCCGCGTCACAAAAAAATGGAATGGACATGGGGGAAAAAAAGTTTGTGTGCATTAGCTCTTAAACTAAGTACTGAGCAAGAATCTTGCATCTGCATTGTAAAAGCACACATTAATAATATAAATTGTTTTGCTAGTATACAAACAAGATACCTGGAAAAGAATAGTTACTTCTAAAAGACTTTGAAAGAAGTTTAACAGAAGCACGATTAATAATTACAGTGATTTGGTGTGGGTCAATGAGCTTTGGCTCCAGTTTGTGGATGGTTGACGTAGTTTAATATCGCTAACAAAAGACGTAATCACCTGTCTGATATTCAGAATTCACAATGGTTCTCTTTTAACATTCTTTTTTTAAGACTCCTACTCACCTCCAGCCAAACATGTGACATTTGATTGGCAGAGATATTAACTGTGGCCTGATTTTGAGAATAAAAAGAATGTTTCCAAAAATTAGCACAAAGCAAATATTTACACACCCGAATGTAACTGTACATCCAAGATGTACAAGGAGTGCATGCAGCAGGCTCACAAGCCTGTAAAATAAATCAGCAAAAACAATGCTGGAATTGCAGTTTTTATTTTTTAATTTCACCCTACATTTTTTCCCCGTTTTTCAATACAAGATATGGTAAATAGTGGCAGTGAAAATAGAACTCCTGCTAAAAAAAAACAAAAAAAAAACAAAACAAAAAAAACCTTATACAGCAATGTAAATAGAAAAGTAAGACAGTTATGGCTCTTAAAAAGCAGAGAGAAAAAAAACAAAAATTGGCCTGGTCCCAACGGGGGTTAATAAGAAATCAAGCTCCACTCAGGAGCAGCAGTGGGAGTGGTTGGGATGAAAAAGGAGCAGCAGGGCCCCTCCTCAGTGCACTTAAAATCTCATTTGCATATGGATTAAATGCTGACTTTGGCCTCTTTCAGATGGAGTGTGTTCAGTGCAGAAAACATGCTCCATTTTCCTGTTATAGATGCTACAGTGATATTATAGCATGAAAGTAGGGCATTTAAGTAGAAGCATTAAATGGTGATTTCCTCATCTCAAACAATTTATTGAAACAAAAGCCAACACCAGTGGTGAGTATACCCCCAGTCCGCATCCAAATTTCCATTCCATGGCCCCGCAAAAAAGATAGAACATGTCCTATTTTTGTCCATTTTGTGGACAAGGATAGGACATTTCTACAGGCGTTTAAATAAAAATGGTGACATGCACACGTGATGAGGCCTTAGGCATATCAGAACTGCATTATATCCTGATTTGAATAACCTTCCAACTGGAAATTCCAAGATTACTATTTAGCCCAAACTGAACCCTGTATGTTGGCCATATGCAGGGGCGTAACTACCATGTTGGCAGACCATGCGACTGCTATGGGGCCCAGGGCAAGAGGGGGCCCAGTCTTAGTTGGGATTATCTCCTCTTCTACTGGAGATGAAAACCTGGTCAGGACTCTACCCTCTAAAGGAACAACTTTTAACAAATGAGGCAGTGGAAAAATGGTCCAAGGGTCATTGAAAGGGGTTTAGGCAGAAACCCTTCTGTTCTGTGTGGGTGGCCTGGTTTGATCTTTGCTATGGGGCCCTAACCTATGTACGCCACTGGCCATATGCATCAACCAGTATCAGTAAACCTGTGTTCTTCAACTCCAGTCCCCAGGGCCCTCCTATCGGTCATGATTTGAGAATATCTCACAGAATGAAGACCTGTGGCAAGGAAATCCTGAAAACGTGGCAGGTGGGCCCTGAGGACTGGACTTTAAGAACGCTGCAGTAAACAACATAAATGAACAGAATAGCCCCCAAACATTGCAAGGGATATTACCAATGCATAATGTTCTAGCATATTGCTAGGGTGTTCAAAAAAATTTTAAGATCGTTAGGGGTTCCCTGTCTCCTCCCTCGGGGAGCTGGGGGAGATTAAAATGACATGTTTTTCTGCATAATAAAAGTATAATAATAATTTAAAAAAAGTTCAGTGGGGTCCAACCTATGAGTTAGTGAGCAAGCAATTTATTTTAGGATTAAAGGGGTTCTCCGGGAATTAAGAAAATGAAAATACATAAATATTACTTCATTATAAATATATTCCCAAATACCTTTCATTAGTTATAATGGTTTGTTTTGTCTGGGGAGCAATCATTAGGAGAAACAAAATGGCTGCCGTCCTATTAGTACACACAAAACCTGTCCTAATCATACAGCAGAATGAGTTACTTCAGAGCACTGAGGTAAAGAGCTGCCTCATCCTCCTCCTGAATACAGCTGATAAGATGAATCTCTGTTTGAATGAAGTTCATGAGGAAAAATGAAGTACAGAGAGCTGGGTGGGGGTAATGAGTAGCGGCACTCATATGCAGTCTCCATTACCACAGTCTGTCCTCTCTGTACTTCATGTCTCCTCATGAACTCCATTCCTACAGGGATTCATCTAGTTTTTATCAACTGTATTCAGGATCATAATCCTTGACAAGCAGAGCAGAGAGGAGGATGAGGTAGACCTTTACCTCAGTGTTGTGAAGTATCTTGTCCTGTGTGATTAGGACAGTTTTTGTGTGTAGTAATAGGATGGCGGCCATTTTGTTTCTCCTAATGATTGCTCCCCAGACAAAACAAACCATTATAACTAATGTAAGGTATTTGGGAATATATTTATAATAAAGTAATATTTAAGTATTTTCATTTTCTTAATTCCCAGAGAACCCCTTTAAGCTTATACAATATCTATCTTCTGACTAAGGCTAGGTTCACATCTGTAGTGTGGTTTCTATTAAAAAGGACAAAATACCACTGCATGTCTGGCAGAATACCAGTATTCATGCCAGAAACACAACAGATCTCATTATAGTCAATGGGATCCTGTA
Source organism: Rhinella marina (assembly GCA_900303285.1). Classification (NCBI taxonomy): domain Eukaryota; kingdom Metazoa; phylum Chordata; class Amphibia; order Anura; family Bufonidae; genus Rhinella; species Rhinella marina. The sequence goes on along the minus strand of ONZH01019684.1, from coordinate 545,180 downwards.
GGCAGTGGCAATTTTTAGCATATGCCAGATCGGTGATTCTGGTATTCTGCAACTGTGTTTGTGAGGGCATATGTGAACCTGGTTTAAGAAATGGAGGAACAAAGTGACCTACAGACACAATTTGATATACAAAAAGATAGTGGTTAGTTGCACTAAAAGTTGCAAGTAGATGTTGCTGTCTGTCGGAGTCGCAGCAGTCGGCGGGTCCTGTCAGTGAAACTGGATCCTCCAGTTTTTCACCACCCATAAGGAAGTCTGAACTTAACTAGTCGGATCTCTAGGTTGCGATCCTCAGACTAGTCACTGGATGTCAGCAAAATACAGCAGAGACGACAGAACAAGACAGTAGTCAGATGGAGCTGTGGATCAAAAACAGAAGATCAACTGAGTGCGACAATTCAGAAGGAGCAAACAAATGAAGGGTCAGCGTTCAGGCCAGGAAATACATGGAGCAACAACAATCTAAAGGGCAAAATCCAGGGAAGTGCAGGGTCAAACTCTGCCAGTCAATACCAGGCTAGAGCTAGTGTCTGTATACTGATGACAGGCCATCAGTATTTAAGTTCTGGAAAACGCCTTTAAATCTGAATTTCCTGGAACTTTGTCTCTGTCCTAGTAATGCATCATATCTCAGCATTCCTCCCCGGAATATACTGTCCTATTAGTGCTAGTATATTGGCTCTCTTATCAAAGAATGCATGTTGTATTTATTATGAATGCTACTAATCTTGGATTGTGTCAGCTAATCTTTTTCAATTTATTGATTAGTTAGAATGTTTTTAACATTGTGTAACTTTAAATCGGAAATCACAATTGCTGCAGATATTTCTACAGTTTCCTTAGAACTACTCACTATTATCAAATTATTTACGTCTACTATACTTATCATATAATTAAGGGGTTGTCTTATCATAGACGATGAGGGCATATTGCTTGGATATGCCCCCATTGTCTGATAGGTGCGGGTCTCACCACTGGAACCCACACCTATATCGAGAACGGAGCCCTGAAAGTGGTGGAGTGCGCACTGCGCAAGTGCAGTCTCCCTCCATTCATTTTCTATAGGGCCGCCGAAAATAGCCAAGCACTGGCTCGGCTATTTCTGTCGGGCTCATAGACGTGAATGGGAGCAGTGGCCGGTCATGCCCAGTGTGCTCTCATTCACTTCTAAGGGGAGAGCGCTTGGTGGTGGTCAGACCGGAGTCCTCCAGCCACCACCTTGCGGGGCTCTGTTCCCGATATAGGTGCGGGTCCCAGCGGTGGGACCCGCACCTATAAGACAATGCGATATGCCCCCATTGTCTGAGATAAGACATATAAACAAAAAAAATAGCACCTTAAAGGGGTTGTTCGAGATTATACTACACAATTTTTTCAGCGGCTGCAGCAGTCACACCGGAAACTTGCTGCAAGAGAACAAGCAGTGGCAGCAGGATCAGACCAGATCACAATCTGATAGAAAAAATTAACATGAAATTGAAAACACTCAGAGGTACAGTAAAGGACCCATGGGCTTCATACAAACGGAGCAGCAATACAAAGCCTCAGCATTTAAACATTGATAATACCAAAAGCATCTTTAGCTATTAACTTCTTAATGACTGGGCAATTTTCAATTTTTTTCATGATTTACTCCCAGCATTCCCAAAGCCATAACTTTTTTATTTTTCCATTCACATAGCTGTATATGAGGGCTTTAGCCGTATGAGTGCATGCTCCTGGCTTTCGACCTCACAGATGCTGTGGTCACATTATGCCACGGCATCTGAGGAGTTAAATGTATGCGATCGACATTATCGTCAATCGCATACATTAGCCCCGGGTGCCTGCTGTAAATTTCCAACCGCCAACTTATATATACGTACGGTGGTCAGGAACAGGTTAATATATTGAAAGACAGGGGTTGTGGAAAGCAAGAGTGCAATGTTTGTGTAATACCATTTGGTGTGACCATGCAGTAGCTCAATAAAGCTAAACACTGACGTATACTGGTTTCATTACAGTAAACCATTACAAGCTGCTAATCACATGTTATGGCTTACTAGCTCCTGACTATTCTTAGGTAATGTGACTATTCTTAGGTAATTGTGACTGTGTGACTTCATTTGACTGTAAGTGGATTTGAAAAAAGGTGCATTAACACGCTCCGTGGAGAAGCCGATTGTCGGAAAGGAAGAGTTCCTTCCCAACAGTTGGCTGCTCGTTAAGTTAAGGTGAAGAGTTGCATTTACATCCAGCGATCACCTTCACTGTACGAGGACGAACGGTCGCTATTGCTATCACTTGTGCCCATCCTGGGCAGCAGAGTGCTGTTTAGACAGCCTGATCTGCTGCCCGGGAGCGGTGATTGGGGTGTTCACACCTCTGATCATTTCACCCGATGAAAGAGCATTTCACTCGTTTTGGACAGGCAGAGTATTAGGAACGAGCATTCAAAGGAACGTTTGTTACCGATAATCGGCCTGATATTCAGGTCCTCTAAATTCAAATTAAACTAGTCATGTATACAAAGATCAAACAAATCTGGTGGAAATGCACACATCCAAGAATAATCTACACTGATTGTGGAGGGGGAAAGCGTGTTTAAAACTTAACTTTTAATCTGTTTCTCATAAAAATATAATATTCCAAACACCAACATAAATCAGAACAAAACAATGGCTGGGTTATGCTATAAGATACACCCTTGCTGGTAAAAATGTCACAATATGATGAGTAGATATCAATAACACAGTATAATAGAACGGTCTTACCGGATTCTGACGATAGCTGTATACTAGATCCGGTATTCAATAGGGGATCATTTGGTCCTGATTTAAGTTGCAGTGGTGATGTAGTTAGAACCAGGAGAATCCCTAGTATAACCCTGAACAAGGGGAAAAAACACAGTTATACCCTACCTATCTACACAGAAAACCCACCCCGAAAGGGTCGACCCTGTCCGCATACCTGCCCCTATACACGGCCAATTCCCTAGATGTAATCCCTGATATATGCTCCCGACGTGGCATGTTTCTGCCTAAATGACACATCAGGGGATCCTTAATCACTCTACATAAATTCAAAGAAAACAAATAGCATGCCATCAATGCAGAGACCCGCCAGTGGGACCGGGTATGCATCAGGCATAGTTCTATGTGGTACACTGCTACCAGTGGGATCGGGAGTGTGTAAAAGAATGTCCTGTTAGTCTTGGGATCTGCTTACCTTTCGGGGCGGGTACTCTGTGTAGATAGGTGGGGTTTGTTTTTCCCTCCTTTTTCAGGGTTATACTAGGGATAGAATTCTCCTGGTTCTAAGTACATCACCACTGCAGTGGACATCAGGACCAAATGATCCCCTATTGAATACTGGATCTAGCATACAGCTATCGTCAGAATCCGGTAAGACTGTTCTATTACACTGCATGAGTTATTGATATCTACTCGTCATATTATGACATTTTTACCAGCGGGTGTATCTCATAGGATACACCTGCTATTGTTGTGTTCTGATTTATGTTGGTGTTTGGTATATTATATTTTTTATTAGAAACAGATTAAAAGTTAAAGGGGTTTTCCGGGATTGTACTACTGATGACCTATCCTCAGGATAGGTCATCAGTATCTGATCGGTGGGGGTCCGACACCTGGGATCAGCTGTTTGAGAAGGCACTGGCACTCTCTTGAGCACAATGGCCTTCTCTTAGCTTTTCCTAGGCCAATGACATCACATTCATTGGTCACGTGACCTAGGAGTGGCTCAGCCCCATTCATGTGAATGGGGCTGAGCGCGATACCAAGCACAGCCGCTGTACAATGTAAGGCGCTGTGCTTGGTGAGCGGGGAGAAGGTAGTGGCACTCACAGGAGCGCGGGTACCTTCTCAAAAAGCTGATCAGCGGGGGTCCAGGGTGAGGATAGGTCATCAATAGTACAATCCTGGAAAAACCCTTTAAGTTTTAAACACGCATTCTCCCTCCACAATCAGTGTTGGTTATTCTCGGATCTCTTGGCTGGGAGTGTATCAAGGTGACACAATATTGTGCTTCCCTTTCCTTGTTTTGTTTGATGGAAATGCACACATACATACCTCCCAACTTTTGAAAGTAGGGACAAAAGTAGTGGCACCTTGGCATTTTTTTTTACCCTAAGCCATGCCTCTAACTCTGCCCAATACCTATCTATACACGCTCAACTCTGCCCAGTCCCCTTAGTGACCCCCATATGGTAATTATTCCGCCTTAGTGTCCCCAAATACAGTTCATCGGGACATACCTCAGCCATCCTAGGATGGCGAGACAGCAACTGAAAACCGGGACTGTCCCACTGGATCTGGGATGGTTGAGAGGTATGCACATATGACATATTGTAATAAATATTCAGAAAAGGAATTTCTGATTGACCTTTTGTATTTTCGCTCCAGGGATCACTCTCATTTCTATTACAATTTAACATTTCGTTGTGTTAATTTTTTATCCATTACAACCTGGTTTTAAACATTGCTACCACTTCAAAGTGCATAAGAAAAATAAGTTCAAGGAGACAGATGTGACTCAGCACTTCTCGAAATAGCTCTGGATCTGATGTATTTCCCAACACAAGCCCCTCTAGCTGAATGTGTTTAATAATATCCCCATGTGATTATGAGGAGAGTCAGCCGCTGGCATCTTTTATTAAGAGTTGCTATACCTTAGCAACATGCTACCGTGTTACACGATATCTGTCTAATTTAAAACACAAAGTTAGTCATCATATCCTGTAAAATGAGATAAGTGTGCAGGGGCACGTCATCATGGCTGAAAGTGCAAAACCAAATACAATGCAACAGCACTCATTGAATATCTGAAATAATGATATATTCATCATATAAACTGATATGAGGTACTTACCTAATATATTCAAAATCACATGCGCCCATCTACCACAGCAAGGTGACCTCTTTCAGATGGGACCCAGCTATATACTGCACTAATTAAAATTTGCCTTTTAATGTGAAAGTGTGGCTGCCTCATCTTGGTCTTGCACCCTTAACAAACCCATTTTTCTCACGGGCAGATTTTAATTAGTGCAGTATATAACTGGAGGCTTCATTTGAGGCCAGTTTGCACAATGAGATGAGTCATTATAGAGTAAGGTCCCATCTAAAAGAGGTCACCTTGCCAAGGTAGCAGTGGCGTACCTGCAATAGAGGCAGACCATGCAGCTGCTGTGGGGCCCCTGGGGGAAGAGGGCCCGCAATGCAGGATAGGCCCTGCCCACTAATTAAACTTGTATGGCTACCTAAGAATGTAAGAAGTGGAGAAGGACCTTTGGTGATGTCATCATCATGTGACCAGTGTAGAGGACTGGTGAAAGACCTGTGGGATGTGAGGGGGAGGAGCTTCTGTGTGGTACCTGTTGGAGGAGAGGTTAGTGGTGTCCTGGGATAGCCATATAACATCCTAGAAAAGCTGGGAGTTGTAGTTCTGTCCTATTATATCCCCCTCCATGTAATTTAAATGTATGCCCTAGTACAGTCTGGTAATGCTGGGAGTTGTAGTTTTTTTGTCCTGTTGTATACCTCCTCTCTGTAATGTATACTGATGTCTCATAATATGTCTGGCCATACTGGGGGCTATAGTTATTTATTTTTAAAGCTATCACCTAGTACAAGTGGATGATGCCCTATAATAATCTGGACATGCTGGGAATTGTACTTCTCTCTTAGGCTGGGTTCACATCACCGTTTAGTTTTCCGTTTTGCGTGCAGGACTTTTTTCCGTCTAAAATAACGGATCTCAGACAGAAATGGCTCAAACAAATGCGGAATGTGCAGAACTGATTCTTGAAATACAGGATCGTTTTTTTCTGACAGATCAGAAGTACGGAAAACTAAGCAGTGATGTGAACCTGGCCTTATACTCTGTGTGTGTAATATCCACTGGTATCCAATAATATCAGCCTGGATATGCTGGGAGTTGTAGTTCTCTCCATTTTACCCGTCCCTGTGTTGCCCCCTAATTTCCAATAATAACAATCTGGTAATGATGAAACTTGTAGTTCCCTTGTCACTATTGTGATGTTCTGCAGCAGCTGAGGTGTGTATTATGAGGTTCTGCAGCAGCTGTACTGTGTATTAGGAGGTTCTTCGGCGGCTGAGGTGTGTATTATGAGATTCTGCAGCAGCTGAGGTGTGTATTATGAGGTTCTACAGCAGCTGAGGTGTGTATTATGAGGTTCTGCAGCAGCTGAGGTATGTATTATGAGGTTCTACAGCAGCTGAGGTGTGTATTATGAGGTTCTGCAGCAGCTGAGGTATGTATTATGAGGTTCTGCAGCAGCTGTAGTGTGTATTAGGAGGTTCTTCAGCGGCTGAGCTGTGTATTATGAGATTCTGCAGCAGCTGAGGTGTGTATTATGAGATTCTGCAGCAACTGAGGTGTGTATTATGAGGTTCTACAGCAGCTGAGGTGTGTATTATGAGGTTCTGCAGCAGCTGAGGTATGTATTATGAGGTTCTGCAGCAGCTGTAGTGTGTATTATGAGGTTCTACAGCAGCTGAGGTGTGTATTATGTTGTTCTGCAGCAGCTGAGGTGTATTATGAGGTTCTGCAGCAGCTGAGGTATGTACTATGAGGTTCTGCAGCAGCTGAGGTGTGTATTATGAGGTTCTGCAGCAGCTGAGGTATGTATTATGAGGTTCTGCAGCAGCTGTAGTGTGTATTAGGAGGTTCTTCAGCGGCTGAGCTGTGTATTATGAGATTCTGCAGCAGCTGAGGTGTGTATTAGGAGGCTCTACAGGAGCTGAGGTGTGTATTATGAGGTTCTGCAGCAGCTGAGGTATGTACTATGAGGTTCTGCAGCAGCTGAGGTGTGTATTACAAGGTTCTGCAGCAGCTGAGGTATGTACTATGAGGTTCTGCAGCAGCTGAGGTATGTATTATGAGGTTCTGCAGCAGCTGAGGTGTGTACTATGAAGTTCTGCAGCAGCTGAGGTGTGTATTAGGAGGCTCTACAGCAGCTGAGGTGTGTATTATGAGGTTCTGCAGCAGCTGAGGTATGTACTATGAGGTTCTGAAGCAGCTGAGGTGTGTATTATGAGGTTCTGCAGCAGCTGAGGTGTGTGTTAGGAGGTTCTCCAGCAGCTGAGGTGTGTGTTAGGAGGTTCTGCAGCAGCTGAGGTGTGTGTTAGGAGGTTCTGCAGCAGCTGTAGTGTGTATTAGGAGGTTCTGCAGCAGTTTTGTGTATTAGGAAGTTCTGCAGCAGCTGAGGTGTGTATTAGGAGGCTCTGCAGCAGCTGAGGTGTGTATTATGAAGTTATGCATCAGCTGAGGTGTGTACTATGAGGTTCTGCAGCAGCTGAGGTGTGTATTAGGAGGCTCTGCAGCAGCTGAGGTGTGTATTATGAGGTTCTACAGCAGCTGAGGTATGTACTATGAGGTTCTGCAGCAGCTGAGGTGTGTGTTAGGAGGTTCTGCAGCAGCTGAGGTGTGTGTTAGGAGGTTCTGCAGCAGCTGAGGTGTGTGTTAGGAGGTTCTGCAGCAGCTGTAGTGTGTATTAGGAGGTTCTGTAGCAGCAGTTGTGTATATTAGGAGGTTCTGCAGAAGCTGAGGTGTGTGTTAGGAGGTTCTGCAGCAGCTGTAGTGTGTATTAGGAGGTTCTGCAGCAGTTGTGTGTATTAGGAAGTTCTGCAGCAGCTGAGGTGTGTATTAGGAGGCTCTGCAGCAGCTGAGGTATGTATTATGAGGTTATGCATCAGCTGAGGTGTGTACTATGAGGTTCTGCAGCAGCTGAGGTGTGTATTAGGAGGTTCAGCAGCAGCTGAGGTGTGTACTATGATGTTCTGCAGCAGCTGAGGTGTGTGTTAGGAGGTTCTGCAGCAGTCAGAGAAACATAAGTTGTACCTGGATTAAATCCTTTAGTTTTCTGTGTCTGCACTTTGTAAAATGTCCCTGTCCTGTTCCTTGGCCAGCACGCGTCGCACTGTGACCTGTCTGACCAGTCCAGACCTGACCAGATACAGCAGCGTCACCAGTCCAGACTCCAGTCCAGCTCCGTGAAGATCTGCCCCAGACCCTGACTGCGCTCTGCCAGCAGCACAAACAGTAAGTCAGCACTGGGGAGGAGGTGACGCAGGAACAGGCACAGTCTATGGGGGAAGGATGGCACACTATATAAAAGGTAGCAGCACTTGCGATCAGATTTTGGTATTCTGTTCCAGCATCCCAGCAGAATACCAGAATGGCCAGATCCAGCATATGCCAAACACTTCTGCCACCTGCCGGATCCCATTCACAATAATGGGGTCATTCGAGATCCGGCATGCAGCGGTGTTTTGCCCTTTATTTTTGCCAGAATCCGCGACGGAGGCTTCTGCTGGAACCTCTGCAGTAGATGTGAACATACCCACGGGGTGCTATGGGTCACACACAAGGGGGCCAATTCAGATTCTTGCCATGGGGCCCAGTGATTTCTATGTACGCCCCTGCATGGTAGATGGGCACAGGTAATTTTTATCCGAATATATTTCATAAATATCTCTTATATAGTGAAAAAGTTCATATATTCAATGTTTGCAGATTGCTGTTGCATTGTGTTTGGTTTTACTATGTATTTTCGGCCATGCACCTATTTTACAGGCTGTATTGGAGGGGTAGCTGTCTCCATCTTGGTCTGACACTCCCAAAAGAAATATCTTTCCCACGGGCTGATTTTAATTAGTGCAGAATCATACCTGAATTCATTTGTAGCTGGTTGGCACAAAGAGTAGGGTCCCATCTGAAAAAGGTCACCTTGCCATGGTATACTGGCAAAGGTGATTTTGATCAGGATATACTATATATAATTTGGTGCATTTGAAATCATCTGTCTGCCATAAAATACCTAAATCTGAACATTTTACCTCGATTACATTTAATGAACGATTATTTTGTTAGTGACGTTAGTGATTTCTCTGGAAGCATGGCAGTGGCTGGATAGCGCACATGTTGTGCATGCCAGGTAAGCAACAAGGCTTGGAAAAACTCCACAGAAGCCCGGCACTCCCTCCTTCCCCCACTCCACAAAGTATCAGTGGCACTGCTCCCTTTAATCTGTCCTAAGAGAACACAAATCATTCAAAGTATTGTAACAACAGCTAGACAGCAGTTAGATATGGTAGGTGTACCTCCTCCAGCTTAAGCCTATTTCAAATGGGAGTACCACCTTTTGCAGAACTACACAGCACTGTCAACATTGTAGGGGACAGCATTCACTACAATCAGACCTGTGTTGCAGTTACGAGCGCTGTCGACTACAATGTTGACAATGCTGTGTAGTTCCAGAGCCAACTTTCAGTGATGGAGCTACACATAACAGCTGATTGGTGGGATTGTGTGGTGTCAAACCCCCGCCAATCAGGTATTGATGGTCTATCATGAGGATAGGCCATCATTAAAAAAAAAAAGCTGGACAAGCCCTTTAAGGCCTGGTAGACTTTTAGAAAAGTTTGTAAACGGCTTTGGTGTGGTGTGTTGGAATAAACAGCAGCTTCATTCTACTTGTGGATTCACAGGACAATATTAGGGAGTTTGAATTTATTGTAAAAATACACATAAGGTAACGGTCGATTAAAGAAGAACTCCCACAAAAAAATTTATTCTCTGACCTGTTAGAAAGGTGCATGATATAATTTATCTTCTCATCAGAGACTGTAATTCTAATTCTAATTGTAGCTGGGTCATGTGACCAACTCCCTGACCTCCAACTGACCCAGGACAGGAAGCCAGTCACTGCTCTATTCATTCCTATGAGACTGAAAGAGAGGCTCCCATAGGAATACATAGAGAATTAGACTTCCTGTACACACATAAGATGCTGTGCGAGTTGGTGGGTCTGATTCCTAGTCACATGACACAGATAAGAAACTTCAGGATGATATAACTCAAAAATTTAGCTACTGGTAAGAAAATGACATTCACTACAGATTACATCATGTACATTTCTAGCAGGACATGGAATAAAATTTTTTGCGGGAGTTCTTCTTTAAGCACTCATTTATCTGGCACCTCCCTCCCCAGACTTCCGATAAAAGTGTGCACTTTATTTGGCCAAAACTGCATGTTTACTGCAATAGAAAGGGGGGAAATCTTCCGGACAACTCTGGCAACAGCCAGCCCGGGGAAAGCAAAACTTTCTGAACTCTAACATACCCAATATTTGTTTTCTGCAACAGCAGACGCCAGAGGATATTTGGTCATAATACTTCAATCTTACTTTATTAAAAACATTTTTTGTAATTCATTTTAAGGTTTTTTTTGTTTACTTTTTATGTGACAGTTCATATAAAAAAAATCTTGAACTATTTCAGATTTCACACAGACACAATAGGCATAACATTGTATTGTCGGCAGCTCACTTGTCAGTTTTGCTGTACAGACCGAGACTGGAACATGCAGGGCATGGAAAATAATGAACTTTCAATAAGGCCAATCGTAGCACTATACACACATGGATAAGGCTCTGTATGCATAGTCCATGTTGCTTTTTGCTTTCTGAGGGAAGTTCCTGGAGACTGAAACTCTAGAACATTTATCTGTCAGATAACTCCCATTCATTGCAGCTGCAATAAAGCACAAAGACCCTTCTGAACTATGTATTGAGTCAATACAGGTCAGAAGTGTACGCCTACACTATGGTAGACAGAAAAAGACACTGACCATGATCTAATAAGTAAACTGGAGTTACACAGTTATTATGACCACCAGTTAATATCCAGAGTAACCTCCGTGTACAGCACATAGGCTAGATGGGCTGGAGGTGACTCAATAAGGTCCTGGTAGGTTGTCACTGATATCTGGAGCCATGCTGACTGCAGTGCATCCCACAGCTGCTGGAGGTGTATGGAGGAGGATCCATAGAGCGAACATGATGATCAAGGTGGTCCTACAGATGCTCAATGGGGTTCAAGTCCAGAGAATTAAGGGGCCAGGATAATACTCAGAAGTCTTGGTCATGCTCTTCCAAGCAATGTCAGACATTTCTAGCCACGTGACATGTCCTATTGTCTTGTTGAAAGATCCCATCTGCCCCATGGAAGACAATCAGCATGTATGAATGTACATGATTTGTAGGGATGGATTCACAACCAAATCAGTTGATAGTGCCTTCCATATGGATGAGTAGGCCCGAGAATGCCATGAAAACATTCCCCAGATCATAAACTTATGTTCTGCCTACAGAATTCGGCGTGTTTTTAACCCTTTCTACCCCGGAGGTTTTTTCGGTTTTGCGTTTTCGTTTTGCGCTCCCTGCCTTCAAATAGCCATAACTGTTTTATTTTTCTGTTCACATAGCTGTATGAGGGCTTGTTTTTTGTGGGACAAGTTGTACTTTCCAACTGAGAAGGCAACCCTTTGCCAATCAGAGTCCAATTCCGATACTGTCATGAAAATTGAAGCCTTTTCTGCCGATGCAACTTTTTTTTAGCAGAGGTTCAGTGACCATCTGTCTGCTTCTGAGCCCCATATGCAGTAGTGTTTGCCAGAGTATTGTTGTAGACACACATCTTGTAGCCCCCTGGTTCATTATGGCAGTGAGCTGCTCCACTGTGGCATGTTGGTCCACCCACACACACCCGACGTTTACCTCTCATGTCAATGACACGTGATGCTCCACACACTTCACATTGCTTATTCGCAATGATGCCATTTGTCCACTCTTGATACACTCTTACCACAGCAGCACGCAAACAGTTCACAAACTGACATTGTTTTCTTGTGACACATTGTACTTCATGACATTTGTAGATTTGAATAGATATATTTCACCTTTATGTATAAAAAATCCTAAACTTACCAAAAATTAGGAACAATTTACAATTTTCAAAATTTGAATTTCTCTGCTTTTAAAACATAAAGTGATATCTCATAAAATATGTATTCTTTACATTCCCCATATGTCTACTTTATGTTGGAATCATTTTGTAAACATCATTTTATTTTTTGGGAAGTTAGAAGGCTTAGAATTTTAGAAGCAATTCTTAAAATTTTTAAGAAAATGTCCGAAACCCACTTTTTAAGGACCAGTTAAGTCATGAAGTCACTTTGTGGGGCTTAAATAGTAGAAACCACCCATAAATGACCCCATTGTAGAAACTACACCCCTCAAGTTACTCAAAACTGATTTGATAAACTGTGTTAACCCTTTAAGTGTTCCAAAAGAAGTAAAGGAAAACGGAGATGACATTTTTGGCAGATTTTCCATTTTAATCCATGTTTTTTTGTAACGCAGCAAGGGTTAACAGCCAAACAAAGCTCAATATCTATTACCCTGATTCTGCGGTTTACAGAAAGACCTCACATGTGGTGGTAAACTGCTGTAAGGGCACACGGCAGGGCACAGAAGAAAAGGAGCGCTGTATGTTTTTTGGAAGGCAGTGTCATGTACAGGGGTATGTGCAGCCCTAAACTCAACCCCACCACTGACCCTGCCTACTTGAACGGCCTATCCTAGGCAACGGCGTACAACTAGTTGACAGTCCCTAGCCCAGGTACGTTCTGGGGCGTACAGGGAGGGGGAACAAACGGGAGAAAACAATAAACAAATACAGAACCCACAAAATACGAGAAGTTGGCCGAGCCAAGGTCAATACCAGGAAGTAACGTCAAACACCAGAGGAACAAACGGAAGCAAGGTCAAAGCCAAGAGGTAACGACATACAGAAGGACGAGACGGGGACAAGGCCAAATATACAAGCCGAAGTCGAAGCACAATGTCACAGCAGTTCAATCACAAGTTCAAGGTAAAAGACCAATCACAGGCAACCTGTGGCCAGCTGGTTGCCTGTTAATTAGGCCCACAGGTGGGTCATGTGACGTGGCCAGCGTCACATGATCCCAATACTGATTCTATGCAGGTGAGCGCTGGCTTAACCACACCCACCTGCCCTGCCTGTACGTCACCAAGGGGCGTGCGTCCGCGTCAGGAAGCGCACAATGCTGCCGGGTTTGCCTCGTTCCCTGTATGCAAGTAGGGAACAGTCGTACACCGGAAAGCGTACGTTGTTGGGCAATCTTAGCCCCCCTGATCTCTATGGGAACAAGGACGCCCGCGGGTCACCCGTTTGGAACTAGACACGGGACATTGGCGGAGCAAAAAGGATGGGGCGCGTCACCGGCTCACCATGACAGGCAGATTTTGCTGGACTGGTTTTTAGACACCATGTTCGATTTGAAGACGTCCTGATGCACCCCTACAGTAGAAACTTCTTGTCACGGACCTGGCGATACCTAATATGTTTTTCTTTTTTTTTTTGTCTATTTCTTATAACTTTATATGTGTTTATTAAGGAAAATTTTTTTTTTACTTGAAACTTTATTTTTTATTTAAAAAAAAAACCTTTTTGTTACTTTTTATTTTTGTCCTACTGTGGCACTTCAACTTTTGGGGGTCTGATGTCCTCTGCAATGCATTAGGCTACTTTCACACTAGCGTTATTGCTGTATCCGGCAGGGTTCAGCAAAAACGCTTCCATTACTGATAATACAACCGTCTGCATCCGTTATGAACGGATCCGGTTGTATTACGTTTGGAAAGTTTACAATGAGAAACAAGCTTTTTGTACTAACATTTCCCAATGATGCCAAAGTACATTTAAAGGGAATGTGTCACCAAGAAATTTGTGTATATGGAATTATTCATTAAAGAAAATGCCTCAGTCTGTGGTCTTCTAACAAGCTTTTGACCCAGGCTGCTCATACGTAAAGGATAAATGACAGGGGACAGTCATGCATGGCTTATTATTGTGGGAAAACGCAAACATTCGTCCAATGGATGATTTTGACTTTCAGTCAGCACCTAAAATAATCATTACTGTGCAGCAAATCGGGGACGTTTGATTTGTCTGAAACATCAGTCCATGTAAAAGGACCTTAAAAGGGTTTTCGGTCTGGGTAGGTCATCAGTATCTGACCGGTGGAGGTCCGACATCCGGGTCCCCTGCCGATCAGCTGTTTAAGAAGGCACTGGTGTTCCTGTCGGTACCGCTGTCTTCTCCCTGCTCACCAGCACATCGTAGAGCGGCTGTGCTTGGTACCAGGCTCAACCTCATTCAGTTCTATGGGGCTGAGCTGCGTCTAGGTCATGTGACCAATGAACATGTTGTCACTGGCCTAGGAGAAGGCTGTGGAGCTACTGCAATCTTGCACGGGCGGAAAAGTCCTCTATGAGATACTTAGAGCCAAAGTCTGAAATGGGCTGAAAGGAAGTGAGAAATATTCCTGCTGGATCCACAAAAGGCACTGTCTCTGGCACTGCCCTGATGGTGACATTTCAGACTGCCATTTTGTAGAAATTATTTTCCATAGGTTTAAAAGGGTTAAAAACATTTGAAAAAATGCCATACCAAAAGCTGCGTGTGACAAAAACACTGTCTCCCAAAAACACTAGAAAACTGCCAAAAACTGTGTATGAATCCATTCTCACATTTTATCTTACTGTGGGGGATAAATTAATCTCTGGCTGCTGAGTTTTGGCTAAAAATTATTTAAAAAAATGCTAAAAAAAATGTCTGCAAAGCATTTACAAGGCCCAGTTTACAGGTATACAATATAACAGTATAACAGTCCCTGTATAAAAAGTCCACCAGCCTTTACTGCTCAGTAGATACTTCGACTGACCATTCATGACATTTTTCGTCATGAATGTAAAAAAAATCCCAGTTTTTTTTTACATTCCCGCCTAAAGTTCAGTAAAGGAATATAGCGGCGACATGCAATGCAGGTAATCTCCAACTAATCCCTGGCCTAGGAGCAACTGCCCACATCCAAAATGGCCGCCTCCGCTCATCTGACAAGACGCTACAGCAACATGACCTGAGGTGAACCGACGGCGTTACGTCATCAGTTCGCACGTACGACGTGTGAACTGAGCTCGTGCTCTCATTGGTCAGAATGCTTAGTCACGTGGGGCAGATTTAGCGGAGGTTCTGTGGCGGAGTCGTGGTTTCCAAGGAGACGTTTGGAAAGAAAGTGGAGGAGGCGCCGGCCCTTTTTCTGTGAGGGGACTGACCTGTCAGCGGCACGTCTGCGGGGCTTTAGTTGGGGCAGAGTGTGGGGCGCAGTACTGGCACGTGGTGACCCAAGAGCTTGTCTTGTGTGGTGCTCGGGAGAGCGTGGCCTTTGAGTCTCATGATATCACGTAGAATGGGAAAAGACTGTGTGAGGGGGAAGGAGCATCTATGGTAATGGCGGCTGTCAGGCTGACTGCTTTGATGGAAGAGCTGATTTCTTGAATTATTGCCTTCTTTTGGCTAGCATCGTCTTAAAGGGTATGTGCACCTTTACCTATTTCTCACATGCATCGGTGGGGGGCCTCCGAGGTGGGCCCCCAAATGACTATGATGAAGTGGGGGTGCACTGTTCTGCATGCACATAGCAGTCCCATCCATCGTAATGGGGATATGGTGGGGTTCAGGGCCTGTTTAGGGGGAGTCCTTCTCACTGACCCTGACTGATGCTATCTGGTTAAATGTTCACCTACACTTTAACGTTAGGGCCTTCAAATGTGGTTGTTTTTTTTAGATGGTGTTTCATCGACTGTAAACTTTGGATTAGGGCTGCAGCTATCAATTATTTTAGTAATCAAGTATTCTACCGATTAATCCAGTGTTTAATTGAATACTCAAATAAGAAAATAGCTAATGTTTTCTATAAAACCTTATCAGCCACCCTGGCATCAGTCTCCCCCTCCCTTGTGCCATTAGTTTCTCCCTCAGTGTCATCAGCTCCTCTCCAGTGCCATCAGTTGCTCCCCTCAGTTCCCCCTCCAATGCAGTTAGTTCTTCAGTAGTGCCACCAGCTCCTCCCCCAATGCCACCAACTTCCCCATGTCATCAGTTGTTTCCCCTCCCAGTGCCATCAGCTCCTCCCCCAAAGCTACCAGCTCCCCCCAGTGCCACCCCACTGCCATCAGTTCCCCTACTCCCCCTTCTTAGCCATCAGTGCCCAGCAGCAGAGCCAGTGAACTAAAATACTTACCTTTCCTGTAGGGGTGCTGCTGACACTCCAGAGATCTTCCATCCTCTTCTTCACGTGCTGCCCTGTCCTCCTGACGTCACACAGCATCAGGTCATAGTGCATGCGTACGTGTACTGACGATGTGTCAGGATACTGTGCAGCGCGGTGCGGGCTGGTGAGTGATAGCAAGCGCTTCACTCCCGCTCCGTGGTCACATGACACAAACGAATCCTCGATGCAAAACATTTGCATTGAGGATTCTTTGTGTTGAGTTAATCGATTAATTCGAGTAATCATTTCAGCCCTACCTTGGACAACTCTTCAGTTTATATATCAGGGACAGGCATCCTGCTGTGGACTCTAGAAAGCCATCCATGAGATCCAGTACCAGGAGCACATTTCTTAGGATATTTTCACATCTGCACTTTCCCCCATTGACTCACAATGTTATTAGAGATGGATCCGTCTTGGCACTGTTAAAGATAATACAACCGGATTCGTTCATAACGGATGCAGATGGTTGTATTATCAGTAACGGAAGCGTTTTTGCTGATCCATGATGGATTCAGCAAAAACCCTAGTGTGAAAGTAGCCTTAGTGTGCAGGTCGGGCCCGCAAACGGCGAGTCTGCAATATACAGGCATCGGCTGTTTGTACATTCACTTGAATGGGTCTGCAATCTGGAAGGTGCGATGTGGAACGAAACCCCACGGAAGTACTATGAACACGTCTGTGGTTTTCTGTCCATGCCTCCACACCGTAAAAAAAAATAGAACGTGTCAAAAAACCGTGAATAATGTGCACAGTGACATCAGAGGGAACATATAATAAATACTGTGATGTCACAGTAAAAGGTTACTGAAAGCAGTGATGTCACAGTACAGGGATAATGTCACAAAACCAGGATGATGAACAGTGATGGGGTTTTTTTTTTTTTTTCAAATATTATCTTGCATACAATTTGAAAAAAAAAACATATGTTGTATGCAAGATGTTTTTTAAAGGTCAGAGTAAATGCTAGTAATACAGTCATGGCCAAAAGTTTTGAGAATGACACAAATATTATATTTTCACATGATCTGCTGCCCTCTGGTTTTTATGTGTGTTTGTCAGATGTTTTTATCACATACAGAAATATAATTGCAATCATATTATGAGTAACAAAAGCTTATATTGACAGTTAGAATGAGTTAATGCAGCAAGTCAATATTTGCAGTGTTGACCCTTCTTCTTCAGGACCTCTGCAATTCTCCCTGGCATGCTCTCAATCAACTTCTGGACCAAATCCTGACTGATAGCAGTCCATTCTTGCACAATCAATGCTTGCATTTTGTCAGAATTTGTAGGTTTTTGTTTGTCCACCCGTCTCTTGATGATTGACCACAAGTTCTCAATGGGATTAAGATCTGGGGAGTTTCCAGGCCATGGACCCAAAATCTCTGTTTTGTTCCCTGAGCCATTTAGTTATCACCTTTGCTTTATGGCAAGGTGCTCCATCATGCTGGAAAAGGCATTGTTGATCACCAAACTGCTCTTGGACGGTTGGGAGAAGTTGCTCTCGGAGGACATTCTGGTACCATTCTTTATTCATGGCTGTGTTTTTAGGCAAGACTGTGAGAGAGCCGATTCCCTTGGCTGAGAAGCAACCCCACACATGAATGGTTTCAGGATGCTTTACAGTTGGCATGAGACAAGACTGGTGGTAGCGCTCACCTCGTCTTCTCCGAATAAGCTGTTTTCCAGATGTCCCAAACAATCGAAAAGGGGATTCATCAGAGAAAATGACTTTACCCCAGTCCTCAGCAGTCCACTCCCTGTACCTTTTGCAGAATATCAGTCTGTTCCTGATGTTTTTTCTGGAGAGAAGTGGCTTCTTTGCTGCCCTCCTTGAGACCAGGCCTTGCTCCAAGAGTCTCCGCCTCACAGTGCGTGCAGATGCACTCACACCTGCCTGCTGCCATTCCTGAGCAAGCTCTGCACTGCTGGTAGCCTGATCCCGCAGCTGAAACACTTTTAAGAGACGGTCCTCGCGCTTGCTGGTCTTTCTTGGGCGCCCTGGAGCCTTTTTGGCAACAATGGAACCTCTCTCCTTGAAGTTCTTGATGATGCGATAGATTCTTGACTGAGGTGCAATCTTTCTAGCTGCGATACTCTTCCCTGTTAGGCCATTTTTGTGCAGTGCAATGATGACTGCACGTGTTTCTTTAGAGATAACCATGGTTAACAGAAGAGAAACAATGATGCCAAGCACCAGCCTCCTTTTAACCCTTTCACGACCGGAGGTTTTTTCGGTTCTGCATTTTCGTTTTGCGCTCCCTGCCTTCAAACAGCCATAACTGTTTTATTTTTCTGTTCACATAGCTGTATGAGGGCTTGTTTTTTGCGGGACAAGTTGTACTTTCCAACGCCACCATTTAATATTACATATGGTGTAGTGGGAAGCGGGAAAAAAATTCCAAATGGGGTGAAATTGCAAGAAAACCGCTATTCCGCTACAGTTCTACGGGTTTCTTATTTACAGCGTTCGATGTGCATTAAAACTGACCGGTTACTTTCATTCTACTGGTCAGTACGAATCCGGCAATACCTAATATGTATAGTTTTTCCTGCGTTTAGATGGTGATAAAATAATTAGAAAGTTGCCCCTTTTTTTTTTTTTTTTTTTTTTTTTTTTTTCCTTGTCATATCTTGACCCCTATAACTTTTTGGTATTTATGTGTACAGAGCTGTATGGGGGCTCATTTTTTGCGGGGGCGGTCTGAAGTTTTTATTGATACCATTCTGGGGTGTGTATGACTTTTTGATCACTTTTTATTTAATTTTTTTTAGAAAAAAAAGGGACAAAAAACTGCGAATCGCCATTTGGACGCTTTTTTCCGCCACACAATTCGCCGTATTGAAATTTTTTTAATATATTTTAAAAGTACGGGCGTTTTCGGTCACGGTGATACCCATGATGTCTATATTTATTGTTATTTAGGTATTTATTTTTTACTTATACGGAAAGGGGGGTGATTTGAACTTTTATATCTTTTTTATTTTTTATATATTTTTTAACATTTTTTTTATTTTTCTGTGATTATTTTAAAGCTCAAATATCATCTGATCTATTGTGTTTTGTTTTTTTTCTTTATGAGCAATCAGGGATTTACTAGATGCAGTTAAAACCATGAATTGCTCATTTCTTATCCTGGCCTGCCATCTAGTGGCCAGAATAAGAATTGCAGTTTGAAAACTGTAATCCTCACCAGCGAGGATTACAGTTTTCATATGGTGTACAGACACCCCGATTGGCCAATCGGGGCGTCTGTACACCACCCGGAAGCGTGGGCTTCCGGGTTCAGACGCATCCTGATGCCGTGATCACGTGTGATCACGGCATCAGTAAGGCCCAGGAAGTCTCCGCAGACGGAGGTAAGATGCGGCAAGTCTCTGCTGTTAGAAACAGCAGAGACTTGCCGGCCATGACGCCTGCCGCACCCGCGAGCGGGCGTCATGTCCCCGCACCGCCCGCGCGCCGTACATGTACGGCGGCGGTCGGGAAGGGGTTAAAGTGTCCAGTGGTGTCATTCTTACTTAATCATGACAGATTGATCTCCAGCCCTGTCCTCATCAACACCCACACCTGTGTTAATGGAGCAATCACTGAAACGATGTTAGCTGGTCCTTTTAAGGCAGGGCTGCAATGATGTTGAAATGTGTTTTGGGGGATAAAGTTCATTTTCTAGGCAAATATTGACTTTGCAAGTAATTGCTGTTAAGCTGATCACTCTTTATAACATTCTGGAGTATATGCAAATTGCCATTATAAAAACTGAAGCAGTAGACTTTGTAAAAATTAATATTTGTATCATTCTCAAAACTTTTGGCCATGACTGTATGTGTGACAAAAAGCCACCTCCTAAAAGATCTGTAAAAAAAAAAAAAAAAATGAAAAGAAAACACATATTGTCTTGTAAGGCCTCTTTCACACAAGCGTCACGGACTCAGTCCGGATGCGTTCCGGAAAATCCGCACACATCCGCACCAATCCGGATGCAATCGCAGTTGGTTTTGACTGCGATTGTGTACGTTCGTTCAGTTTTTTCCGCGTGGGTGCGAAGCATTTTGATGCGTTTTCACGCGCGTAATAAAAAACTGAATGTTTACAAACAACATCTCTAAGCAACCATCAGTGTATCACGCAGCTCCATTCACTTCTATGGGGCCAGGGCTGCGTGAAAAACGCAGAATATAGAACATGCTGCGATTTTCACGCAACGGCGAACTGATGCGTGAAAAACATCGCTCATGTGAAAAGACCCATTGAAATGAATGGGTCAGGATTCAGTGCGGGTGCTATGCGTTCGCATCTCGCATTGCACCCGCGCGGAAAACTCGCCCGTGTGAAAGGGGCCTAATACGGCCACATCACTGTTCATGATCCTTGTTTTGTGACGTTATCCCTGTACGGTGACACCACTGCGTTCAGTAACCTTTTACTGTGACATCACAGTATTTACTTTTACTTTCACATCACAGTGTTTATTATCAGTTTATTGTGACATCATTGTGTGCACTCTTCCCTCTGTGTACACTAACCATTTACTATGACATCACAGTATATATATTATCCCTTCTTTGTGCTATCATTGGGGCAAATTTACTAATCATGTCTAAACCACTATGTCAAATTTATTACAGTGCTCACACTGGAGGATAAATTTGGTGCACTTTATACCAGGGCTGTGGAGTCGGAGTCGGTGACCATTTTGGTAGAGTTGGAGTCGGTATAAAATGGACCGACTCCGACTCCTAAAATATATAATAAATTGATACATTTAGTTCAATGCCGTATGTGCTGAATATATTTTCATAAGAATCTGGTCACATGATGAATTGTCCTATAAATGTCTGTTCTATTCCTGAACTAAGGATCTAGCCTTTCAGTTGAAATGACTGTGTGCTGCCCTTCATGTAGATGCTCAGAAGTGAAACTCCTCTGCTACAGATCAGAGGAAAAAGGCACTGGGAAGGAATGGCTGTACTCATCTCAGATCTGCTGGAGAAAACAGGATTAAAGGGGTTTTCTCACTAGTTACAAAGATTAGCTTCAACATAAAAGGACAGTTAAAAGAAGACATTTTCTAAATACAGTGGTCAGTAGATTTTACTTTAGTCATGAACTATAGACAGTTCAGCAGGTCTCTTACTGTACACAGGTTTCTATGGTAACCTGCAGACCAGAAAGACTTATCTGATTGGCTGAGAGCAGGAGTGACCTCAGTAAGCAAAATTTGTTGAGGACTAAGAAGGATGGCTTTACCTTTAATTGTGTTAGAGATCACAACCCCCTGCTCTGTCAGAGTAAGTTAATATATGGTAATAACTGCTGGAGACCTCCCCCCGCCATGGCCTGAGGAGACATAGTGAGTGCAAACTGCCTGTCAGCTAGTGAATCAATGTGCTGAGAAAACCCCTTTAAGGCAAGTACTTCTTAGTATATCTAAACTTTCAATAAACTGTGCATAAATCACTTGTCCATGTTCTCTCTGCTTTATGTTTTAGTTTGCATTTCCTCTGATGTAAAACACCTAGGGCCTTATGTATGAAAACTGTCTAGGTGTAGAAGTTTCTTTGTTGCCCATAGAAACCAATCAGAGCTCCTCTTTCATTTCATATAGTGCTCTGGAGAAATGAAAGGAGAGCTCTGATTGGGCAACAAAGAAAGTCATAGACCTAGACAGTTTTCATACATCAGGCCCTTAGTGAGCTGTACCCAGAGAAGCCTGATACTGAAAGTTCAGAGTAAAGATATCTAGTAACACATATATTACAAAGTCTTTTTGTCATGACATATCTGTACTATTGATTTATGCAAAGTTTGTTTAAAGTTATCACTTAAACATGCACCATGTATGAGGGAGTCGGAGTCAGGGGAAATTGAGGAGTCGGGGCTTTGGCTTACTGACTCCACAGCCCTGCTTTATACCACCTATTTGTTGGCTTTGTGCACGTTGTTGCAGCTTAAGGCCCTTTTACACGAGCCGATTATCGTTCAAATAATCGTTCAAACGTTCGGATTTGCACGATTATTGTTGTGTATAAACACGGGTAACGATTTAACGACGAACGAGATTTTGTTCGCTTCTCGTTGATCGCATCTTTTGTCCTGCCAATAAATTAATCGCTCATCGTTCGAAAATCTTCCAGTTTAAACGAAAATCGTTTAGTCGTTGGCAGATGGTAATGGTAATGCTTATGGCAAGGAGCAAGGAACGATCGTAATAACGATTATAAAACGACCGAAAGTACGAAGATTGTGAACGACTTCTCTTTCAGTGTAAACGGTATTTACATTGCATCGTTCGATCGTTCATCTACGATCGCTAATACGATTTATCTTTCCGTGTAAAAGGACCTTTAAAGGGCATCTGTCAGCAGTTTTGTACCTATGACACTGGCTAACCTGTTACATGTGCACTTGGCAGCTGAAGACATCTGTGTCGGTACCATGTTCATATATGTCCGCATTACTGAAACAAATGATGTTTTAATATATGACAATGAGCTTCTAGAAGCAACGTGGACGTTGCCATTACACCTAGAGGCTCTGCTCTCTCTATAACTGCTGTACCCTCTGCATTTTAATTGACAGGGCTTGATCCTGTTAATCAAAGTTGAAGGACGTGGCACTGTGGGTCGGGTTTTCATTAATATTATCTCTGTATTTAACACTCTGTGCTCCATTCAGCTTTCCCTCAACTCTGGCCATTGTCCCTGCCCCAGCCGTTGAAAAACACCCCCACAGCATGATGCTGCCATCGCCATGCTTAACTGTAGGGATGGAATTTGGCAGTGTCTGTTTCCTCCAAACATGATGCCTAGAATTGAGGCCAGAAGCTTTGATCTTCATCATACCAGAGAATCTGGTTTCTCATAGTCCTTTAGGTGCTTTTTTGCAAACTTTTTTTTTTACTGAGAAAGGGTTTCTTCCCGGCCACTCTGCCATAAAGCCCAGTTGGTGGACTGGTGCAGTGATGGTTGACCTTCTGGAAGTTTCTCCCATCTGCACACAGGGTCTTTGGAGCTCAGAGTGACCGTTGGATACTTGGACACCTCTCTTACCAAGGTCCCCCACCCGAATACTTAGTTTGGTGGTGCGGCCAGCTCGCTGAAGATTCCTGCTTGTATCAAACGTCTTCCATTTAAAGGGGTTATTCAACTCTAACAGAGTGGCTCAGATCTGCCTGACCCAGGGTGGGAGTGTTTCTCACCTGATCCCCGCCACTGCATCCAGTCTGTTGGGACACCTGTTGACATCTGTTGACAGGGGCACACTTGACCACTGCAGCCAATCACAGGCCACAGAGGTGACCGGCTCTCCCTGCGTCACCTGACACAGGGGGAGTGGGTCACTGATGTGGCCTGTGATTGGCTGCATTGGTCAAGTCTGTCCCCATTGACAGATGTCATCCTCCGCACACATGGGAGCGAAACTGCCGGCCCGGGAGCCCGACAAACATGATCCATTGGGGGGGGGGGGGGGGGGTCAGGTGAGCATCATCCCCACCCTGGGTTGGGCAGGTCTAGGCCACTCTGTTAGCTGTCAGACCTTGTATGGAGAGAGGTGTGTCTTTCCAAATCATGTCCAATAAACGGAATTTACCCCCAGTGGACTCCTATCAAGGTGTAGAAACATCTCAAAAATGATCAAGAGAAATAGGAGGCCCCAGAGATAAATATCAAGTGTCACAGCAAAGAGTCTGAATACATGCAAAAATTTTAGTTTTCCATTTTTAATAAATCTGCAAAAAAAACTCTGTATTCACTTTCTGATCATGGGGTTATTTAGTTGTGATTGAAAGGGGAAAACTTTTTTTTTTTAATTTTTAGCACAAGGCTGTAACAACAAAATGTGAAAAAAGTGAAAGGGCCTGAAGACTTTCTGATTTTCTTTCTGCTCGTTTCCATGGTTATGACAACCCTGCAATCCATCAGTGGTGGTCGTGCTTGCACACTGTAAGAAAAAGCACTAGACTATGTGCGCTCCCACAGTCCCGGCCACAAGAGATGCTGAACCTATTTCTATAGTGTGCAAGCACGGCCACCACTGCTGGATTGCAGGGTGGTCATAACTATGGAAACGAGCAGTGTATAATGTGATGGAAACATGAATACAGCCAGCAAAGGAGGCAATATGGACAATCACAATACATTAGTAAGTGCCTTGTATTAACTTCCTCTACATGATAAATGCCACTTGTTGAAGTGAGACAACCGCTTTAAAGGGAGTCTTTCACCTGCTTTTCACCAATATAACAAAGAGCAGTGCCCCACAGAAGATTGCATACACATCCCAGACATACCTGTGTGCACTGTGTGTCCGTATTATGCCCCTTTCACACGAGCGGGAGACTCGCATGTCTCCCGCAATGCATCTACAGGGCTGGAGTCCGCACTGACAGGGATCGCATAGCATTATATGCGATCACAGTCAGTGCCGGAATCCAGCCCTGTAGATGCTTTGCTTGAGACATGCGAGTCTCCCGCTCGTGTGAAAGAGGCATTACATGTCCAGGAAAAGCACTTTTATTCTGCTGGAAAACAGCTCCCAAGTGCCCGGCTCTGCTGCTGCAAGCAGGGCTGTGGAGTCGGTAAGCCAAAGCCCCGACTCCGACTCCTACTCCCTCATACATGGAGCATGTTTAAGTGATAACTTTAAACAAATTTGCATAAAATCAATAGTACAGATAAGTCATGACAAAAACAGTTTGTAATCTATCAGGCTTCTCTGGGTACAGCTCACTAAGGGCCTGATCAGAGGCGTAGCTAGAGGTTCAGCACATGGGGGGGCGAAACATACTTGAGTGGGCCCCCCACTTATTGGCTTCCCAAACGCACGTTTCCAACTTCATAGGCACATACTACTAGTTGTGGTTATAATATTGTATTAGAAAGATGACTGTATAAACTGCTAGATCATCTATGCCAGGGGTAGGGAACCTCCGGCTCTCCAGCTGTTGTGAAACTACAATTCCCAGCATGCTTCATTCATTTCTATGAGAGTTCTTAGAAGAGCAGAGCGAGTATGCTTGCTGGGAGTTGTAGTTTCACAACAGCTGGAGAGCCGGAGGTTCCCTACCCCTGATCTATGCTGTTAAGTATAGTACAATAGACTTTCTACATACCCTACTCTAAATACTCTACCACATAATGCAGTAAAATATAGGATTAATAGGAGTAAAAAAGGGGACTCCTATGTTAAAAGAAATCTGTCCCCAGCTTTTACATCACTAAACTAACAGTCCCTTGCCCCCATCAGACCTCAGATCGGCTTAATGTGCCCCCATCAGACCTCAGATCGGCTTAATGTGCCCCCATCAGACCTCAGATCAGCGTATTGTGCCCCCATCAGACCTCAGATCAGCGTATTGTGCCCCCATCAGACCTCAGATCAGCTGAATGTGCCTTCATCAGACCTCAGATCAGCAGAATGTACCCCCATCAGACTTCAGATTGGCTTAATCTGCCCCCATCAGACCTCAGATAGGCTTAATGTGCCCCCATCAGACCTTAGATGAGCATATTGTGCCCCCATCAGACCTCAGATCGGCTTAATGTGCCCCCATCAGACCTCAGATCGGCTTAATGTGCCCCCATCAGACCTCAGATCGGCAGAATGTGCCCCCATCAGACCTCAGATCAGCAGAATGTACCCCCATCAGACCTCAGATCAGCAGAATGTGCCCCCATCAGACCTCAGATCAGCAGAATGTGCCCCCATCAGACCTCAGATCAGCAGAATGTGCCCCCATCAGACCTCAGATCAGCAGAATGTTCCCCCATCAGACCTCAGATCAGCAGAATGTTCCCCCATCAGACCTCAGATCAGCAGAATGTTCCCCCATCAGACCTCAGATCATCAGAATGTGCCCCCATCAGACCTCAGATCGGCTTAATGTGCCCCCATCAGACCTCAGATCATCAGAATGTGCCCCCATCAGACCTCAGGTCATCAGAATGTGCCCCCATCAGACCTCAGATCATCAGAATGTGCCCCCATCAGACCTCAGATCATCAGAATGTACCCCCATCAGACCTCAGATCATCAGAATGTGCCCCCATCAGACCTCAGATCAGCAGAATGTGCCTCTATCAGACCTCAGATCAGCAGAATGTGCCCCCATCAGACCTCAGATCAGCAGAATGAGCCCCCATCAGACCTCAGATCAGCAGAATGTGCCCCCATCAGACTCCATAATGGAAGCGCTCACTTGTATTCGCCTGATTGTACTAAGGCCATCCCTGCTGGCCCCCCCCAGAGGTATTGGGCCCGAAGCATCGCCTCCCCTGCCCACCTCCCCCCCAGTAGCTACGCCTCTGGGCCTGATGTATGAAAACTGTCTAGGTCTAAGACTTTTTTTGTTGCCCATAGCAACCAATCAGAGCTCCCCTTTCATTTCTCCAGAGCACTATATGAAATGAAAGGGGAGCTCTGATTGGTTGCTATGGGCAACAAAGAAACTTCTACACCTAGACAGTTTTCATACATAAGGCTCTAGGTGTTTTACATCAGCAGATAGAAGCCATGAGAGCAGCTAACCTCTCCAAACATGAGCTCAGAGGAAACATAAAGCAGAGAGAACATGCACTGGACATAAAGGGCAGTACACAGTCATCTCAAATAAAAGCCGAAATCCTTAGATCAGGAATAGAACAGACATTTATAGGACATTTCATCATTTTCACAAATTCTTATAAAAATATATTCAGCACTGAACTAAATGTACTAATTCATTATATATTTTAGGAGTCGGAGTCGGTCCATTTTATACCGACTCCGACTCCACAGCCCTGGCTGCAAGTGCCCAAAGCAAAGCAGACTGAAGAGGGGAGCGGCTGCTTTAGTTGCTCATATCTTGGGATTGGTAGCCACTACAAATATAACCCGACCTTGTTTGAAAGCTGATATTCCAACCTTTCAAACGATATCAGAATCACAACATTATATGCAGTATATCAGAAGATATAGCTGTTAGAAATCGAGTTTGGAGAGAAAGCTGTTTTTACTTTCACTTTCAGCTGGGCACTTGGGAGCTGTTTTCCTGCAGAATAAAAGTGCTTTTCCTGGACATGGAATACAGACACACAGTGCACACAGGTATGTCTGGGATGTGACATGTAATACAGACACACAGTGCACACAGGTATGTCTGGGATGTGACATGTAATACAGACACACAGTGCACACAGGTATGTCTGGGATGTGACATGTAATACAGACACACAGTGCACACTGGTATGTCTGGGATGTGACATGTAATACAGACACACAGTGCACACAGGTATGTCTGGGATGTGACATGTAATACAGACACACAGTGCACACAGGTATGTCTGGGATGTGACATGTAATACAGACATACAGTGCACACAGGTATGTCTGGGATGTGACATGTAATACAGACACACAGTGCACACAGGTATGTCTGGGATGTGTCTGCAATCTTCTGTGGGGCAGTGCTGTTAGTTATATAGGTAAAAATGAGGTGACAGACTCCCTTTAAGTATATAGATGATAAATAATGGAGCAACTTTAGGAATGAGATGGCACCAAGAGCTTGTTGTAAAATGTGCCAACACTTGCCTCAGAATGTTGCATCAAGTTTAAGGCCTATTTATAAAGCAAATGCACCAGAAAGCAGCCATACAAATAAAAGGAGAAAAGCACCATTGCTCAGAGACCATCCAAGAATCCACCTAGTAGCTACCGTACATAAAAACAATATACTCCATATAAATGCATATAAAATACTACCCAACTCCCTCCAGGTAGATCCACCACGGTGTAACCTACCAGTCCCCACAGACTAGGGCTTCTTCCGCTGTCTGGAGGCCAGAATTGTGAGCAGTGGTCTGTGTGGCCGGGTATTGGGGCGGTTAATGAGCCGTGGTATTCAGATTCCATGGTTTTGACTATTCTCTTACATCTGACAGCAGTGGATCTCCATATCTTTGGTGTCTACCTGGAGTGGGGTCAGTGGTATTTTTTTATACATTAGTATATTGCTTTTATATAGTTTTTTTTTTTTTAATTTCCATGACTGCTGGTTTTATATCCTGGCCCCTGTAATCCGGACATCTGCGGTCCAGCACCCTCATCACTGGATGCCCTTTAGGACAGAGATGCCTGTGGTGATATATATTTGGGGGAAACTACCTTGCTGTTTGGTATAGTGATGAGTCTGAGTACTACATCAGCGTTATGTGCTATATTATCTCCTAGGAGCACTGTCTGTTTTTTTGATACTTCTTTTCTGTAGCTGACTTGCTTTGGAGCTCGACAAGGGAGCATGACTTAAAGGGGTTATCCCACGAATAATGTGAAAAATTAAAATCAGACATCATATAATACATTACAATCTCTTTCTAATGAACCAGTCCTGTACCTCACATGGATCCAGAGATCTCCACATTCATTGCTCTGCTAGATTTATATCAAGCTGACAGCTCAAGGGGAGTGTCTATTCTGCTGCAGCTCAGGAGGCTTGTCTCAGCTCTCCCTATCACAGCTCAGGAGGCGTGTCTCAGCTCCTCCTATCACAGCTCAGGAGGCGTGTCTCAGCTCCTCCTATCACAGCTCAGGAGGCGTGTCTCAGCTCCTCCTATCACAGCTCAGGAGGCGTGTCTCAGTTCTCCCTATCACAGCTCAGGAGGCGTGTCTCAGTTCTCCCTGTCACAGCTCAGGAGGTGTGTCTCAGCTCCTCCTATCACAGCTCAGGAGGCATTTGAAAGATGAAACTGAGCATGTGCGGCCTTCTCAGTGAGTAGGTCAAAGAAATTAAGTGGCGCTATACAGATACATTTTATTGAATAATTCAGTGGCTGTACAGAATGTTTAATTACATGCAATTACAAAAGTATTCAGATGCAGGTGCTGGTTTGAACACTGTAGAATATTTTTCGTGGGACAACCTCTTTAAGGGGGTTGTCCCATCTCAGCTTTACATGGCAGAGATGGGGATAACTGCAGTAAGTGATGGCCAGGGGTGGATGGACTTATGAAAACATCCGAGTGGTTGTCACCGAGCGGTTGCTCTCCTGACTTCCATAGCCGTGAATGGGAGCTACACTGCTTGAGTAACGCCTGAATTATGGGAAACGCAACCCCTTTAATATGCCACAATGTTCATAAAACTGAGCCCAAATTTTGGCACAAGGTATCCCAACCAATTGTTGATGAAAAGATTTGCTTATGTTTATGCTGAATGGGCTTAGTAAATTTGGCCCACTGAGTTTGCTCTTTTTAAAAAAAAAAAAACTAAACAAAACAAAAAATGAGTAGTTTTATCTGGAAGCTTGTCACGGATTATGTTTACTAGTGATTTTCACCTCTGCTGTGTTGCTTTGATGGACATTGTGTAGGTAGTGAACACTCCTCTTCAGAAGGAGACTTATGGAGCGCAGATGCCTGGCACAGGCCTAAAGCTTTGTGCCAAATGTTCACGGTGCCTGCTGTCTTGGTGGAAAAATCACATTAGGATTCCCTATTGAGGTGCTGGGAATGCTGGCACATGGGTTGGGGGCAGCTGCTCTCTCTGCAAGTCTATAACTGTGTCCTCATCGTGTCACCTGTACCCTGGTACTCCATAAGTGACAATGTACATGACTGCTGTCTAACGTGTCAGATCATCCTTATTTCCTTGATATAATGTCATTATGCATTTTTACTTTCTAGATGGATTCAGCAGATACATTTTCTCTCATGTCTGGATTAAATAAGGTCTGAAATATGAATGAGGGGTTTTTGCACGAATCACCATGGCTAACCCACAGTAAGTATTACTGACCGGCTTCTAGGCATGGGAATGGGAAGGGTCGAGTATGTCCCCTGTGCTGTGCTACGTACAGATCTTGCATTGTTCTCTGCTACAGGTGACCGATCCAGTAGGAGTCAAGGAGGATGGATGCTAGTCACCAGCAATAGAGTGAACTACTATGTAATTTCTGATTATCAGCACAATTCAAAAAAATGGTCAATGGGGGCAGCTTAGGATAGTCTACTCTCTTCTTTAAAGGGAATCTGTCAGCAGTTTTGAGTATGCTAAGGTGTTAACAGCACTATGTATGGGCTGGGGAGTGCTGGATAAGCATACCTTTTGTGGAGCTTTTATTATCAGGATTATTATGAATATGAACGTTTAATGTGCCAGGTTCTGCCTGTGCAAGTGCACTGCAGGGAGAGCTTCACTGGGAGGTGCTATCTGTTCTCTGAATTGCAGCAGATCAGTGCAGAGAGCACTTCATAGTGAAGCTCCGCCTCCAGTGCACTTGCAGGAGCAGAATCTAGCAGAATAAAAGTTCATGTTCTCAGAACTTCTGCACGAAAACTTGTTCAGTTTTATAATGTGTTTTATTTGCCAAGAAGCTGTTTAGCTGTGTAACGTTTCGGCTCACAGGCCTTCATCAGACTGCTGCCACACAGTGGAATGGAGGAGTAAAGAAGAAAGCTAGATGCTTAAAGGGAACCTGTCATCTCCGAAACACCCCCTGAACTAGAGTAAGAGATGTATAGTGTAAGTGATGCTGAATCCGATTATTTAAGTTTTATCTTCATACTCACTTCCATTCTGACGCTGTGCTCCCACAAACCAGCAGTAAAATGCATTGAGAAGGCTCTTCTTTGAGTCCTCTCCATTATATGAGTGAGCACTGGAGTCCACTGAGTGCATTTTACTGCATGTTTGTGGGAGCACAGCGTCGGGATGGAAGTGAGTACGAAGATAAAACTTACATATTCGGATTCAGCATCACTTACACTATAAAACGCTTACTGTAGTTCAGGGGGTGTTTCGGAGATGGCAGGTTCTCTTTAAGTAACATAGTGTATCCATCGAACTGAAGAAGTTTTTGTGATGAAGTTCTTCTACTAAACGTATACGGGGTGTGAGGCAAGGACTGTAAAACTCCACAAAACAAATGTTTGTACTGCTCTCCCAGTCCCCTACCCAGCACTGTCAGCAGTCTTGCATTGTATAAACTGTTGACAGACTCCCTTTAAAGAAGAGCTCTGACACAGAGAGAGTAGTGTCGTAGGCTGCCTTCTTTGACCATTTTTCTAATTGTGATAATAAATTATGTAGAAACTCGCTCTCTATTACTGGTGACTGGCATCCATCCTCCTTTCCTGGCTGCAGAGAAATGGGATCATTGATGTCAACACAGCAGCATTGTACCACAAGTCGTCTTCAGTTCTCTGCATGGCGGCTTATTATTGCCATCTTGACATCATAATTCATGTGTTCACTTGTGCAAATCACTTTTAGATACATGACATCAAGAAGGAAAATATACTACATTATTTCCATTTTCACGAATAATATTTGTGTACAGCTACTTCCCCTGGCTAATGTCCTACATTAAAAGTATCAAAAGGAGGATCCATAGATGGAAACTTTCTGACTTGGGATTTTTTTTTGTCTGTCTGTAGGTCGAGCTGGCTGAAGCCATGCTGTGGCAAGAGGGCTACAGTGTGGCACGTGTTTCTGCTGAGTGCAGGAGTGAATAGCTTCCTGGTGGCCTGTGTGATCATAGTGGTAATCCTCATGACTATGGAGCTCCTGATAGACACAAGGCTACTTCAGTGTGAGTTTTTACTACTCTGTGCTGCAGTGATTGGATTTGGTGAATGTATGACACATACTGTATACCACTGTTCATCATTCACCCGATACAAGTTGCAGCAGAACTCTGAATGTGTCAGCATGCTTGATCTGCTTTGCTGCATACGTTTTACTTTTTTCTGCTATTTTCTAGTCTCAAATGCATCGCAGTGTTCAGGGATCATACACTGGATCAGTCTGTCCATTCTCTCCTTGTTCTTTGTGGAGGTAAGTTGATGGTAAGGTAACTGGATGCATCTCTGAATAAAGCTTAAATACTGAGTTTGGAATAATTACACTTCAGTAAGTGCGATTTATTGTGTAGATAAAGTTAAAGGGGTGTTCCCATCTCACAAATGTAGTTTGTATAGTTATTAATCAATAATCTGATAGCTCTCAATGTTCAGTATGGATACAAATGGGCGGTGCTCTATCTCAGGCTACCCACCAAGCCTGCAAAAAGGGAAAAATCTTACTACTAGTACATATAGGCACTCACCCTTACTGCATTAATACCCGGGCAAATTTTATTTAAAAATAAAGGATAAAATACATACAATAAAAAATATATATCGAAAAAATAAATAATATATCAAAAAATATATAAATAAGGCTCCTAAAACACAATATAGATCAACAAATGAATCGCTTGTCATATATAGTCAGGTAATATGTTAGTATCCTCTATATAACTCCCATACGCTTCTTGGTGTTATTTCGCCTCCATACATAACTGTAATGATGTTAGTCCCCAAAAAATTATTTGCATCGGTCTTTCCGACCTTCCTTCTTAATGCTGGGATGATATTTCAATGTCATTAATTAGACAACTTCATTACATATATACGGATATATTTTGATCAAAATATATTGGCTAAGAGTCTCAGATTTTATCATATCAGAATGAGGTCTTAGTTTATACCGTATATATTGTTTGCATCCATTTTTGTGCACTAAAACCCCCTTTTCTGTGATTTATTTTGATATATATAGCCACTGACATCCGCAGTCATTATCACATCATGCAGGATGTTATTTATCCTTTTGTCTCTGTGAGTAATGTCATTAATTAGACAACTTCATTACATATATACGGATCCTTCCACCGTCTAAGCAGGTAATACAATGTCCGGTAATTTTACTCACTGGTAGATTGCTTAGTAGTTTTCGGAGAAAGTCATATTACTTTATCGGGGTATATAGGCTGTGCACTCACCCTTCCCCTTCACTCCGTTCCGTAATGCCGCCGGCGTCTCACAGCACGCTATCCAAATCTCGCGGTACACGGTATTCTGTTCTACCAGAAAGTCAATCCGGCTAATTGCCTTGGCTGCAATGAATAGTTCCGGCTTAGTTAGGGTTCCTGATGTTCCATTGGAATCCGTACATATCGCTCAAGTATAGATATAATAACTTGATTCCTCCATTTCATGTGGCAGTCAGGGGTGGATTGATTATGTTGACGCTAAACGCGTTTCGGTACTTCTTGTACCTTCCTCAGTAGCCATCCCCAGTGGAAAACTACTAAGCAATCTACCAGTGAGTAAAATTACCGGACATTGTATTACCTGCTTAGACGGTGGAAGGATCCGTATATATGTAATGAAGTTGTCTAATTAATGACATTGAAATATCATCCCAG
The DNA here is from genome assembly GCA_900303285.1 of Rhinella marina. Lineage (NCBI taxonomy): Eukaryota > Metazoa > Chordata > Amphibia > Anura > Bufonidae > Rhinella > Rhinella marina. Next base: position 511,940 of record ONZH01019684.1, on the reverse strand, counting down.
CATTAAGAAGGAAGGTCGGAAAGCCGGCCTGTGCACACTCCTGCAATCTAGGTCACCAGAGAGCACTCTTCCTATATTGTGCAAGCACGACCACTGCTGCTGGATTGCAAGGTGGTCATAACCATGGATACGAGCAGTGTATAATGTGATGCAAAGGAGACAATATGGACAATCACAATACATTAGTAAGTGTCTTGTATTAACTTTCTCTACATTATAAATGCCATTTGCTGAAGTGACACAACCCCTTTAATGTTGACCAGGGAAGTGCAGGTTAGGAACACACCCAGCATCCTAACTCCTCGGCATTCATATCCTGCACATGTAATTTGCTTTTAGGCCCTTCTGATATATTTCATTTCCATCACTGTTTTTAAGACCTAATACATTAAAAGACACATAATGCGATATTGTCTCTTTTTTATTAGACTGTAGTAAGGATCATCGTTCTGGGCATCTGGGATTATATTGAGAACAAAGTTGAGGTGAGTTTTTTTTCTCTTATTTCCTCTTGCTTATATGTCAGACAGGCTTCATACTGTTACCACAAATGGTGCCTCGAAGGGTCCCTCAGCTGTCTCTTGGCCTTTTCTCTTGCCTATATCCTCATCCCTAGCTCCAAAGAATGTAGAATCAATAACTGTTTCAGTATGGACTTCATTTGTGTGTCTGACAGGTATTAGACGGAGCGGTCATTATTCTCTCACTTGCTCCCATGGTGGCGTCTACAGTAGCCAATGGGCCTAGTAGTCCATGGGATGCCATCAGTCTCTTTATTTCTTTGAGGATATGGAGGTTAAAGAGAATTATTGATGGTAAGTGATATTTTATGTTTTTACAGATTGTCTGACAATACTTTTTACTGCTTATCATTCCTCCATTATTTTCTATTAGTCTTTATTCACTCTTCAGCAGTCTTAGCTTGTTATTTCTTCGTCCTAATATTGTATCTTTATTTTCCTTTTTTGGTGGTCTTGATTAAGCACCCTGTTGCACTGGGGCTACAGCTATGTTGCTGTGTGCAGTGTACAGGAAGATATGCTGGGGTAAATGAGCTATGTGATACGCAGCTTGTCGTAAAAGATGGCACCGGGGCTTCATAAATATGATTAGAGATGAGCGAACGTGCTCGAAACGAGCACTGTACCGCTCGGCTCCCCTGCGCTCAGGAGGACGGAAGCGGCTGCCTGCGCCCATGCGAGCGCAGGGGAGCCGAGCGGTACAGTGCTCGTTTCGAGCACGTTCGCTCATCTCTAAATATGATGTTTGGCTCAATGTACTTACGTCAGATAGCCAGCATCAATACATTAGTAGGTTCCAGTATGGACAACACATCACTGCGGCCTGTAAGGATTGGATTATACAGCAATTTAACATTTCGTCACACAATGCACCTGCAGCCTAGTCAAATATTGCTGTGGAGTGCATGGAACACAGCAAGAATTTGAAGAACATTTCATATTTTTATTTTTTTGTTTCTTACAAGATTAAATGGGTTGTCCCATGAAGACAGCTTATCCCCCTATCCACATGATAGAGGATAAGTGTCCGTCAGGGCTCCAACTGTTGGGTTCCCCACTTATTATGAGAATGGGGGCTCATGCTCCTTGTTTGAATGGAGCAGCATGCGTATCCGCAGCTCCAGTCTATTCTATGGAACTGCCACAGAAAGCTGACACAAGTGCTTGGCTCTCTTTTTGCCTCTGCTCCATTTAAACAGGAGAACGGACCCCCCGTTCTTCACTGGAGAATTATTTTAATATTTGTTATAGATCCGGCATGGTCAGTAAATGCACATTTCCTTCTACACAAACTGTGCCACTCCTTTTCTTGCAGCTTATGTCTTACCCGTGAAGGTGGAGATGGAGATTATGGTACAGCAGTATGAGAAAACCAAGCTAATCCAGGAGGAGCAGTTGGAAAGACTGACACAGATGTGCCAAGAGCAAGCGGTTAGTTGTGTTTTCTTCAACACTATGTGCAGTGGAGCGCACATATATAGCAGTGTTTTAAATTTCACTATATGTTCCACTATAATTCTTGAATTTGTGTTGGGGATGGGAATACAATATCAAGCTGTTAGAAGTGTAGGTTCCTGGTGTTCTCTTAGCATTGTCCTTATGTTCTAGTACAGGGATGCTCAACCTGCGGCCCCCCAGCTGTTGCAAAACTACAGCTCCCAGCATGCCATAATAGCTATGAACTGTCCAAGCTTACTGGGAGTAGTAGTTTTGCAACAGCTGGAGGGCCGCAGGTTGGGCATCCCTGTTCTGCTACATAGTCTGTAGGAATACCTGGGACTGATTGTTTTTTGCTTTCCTAACACTAGGTGGCCTCATTTTACTGGTTATAAGCACGCAGCCAATGCTTTTATCAGTCTTAGGCCTCATGCACACGACCATATCAGTTTTTGCTGTCTGCATAACGCGGATCTGCAAAACACGGATACTGGCCATGTGCCTTCCGCAATTTGCAGATCCGCACGTCCTCCCCTCTGTTAGAAATGCCTATTCTTGTCAGCAAACGAACAAGAATAGGACATGTTCTACTTTTTTTTTTTGTGGGGTCTCGGAATGGACATACAGATGTGGACAGCACTCTGTGAAATGAATGGGTCCACATCCGATCTGCAAAAAATGCGGATTGGATGCAGATCGAAACTACGGTCGTGTGAATGAGGCCTAATTGTCTCCAAGTCTTTTTCCACTTTATCACGTGTTACAGGGACACAAAGGAAGTCAAACTGATATCAAATTTCCTACGAGTTTCCTGCCATTAATTCCATGACATTCATAAAATAACACTTTTTTTCATATACCACGCCTGTTCTCTTCTTATTCCTAGTTTGAAATTCGTCAGCTTAGAGCTCACCTTGCACAGCAAGATTTGGATCTGGTTGCCGAGAGGGAACGAGCCTTAAAACTACCGCATAATCTACAGACCAAAAACAACCGGTTCAAAGTGGTGGCGGGTAGAGAATCTGATGAGGAAGCAACAGAAAATATTACAGAGCTTTCACACGGTGAGTGCACAATATACCTTGTAGTAACCACAATTATCGTCAGCCAGAAAATGGCCACCATGATCCTGTCCACTTCACTTGTAAAGATAGAAGACCAGAGAAGTATTAGGTTTTTTGGTGTCCACATGAACCTGTCATATCTCAGAAAACCTCTTCACTAGCATGTTCATTGTAGCGCAACCTGGTTTATTAAGATTTGTTGCTGGTTTTGATACCATTTTTAAATAGTTCAGTCACTTTTACAATGTTAGGTTTGGGCCCTTGACTGATCAAGCATTTAAAGGGAACCTATCATCAACTTTATGCTGACCTCACTGAGGGCAGCATGAAATAGTGACAGAAATGCTGATTTCAGCGGTGTGTCACTCATGAGCTAACAATAAGTGGTTGCCGAGAACCAGCATCATAATCATTGCAGCTCAGGCCTTGAAAAGAGTCAAATCTACCTGAGAAGAGTCATGGTTTTTAATAATCTCCTGCACTCTCATCCATCCACTGATGGTTGGCAGTTCTCTCCTAGACAGAAAGGGAGAAAACTAGGTAGAAGACTCTAAAATCATCAGCAGGTGGACAGGGAGAGGAGGAATTCATGAATAACCAGGACTCTTCTCAGGTGGCCATGACTCTTTTCCAGACCCAGTCTGCAATGATTGTGATGTTGGTTCTCGGCAACCACTTACTTATAACTTATAAATGAAAGACCGCTGAATTCAGCTCACCTGTCTGTACTTTATTCTGCCATTAGTATGGGCTGCACAAAGTTGATGACAGGTTCTCTTTAAGGGCAGTATATCCTCAGTATTTGTGTGTATAAGGGACAATCAGGGTGAGTTGTATTTAGCTATATGGAATATCTATCCTGAATATTGAGCCTGTATGATTGATGATCCCTGAGGAGAGATGTTAATTCTGAGCCTGCTACATTTTAATGGTCCCTCATGGTCTATCCACGATATATATATATATATATATATATATATATATATATATATATATACCGTATATATATACACAGTATGAACATACAGACTGGTAATGGATTGTTCCACATGGTGCCCAAAAGTTGTGTAAAACAAAACAATGTATATAAACCAGAGCATTATTGCATGTCTCACTAATGTAAAACAATCAAGCAGTACTATATCTAGAAATCTAGTAAATGAAAACAGGGCCGTAAATCCCAGTTCACACAATTGAAAAATGGCCTCAAAATTACACCTGAAATTCCCCTCCTACTCACCAGTGCTCTAAATGGTGAAGACTGAAGTACCATATTTTAAGTCCTATATGTTACATAAACCATGTGTGACACAACTCATCAGAAATAGCAGAACTGCTGTGCAGGGAAATGCAGCGAAGACTGGTGCAGCACTAAGGCCTCATGCACACGACCACATCCGATCCGCATTTTCTGTGGATTGGATGCAGACCCATTCATTTTAATGGGGCCACAAAAAATGTGGACAGCACACAGTGTGATGATCACATCCATATGTCCATGTTTCCGTCCCGCAAAAAATAGAACCTGTCCTATTCCTGTCTGTTTTGCAGACAAGAATAGGCATTTTTACAATGGGGGACGCGGCATCCGGCCCAGATCTGCGGTTTGCAGACTGCAAAATACATACATGCAAACTGAGATTAGTAGTAGAGACCACGCTGCCGTTCACTGGTGGTCCTCAGTAGCTTTCTAGGCACAGCTGCTCAAAGAAGTGAAGAAATCCACGGCACTTACCAGTGTGAACCACTGCAGCCTTCCCTTGAGGAGACGTCAGCCAACATGGAACAGCACTGAAAATAAAGACAGTGGTGGTTGATTTTGGTGAGTGCTGTGAATTTCTTCACATCCGAGTGGGGATTTTGTAGTCATAAAATAGAACATATTGAAATAATAGGGTATGAATTACTCATAATGTCTTAAGGCCCCTTTACATGAGGAGATAATCGAAAAATTGTGAAATTTTGTGAAAAAGTGATCAATTGTCGAACGATCAAACGACAAGCAATCATCATTTTGTTTGTCATTCTTCTGATCACTGATAGAGACGCTTAAATTATCCATCGTCATCCAGAATTCCTCAGGTGTAAGGTATCCCTTACCCACAGTGGGTCGAAATGCAACTGTTTGCCTGACAAACGACCTATTACACAATTGCACCCACAAATTTTTACACAATACTCTGCTCATCTAAAAGGTTGTCTTTCGAATGTTGACGTTCATTGACAACTCATTCGTCGCTCAATCAAATTAGTTATCTATTAGTGTAAAGGAGTGTAAATTAGAAAATACAGTACAGACTAAAAGTTTGGATACACCTTCTTATTCAAAGAGTTTTCTGTATTTTCATGACTATGAAAATTGTAGATTCACACTGAAGGCATCAAAACTATGAATTAACACATGTGGAATTATATACTTAACAAAAAAGTGTGAAACAACGGAAAATATGTCTTATATTCTAGGTTCTTCAAAGTAGCCACCTTTTGCTTTGATTACTGCTTTGCACACTCTTGGCATTCTCTTGATGAGCTTCAAGAGGTAGTCACCTGAAATGGTATTCCATCACTCTTGAAGGAGTTCCCAGAGATGCTTAGCACTTGTTGGCCCTTTTGCCTTCACTCTGCGGTCCAGCTCACTCCAAACCATCTCGATTGGGTTCAGGTCTGGTGACTGTGGAGGCCAGGTCATCTGGCGTAGCACCCCATCACTCTCCTTCTTGGTCAAATAGCCCTTACACAGCCTGGAGGTGTGTTTGGGGTCATTGTCCTGTTGATAAATAAATGATGGTCCAACTAAACGCAAACCGGATGGAATAGCATGCTGCTGCAAGATGCTGTGGTAGCCATGATGGTTCAGTATGCCTTCAATTTTGAATAAATCCCCAACAGTGTCACCAGCAAAGCACCCCCACATCATCACACCTCCTCCTCCATGCTTCACGGTGGGAACCAGGCATGTAGAGTCCATCCGTTTACCTTTTCTGCGTCGCACAAAGACACGGTGGTTGGAACCAAAGATCTCAAATTTGGACTCAACAGACCAAAGCACAGATTTCCACTGGTCTAATGTCCATTCCTTGTGTTCTTTAGCCCAAACAAGTCTCTTCTGCTTGTTGCCTATCCTTAGCAGTGGTTTCCTAGCAGCTATTTTACCATGAAGGCCTGCTGCACACAGTCTCCTCTTAACAGTTGTTGTAGAGATGTGTCTGCTGCTAGAACTCTGTGGGGCATTGATCTGGTCTCTAATCTGAGCTGCTGTTAACCTGCGATTTCTGAGGCTGGTGACTCGGATGAACTTATCCTCCGCAGCAGAGGTGACTCTTGGTCTTCCTTTCCTGGGGCGGTCCTCATGTGAGCCAGTTTCTTTGTAGCACTTGATGGTTTTTGCGACTGCACTTGGGGACACTTTCAAAGTTGCCATAATACAAATTCTAACAGTCTATTCAGTAGGACTATCAGCTGTGTATCCACCTGACTTCCGCCCAACACAACTCATGGTCCCAAACCCATTTATAAGGCAAGAAATCCCACTTATTAAACCTGACAGGGCACACCTGTGAAGTGAAAACCATTTCAGGTGACTACCTCTTTAAGCTCATCAAGAGAATGCCAAGAGTGTGCAAAGCAGTAATCAAAGGAAAAGGTGGCTACTTTGAAGAACCTAGAATATAAGACATATTTTCAGTTGTTTCACACTTTTTTTGTTAAGTATATAATTCCACATGTGTTAATTCATAGTTTTGATGCCCTCATTGTGAATCTACAATTTTCATAGTCATGAAAATACAGAAAACTCTTTGAATGAAAAGGTGTGTCCAAACTTTTGGTCTGTACTGTATATATGTCTGTGTATCCACAGAGAACCATGTTACACTGTTGTAACATTGTAAGAGGAATTTTTTTTATTTATTGGTGGTTTTTATATTAATTAACATTTGATTTTTTTTTCCACAATTCTATCTAGGGGCATGAACTTGTTGCATAATGATCGCTGAAATAATACACCACAATATTTCTGTACTGCAGTGTATTATAAGTGTCAGTTCTACACTGAAAGACAGCTTATTAATCCCGGCTCTGGCTACCATGACAGCCCCTCAGCAATCTGTGACCGTGTCACCCGGGGGCATCTCAGGGGTTAAATGGTGAAGTTCAGAGGTGAAGATCTCTGCCAGCGGCTGTATATTATGGCTGTTGTCCCACTCCTCATTGCGTGGGCACAATTCCTGTAACCATGTGATCAGCAGCACAAGCATGCTCGTCCTAATGCAGCAACAGTCTGCTGCGCAGTACGAGCGTAATTGTCCTCCATCCTCAACCAGTTTTCTGGGTTTTTTTTCTGGAGTTTTCTTACTTTCTTTTAACTAATGACCTATCCAGGATAGGTAATCCGTATCTAACTGGTAGGGGTCCAACACCCGGGACCCCCGCCAATCAGCTGTTTGAGGAAGCTGCAGTTTACCAAGCACAGCGCCGTATATTGGCTGTACTTGGTATTGCGCTCAGCCCCATTCACCTGAATGGGACAGAGCTGCACCTAGGAAGAGCGGCGAGAAGGCTACAGCAATCCTGTGAGTACCTTGACATTCCCAAACAGCTGATTGGCGGGGGTCCCTCGTGTTGGAACCCCACCGATCAGATACTGATGACCTAACCAGAGGATAAGGTTAAAAATCCCAGAAAAACCTCTTTAACACATTTTGGGGCTCAAAGCCATTTTTTTAAGTTGTTAAATCATCACAGCACCAAGAAACCTTCCACGGTCAAAATCATCCAAACCACATTTGTTCCCAATTCTGGGGTGTGATGAAGAACTGAACGGTTTGGCTGTGCCTCCTTGCATGAAAGCGTTGAGTTAGCATTGACAGGAGCATAATAAAGTGCATATGTATAGAGAGGTGTATATAAAATGACATGTTCCTTGTCTGTGGGTCACTGGTGATGAAAGGGTAAAGGAGTGCATTGCTTTATGTGGTCATGTGGTGGCAAGTGTGAATTATAGATGAAAACAGTGGAAAGACTGAGCATCAGATAGCTGTGCATGATTGGTATAGCCTAACAGCCCCCAGCTACACTCATGCTCATTCTAAACTCTTACATTAGCTCACGGCCCTCCCCTGACTCCAGGCAATTCAGCCTCAACACGGCCAAAAAAGCTTTTAAACCTCAGCCCAGACCGGGAAAGCAGACTCATTCCGTCTCATTGTCATCTCTGATTGTCTTCAGGATGCGGAGAAGTTGGAAGCGGTGGTTTGGTTCATTTAAAGTGGAGAAAATGTTGAACAGAGAACATCTGTTTGTTTCACCTGTAAACCGCAGAGTGCTGTAGAGAGCCCGCGTGTTCCCCGAGGACTGTGGGATATCTGGCTCTCTGGGAAACGGGAACCTTCCTGAAACTACAGATTTTTTTTCTCAGTTGCTAAACCACAAGCCTAGTGGGTAACGCTCCGTTACTGGTACCCAACTTGTGGAGCGCTGAGGCAATTAAAGGCGATAAACCACAGGCTTTTTTTTTACCAGCACTGAGCTCTTCATGCCTGGTAATCTTGGAGATGGGGAAATGATTCTTTACCATTGATAAGATTAGGAAATCTGAAACAAATCGAAGCAGAATGAGGGCTACAAAAACGGATCACATGTACAGAGCGAAAAACCAATTTCAGTTATACCTGCAGAAAACCACAATATTTCACCTCAGTAAATGACTGATTATGTGGTATTTAGACCATGGCTCTGTCCACCTCATCACCCTAGGAACAAACCTCTCCTCTTGACCTGATGTGGTGAGGTCAGATGACGGGAACATTCGGCAAATGAGATGTATTTCACTGCCCTCATCCACTATACTGACCTCTTTGCCCTGCTGAAATATGCCTAAATTAGACGTATTTCGGGTGCACATGGTTAGTTGCTCCACTATCTGCGACTTCTCCCCACTCACGACAGTTCTAAAATTGGCGGGGACGAGGACAGGCCGGCAAGCCTGCGCCGCTTTGTAACTCTAGCGGATCTACTGCCAGCTATGGGGCTTTATTCTTAATAAATGTGCCCTTAAGGCTTCATTCACACGACCGTATTTTGTTTCCGTGTCCGTTCCGTTTTTTTGCAGACCGTATGCGGAACCATTCATTTCAATGGGTCCGCAAAAAAAACGGAAGGTACTCCGTGTGCATTCCGTTTCCGTATGTCCGTATTTCTGTTCCGCAAAAAAGATAGAACATGTCCTATTCTTGTCCGTTTTGCTGACAAGGATAGGCATTGTTACAATGGATCCGCAAAAAAACCGGAAACACGGATGCCATACGGAACGTCATCCGTTTTTTTTGTGGATCCGCAATTTGCGGACCGCAAAACACATACGGTCGTGTAAATGAAGCCTTAGTGCCCAGTTTGTACTTGGCTACTGCTATGGTGTTGTCAGTGCACATAGTCTGCCTCTCTGCCATGACCACACGTATGTTATATAATTTGACACCCCCTTGAACATTACTGTACTGACGATTAGGTGTATTACTGTATAATGCATTGTATAGGCAAGTGACATACATTATATTGAACACTCGTGGATAGAGGAAAACCCACAATGGTCACTGAAATAATTCTGGCGCATTTTTGTTAATCTCCTCCATTAAGTTTGTAGTTTTTGTTTTTTTAATTTAAAAAACCTGCCCAGGTAATGGCTACATAGGATATGATTGGATATGCACGTGTTCATACTATGTATAGACAGTATGGCAGGGCAGCTGAAAATAACTGCAGGAGAATATCATAGACTATAAGAACAGACCGTCCATATTCCACACAAGGCCAACACCCCCCCCCCCCAAAGGGGTTATCCAGCTTTTGAACATTTTTTGCCAGTCCTCTGCTGTGTGTTGCACCTGTTGAAGAATTAAAAAAAATTCTACTCGCCTTCTCCCCTCCACTTTGTTCTGGCTTCATTCAGCAGTCTTCTGATTTCAACTTGTAAACTTCCACATGGATGGGGTCATGTCACGGCTGCAACCAATGGCTAGCCTAAACTGTAACATTTCCCCAACCAGCATGTCGCTGTTGGGTTATGTGCCGCTTGGGGACACTTCACTGCTGAGGCCAGTCATTGGCTGCTGCTGTGCATGTGAATCTGTCTGGAAGTTTTTAAACGGGGACTGCTAAGCAGGAAGGTGGAGAGCGATGATTTTTTTTCAGCCGATTCAACATGCTAAGGAGGACAAGGAAAGCTGGTTAACCCCCTTTTGAAGGTAATAACTCCCTTTTACTGCAAAATCATGTGGGAATTGGCTGCTGCATTGGGGCATCCGTCACTTCTGTCCTTATAGTAGCTTACAGGCTCATCCTCTAGAGATGAAATTGTGAAGCATACAAACCTTCATCTGTGTATAGTACTAATCCCTAGATAATAATCCCTAGAAGCCACCCCTCTGTGGTGGGCAGCACAAGCTGCCATATTCTGTCATCCTCCTCTAGATACTCTAGTGGAGCCAGCCCTACCTTCAGCATGCTGCCTGGACTTTAAAGGGGTTGTCCCCTTTTTTACATTGATGACCGATTCTCAGGATAGGTGATCAACATCAGATCAGCGGGAGAGCAGACTCCCAGCACCCCTGCCGATCAGCTATTTGAAGAGACCACAGCGCTTGTACGAGCCCTGCCTTCTCTTCTATGTTTACCTGCTCACATGACAACCGCAGCAGTGAGCAGGGCTAATTACAACTCCGCCATCCCATTCACTTCAATGGAATGGCTCTGTAGTATTCACTTGAACAAGAGCTGTCCCATTGAAGTGAATGGGGACAGATCAGTTGTAATTACACCTCACCGCTGCAGTTACGATGGCAAGCAGGTAAACAGTGAAGAGAAGGCAGGGCACATACGAGCGGTCTCTTCATACAGCTGTTGGGAGTTGGCTCCCCACTGATCTGATATTGATGACCCATCCTGAGTATAGGTCATCAATGTAAAAAAAAGTGGACAACACCTTTAAGCACTACCAAACATACAGGAGAATACAACACTGCATACCTATTATATCCAGTGACATCTCCACTGATGTACTAAATGTAAAGATGCAGTGCCAGCAGTGTTAGGCTCCAGTCTGAGAGCCCCAAGTAAAACAGATAAAATAGAAGAATACTGCAGCACTCGCTTGTCTTCTTCAAAATATTTCAGTGTTTATTCACCAAGACGAATGCAACATTTTGACTTCCAACAGTCTTTGTCAAGCTTTGACTGACAACGCAATTTCCAATGATGTAGATGCCCTCTTTCCCCATCTTCTTCATTTGGCCCAGACCACCATGACTACTTATTTCAGCTACGTCTCATCTCTGTGTATTTAGCTACAGAGACATCTTGGGTTCCTCACTTTTTTTTTCAATCATCGTCGCCCACCTTCAAAAAACACAAACTCGCCCCAACAGTGTTATCCCCCCCAAACTATACTGCAGAAATAATAGTGCCATACAGACAGTACCCGTGAAATAAATTCTACCATGAAGAGTGCCCTCAATAGTTATAGTGACCCCAATTTTAATAATGTCCCCTATGGTGTCTCCAGTATTAAAAGTGTAAATCTAATACTTGGGACTCGAGTCCCGTTCCATGCTGCTGTGCAGAGTGCAGGCCATAGACCTCTTATGGAATGGGACCTAAAATACCTGTATCCCAGCAGCAGGTGGTAGAGATGATGTTGTCATGCGTCCTGCAACCCAGCACAGGTCATTGTGAAGATGTCATTGTTTTGCAACTGCCTTGTACACTGCCTCATAGACTTCAGGCCTAGTGGTATGTGAGAGGTGGACGGTGGGATAGGGAGTCATTGGCAGCTGTATGGCTGTCCTGAACTTCCTGGTTGGGTCTATGGCCATTCTGCTCCTTCAAGTGAGTATCCACCTGTTACATCTGCTATAGTGCCTAGTGTGAAATATGCAATATTTTATTATTTTATATATGAATAGTCACAAAAAAATGAATAAAAAGAACAATAATATTGTTTCAAAAAAAAATAGATTTATAATAAAAACAGAGATGGGACTAAGCACACCGACTACCAAATGGCCAGGAAACAGCGGAGCAGGCCCGCACCCTGCTGTTTCACTAGCTCCCATTGCAGTGCACGAGAGCTACAGAAACAGCATAGCCCTAAGTAGGACACAGTATACCTTGCTGTGCTATGCTGTTTCTGTAGCTCTCGTGCACAGCAATGGGAGATATTAAAATAGGGGATCACTGGCCTGCTCCGCTGTTTCCCGGCCACCTGGTGGTCAGCTCTTAATCCCATCTTGCCTTAGTAATGGCTAGATGATACAACCCCTTTAAATAGTACATTTTTCTGATGATACATTCCCTATAATTTTATTTTTCAGAAATGATTATGAAGGACGACATGAACAATTATATAACACAGTATTACAATGAAGCCAGTAGTGGTAAGTTTGGATTGCTTGTCATGTTATAAGGTGTTTAGTACATATAGACATAAATTATGTATCTAGTCATCAGGGGCATTCCTAGGGTCTCAAAAGATTCGGGGCCAAAGCCCCAATGCATGTGTGCCAAATTCTCAATCCAACCCCCATTCCGCTCTATCACACATACAGGAGAATACAGCACCACACCCCAGTGATGTCTCCTCTGATGTAGATGTTCTCATTCCTCATCTTCTCCAAACAACACAACCATTTCTTTCAGCCGCATCTTGTCTTGGCAGAGTTTGCCAGACAGACTCTTCACTTTTCCATCATCCTCCTCCTAGTGTTCCAACAGCATTAGGCCTCTTTCACACGACAGTATTTTTTGTGGGCTCCGATCCGCATTTTTCACATGAAAAATGCGGACCCATTCATTTCTATGGGTCCGCAAAAAATACTGAGAACACACTGTGTGCTGTCCGCATCCGTTTGCCCGTTCTGTAGCCCTGCAAAAAAAATAGAACATGTTTTGCGGACAAGGATAGGCATTGTTACAGTGGATCCGCAAAAAATACGGATGCCGTTCGTGTGAAAGAGGCCTTATCCTGAGCTACCCCCAAAACTGTGCTCCCAAATGCCTCCAAATACTAAACTGATGAAATAATGGTACCATACAGATAGTTCTAAAGTGCTCCCAAAAGTCCCACCAATAGTAGTAAGTTTCTCCCAAAATGCCCTCATTACCAATAGTACACCCTACAGTGATAATGCTCTCAAAGAGTGACCTCCAGCCCTAGTAGTAATAAGGCTCCTCCAAAAGTACCCCCTGATATAATGGCCCTATCTGGTACCCCCAGTAATTATAACGCCCCCAACAAGTATAAAGCTCCTTACAGTGGCCCCAGTAAGTATAATGCCCCGTATAACTAGTTATAATTGCCCCCCTGTAGTTCCCCAAATAAGTATCATGCGTCTCTGTGAGGACGAAAAGTTAAAAAAAACCTGATTCCCCACTCTCCGCCTTCTGCGATACAGTTGCCGGGGAGTTTGCAATGAAATGATCATCCTATCTGCGTTCTACTGTTTCATAGTCCTAGTGGCCTATGAGGTGTACGGTGGGGCAGGGAGCCATTGGCACCAGTGTCTCACTGCAGTTATTCAGCTGTATTGTTGTCCTGAGGACAGTTAAACAGTTGTATAGCCAGTGGTCACTAGGTTTGGGGGCCTGGACAAAGCCCTGGATGTTTTGACCTAGTGCCACCCCTGCTAGTCATTCAGTCTGCTCCTGCACATATTGTTCTTCAATTTATAAAGCCACTTAAATCTGATTAAGGTCTTATGCACTGAGGCACGCAGAGTCCCTGTGGCTTTGTACTACAAAGCTGTAGGTGTTTTATGTGCTGCTCCCAATGGCACTATGTTATATCAGTGCTTCTAGGGGTGATCCCCACAGTGTATGATCGAACCTCACTATGCCTCTATTGTGGCATACATAGATATAATGGGGCCCTAAAGAAGACTAATAAGTTCTTTAAAAATCAGGTGGAATATCTGTAATAGACTTGTGTGCATGATACCTGTGAATATCTGAGTAAGGGCTCATGCACACGAACGTATTTTCTTTCCGTGCCGTGTTTTTTTTTTTTTTTTTCCCCAGCCCATTAATTTCATTTCTGTATGTCCGTTACGCAAAATAATAGAACATGTCCTCTTATTGTCTGCATTACGGACAAAGATGGGACTGTTTTTTTTTTTTTTTGTTGTTGTTGTTTTGCGGACTGTAAAATACATATGGTCATGTGCATGAGCCCTAAAACAGCACAACTTCATCAATGCTGGTTTTCTTTGTACATTACCAGATCTTTGCTGAGTCTAGGTGCACATCAGTGCTATGAATTAGGTATTCATTGCAGCATCAGGTGGCTGCTATCTCCATGACTGTGACTGAATCAGCTGCATAGCAGTTACCTCTCAGGACATAGATGGCAGTGGGCGGTGCTCCACAATCAGGCCCCTCCCACAGTGTCAAATTGTAAACCTGTCCGTTCTAAATGATGCATCATGGAGCCTGATGTCCTTTTACACCATAACTTTATTAAAGCCTTCTCATCACTGTGTCCCGATAGTATCATACAGCGGAGTCTGTAGTTATGGCAGCTCAGGCTTCAGCTGTGGCCTAGTAGTGGACAGCGGCGGATCTCTGGAATGGCACCACTCAGATGAATGAAACTTTGAGAGCATGTATGGCCAAAGGATTAAATTTTTAGTTTTTGCCTGGAGTGACCGTTTAAGTTTTATTGAGATGCACTTGTACTACGTAAAAAGAAAGCAGTAGACTTTTTTTTTTTATATTAAAAATTTTTATTATTGAAAAAAAAATGTTTTGAACTTAAAGGGAACCTGTCACATTGAACATGAGGTCTGAGCTGCAGATGGCATGTTATAGAGGAGGATGATATATAGTTTTATGGGAAAAGACTCAGTATAAAATGTATTTCATTCATTTATATTCCTGCTCATTCTAGGCTTTGAAGTTATGGAAATGCTCCTATCGGTGACTGTGGGACTTCCCTCTGACTGTACATAGAGAGATAGCTGTCAATCACTTATAGGACCAACTCCTTGACTTCAAAGCACAGAATGAACAGGAATGTAAATGAATAAAACACAAGTTCTACTGAATCTTTTCTCCATAAAACTATATATCAATCTGCTCAGCTCCTCCTGCCTTCAACTCCTCCCTTTTAAAGAAAAAAAAATGTTAAATGTTTCAGAAATGTGGGGAGTCGTGCTTTGCATTACACATTGCCTGGGAGTGTATGATGCACATGTACTGGGGAGATGCGAGTGCCAGAGTAAGACCCCGGCTTGTGCTGCAAAAAACACACCTTTACATAGCTCTGCCTACATAAAACTAAATGTTACAGCTTATGGCGAATCGTGACTTGTTGGTTTTTCCCATTCCTTCAAAAAGTGATGTTAATGAGTAAAGGCATATTTACACTGCGCCAGTGACCAACCATTGGGAAGGATATTGGGAAGTCCTTATAATACATAGAGCATATAGGACCCCAACATTTCTTAAGAAAATTGGGTACAGAACAGATGACAACTGTCCTAGGTGTAGTGATCCTCTACCGGGACTTATACACTTGATGTGGAACTGTCCCAGACTTAGACGGTATTGGGTGGATGTAGTGTCCCTAATCAAGGAGGCCTTTCAAACCAATATGGAACCTACTATATCTCTCTCTGTGTGCTGGGCTGTGTTAACTCCCTCCCTATAGCAAAGGGACACCAAATAGCAATTCTGAGACTCCTATATCAAGCCTGTAAGCTTATAGCATATCACTGGATAACTCCTGATCCCCCCCACGGTGCAAGAATTTAAGGCAAGAGTCAGGAAGTTGATCAACTGGAACGGTATGTTTACCAAAAACGTGGGACTGTAAAAAGATTTGAGAGTATTTGGAACAGTTGGAAGATTAAGAATCCAATTTCATGACCCTACTTCATATGGGATGTGGAGTTTTGGATGGCGTGATGAATGAGAAGGGATGGTGTTGTGGGGAAGAGTGTCGGTAATGAGTGGCTACACACTTCAAATGTTCTCATGTATGGTTTTATTATACTGTAATAATATATTGAGCGGTTATTAACATGTTCAAAAGTTTACTGTGGGGAAATGTGCAGAAATATGTTTTATGAAGTCAATAAACATACTCCCTCCATGGACAGGTGGGGAAGCTGGATCGTCGACGCCTTTAGGACTTTGACTTTTCCATTTGGAATGGACTGAACTTGTATGATGCTCTGTGGGAAGGGGGGGAGGGGTGCTGGGAGGGTGGAGGGAGTTATGGGGTAGGGGGGATTGAGGGTGGAGGGGTTGTATAGGGTTTTATTTGTTATGTTTTTGGTGTGCAAAAACCATAACAAAAACTATCTGATTTAAAAAAAAAAAAAAAAAAAACATTGGGAAGGATGTGCTCCTTCGACAGGTGCCTGCTTGTGAGTGGAGGTGATCACAGCATGTACACTGCCTTGCCAAAGTATTCGGCCCCCATGGAACTTTTCAACCTTTTGCCACATTTCAGGCTTCAAACAAAAAGATATAACATTTTACATTTTTGGTGAAGAATCAACAACAAGTGGGTCACAATTGTGAAGTGGAACGAAATTTATTGGATCATTTAAACTTTTTTTGTAATAATAAAACTGAAAAGTGGGGAGTGCAAAATTATTCGGCCCCCTTGCATTAATACTTTGTTGCGCCACCTTTTGCTGCGATTACAGCTGCAAGTCGCTTGGAGTATGTCTCTATCAGTTTTACACATCTAGAGACTGAAATTCTTGCCCATTCTTCCTTGCAAAACAGCTCGAGCTCTTTGAGGTTGGATGGAGAGCGTTTGTGAACAGCAGTTTTCAGCTCTTTCCACATATTCTCAATTGGATTCAGGTCTGGACTTTGACTTGGCCATTCTAAGACCTGGATACGTTTATTTTTGAACCATTCCATTGTAGATTTTGCTTTATGTTTGGGATCATTGTCTTGTTGGAAGATAAATCTCCGTCCTAGTCTCAGGTCTTTTGCAGACTCCAACAGGTTTTCATCCAGAATGGTCCTGTATTTGGCTCCATCCATCTTCCCATCAATTTTAACCATCTTCCCTGTCCCTGCTGATGAAAAGCAGGCCCAAACCATGATGCTGCCACCACCATGTTTGACAGTGGGGATGGTGTGTTCAGGGTGATGAGCTGTGTTGCTTTTACGCCAAACATATCGTTTTGCATTGTTTCCAAAAAGTTGGATTTTGGTTTTTCTGAGCAGAGCACCTTCTTCCACATGTTTGGTGTGTCTCTCAGGTGGCTTGTGGCAAACTGTAAACCAGACTTTTTATGGATATCTTTGAGAAATGGCTTTCTTCTTGCCACTCTTCCATAAAGACCAGATTTGTGAAGTGTTGGACTGATTGTTGTCCTATGGACAGACTCTCCCACCTCAGCTGTAGATCTCTGCAGTTCATCCAGAGTGATCATGGGCCTCTTGGCTACATCTCTGATCAGTCTTCTCCTTGTTTGAGATGAAAGTTTAGAGGGACGGCCGGGTCTTGGTAGATTTGCAGTGGTCTGATACTCCTTCCATTTCAATATGATCGCTTGCACAGTGCTCCTTGGGATGTTTAAAGCTTGGGAAATCTTTTGGTATCCAAATCCGGCTTTAAACTTCTCCACAACAGTATCACGGACCTGCCTGGTGTGTTCCTTGGTCTTCATGATGCAGAACCCTGAGACTATCACAGAGCAGGTGCATTTATACGGAAACTTGATTACACACAGGTGGATTCTATTTATCTTCATCAGTCATTTAGGACAACATTGGATCATTCAGAGATCCTCAATGAACTTCTGGAGTCAGTTTTCTGAACTGAAAGCAAATGGGCCGAATAATTTTGCACGCCCAACTTTTCAGTTTTATTATTACAAAAAAGTTTAAATGATCCAATAATTTTCGCTCCACTTCACAATTGTGACCCACTTGTTGTTGATTCTTCACCAAAAATTTAAAATGTTATATCTTTTTGTTTGAAGCCTGAAATGTGGCAAAAGGTTGAAAAGTTCCAGGGGGCCGAATACTTTCGCAAAGCACTGTATGTGCGGACAGGTGATGGTTACTGCAATTGATCATCCTCATACAGATTCATTGCTCCTGGGCAGCAGATCACTGTTTAGACTGCACCTCATTTCTCCATGTTTGTTCATCTGGTGATATGCTCACCATTGAAAAAGACTTAGAGGGAAGACTGATGACTGCCATTATCAAATAAGATTTGATCTTGTATGTATTGTAAGTGTCAGAAGTGTGAGATTACAGGTACTGATATTCTAAAATGATGAATGCTATGTAGAATTTATCAGTTTTGAGCAACAGTAAAGTATAAACGTTAGAAAATACTACACAATAAGTGTTCATTAGCCCCTTCCCAACTTCCTCCGTACATGTACAGTGGATGTTGGGTCTTTAAAGATGATGCCTGCTCAGTAGTAAGTGCGTGCCATAGCCACTGGGCGGGTAAAAAAAAAAAGTGAAAAAAAGTTTAAGAAATATATAGTATAGTATAAATGCCAGTTGGGAATTGCTAATTCGCCCTTTCCCGCTGGGCACTGTGAGTAACTCATACAGAGCCTTGAATGCCCGTTCTTCCAGTGCATCCATCACTTTAAAATATCTCTGAGGTGTTTCCATAGGGTAAATTTCTTAGCGACATTAAAGAGCTATTCCATGATTTTAATATTGATGGACAATCTTCCAAACTACAACACTGTGTAGTGGACAGAGCTAGTTACTGCAGTGGGAATGCTGGGTGTTGGATGGCCTATCCTCAGCATTAACATCCTGGAATTTACCATGGTACACAAGCCGGCTCCAGAGAAGGAACGGATGTTGCTGCATGATAAATGCATTTGAAATTGTTCTGAAATTTCTCAAATCTGTTTCCTGCAGAAAGTGGAGTTCCTGGGACATGTATAATCACTACAGCAGCCATAGATGTCCATCATCACCCCAACATATCATCTGACTTGTACTCTGCAGAAGTCCCATTCAATGCAGAACGGGCCAGCAGCTCCAGCAGTATTACCTCAGTGAGTGGATCCAGATCTCCAGAGAGCTCAGAAACCCTAGCACAGAGTATTAGCAGCCAAGCGTTCTGCTCCTCCACAGACTGCAGTACCAGAGAGGAATCCACAGAATACTGTCCTCTGGCTCAAACCATCAGAAATCAAGTCAACAAAGCCGCTGTACAGGAACTTTTATCCTCCCTTTCTGACGACTCTTCCTTCATTCAGAAAGGGCTGGATCCAGCCAACTTACACCTCAGCAATCCTGTAGGTTTACATACAGGAAGTCCTAGACACGGGCTAAATATCTACAACAGGGTGAACCGGGAGGGCTTTGGAGCGTTCCACGACAGGTCCGTGATTCCTCTCAATCTGCCTCTTCTAGACAGTAAACCTATCAATACAGAGTTAAAATAAAGCAGAGCCTTAGATTTATACCTCCTCAGCGAAATGCATTAGATTCCTCCAAGCCAGTAGCCATTACTGCTGCTATCAAGGCTATTACTTTAGGAGCATAGAGCTAAACATGAAGTCTTATCCAGAGATCACCCAGTCCAGTGGGATTCCAGACACTGTGCTGTATGGGAGCCATGTTCATCAGAAGCCTAGATTCATTCTTCTCAGGAGATGTAATACGATTTGCTGCTGGACCTCACACTAGAGTTTACAAGACATTAATGCATGAATTTGCATACATCAAACTTTGCTACAATACTGAGGACACAAACCCCAGGGAAGTATCAGCAGGTATGACCACATAGCTGCAATGTTTCCTTTACTCATGACTACAGATTTTCTACAAATGCCGCAATATTTTTTAATGCACAATGAAGTTTTGGCAGTTCTTGGAAATGCAAGTAATAAAATAACCTGTACAAGTACATACATCGTTGTGTCTTTATTCAGTATACACTGCTGTGTCACTTTGTGTGCATCATTACAATGGTTTTTAATAAGTCTTAGGCCTCATGCACTTGACCGTATTTTTTAGTCCGTGTCCTGTCAGCACTTTTTGCAGATCGCACCCGGACCCATTTATTTCTATACATCTCCTATTCTTGTCCGTTTTGCAGGCAAGAATAGGCTGTGGGTCCCAGGGAAAATGCAGGAAGCACACAGACCGCATCCATATCTTGCACAGCGCAAAACGGATGCGGTCATGTGCAGCAGGCCTTAGGGTATGTTTATGTGGCGTTTGCGCTGAAAAAAAACAACCGATACGGAATCCGCATCAGAATTCAGTGTGGTTTTCATTGAAAACCACAAGTGGAAAAAAGCATTGCATGAATTCCTACGCGGATTCCCTCATTCAGTTATTGAAGACCTGCATGCATTTTTGGTGTTTTTTTGGCATAGAGTACAATATATGCCAGAAATCTATACTACATAGCTGGTTTCACACACTATTTTTGCAGTTTTTCAGGGGAAAAAAAATCCTCTAGCTCTAGGGAAGATAAGTCTATGGGTCTATATTCTCAAACTGGCTGTATAGAAAGTAATACCAGGGTCCTAACACACACATTCAGTGGCATTTTTTTTCTATTGGTAACTGTGTCACTAGATGGGCTCATGCAAATGGCCGTAGTTTTGGTCTGCATCCAATCTGTGTTTTTTACGGATCAGATGCAGACCTAATCATCTCAAAAGATAATACGCCGGAAAAGATCGAGACAGCACACCCGTGTGCTGTCTGCATCCGTACGTCTATTCCAAAGCTCTGCAAAAAAATAGAACATGTCCTATTGTTGTCCGTTTTGTGGACAAGGATAGAAAATTTCTGCAGGTGGCATACACTCGGCCAGTATCCATGTTTTGCAGATAGGAAAAGACAACCCTAGTAAAGGTCCACAGCTAGATCACGGTTGTCCATTTGTCTCGGTTGTGTGTCATTTTGCTGATCCACCACAAACAACTTCCACGGCTGAAACGTTAGCATTGGAGTTTAATAAAGTAGTAACATTCATGATATCATTTAACACTGCCAATAAAAAAAGTAAGAATCTTATACAGTGTTCTGTGATGTCGGATTTACTTATACAATTAATTACATGGCAATAGTTCCTAGAAGCAGCAATCGTTCCATTGGACGTCTTTTACTTTTTCTTTAGAACTTCAGTCATTTCTGGTACCACCTAAAAAATCAAATCAAAAAAATATACACAGTTAAAGATAAGAAACAATGGTCCTGTTCACAGTGAACTCTTCGAGCTGCCAGATAAATCCACAGACAGTCTAAAGGCCCTTTTAGACGGGCCGATAAGTCTCCCTGAACGAGCGCCGATCAGCGACATCGGCGCTCGTTCAGGGAGCCTTTACACGGCCCGATGAATCGAGCGCCGGGCCGCACGAGTGATCGCTGTATCGCTCGTGCGGCCTGGAAGCTCCATGCTGTCAGGCGCACATCGCCTGTTTACACAGGGCGATGTGCGCCCGACAGATCGGATCTTTTGGTTTTTACAAAAGATCCAATCAGCCGACGAACGAGCGTTTTGCTCGTTCGTCGGCTGATTAGGGCCACTTTTACACGGGCCGATTATCGGCACTAGCGTTCCTAGGAACGAATTTTCGGCCGATAATCGGCCCGTGTAAAAGGACCTTAAGGCTGGCAATTAGCATTGAGCGAAGTCAGCTTTGGATGCCTTGTCTGATTTCGCTGGATTAAGCATCTGAAGCTGGCTTCGCTCAACACTACTGGCCAACGTGAACAGATGTCACCTATGCGCTCGTTCTCTCCCGGACCCCTCCATCCATCTGAATGCTAGGCTGACCAACGCCAGACACCTCTGGTAGCTACCTATCTGTCCTCGAAGGAGGCCCCCACAGAATTCGCCAGGTTCAGACAATTTTAATCTAATGTGTATAGCCAGCTGTATGTTTGTAGGTTCTGGCAGACCCTCAATTTGGGATAAAAGAGGGTGCAGGGGTCAGATAGATGGACCTTCACCCACTCTGCTGAAAAATCAGGGATGTTCTGTCCGACATGCATGTTACTGTGGAAAATCTGGATGAAAAGCAGATTTTTTTAAAAAATGCACACATTCTACATATAGGCTAGGTTCACACCACATTTTTGCCATACAGAAGAAGGGTCACTATGGACTGTGTTTATGGCATCCCTTAGAGATAGGAAATCCTTCCAACATCTGACAGATGCCTTTGCTATATTTCACTGTATAGCCATACATCATTAGGCTTCAAATTCAATGTTAAAAAAAAATAATAATACTTTATACTGCAGCGTATTTTTTTCTGTATGCCTCTAAAAGGAATAGCACAAGAGACTTTTACTGCAAACAGTGTGAATGTAGCCTAAGACTTTTTTTTTTTAATGCATACTAAAAAAAAAACCCTGCTAGAACAAGATGCAACGCTATAATTATATATATATATATATATATATATATATATATATATATATATACATATATATACACACATATATATATATATATATATATATATATATATATATATATATATATATATATATATATATACATATACACAGTACAGACCAAAAGTTTGGACACACCTTCTCATTCAAAGAGTTTTCTGTATTTTCAGGACTATGAAAATTGTAGATTCACACTGAAGGTATCAAAACTATGAATTAACACATGTGGAATTATATACTTAACAAAAAAGTGTGAAACAACTGAAAATATGTCTTATATTCTAGGTTCTTCAAAGTAGCAGATTACTGCTTTGCACACTCTTGGCATTCTCTTGATGAGCTTCAAGAGGTAGTCACCTGAAATGGTTTTCACTTCACAGGTGTGCCCTGTCAGGTTTAATAAGTGGGATTTCTTGCCTTATAAATGGGGTTGGGACCATGAGTTGTGTTGGGCAGAAGTCAGGTGGATACACAGCTGATAGTCCTACTGAATACACTGTTAGAATTTGTATTATGGCAAGAAAAAAGCAGCTAAGTAAAGAAAAACGAGTGCCCATCATTACTTTAATAAATGAAGGTCAGTCAGTCCGAAAAATTTGGCAAACTTTGAAAGTGTCCCCAAGTGCAGTCACAAAAACCATCAAGCGCTACAAAGAAACT
Organism: Rhinella marina; assembly: GCA_900303285.1. Lineage (NCBI taxonomy): Eukaryota > Metazoa > Chordata > Amphibia > Anura > Bufonidae > Rhinella > Rhinella marina. The sequence continues at coordinate 488,836 of ONZH01019684.1, read as the reverse complement.
GGCTCGCATGAGGACTGCCCCAGGAAAGGAAGACCAAGAGTCACCTCTGCTGCGGAGGATAAGTTCATCCGAGTCACCAGCCTCAGAAATTGCAGGTTAACAGCAGCTCAGATTAGAGACCAGGTCAATGCCACACAGAGTTCTAGCAGCAGACACATCTCTACAACAACTGTTAAGAGGAGACTGTGTGCAGCAGGCCTTCATGGTGGAAACCACTGCTAAGGACAGGCAACAAGCAGAAGAGACTTGTTTGGGCTAAAGAACACAAGGAATGGACATTAGACCAGTGGAAATCTGTGCTTTGGTCTGATGAGTCCAAATTTGAGATCTTTGGTTCCAACCACCGTGTCTTGTCTGCGATGCAGAAAAGGTGAACGGATGGACTCTACATGCCTAGTTCCCACCGTGAAGCATGGAGGAGGAGGTGTGATGGTGTGGGGGTGCTTTGCTGGTGACACTGTTGGGGATTTATTCAAAATTGAAGGCATACTGAACCAGCATGGCTACCACAGCATCTTGTAGCGGCATGCTATTCCATCCGGTTTGCGTTTAGTTGGACCATCATTTATTCATCAACAGGACAATGACCCCAAACACACCTCCAGGCTGTGTAAGGGCTATTTGACCAAGAAGGAGAGTGATGGGGTGCTACGCCAGATGACCTGGCCTCCACAGTCACCAGACCTGAACCCAATCGAGATGGTTTGGGGTGAGCTGGACCGCAGAGTAAAGGCAAAAGGGCCAACAAGTGCTAAGCATCTCTGGGAACTCCTTCAAGAGTGATGGAATACCATTTCAGGTGACTACCTCTTGAAGCTCATCAAGAGAATGCCAAGAGTGTGCAAAGCAGTAATCAAAGCAAAAGGTGGCTACTTTGAAGAACCTAGAATATAAGACATATTTTCAGTTGTTTCACACTTTTTTGTTAAGTATATAATTCCACATGTGTTAATTCATAGTTTTGATGCCTTCAATGTGAATCTACAATTTTCATAGTCATGAAAATATAGAAAACTCTTTGAATGAGAAGGTAGGCTGACCAATGCCAGACACCAATGCCGAATACTTTCGCAAGGCACTGTATATAATATATGTAATATCTCTACACACATCTATACAGTGGATCTAGCAGCCATATACATCAGATTACTTTCTTTTAAAAGGACAGAAAATTGAAAGCTGCTCCGTTTTTCTGTCATGTCAACAAAAACATTGTGCACCATATAAATATCCAGTGCACCGTCGTATACCTTATCTGAAGTACAGCCTAAAAATGTGTGCATTAAAGAACTCCCGCAAAATTTTTTTATTCTCTGACCTGTTAGAAAGGTGACATTCACTACAGATTACATCATGTACATTTCTAGCAGGACATGGAATAAAAAATTTTGCGGGAGTTCTTTAACTATATCGCAAAAACATGATGTAAAACAACCATGATTTTAGCCTGTTTTATGAGGTTATTATAATGACTGTGAAGCGCCACAATATAACCTTGTTTAGAGTAGAAACCATCAACAAGAAGGCAGCTTTCTACTGATGGATCTTAGGTTTAATACTTTTAGGACACATCTATACCCACAGAAGTCCTGCTCATTGACACAAGACTCTGCAGCACCCAGATTTATGTATACACACTACAGCTGAAGTGTATAAACAAAAGCATGACCCTCCGCCCGATAAATGCCAGTGACATGAAGGAGTGTAGTCCTCAATGAGAACCCCCCCATCAAAACAAATCTTCAATTATTTACAATATCTATGTTTCCATCAGATGGAATTAATGTGCTCCTACAAAATTTATTGAGGAAATCGTCTACATGTTGTACACGTTAAGTGACTTTGGCTTGGATCTTGCCAGCAGGCGACAGTTCAGGAGCAGCATTAAGTATTGGCATTGTCACCTGCTTTCCCCTGTAGATCACAGAATAATAAGGAAGGGGGTAGCTGAACCTGGACTCCATGCCATCATAACACACAGGGCTGGCCGGTGTTGATCCAACCAGTTTATGTAATATAATCAGATACTATATATATATATATATATATATATATATATATATATATATATACACATACACACACACATATATACACACATATACATATTGGAAAAGGTGAAATCCACAAAGAAAGTTTCTCACATAAACTGACATGGTGCAGATTTTAGATCCGCATACCTGGTCAGTTTTGCTGCAGATTTTTTTTTTAATGTATGGCTTGCTAAAAACTCAGTCACTTTACTGGTACTGTACAAACCTGCAGATCTAGCACATGAAAATCCACAAAGGTAAAGCCGCAGCATTTCTATTGTGCGCCATCATTAAAGCGTATAGCGCTCCGCTGTACCCCACTGTATTTCTCCCGCTCAGTATGCTAATACTGAGCATCGGAACAGGGAGGAGGAGACGCCAGGCTTTCTGAATGGGCGTCTCCTTCTCCCTGGCTGTGCCGCGATCCAATCACAGCGGAGAGCGTCACAGCCAGGGAAAAAAGAAAAACTCCTTGGCTGTAACATTCTCCGATGTGATTGGATCGCGGCACAGCCAGGGAGAAGGAGAAGCCCATTCAGAAAGCCTGGCGTCTCCTCCTCCCTGTTCCGATGCTTAGTATTAGCATACTGAGCGGGAAAAATACAGGGGGAACAGCGGGGCGCAGGAGCGCTATTTTGAAAAACCTAACCCGGTGGCAGCATCAGCGGGGGGTGCCCTCCCAGTAAAGGTATTTAGCTACTTTAAGTTGGTAGCATGAAAGGTCCTCTTTAAGAAAACCAATACAGCAATCGTTATGCTTATGAACTTACCTTAAATAAATCGGCCACCAAGCCATAATCGGACACCTGGAATATTGGAGCCTCCGGATCTTTGTTTATGGCAACAATGGTCTGAAAACAGAATCACAGAGATAGATATACCAGTGCAATGTAATAGTGCATCTAATTACAGAAAAGGGGAGTAGAGATTGTCACCACACACATCAGCCCCTGCCCCCAAATGGGGTCACAGTCCTATTTCCCTATTAGAGCTACACAAACATTAGGGCCAATATCACATGACGCCACTTAAAGGGAACCTGTCATCTCCGAAACACCCCCTGAACTAGAGTAAGTGTTGTATAGTATAAGTGATGCTGAATCCGAATATGTAAGTTTTATCTTCATACTCACTTGCATTCTGACTCTGTGCTCTGACAAACCTGCAGTAAAATGCACTCACTGGACTCCAGTGCTCACTCACATAATGGAGAGGACTCAAAGAAGAGTCCACTGAGTGCATTTTACTGCAGGTTTGTGCGAGCACAGCGTCAGAATGGAAGGGAGTATGAAGATAAAACTTACATATTCGGATTCAGCATCACTTACACTATACACCGCTTACTCTAGTTCAGGGGGGGTTCCGAGATGACAGGTTCCCTTTAAGGCTAGTTTCACATCTGTGGCAGAGCTCTCTGGCAGGCTGCTCCACCACAGAACAGCCTGTTCTCTGGATCCGCCTGCCCGCCAGATCCCATTGTTTAAAAGCAGAAATACAAATAAGGCTGGTTTTATTTTTTAGTCTCCATTTGCCATATGTGCCAGGAAAGCTAGGTGGCATACATCTATCATTTTCATGTGTCGCCCATATTGACCCAACGGAGAACAATAGAGTGCCTTTTTCACCCCCATCAAGCTGGTATACTTCACATTTTTCTTCTATATGGAATAATGCAGTCTACAATGCTATTCCATACTAAGGGATTCAGTTAAAAAAAAAATTATATATATATATATATATATATATATATATATATATATATATATATATATATATATATATACATATACATACATATACACACTCACCGGCCACTTTATTAGGTACACCATGCTAGTAACGGGTTGGACCCCCTTTTGCCTTCAGAACTGCCTCAATTCTTCGTGGCATAGATTCAACAAGGTGCTGGAAGCATTCCTCAGAGATTTTGGTCCATATTGACATGATGGCATCACACAGTTGCCGCAGATTTGTTGGCTGCACATCCATGATGCGAATCTCCCGTTCCACCACATCCCAAAGATGCTCTATTGGATTGAGATCTGGTGACTGTGGAGGCCATTTGAGTACAGTGAACTCATTGTCATGTTCAAGAAACCAGTCTGAGATGATTCCAGCTTTATGACATGGCGCATTATCCTGCTGAAAGTAGCCATCAGATGTTGGGTACATTGTGGTCATAAAGGGATGGACATGGTCAGCAACAATACTCAGGTAGGCTGTGGCGTTGCAACGATGCTCAATTGGTACCAAGGGGCCCAAAGAGTGCCAAGAAAATATTCCCCACACCATGACACCACCACCACCAGCTTGAACCGTTGATACAAGGCAGGATGGATCCATGCTTTCATGTTGTTGACGCCAAATTCTGACCCTACCATCCGAATGTCGCAGCAGAAATCGAGACTCATCAGACCAGGCAACGTTTTTCCAATCTACTACTGTCCAATTTCGATGAGCTTGTGCAAATTGTAGCCTCAGTTTCCTGTTCTTAGCTGAAAGGAGTGGCACCCGGTGTGGTCTTCTGCTGCTGTAGCCCATCTGCCTCAAAGTTCGACGTACTGTGCTTTCAGAGATGCTCTTCTGCCTACCTTGGTTGTAACGGGTGGCAATTTGAGTCACTGTTGCCTTTCTATCAGCTTGAACCAGTCTGCCCATTCTCCTCTGACCTCTGGCATCAACAAGGCATTTCCGCCCACAGAACTGCCGCTCACTGGATGTTTTTTCTTTTTCGGACCATTCTCTGTAAACCCTAGAGATGGTTGTGCGTGAAAATCCCAGTAGATCAGCAGTTTCTGAAATACTCAGACCAGCCCTTCTGGCACCAACAACCATGCCACGTTCAAAGGCACTCAAATCACCTTTCTTCCCCATACTGATGCTCGGTTTGAACTGCAGGAGATTGTCTTGACCATGTCTACATGCCTAAATGCACTGAGTTGCCGCCATGTGATTGGCTGATTAGAAATTAAGTGTTAACGAGCAGTTGGACAGGTGTACCTAATAAAGTGGCCGGTGAGTGTATGTATATATATATATATATATATATATATATATATATATATATATAATCATCATGGGAGTCTATGGACCTCAGATTCCAAGTATGCAAAGAGTGGCACCTATGAGAGGCAACCCTCCCGTCATATACCTCTGGACACTGCAGGCATTTGCCAGGGGTTCTGCCTTTATGTTTCAATAATTTTTATTGACAGAATTTTTAAAAGAGAGTACAACATGTACAGAAGAACAAAAACAAAATAAAAATGCAAAACAATACAATGCCTTCTAGTCATTTGTGATAGGTACACAAGCATATCTTGTCGATTTACAATGTCACATCTAGAATACAGTAAGTCAAAAGCCAACGGAGTGCTAGCGGGCAATCCGATCAGAGGAAGCCATCCGGGAGAGGGGATGCAAACCTGCTGGATAGCCAAAGTAGCCAATAGTTATGTATCTTTATTCTAAATTGCTTGTTGGAGGCAAAAGTTAGTTCACAGTGCATGTGGAAGTTAACAGACTGCACCACTTCAGCCAGAGGTGGAGGCTCAGGGAGCTTCCATCTTTTAGCTATGACATTCCTTGCCGCAGCCAAAATATGAAAAACAATCCACCTGTTGTTAGCAGGGAGGAGTGCCAAGCCCATATTTAACACAAAAAGTTCTGGACATGCAACAATGTGATAGTCAGTCACCTCCACAATCATGTCGGCTATCTTAGACCAGAAGCCGCTGACAGAGGGACATGACCACCACATATGTAGGGGAGAGCCAATGCCACTGCACTGTCTCCAGCATAAGGGTGAATAATTAGGGACCAAATGAGCCAGCCTGTTGGGTGTCAAGTACCAACGGAGCTGTGTTTTCCTAGTTTGCTCAATATGATTTATGCATTTAGTACAGCGAAATGACCAGAGCATTGCTTGGCTCCATTGAGAGACAGAAAAGGATTTCTCCATTTCCTGCTCCCATCTCACCATATAAGCCTGTTTGGCATCCAAGCTCAGATTTAAAGAAATAAGGTACAGAGTAGAGATTTTGGGTCTCTGAGCTGGTTTGCCATTCATAAATGCTGAAATTGTCTTATCTCCCGAAAGTCTTGGTGACGGAACTTGGACCGTATGTAAAAGATGCCGAACTTGCAAATATTGATAAAACACTCTATTGGGCAGGTTGTATTTAGTATGAAGTGTAACAAAATCCACTATAGAAGATTTATCATACAGGCACCCAACAGAATGAATGCCCTTAGTTGTCCACTCAGCCAAGGATAATGTGGGGATATGGTATTCCAAGGCCCTAAGAGGTAGCTGGGTGATGGGAAGATGGAAACAGGATGGAAACCAAGTGGCCTGCATAGTCGCAAGTGGGGGCTCGTAGGGGAAGTAGTTTATAATACGCGCTGCGAGAAGCGCCTTCAGGGAGAAACCTTTAGTATATGATTCCTCTATTTGTAACCATTTTTGGGGCGCGCACGGAGACCACCACTCCAACGCCTGTTCAGCTAAACTTGTCAAGTAATATTTATAAATATCGGGAACCCCCAGCCCCCCCAAACGTATTGGAGGGTGTAGGGCGGACTTAGCCACTCTCGGGCCTTTAGCGCCCCACACGAAGGACATGAGATCCGACTGAAGTAGTGCAATCTGCCTTGTAGAGATTTTCAGAGGGAGGCACCTGAAACAGTACAATATATCTTTGGTAAAGAGAACATTTTAGCAGCATTTATACGAGCAACCCAGGAGAGATTGACTCTGGACATATGTACATAATCTTTTTTTAACTCTGAACGTAAGTTAGAAATATTAATGGATGAGGTATCTGATACAGTAGTGGCTAATTCCATCCCTAAATAAGAAATAGACTTCATAGACCATTGAAAGGGGTATCGAGCTTGTAGCTGGCCTCTGGCTGCATCCGACACGCCGATGGGTAACACATTAGTTTTTGAGACGTTCAACTTGTAATATGAACAACTTGAGAAGCTGTCAATGATGGATAATGCAGCCTCCAAAGATGTTACAGGGTCAGTAAGAATAAGGATAACATCATCTGCATATAATCCAATGACGTGTGAATGATCTCTTACGTTAATACCAGTAATCCGCGAGTCACACCGGATAGATTCCGCTAGAGGTTCCATGACCAGTGCGAAAATTAGAGGTGACAATGGGCACCCCTGCCAAGTGCCGTTAGAGATTCGGAACGAGTCAGACATGAAGCCAGAGGCCAGAACTTTAGCCGATGGAGTAGTATACAGGGCCAGGATAGCAGAGAGAATGGGTCCACAGAAGCCGAACTTCTGAAGAGCCATGCCCAGGTATCCCCAGTAGGGGTTCTGCCTTTATAATAAGGTAAGGAATCATTGCTGGAGCTCTTAGGCTGGGGCTAGAGGACTGAGGCTTATATTGAAGAGCATTCTGCAGCCTGTGGTTGCACCAAATTAACCTGCGACTGCGTCTGGAACTGGTCACATGAAGACTATAAAATGCAAACATCACAATTTTGTTTTTCTGGTCTCCATTATCACAGAACATCAGAAAAAATTAACTTGTAAATACAAAAAAAAAAAAAACACTGAAGCTTCACTTTAAATCAGTTACTGCAGCCTAACAGAAAGTTCTAGTAAAACGATGACATCTATACATAAACTGAACTTTATTATTTGGTTTTACCTCACTTTAAGGGCTCATGCACACGACCGTATGTATTTTGCGGTCCACAAAAAACGGATCCACAAAAAAATACAGATGAAGTCCGTGTGCATTCCGTATTTTGTAGAACGGAAAAGCTGGCCACTAATAGAACAGTCCTATCCTTGTCCATACAGCAGACAATAATAGGACATTTTTTTTTTTGCGGAATGCACATGGAATAACGTCCGTTTTTTTTTTTTTTGCGGACCCATTGAAATGAATGGTTCTGCATACGGTCTTCCAAAAAAAACGGAATGGACACGGAAAGAAAATACGGTTGTGTGTATGAGCCCTAAGGCTACATGCACATGACCGCGCTGTGTTTTGCGGTCTGCAAATCGTAGACGCCATCCGCGTGTGTTCCGCAATTTGTGGAATGGAACAGCAGCCGATAATAGAAATGCCTATTATTGTCTGCAAAATGGACACGTTCCAATTCTTTTGCGGGGCCACGTTTGGATGCGGACCCAAACAACGGTCGTGTGAATGAGGCCTAAAAATGACTAATTGTAAAATCACGCGATGTATCGCAAATACACATTTACCTTGCTGTCCTTCATTCCAGCCAAGTGCTGGATGGCTCCAGAGATCCCAACAGCAATATACAGTTCCTGCAAGGACAAAGAACCAACTGACTACTAATGAACACATCACAGATACCATCAGCCATGATTAAAGGGGTAGTCCAGACATACACCCCTGCCAGATCCAGGTGGAGAGATACAACTGTATGCTTCCAAATTAGGTTGGTGAGATGTGCATTGCGTAGTGTCCTATCTCAATTAATGGGACCCATGCATGATACTCTGGGTGTGAGATGGTTGCCTTGGCCACCCTCTATTCACAACCATTGTGAGATCAGGCAGGAGTATTCCTAAGCAACCCATTTAATCCATTACAAAACATTAATGCATAAGGGTAACATCCTTTGAGAACAGCATTAGAAAAGAACCTCATCTGATCCACTGATGATTCAAGTTAAAGGGGTTCTCTAGTGGTGGCAGCAGGCAGTCAGAATTTTGGAATTTTAGGGCCACAGTACACTATTGCAAATGATTTGCATTGCCCTAATACATCTAAATGAAAAAAAAAAAAACCTTTGCAGAAAGTTTTGTAAAAAAAAGAGAAAGCTTACCGTTTTGTGCACATAGGGGGTCATTTATTAAGACTGGCGTTTTAGACACCGGTCATAATAAGCCCTACTTTGGCAGTGGATCCGCCTCAGTTATGTAGACTTTTGCACCGCAATTTGCGTCAGAAATGCACCTAATTTAGGCATATTTCTGTTTGATAAATTACCCCCCCACCCCCATAGTTCCTATGCAGACCTACGTGTTTCCATGATTACAGAAATCCTGCCATGTGATACTCTACCTCCTTCTACTCTCTGTAGTTTACGAATAAGACGACGTGGGGTGGAAGGGTTGTTTTTTCTCTTTCTTTCTTCTTACCTATATCCTCTTCTGTTGTCTTCCTATACTAGACATAGTCCTAACTGTCTCTTGCTCTCCCCATTTTAATAACTTTCTAACCATTTATTAAAGGGTTTCTGTCACCAGTTTTGGGCATATAAAACAGGATGACATTTGCAATGTGCAAATGTCACCTGATGCCCAAACTGGTGATAATTTTTTTACTGGTGGCCCCGTTTTTGAAATAAATCATCTTTTGTTGTATGCAAATGAAGCTTACTAGGTGCAAGGGGCGTTTACCTCGCACCTAGTAAGCTCCGTTTGCCCACGCCTACCTTCACTTGATTGACAGGGCCAGGCAGCTTGTTGGATCCTCTGCCGGCCCTGTGCTCCATTCAAATCCCGCGCCTGCGCCCTGCGGAATAAAAGCGGCGCAGGCGCAGTGAGCGGCGCTGGCCGCCGGGCTCCCGGCTACCTCACTGCGCCTGCGCCGATGACGTCATGTGTACTCTGACGTCATCGGCGCAGGCGCAGTGAGGTAGCCGGGAGCCCGGCGGCCAGCGCCGCTCACTGCGCCTGCGCCGCTTTTATTCCGCAGGGCGCAGGCGCGGGATTTGAATGGAGCACAGGGCCGGCAGAGGATCCAACAAGCTGCCTGGCCCTGTCAATCAAGTGAAGGTAGGCGTGGGCAAACGGAGCTTACTAGGTGCGAGGTAAACGCCCCTTGCACCTAGTAAGCTTCATTTGCATACAACAAAAGATGATTTATTTCAAAAACGGGGCCACCAGTAAAAAAATTATCACCAGTTTGGGCATCAGGTGACATTTGCACATTGCAAATGTCATCCTGTTTTATATGCCCAAAACTGGTGACAGAAACCCTTTAATAAATATTCCCCCAGGATGATTTCTTGTATCATCTACATTCAATAAACATAGCTTACATATTACTTCCTGAATTGTACCGTCTTAGATTTATTAAAGGGGTTCTCCAGGAATTAATACAATAAAAATGAAAATATGTAAATATTACTTTATTATAAATATATTCCCAAATACCTTTCATTAGTTATAATGGCTCATTTAGTCTCTTGAGCAATCATTAGGAGAAATAAAATGGCCGCTGTCCTATTAGTGCACACAAAACCTGTCCTAATCACACAGCAGGACAAGTTACTTCACAACACTGAGGTAAAGAGCTGCCTCATCCTCTTCTCTGCTTGTCAGGGATTATGATCCTGAATACAGTTTAATATGATATTTAGCGGAATGCTGTAGGAATGGAGTTCATGAGGAGACATGAAGACATGAAGTACAGGGAGGAGGTAGGGGTGTGGCAGCAGCTCTTGTATGGAGTCTCCATTACCACAGTCTGTCCTGTCCATCCTCTCTGTATAATTTTATTTTGTTAAAGGGGTTGTCTCATCTGAAACAATGGGGGCATACCGCTGGAACCAACACCTATATCAAGAATAGAGTGGGCAAAAGTGGTGGCTGGAGGACTCTGGTCCGGCCACCACCAAGCGCTCTCCGCATAGAAATGAATGGAACCGCACAGCGCATGACTGGCCACCACTCCCATTTCACTGTATGGGCCACGTGGAAATAGCAGAGTCAGCGCTTGGCTATTTTTGGCGGCCCCATAGAAATAAATGGAGGGCAGCTGCGCATGTGCAGTACACCCGCTACCACTTTCAGGGTTCTGTTTAGGAGATAGGTGTGGGACCCAGCAGTGGGACCCGCACCTATCAGACAATGGGGGTATATCCTAGTGATATGCCCCCATTGTCTCAGATGAGACAACCCCTTTAATTCCTACCCCCTTTAAAGGGGTATTCTCATCTTGGACAATGGGGGCATATCGCCAGGATATGCCCCCATTGTCCTATAGGTGTGGGTCCTGCCGCTGGGACCTGCACCTATATCGAGAATGGGGTCCCCAAAGTGAAGAAGTGCGCACCGCGCAAGCGCGGCGCGCTCTCCATTCACTTCTATGGGGCCGCCGCAAATAGCCGAGCGCTGGCTCGGCTATCTCCGTCGGCTCCATAGAAATGAATGGGAGCGCACTGCGCATGCACGGCCACCGCTCCCATTCATTTCTATGGAGCCGACTAAGATAGCCGAGCCAGCGCTCGGCTATTTGCGGCGGCCCCATAGAAGTGAATGGAGAGCAGGCCGCGCTTGCGTGGTGCGCACTTCTTCACTTTGGGGGCACCGTTCTCGATATAGGTGCGGGTCCCAGCGGCGGGACCCGCACCTATAGGACAATGGGGGCATATCCTAGCGATATGCCCCCATTGTCCAAGATGAGAATACCCCTTTAAGGCTCTATGCCAGTTTTTGCAACTTCTTAGCCTTTTCCAACACCCTAGCCACTTTGCCAGTATATAACCCGTGCACCAGAAAACTTGCGCATGTCACACCTAAAATGTATCTGGCTGGCTTTTAATTCAGTGTGGCGCACGGACAGCAATAGATGCGACAAGTGTATTAAGAGGCATGAGCCTTTTAATAAACTGAGCACATCTCTCACTCCATACGCCGGTCTTAATAAATCTCCCACTTTGTATTTCAGCAGGAACTTTATTTGAAAATTACAAAAAAAAAAAAACAAAACACACAACTCAAGTGAGGAAAGCTCTTCTGTCTCGGGTGATCTTATAATGATTTTTACCAGCCCTAACAAAGCACAAACCACGGTTCGGTTCCTTATTTACCCATTAAATTCAATGTATCGCCAAAGGAACGGACATTCCTCCCCTTTTCCGTCTCTACAGTACTTTTGTCTTAACTGGGTGGAATAAAGCAGAAAGTCGAAATAAAGTCCATGCAGGTTATATAAAAGGTAGCTAGCAATAAGCGAGGACTACTTCACAGCATAAAAGTTTAAGTAGGAGAGAGGAGGAGGATGGATATCGGGTGGGAGTGATTTCTACTTTCTTATTAAGCCCCTTAAAAAGCTCTGGGCTGATAGCCTCTTTCATCCTGAATTATCCAGCTCAGCCTTTAACGGCAGGAGAACAACATTCGCAAATTGATTCGCAAGTCCTTTGGGGCAGCCGGAAAAAACATTAAATTGCTGTAAAATATTCATATGTCAGTGCATTTGGCTGAAAGCAGTTGATGTTCTGCTCCCTGGGGGTTAAACATAAAAGCAATTTGGCCAACGTGTTCTGGATCCCCCTTTAATCCATCTCATTAACTCTTCTACAGACAGAGGAGTGCGAGTTCACCTTCATTTAACGAAAGCCAAGCCATGAAGGCACCAAAGGCATCAGCGTGTAGAGCGTCACTCAAGTGCGGGACTTTTATAGAACAATATTAATGATTAGAACACACATTGCTTATTTCCTCGTTACTGACTTTAAATTACTCAGCAAATCACTGTGAATAATGGAGCATTTATCCGAAAAATAAGGCACAAGATTCTCCAGGTTAATATTTTTGTCTCCTGTGAAGAGCATCATTAGCCGTCTTAGGCTACTTTCACACTTGCGTTTTAATATTCCAGTATTGAGCTCATAGTGGCTCAATACCGGAATAAAACGCTTCAGCTTTGTCCCCATTCATTGTCAAAGGGGACAAAACTGAAAACTGAACGTTCCGTCTCCAGACCGGAGAGCAAACCACAACATGCTGCGTTTTTCTCTCCGGTCCAAGCATCCGCACCAAGACGGATCCGGAATGACCCCCAATGCAAGTTAATGGGGACGGATTTGTTTGGTGTGACACAATGATAAACGGATCCGTCCTCCATTGACTTTCAATGGAGTTCATGACGGATCCATCTCCCTGTAATTTCCCCTCCCTCCAGCAGGTGGCGTTGTGGGTAAACTTACCCCTGTGCGCGCCGTCCTTCTCGTCGCTGGTCAGGTCCGGAGCTGCTGGAACAGTTAAGTGTCTGTGTAGGTTTATATGTCTGTGTGTGTGCGCTGCTCCGTCCCCACGTGTTCATGCGGCCGCATGGATCCGGCGGCACCCTTCATCCGCCGGATCCGTGCTGGTGTGAAAGAGGCCTAACTCTTAGAATCAATGTTAAATATTCTATAGCAAAAATTTAATGTATATGTTTTCACAAGAAATTTTACTTGGGGGCAAGCCAGCCCATCTATAAAGTAGTCTAATGCCCCTTTCACACAAGCAAGTTTTCTGAGTGGGTGTGACGCTTGACGTGAACACATAGCACCCGCACTGAATCCTGACCCATTCATTTCTTCTTTTTTCACACCACACTTCTGCGTTGTGTGAGAATGGCAGCATGTTCTATATTCTATTTTTCACGCAGCCCTGGCCCCATAGAAGTGAATGGGACTTATGTGAAAAACTCATTGCACCCGGATACAGTTCAGATGCCATGCATTTTTCACTGATGGCTGCTAGGAGATGTTGTTTGTAAACCTCCAGTTTTAGTTTTTTTGTTGTTTTTTTTTTTTAACGCGTGTAAAAAAAGGAATCAAAACTGATTGCACCCACACGGGGAATGCGAACACTGAACGCAAATGCAGACAAAAGTGACTGAACTTGCTTGCGAAATGGTGCAAGTTTCACTGCATGCACCCTGAACGCATCCTGACACAATCCGTATTGGCCTAAGGCCTCTTTAGCATTAGCGAGTTTTCTATTTGGATGCGTTTAGTGAACACACGGCATCCAGACTGAATCCAGACCCATTCATTTCAACAGGTCTGCGTACATGAGCATCATCTTTCACGCCTCATCTTTACGTTCAGGAAAAAATATTAAAAAAAAAAATAAAATTGCAGCATGTTCTATATTTTGAGTTTTTCGTGTGTGAATATTGGAAGGAATCCAGATGCCAAGGTTTTTTTCACAGATGGCTGCTAGGGAGATGTACAGTAGAATGTTATTCTTCACACATGTGAAAAACGCATGTAATCTGGATACAATCCAGACAGAAAAAAAAAAAAAATCTGAACGCAATCGCAGAAAAAAAACAAATGCATGCCAAACCATCAGTTTTCCACCGAACAGATCCTGACACAATCCGTATCCCTCGTGTGAAGGAGGCCTAAAGACTTGAGCTTCAGTGAGGACTTTCTCTAACAAAGGCCGCTTTCACATGAACGAGTTGCCCCGACCAGACTCGGAGAGTGAGTATAACACAGCTCTGGTCCTGAACTCCTAGCACTGCCGGGGTCGCATAGCATTATATTGATTTATGATGCTATGTAACCCTTAGAGGTCTGGAATGTATTATGTGACAGCGTTATGTCTATGTTATCCAATACATTCCAGAACTGTAGGGGTTACATAGCATTATAGTGATTTATGATGCTATGCGACCCCGGCAGTGCCGGGAGTTCAGGACGGGAGCTGTGTTATACTCACGCTCCGAGTCCAGACGGGGCAACTCGTTCATGTGAAAGCGGCCCAAGTGTAAGGCCACAAGACAGGCCAGTCCATTGTCCACATGTAGAGGGCGCTGCTAGATTATGTATTCCAAGAGGGTGGGACAGGGCAGCGCCTTTAATTATATTCAAGAACAGCCATTATGGTTAAAGGGGAACAGAATTAGCCTCTTGCAGTGCAGATAATAAATAATAGAAATGTAAATAGGTACAAACACATAGTATTGCACTATAAGATGCCTTAAATGCAGCGCTTCAGCATGGTGTCCAAATAGAGTACTAGTGAGCGCAATTACATCAACTAAATAGCCACCTGAAGTGCCAATCATAGGAACAAAAAAAATAATAATTGCTGGTTCTCTAATCAGACTATCCTCCTACAGCGAGCAGTCATACACCCCACAGTTCCTCAGATTGTCACATACAAATAAGATCGGTCACTCGGCTATCCCCGTCAGCCTACTGGACCACCACTCTATTTACATACCCCTGTACTGTACTGAGAAGGGACGGGGGGCTAGGGCCGCCCTACCTAGTGATCAGTGTGGCTTCTATGGATCAGACATTTATTACCTGGAATGTGAGATAACCCTTTAATAAAAGCTCAATAGTAAGTAAAACAGATGCATGCAGCTTGTAAAAGTGATAGAGACACTTACGGGTGCAACAATTTTTCCTGTCTGTCCAACCTGCATGTCATTGGGCACAAAACCAGCATCTACTGCTGCACGAGAGGCACCCACTGTACAAGAGAAGACAGTTACCATAAGTACTTCTAAAAGGTAAAACACATAGGTTTTCATTAAATGACATGCACATAGGGTGAAATTAAATAGGAAAATATCAGTTACTGGATACCAGTAACAAGTCAGAGCACGAGGGCTTGCTGGATTTTCTCTTGAAGACATTCCCGACTGGCATTCTCAAATAGAGTGATTTGTACAGTACAAGAAATCTCTGACATTAAATACTGACCACTCATGAATCACCAGTATTTAATGAAGAACTCCCGCAAAAACTTTCTCTGACCTGTTAGAAAGGTGCATGATGTAATCTGTAGTGAATGTCATTTTCTTTTCAGAGACTCTAATTGAGCGTTATCCACTCTCTTCTTATCGTAGCTGGGTCATGTGACCAACTCCCTGACCTCCAGCTGACCCAGGACAGGAAGCCAGTTACTGCTCTATTCATTCCTATGAGACTGAAAGTGAGGCTCCCATAGGAATGCATAGAAAATTAGACTTCCTGTCCACACACAAGATGATGTGTGAGTTGGTGAGTCTGATTGCTGGTCACATGACACAGATGAGAACCATCAGGGGGGGATATAACTCAAAAATTCAGCTACTGGTAAGAAAATTACATTCACTACAAATCACATCATGTACATTTCTAGCAGGACATGGAATAAAATGTTTTGCAGGAGTTCTTCTTTAATGCCAGATGTTTATTGTACAAGTCATTCTAACTGAGGAAGCCAGAGGGATGTCTAGTGAAACATCTGTGTGTACATGTATGTATGGGTGTGCTTACCAGCAGCATGCAGTTGATCTGCCAGATCATACAGCAATTTAAAATTATCTCCACTCTTCAGCCCTCGACCTAAGAGTGAAGAGAAAAAGTGCAGTCATTAATATATATTGCAAGAAAAAAATATGGAAAATATACTCTAGCCTTATTTATGCCCTTATAGTGTAACGGCATTGCAGAAATAATATAAAAATATATAAAAGAGGCAAATGACAAGAAAAATCTTTTAGAATTTCTATTCAACAAATATATCAAGTAAACAAAGCTCTAAATGTGAGCATGTTTTATACTTCTAATTAAATTAAGACATTAAAAAAATGCAACACATTCCATATATAGACTAGGTAAAAAAAATAAATAAAAAAAAAAAAAAAGGAGGAGACTAGTGGGTTCTGCTAATAATCTTTCTATCCACTAATGAGATTCCTATTATAGGTTTAGACACGTATCAAAGAGGATCTTTAGTCCCATAGTGAATTTTTATCTGTATTCAGTACCCCAAACACTTCCTTTCCATGTCAGCGCTTTCCTTCCCCTGTTCTCAGCATCATTGCATGCGTACTGGAAGGATGCTTACATACAGAACTTCCTGTATCCATAAGTCAAACCCAGTAAGTTTTGCCCTGTAATGATTCACAGGTCTTGCTATACCGGGTCATCTCCCGGTGACCACACGTTATACCTGCATGTGGAGCGACATCATCCATGGGGACAAGCAAGTATAGGCAACATGTTTTGAGGGCTGTTATGCACTAGCTCACAATTGGGGATACTATCTAGGAGCTTGTGTTGCTATACTATTTGCTTCTAGTGTACTGGACGTTATGCATTTTATGAGTGGTGCTTCTAGAACATTAGAAGCGCCTCTCAGCAATCATTATGTTCCCATAGTGGTGATTTCTATTTAACCCCTATGGCATTGCAGATTAGGGGATACTATGTTAATTTTGTTTGGATACACTTATTTGTGGACCAATTGGTGGTCCTGTTGTCTACGCTCCATGCACAAATGTGGCCATGAAATATTCTCTCTACAATATTTGAAGTATTAGGGAACACAAGATGTCCATATTGGTACATTTAGTGTTGTATTTTTACATAATTTTGGTGTTTGACTATACACCATTGTATCAGAGAGACTTTGTTGATGAATCTATCCACCATCTTGTGATTGAAAAACTTTGGCTTTGAGAACCTTGATACATCCTGAGCCTGGTCGTGATATTGTCTCAATATAATTTTGCCCTTGATGATCCTTCAAGTAAGGTGAAACGCGTCGGGCTGTGTATGACTGTTAATCGTTTATTAACATCTGGATTTTGATAATTACTGATGAATTGTGCGGACCAGCGTTTTTCTAAAAATATATAGTATAATTGCCTATTTTTGAGGCTTTGTTACCTGGAATCCTATCAGATTGGAACCGATTGGTTCCCCTTTTTTTGATATTTATTTTGTTTATTATTTTTTGGTATTTTTCTTTCAATTCACTGGTGTGGTGTCTCCTTGACAGTTAGCTGTGTGGTGACGGTCTATCCTATGCCAGGTCCTCACTAGGGATCCCAGGAGGTTCCAGGCACGGGATCGCCCCTATCGGGGTGGCCATTCCGTCTTAGGTAGGGTATACCAGCAGAAGGGCAAGAATAGGGTGAACCTTTTCCATCTTTTGTAGGCCCCCCCTCTACATCAACAAGCCCATTGTTGCAAAATACCTCCACACACTACCTGTCATTCACTTTGGTATACTTATCTTGGTTATTATTTTGTGAGCTGTCAATACCAGCCTCTTTTAATGTATTTTAATGTATATTTAATAAAGGCTATTTTTTATGGTATGTCTTCTGTGACTCTCTATACCTAACTAGGCAAGAAGAGGTCAGGTGCAAGGGTGTGATTACTGCACAGGGAGCAGCACGGCAGGGGGAGGAATTCCTGAGAAATATTTTAGCAAATTTAACTGAAAGCTGATAAAAATAGGAAGTTCTGCATATGCTGATCTAGGATGTGTACATGCAGAGGAGTAGGGTGAAGGGAAGCTCTGACATGAAATATAGGTATTTGGGGAAGAGATATGCAGTGTGTGGGGAGATTTAATGTATAATAAAAAAATAAATTATTGGACAGGACTCCCTTTAGGTAAAGGCACCTTCTTTAGGCACATTGCTTTACAGTCACTGGTTTTAACATCAGTACCTAAATAAACTAATTGCTAAAGTCTTATTAAACACGAGTACAAGAAAGAAAAATGGACACCTTCCATAATCACTCAGTGCAAACATCTACTGTGAACTTACCTCCAGACACAACAACCTTTGCACTGGTCAATTCTGGACGATCGCTTTTTGTCAGGCTCTGCTCTAACCACTCAGTTTTTCCAGCTGGTGCAGGAGGAGTTACTACAACACCAAAAAGAAGTTTTAGATAATTTTTCTGCTGTGTGGGTTATGATGCATTCATCGCATCAATTTAATCTCGCATTAAAAGAACCAGATAGATACTGAAGTCATGGTCATATATAACAGGTATACAAAGCTGAGTTGTAAGGGTGAAGACCACCATTAAAAGGGTATTCCGGTATAAGCAAAAAAAAAATTATTTTTAATAAACTAAAGTTATACAATTTCCTGATATACTTTCTGAATCAATGTCACAGATTTCAAGCTCTCCGTTTGCTGTCATTCCTACAGGAGCCGCCATTTAGTTCTGATTTATGTCACAATACCAAAATTTTGATTCTATTTCGATACCATAAAAAAGTATTGCGATTCTCCATACCATGCAAAAAAAATAAATAAATAAATAAATAAAACACCAAAAAAGCTGCGTGCATTCCGCATTTTATGGAACGTCTGGCCCATAATTAGACAGTCTATCCTATTTTGTGGGGGAACAAGGTGACCAAAAAATGGCGAATCACGTGTTTATTATTTTTTTTCTGTTACGGCGTTGACCGCATAGGAGATATTTTTTAAAAATTTTAATAGTTCTGACTTTTTCATATGTTGGCAATACGTAATATTTATTTTTTCTTTTTCTTAAAGGGGTTCTCCGAGTTATATATATTGATGACCTGGCACCCCTGGTGCGACACCTGGCACCCCCGCCAATCAGCTGTTTGAAGAGGAGGCACGCGCCGCACAGCGCTGCCTCCTCTTCATTGTTTACATGCTGGCCGACACGGGGGTAGTGGTGAGTAGGTGTAATTACACCTCCCCGCCTCATTCATTTCTATGGGAAGAATCGCTTCTATAGACTTGTATGGGAGCGATTCTTCCCATTGAAATAAATGGGGTGGTGAGGTGTAATTACACCTACTCACCACTACCCCCGTGTCGGCCAGCATGTAAACAATGAAGATGAGGCAGCACTGATACAGCGCGCGCCTCCTCTTCAAACAGCTGATCGGCGGGGGTGCCAGGTGTCCTACCCCCACCAATCTGATATTGGTGACCTATCCTGAGGATAGGTCATCAATATATATATATATATATATATATATATATATATATATATATATATATCTCGGAGAACCCCTTTAATTTTTATTATTTGTTTATATATTTTATATGTAAAATTGTGAAAGGGGCAATTTAAACTTGTAATATTTTGGTGTGTTTTTTTTTACTTTTTATTTAATAACTATTAGCCCCCTTAGGGGCTAGAACCCTTATCCTTTTCACCTTAATAGAGCTCTATTAGGCTCCATTCACACGTCCTGTTTTTCTTTCCTGATTCAATCCTGATTTTTTCAGGACCTATTGAAATGAATGGATCCAGATCAGGATCGAATTAGGAAAGAAAAACAGGACGTGTGAATGGAGCCTTAGGGTGAATAGGACTTTACACTCTCCCTGCTTCCCTGGGCTTTGTGCACACGGCAGCAGGGAGCTTACCATGGCAGCCAGGGCTTCAGTAGCATCCTGGCTGCCATGGAAAAAGAGGGCTTTTTCCTTAGGGACTTCATCTGCTTTAAGAGATTATTACTCATATTAAGATGGTAAGTACATATTGTTTTACCAATGATGGATGGGTCTGATTCTCCCACCAATCTGCAAAATAAGTAGAAGCCCTAGTTTAGAGCAGCTTTTCACTCAAAAGTCAATAAGGTGAAGTTATCGTTCCCTACACAGCAGGTAAACTGAAGCACTGCTGTACAGGGAAACAAAAAAACAGCCCCAATCATTTAGGATATGATACAACATTAAAAATCGGAATAACCCCTAATCTGTCTTTCCCACTGGATATGACAGTTGTGGCTTTTCCTGGTGGACTACAAATCATCTAACATGGCTGTACAATTTTCTTGAAGGGAAATTATTGATGCCCTCAGAGTTAGGCTTCATTCACACGTCCGTATTTGTGCACATCCTGGAAAACGGTCAGTTTTTTGCGGATCCATTGTTTTTTCAGCACATCCATTCTGTTTTTCCATAAAAAACGGAAAGGATGTATCCATATGTCATCCGTTTTTTGCGGATCCGCAAAAAACGGAAGGATGAATAACATGTGTACCTTTTATTTTTTTTTCCTACCCTCCTGGAACGGAATCCGCAAATGTGGATGACATGTGGATGCCTTCCGCATGTCTTCAGCATTTACGGACGTCCCATAGACTTGTATTGGGCTACGGACCGCAATTTCGGGATGAAAGTAGGAGATGCTGTTTTTTTATTGCGGACAATCGGAACGGAAACACGGATGCGGACAACACACAGTGATGTCCGCATTTTTTCGGGAACCATTGAAATGAATGGATCCGCTTACTATCCGCATTTTAGATCAGTTATTGCGGATAGGATGCGGAGCAAAAATCAGAACGTGTGAATGGAGCCTTACAGGCCAAGTATCCTCTTCCTCAGACTGAAGGATCCAGATTGGAACAAATCTCGTATTGGCAGACTAGGACCAGATCTGAGACGTCAGTCTCCTATATGAGAATTTAAGAAAAGATTATCGACCTCAGGGAGATCAACCATCATCATCACCACAGAGACACCATCACGAGTCTCAACGTTGGTGAATCTAAAACAAGGCTCCCTGGGAAAAGCAATGTGCTAATCAAAAAGAAAACCACGTGGGTATAGCTGCTGCCACTAGGAGGCGACACTAAGCAACAAAAGTGTTAGCTCCTCCTCTCAGCTATATCCCTCCTGCAGGCACTGAGCTAATCAGTTTTTAGCTTAGTGCCTGTAGGAGGCAGACCTCCCAGGGCGTCTTCTTTTGTTATTTTACATTTTTTTCTTCTTTAGGTATGGGAAACAGAGAAGCCTGGCCTCTCTGTTTACCCGGGGAGGAAGGCCGGTGTCGGTTTCCCTCACCGCCCGACCTCCCCCAAGAATGCAAAGGTGGACCAGGGCAGCCCTGCTCCCCTGCATCCCGCCAGCCATGGGGTCACCTGCTTTTCTGCAGTCCTCCCCTCCACTCCAGCCTCACTACCATCTCAGTGCTAGTGGCTGCAGAGGTGACCCCGCTTGTACCCCGAGGGGGGGGTGAAGAGAAGAGGATGAAGATGGGGGTGGGTATTGTGAGCAAGGTGAGTAACCCCTCCATCCACCACCTCCCCCAAATCTCTAGCCCCCCACCTCCCCCCTCTATTATATCGTTCCCTCTGAGATGGATCTCTGGCTCATTTTGCGCGACCAATGGATGCCGTTGCCCCAATTGGTGGGGTCTTTCTTCTGTCGCTTGCAATTTCAGCTAATTCGTCCACTCATTCCTGATGACATGGTCATCGGCGGTTTTTCCATTCTCTGACCAGGTATTTACATTAGTATGCATGCTGTAGCGGATGAGCCATTCACTTCTGGTGCGCTCCATTGCGGGGTTATCCCTGGTTAGCATAACCTCCTCGTGCACATGACATTGCTCTACCACGTGGTTTCCTTTTCAAGTGGGACATTGGCGCTAACTGTTGACGCTGTGACACCATCAACACTGCCTCTTTTGAGAGATGAGTGATAGTGTTGACATGTCCCTATGTAGGTGACGCACAGTATACGCCCTGAATAGGTGCATCAACTGCCTTTCCCCCGCCACCAGACCCAGCCTGGTGCTGTCGCATGTTGTCAATGCTAATAGATGTTTTTGTTGCTGGAATGCAACACCCTTTCAACGGTATGCCCCCCCGCTAGACGAGTAATGGCAATCCCCTCAGATGCTGTTTCTGTCTACCTGGCCAGTAGTCATATTCCTACGGTTGGATTCTTACTGTTCTGGATCGCTTGCACTATTTTTTCTCCTATCTCGGACCAATCTGTGCAGTCCGCTGATGACCCTATTGTCCCCTTCTGGCAGAGTCACTACAGGGCGACAGTAGATAGTCTCTGACTAATGTACATGCCTTCGATATTTTGGCGTCAGCTTTGCTTCTACCTATCACTACGGTATTTTTGTTTTTCAGCCTACAGTTGGGTCTGCCTGATCCAGGTGGTTTGTGCAGCATCAAGCAGTTTCTTTGTAAGAGGTCTAACAACAAGCCTCTACAGCTAGGGGCATCTGTCCTCCACAGTACCTGCTCCTTAAGGAGCGTTCTCTTTTAAGCAGAGATGTATGCTGCGATCGTTACTTTTTGGATCGGCTTCCACAAGTGTATTTTGGCAAGTGTATGTGCTCTCTCTCATGTATCGTAGCCTGCTCTCTTTTAACAGTGCAGTTGCTCAGTTTCCTCAGGCTGTCTAATGCCAGTCATGATGTGGTCTTGGATCCACCATCACTCGCAGTTTTCCTTTTTGTCCAATGGCGGAGGTTGCTTTAGCAATTCTGTGGTCCACGATATCCAGAGGTACCTTCCACACATCTTTCTCATTCGTCAGACATGCTTATCCTTCTTGTGGATATTATGTGCTGCTATCCACATCTTCTAAAGCCTCTCTGGCCCTTGGGTTTTGTTTAACTAGGTCTTCCTCTTTTTTTTTTTGCCCAGAGAAGCCTGGCCTCTCTGTTTACCCGGGGAGGAAGGCCGGTGTCGGTTTCCCTCACCGCCCGACCTCCCCCAAGAATGCCGTGCGTTCTACGCTCTCTGGCTGGCCTTCCCGGTTCAGGCTCTTCCTGTCCTATTCAAGGTTCCTGTGCGTCCTTTTCCCACATTACTGTGCGGGTCCCATGACCAGCCTTAGGTTGGTTTCTGTTTTTTGTTCCCTCCCCATGGTACTGCTTTGGGACGTCCCATGGTCTCTGTGTCCCCCAATGATACGAGCGAGAAAATAGGATTTTTTGTACTTACCGGTAAAATCCTTTTCTCGCTGAGTTCATTGGGGGACACAGCTCCCACCCAGTAAGTGCATTGCTGTTTCTTCTAATGGGTCCCACCTGTTCTTGGTTCTGACCCATCTCCAGCTCTCTTTTCTACAATTGGTTTCTGTTGGCTTCTCCTGGCTGCTCCTACTGCTTTTGTACAAACTGATTAGCTCAGTGCCTGCAGGAGAGGTATAGCTAAGAGGAGGAGCTAACACTTTTGTTGCTTAGTGTCGCCTCCTAGTGGCAGCAGCTATACCCATGGTCTCCTGTGTCCCCCAATGAACTCAGGGAGAAAAGAATTTTACCGGTAAGTACAAAAAATCCTATTATTGCGATACTCGATACCATTCAAAAAGATAAAACACCAAAAAAAGTGTGTGTATTCCGCATTTTATGGAACGTCCGGCCCATAATAGAACAGTCCTATCCTATATTTTCTGGTACGGCGTTCACCGCATAGGATATATTTTTATAATATGTTAATATGTTTAATTTTTTTATTGTTTATATATTTTAGATGAAAAATTGGGAAAGGGGGTGATTTAAACTTATTATGTTTTTTTTTTTTTAATAACTATTAGCCCCCTTAGGGGGCTATAACCTGGGATCTTTTAATCCCTTATCCTATTCACCCTAAGAGAGATCTATTAAGGTGACTAGGATTTTCACATGCTTTCTGCTTTGTGCACACAGCAGCAGGGAGCTTACCATGGCAGCCAAGGCTTTAGTAGCATCCTGGCTGCCATGGTAACCATTCGGAGCCCCGTAATCTCACTGCTGGGGCTCCGATCGGAAGCTGCCACTGCCACCAATAAATATACTGAATTGGAAAATAGCAAATTCTGGTATTGTATCGATCCAGGTACAAAAGTATCAATTGGGTATTGAAAGTTCGATACCCAGTGCAACCCTAGTACCAGATAGATTACACCATCGGTTTCAATATTTTTTTTTTTTTCGTGGATGTGATGCTATAGGATCAATGTATCAAATTTGATGGGCATGTCCCATTGTAGGCACCTTTTGGTCACATATTTGTACCATCATTTTCGATGTCTTTGGATCTACCTTTCATACGATACCCTTGTCTTTTAGGGAATAGGCAATTGGGCATGAAATATTCATCTTCCATAGAATACATGAAACAGCACTCACTGGTTATATTTCATCAGCCTTATTCAATCCATGCCAAATTACAGATAAACAAGGGAGGGCTAAAAAATGGTGGAAGATGAATGGAAGATGAATATTTGCATCTGATTTTGGAGGGAAGCAAATGAGGGCTTGTTTTAATGATAGTTTTAATGATGCCATTTTGGGGTACACAAGACTTTCTGATTAACTAATTACTCTTTCTGGGAGGGAGAGGGGAAAAAAACAGCAATACTGTCACTGAATTTTTAATGGTTACACCGGTAGATTTTGCAGGTCCATTTTTCGGCATAAATAATTTTACTATTTTTGTGCAATAAAACCCTTTAAAAAAAAAATAGAATTGTTTTGCATTGCTGCATCCCAAGAGCCATAACTTTATTTTTCTTTCTATGGAGTTATCTGAGGACTTGATTTTTGCTATCATTCTGGGGTAAATAACACTTTTTGATCGCTTGTTATTTTTTTCAGTGGTGACTAAGAATAAATTAGTAATTCTGGCATTTTTTTTTTTTTTTTGTAAATTTACAAGATATTTGTGTAGTGCGGGTCACACAGGCGCAGCAATACCAAACACGGCACATTACATTAGTATAATGTAAGAAGCCACTATAGCATGTACTTGTGTACAATGTCAAATATGGTACCGCCACTAGAGATCTGATGGTCATTTATTGGGAAGCCGACGTCTCCTAATCTTGCATTTGGGGCCCTCCAACATATGGACTTGGTCTGGAAGGGTCTTATGATGCCAATCAGCTACTATGCTGCATCATTGTAGTTGCTCCATGTCTACACCTACCTTTACCTGGGGCTGTACTGGCCGATAAGCTCTCTCCACCTGGTTATACTCCGTGGGCAACTTTGACTTTATGCTGGTGCCCAGTTGGTTTGCATCATTTTCCCCTATCAGTTCAGTAGGCCGGGATCTCTCTATATCTTCCTCTGTAATGTGCCCAAACCAGTCCTGGCTATCACTTACCAATGACCAGGCTGGCTACTACTAGGACTATGCCCTGTGAAGAGAGCGCTCCTAATTCTGCTCTTTGCACCATGTTCAACACTCATTTCCCCTTCACTACGGTACTATAAGGCAACAAAACATACAAATGACTATTCTTGGATGGAAAATGTTGTATAATTTCCAGGCATACGGATGCAGACAGCACATGGATGACTTTTTTTTTCTTGACCCGTAGAAATGAATGGGTCCGTGTGTGATCCACAAAAAATGCGGATCGGACGTCGGTGCAAAATATGATCATGTGAATGCAGCCTAATAATGTAGAGCTGCTGTTTAGAACCTCATATAATATCTGCACTGAGACTATACATACATTCCCTCCCAGAAACAGATAGAACAAAGCAATTATTACTACCTAATATTTCCAGTCTACAAAATTCTGTTATCACTCCCTAAGACACGGCATCGTTTTTGCCATCATCTTATCCATTTATTATTGCCCCTGTCTGAGCCATTATTCTGTCATTACAATTCTCCACCTACTATTATAATGAGGATTACTTTGCAGAGGTTGTAAACTGAGATTACGCTGCTTTCTTATTCTGGACGTATCTCTGTACAATCATTTCTATTTAATTTTTAATAAGTGCATAATCCTGATGAAAATAAAATTAAAATTTCCATGTATATTACATATAGAAAGCAAAAGCCCTCCACAGAAAATCCTGAACAGAAAGTCTATGATGCACTGTTCAGCAGCAAAGAAGGATAGCGTTCAGCTAAGCACTTCTAATTTCTCATTTTAGCAAAGGGTGGGGGGTCTTAGCACTTGGACAACTACCAATCAAAACCTTTGATATGTCACTATAACTAAAGTTTTTCTGTTAAACTTTGAGAATTACTCACTGTTATCAACACTTGCACTGCCTCCAGAACTTGGAGCCGCTTCAAAAGACGTGCCTCTGACAGTGAGCACCTTCACGGCTTCATCGCACTTCACAGTGCACAGGGCATTTCCTATAAATGTGAGCACAGACATGTCCAGTTTCACTTTACAATAATACCAGTTAAAATTATACATTTACACAACGGAGGGCTTAAAGGGGTTGCAGCTCTGAACCCAGACATATCCCCATTTTCAATCAGGAAGCCCCTCTGACTTGAGCATTGGAGCAGTTCATGCTCCGATACCCTCCTTTGCCCTGCACTGAATCGCGCAGGGAAAATGCTTTTTTAAGAGTTCCCTTGACAAACCGGGCTCCTCAGGACTTTCGCCCAGCAGTGAGGCCCTGTGACGTCACAAGCACTGATAGGCGGGGTGTAGTGCTGCCCTAGCCTGTAAAACGGCTAGGGCAGCGCTAAAGCCAGCCCATCAGAGCCGGTGACGTCACCGAACACACTGCCGGGCAGAAGCCTCTGCCTGGCAGTGTAGTATTGTAAATAAAAGAGCCCTGGCCCTGTGCGATCCAGGGGGGCTGCCTGGGTGAAAATATGGGTATGTCCACGTTCACATCTGAGAAGGTATTAAAATAATAATAAAAAAAAAAAGTTATGCTCACTGCTCCCTCCACTGCAGCCATGCCCTTTATTTTTATTTATTTTTTAACTCGGACATCCTGTTTAACCCAACTGCAGTGAACAGAGAAAGGTGTCCCAATTATATAACTACAAAATATAACAATATGATATTAATGGATAAGGGAAGACTAAACACCCTGCAGTTTTCCTCTCTATCCACCTAGCAACATTAGTGTCACAGATGGAAAAATTGTATAAAAGCCACATGTGCAGAGCAGCAGCTGGCAGGGGAGGATGCTGGCGGTAGACATTATGGTTAGAGCATCAGCCTACTAAAAGGGCCGGTGGCATCTCCACCAAGCACAGAAGCAACTACACTGTACGGCATCCATTTTCATGGCACAAGCCGCACAATTACATCTGTTCCTTCCCTGAAGACTGAGAAGCGTTTGGAAAGCTGTCAAGGGTGTTCTTCAAGTTTCATGAAATGGTCTTTGGATCACATGGGACACCCATCTACCACCAAAAATCCCTAAACATTATACCGTAATCACCATAGATAATAAAAGTGAGATGAAGAAGCACTGAGGCCCAGTTCTCTGCCATTCGTGTGACAGCTGCGGAGGCCAGCCCAGAGCTTTACACCTGGGACTGTGTTGTGGAGCTGGATATTGTGTCGTGTCCTCCCACTGAGGTTTCTCATCCCAAGGACATGGATTGTATGTTGTTGTGACGAGTTCTCAGAACAGCAGGATGTATTAATATTTAAAAGGTCACGTGGGGGAGAGAGCATTTGATATTACTTGGTCATGGGGATGTACAGATGGGGTGAATTTGAGAACCAGATAGTTTTCCAAGCAGAAAATTAGTCACATCTAAAAGGGGCTAAACAACCATATAATTCAGAAAATAAGCCAGCCAGTGGTCATATGTAATAGTCTAATAATGGCAAATACCACTTTTTACTATACCAGACATTAAATTAACCCTCCAGGATCCCCTTACTGATGCTTAATCCTCTCAGTATATGTGCATCAGTCCTCTATATGTCTCACTGTGGTTTATAATCATTCTGCCTCTGCTGTAATAGAAATCAGTTCTTCACGCATTGATTCCCTGATAACCAATCTGCAGAGGCAGAAGATCCGCAGGGGTGGAGAGAGCAGCAGCCTGAACCAATGAGGAGCCAGGAGGTGTGTCACAGACTACATCAGACTTCCTGTATACACGACAGATAAAATGTAGTCACAGAGAACAGCTCTAAAATAAAAGGAGCTGACCCAAAATAGCAGCCACGCAGTAAGATCAGAGGAAAATAGCTTCCCCTATAGCTACTGACTTGCACATCTTTTTAGAGCTCCTGACTAGACAGTCAATTTAAATGGATATAAGCCTGAATTTAATGTGCAGATATGTAATGCATAGTTAGAAGAATTGTTATATAAGTACAATAGAAAACGTCTCATGACCCAACTTCCTCAGATTAAAAAAAAAAAAGGGCCCAACTACACAATCTGACGTAATTTAGGATTTAGAAAACACTGAAAATAGCTAGTAAATGAAGTCCACATAGTTTTTTATAGGTATTCTGCTCTGTTTTCATAGGTGGCCTGCTCTCCAAATGATCACGTGATGCATGGGGATCTGGTAACCGCTGTAGCCTGCAGTTGACTGGAAGGGAGTCAAACCGGAAGTTAACATCAGAGGCCAGAGACCGCAGGAGATGGGAGCCAGCGTCAGGAAGCACTCCAGCCGCTGTGAAACTACAACTCTCAGCATGCACACCTATTCTGCTGTTCTTGTAACTCCCATAGGAGTAAAAGGAGGATTCTGGGAGTTTTAGTTTCAGCACAGCTGGAGTGCCAAAGGTTGCTGCTCCCAGCACTATACAGTGATTAAGGGAATAATAAACACGGACAGTGTCAGGTCCTCCTATTATCATACAAATGTGAACCAGCGACACAACTACGAACGCATCAGCTACTACATATAATCATCAAAACCTTTGTGGCCAATCAGAAATGCTCTGAAGACTGGGCGGCTTTGCTAGCTCTTGCTATGTCAGACATGGCTCACAAGGTACTGTTAATCAACAACTAGCATGAGAGCAGAATGACTTTCAGATAGTGAAAACTCTGCCAAACCATGTGTATGAGGACAAGGTATTCTGCCACTGCAGGTCTGTTCAACTTGTCTCATTACAGCAAAAAACGATTTTTTATTCTTTTCAGTCTTTGATGATCACCATTTATTAATCTGGTTTTGGGCAACGACATGACTGGATCAAAGTGACGACAACTCATATATACTTCACAAGGCAACAAAATGGGCTAAGGGCTCATGCACACAGCCATAGCCCGGCCATGCCCGTATTGCAGCCTGCAAACAGCGGGTCCGCAATATATAGGCACCAGCCATTTGTGTATCGCATCACGGGATCGGACCCATTCACTTGAATGGGTCTGCAATCCAGAAGGTGTGGTGCGGAACAAAGGCACAGATCCCCACGTGCAGTGCGGATTGTCAGCTGCGGATAGTGGAACCCATTCAAGTGAATGGGTCCTGCCTCTGAATACAGTGGCCCTATGGTCAGTGCCCGTGCATTGTGGACCGCAATTTGCGGTCCGCAGCATGGACACGACCGGAATAAATTTGTGTGCATGAGCCCTAACACTGCAATAAACCACAGGACAAATGCTCTTGTTTAAATGCTTATTAACTCTATTCAATGTTGTTAATGGTTTCTGCCTCAAAGTTTCTTATTATTATTTGCTCAGTCAATGTAAGTCGGTGAAATCGGCAAACTTTGGTAATCTTTGTTTATGATAAATCACCCATTCCAAAAGCTAATGCTTAAAGGAGTCATTCAGATCTGTAAAAACATCGGCCTATGCTCAGGATAGGCCATCAATATTAGACTCTTTGGGTGTCGCTCTTGGCTTCCCTACGATCAGCTGTTTTAAGGGTCCGTAGAACTCTTCATTGTTTACACTGATCCATACTTGGGGCCCTTTTGGGTAACTTATCGCTAACAAGCATTTGTACAAGCGCTCGTTAGTGATAATCTGCCAGAATAAAGGTGCTGCCGATTAACGATATGATTGTCTGTGCTGTCACCTATATGATTTGTTGCTGGCAGCAGATCGTGCCATCTAAACAGCACTCTGCTGCCGGTAGACGAGGGACAAGCGATGGCATTAGCGATCACTCCTCCCCTTACTGTGAAGGAGATTGCTGCATGTACATGCAGAGGTCTTCTTCACTGATGAGCAGGCGATTGTTGGGAAGGAACGCTTCCTTCCGACAAATGTCTGCTATGCCTATCAGTGTAAAGGGGCCTTTACCTGTGCCATACTTGGTACTGAAGTTTTTGTCCCATTTCAATTCCAAGCATAGTGTAGCACTGTACAGTACAAATCAATGTAAACCAAAAGGCAGCAGAGTTTGCACAGGCACAGTGACTCATTCAAATCGGCAGAAGTGCTGAGAGTTGGACCTCTCCCCCTCCTAAACAACTGAATATTGATGGCTTAGCCTAAGGGCTGTATAACAGTGGCCGAGGACTGGCCAGATAATTGCTAAACGTTCAAATGAAAGCTACATACTGATGATCATCGCTTGCCGGCAGACGATCGATCGTGCCGTCTAACCACGCTCTGCTGCCGGCAATTAATGATTCTGTATGGGGACGAGTGATCGCACTAGCGATCAATCCTCCCCATACTGTGGAGGTGATTGCTTTCTTCCCAACAATCGTGTAGAAGTGTAACAGTCCAGGCAATCAGTTTTAAAACCCAGATAACCTCTGTAAGGCACACTGGCTATGTAGGACATTGGATTAGACAGATCCAGAATAGGGGAGCACTGAAATTCAAAGCGGACATTCAGAGAAAAACTGCCAGAATGCAGCATACTCCATTGGGTGCTGAATATTCATAGAGTCTCTCTCTAAGCACAGTTTAGCGGAATCCAGTAGGATGTGGCAATACTGACTGAGCAAAATAGGGATTTGTATAGAGATTTCATTTGGCTGATCCATTCCTTGCCAAATATTCTTCACAATATCTCCCCTAAAATTCAGATCAGCTTCACCAGAAGGGGAGTATTACAATATGGGATGAAGAGCTGATGCTCAGGATCACCATCTGTTAACCAAATGTTTTTAATGGGGTTTTCCCAGCTCCACATTTATTGCACATTGGTAGGACATGCTAATGTCTGATTGGTGCAGGTCCCACCTCTGGGAACTGCTCCTATCTCAAAAAGAAGGCCTCACTGTGAGTGGAGAACACGTCAGACATTCATTGCTAACGCACTTTGACATTTCCAGGATGGAGAACCATCCAAACATACAGTACACGGCCACCTCTGCACTCAGTGCAATGGGGCTTCCAAAAATAGCCTTTTGGAAGTCCTATAGCGCGGAATAGAGAGATGGACATGTATGCGCGACTTGCTCTCCATTCACTTCAGGGCCCAATTCTTAAGATACAGAAGGGTCCCAGAGTTCAGACCCATAGAAATATTGGACTGTTTAAAGTATAGTCTATTGATATGCCATAAATGTCCAGGTGGGTGTCCCCAAAATGTTATTTTTTTTCTTTTATATAGCATCACCATATTCTGCAGCAATTTACAGAGATTGTCATCATTCACACTAGTGCTTGCCCCACTGGGTCTCACTAACTCCAGCTTATCTTATCAGTATGTCATTGGAGTGTGGGAGGAAGCCAGAGAACCCGGAGAAAACCCACACAGACACGGGGAGAACATACAAACTCCATGCAGATGGAAGATAGAAATTAATTTCTCATTGGCGAATAGTGGGTGGAATCACGTGTAACATTTTTTCACCCATGCTAACAATGCATCGGAAGCAATAATGTAAAATAATTATAACATTGCTGAAACCATGTTCATCATAAGGCATAATGAAGTTTATAGAAAATTACAAGAGGACCTTTCACCACTCCTGACATGTCTGTTTTAATAGCTTCATGCATTCCTCATGTAATAACAATTCTGGAACATCTATTCTTATGTCTCTATGTTGTGCCATTCCTTTATTATTTGCACTAGAAGTTATGAATGAATTGCTATTTGTCTTCAGTAAAGGAACAGAGGGGAGGTGACCAGTTAGGGGTGTGTCCCTGCACAGTCTGAACATGACAGCACTGATTGGATAGTGTCAGACTGTGCAGATACACCCCCCCAACTGGTCACCTCCCCTCTGTTCCTTTACTAAAGACAAATAGCAATTCATTCATAACTTCTAGTGCAAATAATAAAGGAATGGCACAACATACAGACATAAGAATAGATGCTCCAGAATTGTTATTACATGGGGAATGCATGAAGCTATTAAAACAGGCATGTCAGGAGTGGTGAAAGGTCCTCTTTAAAATCTCTAAAGCGTATATATTCCCCATTTTACATGTAGAAAGAATCTAAAAGATGGATCCGTTTCTATATGCTCTGTATTACTGTAATGATCCTCACTTATGGTCTGTACTATGGACCAGAGCTGCATTCATAATTCTACAGGCTTCAGAAATCTGTCAGCATTCCTCAGATCTGAGACGCTGCTAAGGAAGTGACAACTAGCAGAATTGTGAATGCACGTAACATAAGAGGTGATTGAAGTATAAAAATTAACGTAAAATGAATTTATTACCAGAAAAATACCAGTATGTAGTATACATTTAGTCACACATCATAAATAGGATTAAAAGATCAGTGAATGATAATGGAGTTGTCCCACAAGAAATATTCTACATTTTACAAACCAGCTCCTGGATCTGAATACTTTTGTAAGTGCATTAATTATAGTTACTGAGTTTTTCAATGGAATGCACAGGTATAGCGCAACCTGCTGTTCTTTTTCTAATTTCTCGGTCCACCTGAGTGAGGTGGACGCACATGCTCAGTTCAATCCTTCTGCTGCCACTAGCTGCAGCAAAAGGACACACCCACTGAGCTGTCAGCTTGAAATAAATGAAGCAGAGTGACTGGAACAACGAATGGGAAGATCTCTGGATCCATGTGAGGTACAGGGCTGGTTCTAACTTTGTAAGAAAGAGGTTGTCATGTACTATATGATGTCCGATTTTCATTTTTTACATTAATCATGGAATAACCCGCTTAAAGATTTGCAGTCCTCACCTACATATAATAAAGAAATTAAAAGTGTAGGTTTCTTACCAGCATAGATTGTCCTTACAAATGTATCTGGTGACTTAATGTCTATTACATCTGACACCGGGGATACGTCAAGCTTTGCTGCTACTCTGGGCAGTAAACTCTGAAAGTAACAGACAAGGAAAATACATTATCAAATGTACACATATCCGATCATGAAGGTTATTGTACACAGCATTTTATTACATCAGTGGAAGTAAAAAGAAAAAATTAAGCAACTTTGTAAATATTGCTAAAAGACCTCTAAACCTAAAAGTGAATGATAAAGGTATACAACATAGCTGCCCTCACTATTCATTAGTCTACAGGACTGAATCATTCTGCAACAAACAGAGGGGGTTAACGCCTGATCATCCGTTCCATTTTAAGCTGGGCGGGGCTTAACAACGGGGGAGTCTCTCTTTTTAATTCGGTTCATTTCAAAGTGTTCATAACAAGCCACGTTACACCACAAGCACCAGAAGATAATTACAATAAAGGAACACTAGACAAATAAGGTGAAAGATAATAAGAACAGCAAACAGTAAAGGGTAATGAGTAGGTGATAATCTGCATCGCTCAAGTTATCATAAGATCAGAATGTGTGTCAGTGTTAGCAGCCGAGTTGGCAGGGGTAATAGTTCAATGAGTGCTACACCACGGGGCTCACACCTTCTCAAACTTCCATGGGCACCTACGGTGATGGTACACCAATTTTTCATAAGGCAGTATATCGTTAAAGAGGACCTTTCACCTCTCCTGACATGTCTGGTTCAATAGCTTCATACATTCCCCATGTAATAACAATTCTGGAGCATCTATTCTTATGTCTCTATGTTGTGCCATTCCTTTATTATTTCTACTAGAAGTTATGAATGAATTGCCAGCAGTCTGCATTAAGGGAACAGAGGGGAGGTGACCAGTTGGGGGTGTGTCCCTGCACAGTCTCACTCTATCCAATCAGTGCTGCCATTGTCAGACTGTGCAGGAACACACCCCCAACTGGTTACCTCCCCTCTGTTCCTTTACTGAAGACAAATAGCAATTCACTCATAACTTCTAGTGCAAATAATAAAGGAATGACACAACATAGAGACCTAAGAATAGATGTTCCAGAATTGTTATTACACGGGGAATGCATGGAGCTATTAAAACAGGCATGTCAGGAGAGGTGAAAGGTCCTCTTTAAATCTTTTCAGCAGCTTCAAACGGAGTTTGGGCTTCAAAGGTCGGTTTTCTATTCATATCTACCATTTACCTTGCTGGAAATCTACTGCACTCCTAGCTCCTCAATCATAATTTGCGCTATTACCTGGCTTAAATGATAGCATATGCGCCCACAGCATGCCCCCACCACTCCCCTTTTCAGAAAGTGGCGAGATTGGTGTAGAAACACAACTTGCAACTAATTTAAGTACAAAGGTGTTTAAAAGTTGCTAACCTGGGGTTTCTGGCATAGGGTGGTAATAGTAAATGAACCCCAATATGTGCCATTTGATAAATTTGGTGCAAAGGATGCCAGCACAGACTTAAGCAAAACTGGCTTCAAATATTCCCCTCATGATAAATTCTCTCTCTCTTTGTCTTTTTTACATGAACTTCACATTCAGTTCTATCTGTTCTATACTTCTTGTATAAGAAGGTGTATAGTGATCATTTCTGAAACTTTATTTCAGTCCATCATAAAAC
This sequence comes from Rhinella marina, assembly GCA_900303285.1. NCBI lineage: Eukaryota > Metazoa > Chordata > Amphibia > Anura > Bufonidae > Rhinella > Rhinella marina. The sequence continues at coordinate 454,058 of ONZH01019684.1, read as the reverse complement.
AGTAGGTTGGAGAGCCATTTCGTGGAGGCACATGATTCTTTGTGCCTTAAGCAGAACTGGAAGGCCTGAAGAAGTATGTGCCATGGCAAATCATGTGGTGACTTCTGTATACCATATCCTCAAGCTGCGGTTTTATTAAAGTGCCAGGAGTTTTATTATCGCAAGTGCCACATCACCATGCAGCTTCTTATACAAGCAGAACATAGTACACGTGTTTACCTATACTTCTTTTACTTGGATTGTCCTCTACTTCTTAATAGCTTATATTCAAAGGGAACCAGTCACCACAAAATACAGTGCAATCTGCAGGCAGCATGTTATACAGCAGAATGAGCTGAGCAGATTGATGTATAGTTTTATGGGAAGTGATTCAATAAAACTTTTATCTTATTCATTTAAATCCCTGCTTATTCTGGGCTTTGAAGTCCAGTAGGTGGTCCTATCAATGATTGACAGCCTTCCCTCTATGACTGTGTATACAGAGATAGCTGTCAATCACTGATAGGACCGCCTCCTGGACTTCAAAGCACAGAATGAGCAGGGATATAAATGAATAAGATACAAGTTTTATTGAATCACTTCCCATAAAACTATACATCAATCAGCTCAGCTCCTCCAGGTCTATAACATGCTGCCTGTAGCCAACAATGCATTTTCATGGCGATAGGTTCGCTTTAATAGATGATCAAGAAATAGGTGACAGGTGGATGGCCATATGACTGTAGGATCAGACAACATAGGCTTGTAGTCTGTTACCATGGAAACCTATGGACCTGAATAGGAGAGTATACAAAAACAATAAGTCATTCTTAAGAAGATATGCATTGCAGCTTCATTTTTAAAATTATAAATACGCTGGAACAATGTAAAACATGTTGGACCTTCCCTTTAAACTGGTTTTCCCAGTTCACAATGTTATCTGCCTATTGGGAAACCCACTCAGCAGCACTCGGGCAAGCTCTGCAACCTCTTTATTGTTTAGGGTAGATTTGTATGCAAAAAAGCCGCACATAAATCCCCACTAGTTATCCCAGTTTTGGTGCGTTATTTATGCATTTTTTTAAGGATTTTTGTGTGAACTTTTTGTTTATGCTAACAGCTGTACTGAAGTCTATGGAGGAAACCACCAGACAGACGGCGCAGAATCGCACAAATTGACATGCTATGGACTTTAAAATTTGCACAACTGCACGGAATTAAAAAGCTAAGTGTACACGAGACTTGTCAAATCTAATTCACTTTTCTGATACTGTATTAAACTGCAGTTTTTCTGAGCAAGAATCCTACTAAGCCAAATAATTAGACAGCATGTAGTGTAAACAATGAAGAGAATCGCCCGATCACCGCAGCCCCTTCCAACAACTGATGAGTGGAGGTGTTGATAGGCAAACCCCCACCAATCTGATATTGATGACATTTAGCAAAAGTACGGGCCATCAATTGCAGACCTAGAAATCCCCTTTGTGAGACCCTTGTGTATCAATACATAACTTCTCGTCAGTTTATTAATCAAACAGGCCACTCACCTTTCCAAAGGCGGATGCTCCCGCACAGATGTGAGTGAAACTGAACTGCTTCTGGGTTTCCAAAATCAAGGGTGTCAGCTCCTCTGACCAAAAGAAGTCAGAAAACAGAACGTCAACATTGAATGAATACATAGTTCTCACGTCTAATAATACAGATTATTGCAAGTTACAGATCGTAGACAAATACAGAAATCAAAGAGATAAAAATGAGGAAAGGTGAGAAGTATGACAAAAAGAACTGAGCAGATACTCAAATAAAAACTTCAAACCTGGCAGAAAACCCTTGTATGCGTCATGCTGAGCAACAAACAGCTTGGAAACCCCTTGGACTTTTGCCAACTGCTCTGCTACCTGCAAATGTAACCAGAACACAATTAAAAGGCAATATACACCAAATCAGCCAAAACATTATGCGGATTGAAGTCAATGGGTGCTTTGCGGTCCACAAAACGAACATGGTAGTGCATATGAAGCCTAAATTGAGATGCTGCAGATTGCAAGTGATCTTATGTGCAGATTCCATTGTGAGACTTTGTTTTAAATCTACCTGACTTCGCTGATATCTACCCTTAAAGGGTCTGTCCAGCCTTGGAGTCAAAAACCCCTACTGTTTTGACCTATGTCCCTGAATGTTAAAAAGCAGACTTACCTAGCCACAGTCCCATCGTTCTACTTCGCAACTGTTGCATAACCTTCAAGCCTATGTGGCCACTAAAGCCTGTAATTGGCTGTGGAGGTCATGGGACCAAGCAGTTTCCTGTCCCATGGGGGACCAGGAAGCAGCATGGAATGGACCAGTGGTGGGACTGCTTTTTTATGTTCAGGTCTGGATTATAGGAGTTGTTGGCTCCAGGGTTATGGCTGATCAGCATAGATCCATTAATAGGAAATAAAGCTGCAGGTGTAACAAGTCCGATTTCATGACGTCTGTATGTGTGACTGAAATGGACATAGCTATATTTTTGTAGCGCAAGAAAAGAAAGGGAGATCAGCGCATCGGTAGGACCGTATGCTGTGTATGGAAGAACGCTGATGGAGGCGCTCATCTACTCGGGTTGTGCTGGGAACGCAAAACACCCAAGATAGCGATGAATCAATTTGTAGCTAGTGCAGCCAAACTTCTCCCATCAAGACACGCAGGGCCAGGTAGGTAAATGTGGAGGTTACGGGATCAGATTAGTCCAAACAGGAGGGTTTCATGGTAAATGCGACTTTTATTATTATCTCATAAGTAACACGTTTCAGGGCCGGACCAGCCCCTTCTTCAGACCAAGAACTTCTGATGAAGGGGCCAGTCAGTTAGGAGATCCTGTCTGGACTAATCTGGTCTAGTCACCTCCACATATATTTTTGCAGTGTTGTACAGTATACATACCATTAATGTAAGTGCTGAATGTACCTTGCAGTGAATTTGTCTATTAAAACCTAAATGGTCCTAATTCTTTTCACGGTTATTAAAGTGGCTGAGCCATCCAGACAACCCCCTTCACAGTCAAAAGCAGGAAAAGAGGGGAAGGCACTGAGAGCTATATAGGGCTGCAGGGTTGCTATTTTACTAATCAAGTATACTATCGATTATTCCAACCAATAATCGAGTACTCCAATAACAAAAAAACTACTTAAAAGAACGTTTTTTTTCTTTATAAAAACTCATCAGCCCCCCGTGCCATCAGCTGCCCCCCAGTTCCACCAGCTTGTACCCCTAGCCATGTCCACAGCTCCAGTGAAATAAAATCCTTACCTCTCCAGTAGGAGCGCCGCTTCACAGCGCATCCATCATCTTTTCTGCGCGCTGACTGTCGTCCTGACGTCACACAGCATCGGGTCATAGTGCACACTTACGTGCACTATGTCCTGACGATATGTCAGGAGGAAAGCGCGGCGCGGACCATGGAGCGTTGAGTAATAGCAAGCGCTTTTCTCCCGCTCCGTGGTCACATGACAAACAAATCCTTTGCATTGAGGATTTTTTTTGGTGTCGAATTACTCGATTCAATTGTTTCAGCCCTAACGCTATGCAAATGCTCTTTACAAGAAATTCAGTGTGAACTAGGCCTTATGAACCAACACTGGGGCAGGGTGTGTGCCAGCACATGAGCAGGAAAATTAGCTGTTCAGGGAGAAGAAGGCTGGTGACAACCACTAAGATGTAAATGCTGCCACACTGGTTGTCATCTACAGGATGGGATGTTTCCTAGGACAGAAGACATGAGGAGTATGGGCTGCTGTGCTCTATGACCCAGCCAGGTCATGGACAGATCTGAAGGAAGAACCTACCTTAGAGCAGTCAGTCCCGGCCACCAGGCAGGTCACATCCCCTCCCAGCTTCTTGGCAGCAGAGATAGCACTCAGTGTGATAGGGGTCACCTGCTGTGTGTCATGCTCCGCAATAACCAGAGTACTCAGCAACCTGCGCAGGGCAGAGGACTGAACAAGGGAGACATAACATTATTATATAACACTGCCACGTCTGCCACACACTGACAGGACGGTTACAACAAGCCTCTCCTGCAGGTTACTCACCCCCCGCCGTGTGCACGGATTCAGCGCTCGATACATGCCTGCCTGACAGACGGACACAGAGGTGACCGGGACGCTGACGTCTAAAGCTTAGGACGGACAACTACGAAGGCGCTCGAAGATGACGTCACGTCACCCTGGCAAACCCGGGGATTGGGTCACGTGGTTATAGACGTCAAGTAATGATCGCTAGAAATTAGATAAACAGGAGGCGGCAGCGCACGAGTCATGTGATCAGCAGCTTATAGGCGTCAGGTACTACCCTGTGTGCAGCAGATGTCTGTACTGATATTTCATGTTAATAAATTTTAGTTTAATGACTGTAAATACAATGCTTCATGTTACTGTCCTCACTGTCTGCTCCTCCCCATGGAGAAATGAGACAAATATCTATTACCCTCTAAGGCCTGTTTCACACATGCGTTGTTGTTTTCCAGTATTGAGATCCGGCAGAGGATCTGAATGCCGGAAAAAATTGTTTCGGTTTAGACTACTTTCACACAAGCGTTTAAGTTTTCCGGTATTGAGATCCGTCATAGGGTCTCAATACTGGAAAAAAATGCTTCAGTTTTGTCCCCATTCATTGTCGACGGGGACAAAACTGAACAGAACGGAATGCTCCAAAATGCATAATGTTCCCAGACCGGAGAGCAAACTGCAACATGTTGTAGTTTGCCTTCCATCCTGGGATGAGGCGCAAGACGGATCCGTCATAACCCACAATGCAAGTCAATGGGGACAGATCTGTTTTCTCTGGCACAATAGAAAACGAATCTGTCTTGGCTAATACAACCGGATCCATTCATAACAGATGCAGATGGTTGTATTATCAGTAACGGAAGCGTTTTTACTGAACCCTGCCAGACCCAGCAAAAACGCTAGTGTGAAAGTAGCCGTAGTCCTCATGCATTCTGAATGGAAAGAGATTAGAGTTGATCGAACGTGCTCGTAACGAGCACTGTACTGCTCGGATCCCCTGCGCTCCGCTGCGCAGCCATCCGGATCCATTCTCACCTGCCTGTAAGTCAATGGACACGGATCCGTTTGGTATCACACACTAGTGTGTGATACCAAACAGATCCGTCCTCCTCACCCGACTGTAAGTCAGTGGGGACGGATCCGTTTGGTATGACACACTCATGTGTCATACCAAACGGATCCGCCCCCATTGACTTACAGTCAGGTGAGGACGGACCCGGTTGCCTGCGGGCATGCGAGCACTACAGTGCTCATTACGAGCACGTTCGATCAACTCTAAAAGAGATCCGTTCAGGATGTCTTCCGTTCTGTCAGCATTCCGTTTCTTGTGACCGGACACAAAACCGCTGCAAGGTGCGGTTTTGTGTCTGGTCATCAAAAATGAATGGTCACTAAAAACAATGTAAGTCAATGGTGACGGTTCCATTTCTTAGGAGCCTAAAAAAACGGATCTGTCACCCACTGACTTTCAATGTATTTAGTGACGGATCCATTTTTTTCACTTTTGATTTCACACAACCGCGCCCTAATGGAACAGATGCATCCTGATGTGCAAAATCAAAACAGATCCGTTTAATTCCGGTACTGAGACCCTCTGCCGGGTCTCAATCCGGCAAATAACAACGCAAGTGTGAAACGGGCCTAAGGCGCCTTGGGAGAGGTGTTGTTCTGGGATATTGTAATGTTACATAGGTATATATGGCGCCCATGTTTGTATGCGATGGAGCAGGGTGTATACTGCCCTGGCGCCATATGGAATTGTGTCGTTTCAGTGGATGAACTGGGCATTGGCCTCCATTGCCTGGTGAGTAGTTGAGGAGACCTCTGTCGGTAAGGTATGCCTAGGTGCCTGGCGTCCAGTCAGGACCTGAACAGGCAGAAGTGCTGATTATGAGGTGGACTACAATGGCAGAAGAACCCTGGCTGGGAGAACATGACCAATGGGGACTGGTGAGACCGTCCAGTCTGCTGTATGCCAAAGACACAGGGTGTTTAATTCAGTTGTGAGGTAGAGGTGGTACAGAAGGGTCCAGCGATAACCCTAGGGGCAGGGAACGAGGGACTGTGACTTGTGTGGCTGTTGCAGAGGACAATGGACTCTTATACACAACCGTCGTGTTCCTTGTAGTCCTTCATGTCTGCCTCCATATTCAGACAAACATGAGTCCTGCAAATGCTTCTTGTCTCCTTGAACCTTATTTTCTATTTGGGGTGTACCTTCCTTCTCAGTTGGGGAGAGGGCAATGTACACTCATCCCCCATAGTGGCACAGTCACTAGAGGGGGAGAGATACAATCAGGAGGGAGAGCAAAGAATAGGTCACCTGACATCTCATATTTTTGCCATTTTAATATTACTAGTATCTCCCTATATATGGTTCTAGGGTTCAACAGCATCACTTTCACACACCAGGTTCAGGACATGAACCCTTTAAATACCCTTGAAGACCCAGTGGGCAGGTATCTCATGATTAAGGTGTGTATTGAAGGGACTCTCTACTGTTTAGTGAATGTTTATGCTCCCAACACACCTGGTCCCTCTTTTTTTTCCTCTCTTTTGGAAGTTGTCTGTAGCTGGGATGTATAGGGTGGGCCATTTATATGGATACGCCTAAATAAAATGGGAATGGTTGGTGATATTAACTTCCTGTTTGTGGCACATTAGTATATGGGAGGGGGAAACTTTTCAAGATGGGTGGTGACCATGGCGGCCATTTTGAAGTCGGCCATTTTGGATCCAACTTTAGTTTTTTCAATGGGAAGAGGGTCATGTGACTCATCAAACTTATTGAGAATTTTACAAGAAGAACAATGGTGTGCTTGGTTTTAACTTTAAACTTTATTCTTTTATGAGTTATTTACAAGTTTCTGACCACTCATCTTGTATCTTCACAGCATAGACAATTGCCTTCAGATGACCCCAAAGTTAAAAGTCTAAGGGGGTCAGATCGTGAGACCTTGGGGGCCATTCAACTGCTACATGATGATTTGTTTCCCTCTTTATGCACTGAAGCTGGCACGTTCCCTGAGTTTTTCCAGCAAGATGGTGCACCACCACATTATGGGTGTCAGGTCCGAGCATTTCTAGATGAACAGTTTCCTGGAAAGTGGATTGGTCGTCGTGGACCAGTTGAATGGCCCCCAAGGTCTCCCGATCTGACCCCCTTAGACTTTTATCTTTGGGGTCATCTGCTAGCATTTCTTCTGTGGTGTTGCTATCAGTGTGGGAAGAGAGGGAGAAGAGGGTTGCATTGACAATCCAACACAATGGGCAGCACTTTGAACACATTTTATAAGTGGTCAGAAACTTGTAAATAACTCATGAAAGAATAAAGTTACTTTAAAACCAAGCACACCATTGTCTTTCTTGTGAAATTCTCAATAAGCTTGATGTGTCACCCTCTTCCCATTGAAAAAACTAAAGTTGGATCCAAAATGGATGACTTCAAAATGGCTGCCATGGTCACCTCCCATCTTGAAAAGTTTCCTCCCTCCCATATACTAATGTGCCACAAACAGAAAGTTAATATCACCAACCATTCCCATTTTATTCAGGTGTATCCATATAAATGGCCCACCTTGTATTTAATGTGGTGTTAAAGGCAATTGTAAAATAGTCCAGGATTTGGTTATGGATAGGTCAAGCACCACATCTGCTCCACATACTTCTACTTATAATCCTATATAGTTGCTCATGGACCAAATAAATCTTTTTGATCCATGGCATCTCCAATATCCTGTAGTTACTTGGATGCCAAATCTTCTGCAGACATGTTGTCCCATGAAAAGGTTCTTACCGATTTAAATCACAAAAACACAAATACTATAAGGGAAACAAAACGGGAAAGCTATTGGCTTCTCTCGCTAGACCGTTTAGGGCTTCAAAGAGAGTCACAGCTTTGAAATCCTAATCAGGCTCCATGCTGACACATCCTAAAGACATTAGTGATGAATTTAAAAATAAATGGAGTAAAGGATCGTGCTGCCTCTTTAAATGTCAGTACTGCAGTTTCCAGATTTCACAAGCTTCATCACATTCAAAACAATCCACATAGCCAGCACATCGCAGCGGCAAAGTTGGAATGGAAAATCTTCTAGGGTTCCTGTCAGGATTACATATAAAATACCAAATGGCGAAGGACCACCGATACCAGCATCAATTCCAGCTTTTATTATACTCACAAGATTACATTCAGTAAAGGCACATCAAAATTCTTAAAAGTCTTTTGGCGTCCTCACCTCTTGTCTGTCTTGACCCGGGTTTCGCTCCAAGCTTCATCAGGGGCTACACCCCCTGATGATGAATTTAAGACTTTTTTGCATCTTTCTATGATCACCCTCTTGATCATGAGGCGGAGAACTTGGCCTTTTTGCAGTTGCCTATCCGAGGACCAGAGAACAATTTTAAATGCCCCTATTAGTTTAGAGGAAGTGTTATAATTATCTTAATCCCCAGGGCCTGATGGCTTCCGTAATAGGGTGCTCAGTACCTCCCTGGGACCTCATCGCTGTAAGCTATTTAAGAATAAGAATCCCTGAAGAGTTTAATGAGGCATGTATCACAGTTCTCCCAAAGCCAGGAAAAGACCACTCTTTGGTAGGATCGACCCCTAACCCATCTTAATTCTGATTTTAAACTACAGTCATGGCCAAAAGTTTTGAGAATGATACAAATATTAATTTTTACAAAGTCTACTGCTTCAGTTTTTATAATGGCAATTTGCATATACTCCAGAATGTTATAAAGAGTGATCAGCTTAACAGCAATTACTTGCAAAGTCAATATTTGCCTAGAAAATGAACTTTATCCCCCAAAACACATTTCAACATCGTTGCAGCCCTGCCTTAAAAGGACCAGCTAAGGCTACTTTCACATTAGCGGTTTTAAATTCCGGTATTGAGTTCCGTTATAGGGGCTCAATACCGGAAAAAAACGCTTCAGTTTTGTCCCCATTCATTGTCAATGGGGACAAAACTGAACTGAAGACAACGGAATGCTCCTGAAAGCATTCCGTTCCGTCTTCAGACCAGAGAACAAACCGCAGCATGCTGTGGTTTGCTCTCCGGTCCAGGCATCCGCACCAAGACGGATCCGGAATGACCCCCAATGCAAGTCAATGGGGACGGATCCGTTTGGTGTGGACACACCAGTAATCCGGATCTGTCCTCCATTGATTTGCAATGGGGGGTCATTGCGGATCCGGCTACATACATACAAACATACATACAGACATACTCACATACTCCAGGGACGCCGGCAGGCAGGGGCGGATTGGGAACTTAAAGTGGCCCTGTAAAAAATACTAAAAGTGGCCCCATTTTGTAGTCAGGTCCAAATTGATGGAAGGCAGGACCAGCAATACCATATTGTGGCACATTATACCACCCCAACAGAGCCAAATACCACAGTCCATCACAGAATACTGCCAGCAGCACAAAATACATAGCCAAAAACTTCCACTGGCCGGCCGTGAGGAGGGCCCAGGTGGCCCACTGGGCATCGGCCCACCGGGAAATTTCCCTGTAAGGTCTATGGCCAATCCGCCCCTGCCGGCAGGGACGCCGGCAGCATGTCTTCACGCGCCTCCTGCCCGCAGCTATGTGGGGAATCGTCATCACTGCGCGCAGGAGGCACGTGAAGACGTTCTGCCGGCGTCCCTGGAGTATGTATGTATGTCTGTATGTTTGTATGTATGTCTGTATGTTTGTTTGTATGTATGTCTGTGTCTTGTTTCAATGTGTGTCATGTGTGGGGCCGGAGCGCTGCTCCGGCTCCACACATGTATAGCGTTAGCACGGATCCGTTGGCACCCTTTAGGTGCGGGATCCGTGCTAACGCTAGTGTGAAAGAGGCCTAACATCGTTTCAGTGATTGCTCCATTAACACAGGTGTGGGTGTTGATGAGGACAGGGCTGGAGATCAATCTGTCATGATTAAGTAAGAATAACACCACTGGACACTTTAAAAAGAGGCTGGTGCTTGTTTCTCTTCTGTTAACCATGGTTATCTCTAAAGAAACACGTGCAGTCATCATTGCACTGCACAAAAATGGCCTAACAGGGAAGAGTATCACAGCTAGAAAGATTGCACCTCAGTCAACAATCTATCGCATCATCAAAAACTTCAAGGAGAGAGGTTCCATTGTTGCCAAAAAGGCTCCAGGGCGCCCAAGAAAGACCAGCAAGCGCCAGGACCGTCTCTTGAAAGTGTTTCAGCTGCGGGATCGGGCTACCAGCAGTGCAGAGCTTGCTCAGGAATGGCAGCAGGCAGGTGTGAGTGCATCTGCACGCACTGTGAGGCGGAGACTCTTGGAGCAAGGCCTGGTCTCAAGGAGGGCAGCAAAGAAGCCACTTCTCTCCAGAAAAAACATCAGGGACAGACTGATATTCTGCAAAAGGTACAGGGAGTGGACTGCTGAGGACTGGGGTAAAGTCATTTTCTCTGATTAATCCCCTTTTCGATTGTTTGGGACATCTGGAAAACAGCTTATTCGGAGAAGACGAGGTGAGCTCTACCACCAGTCTTGTCTCATGCCAACTGTAAAGCATCCTGACACCATTCATGTGTGGGGTTGCTTCTCAGCCAAGGGAATCGGCTCTATCACAGTCTTGCCTAAAAACACAGCCATGAATAAAGAATGGTACCAGAATGTCCTCCGAGAGCAACTTCTCCCAACCGTCCAAGAGCAGTTTGGTGATCAACAATGCCTTTTCCAGCATGATGGAGCACCTTGCCATAAAGCAAAGGTGATAACTAAATGGCTCAGGGAACAAAACAGAGATTTTGGGTCCATGGCCTGGAAACTCCCCAGATCTTAATCCCATTGAGAACTTGTGGTCAATCATCAAGAGACGGGTGGACAAACAAAAACCTACAAATTCTGACAAAATGCAAGCATTGATTGTGCAAGAATGGACTGCTATCAGTCAGGATTTGGTCCAGAAGTTGATTGAGAGCATGCCAGGGAGAATTGCAGAGGTCCTGAAGAAGGGTCAACACTGCAAATATTGACTTGCTGCATTTACTCATTCTAACTGTCAATATAAGCTTTTGTTACTCATAATATGATTGCAATTATATTTCTGTATGTGATAAAAACATCTGACAAACACACATAAAAACCAGAGGGCAGCAGATCATGTGAAAATATAATATTTGTGTCATTCTCAAAACTTTTGGCCATGACTGTATTTCCTAAGTTGATGGCCAATAGGCTGCAGCATATATTTTGCCTGATATTTTGTCCCTGATTCAAACCGATTTCCCTCATGGGAAATCTATCACATGCAATATCAGAATGGCCATATCGGGCTATATCGTATTGTTGCTCACGAGTATTCTAGTTACCTTGACACCAATAAAGCCTTTGACATAGTGTCCTGGGCTGATCTTAATAGGATTTTAACCTTATGCAACTTTGGTCCCTTTTTTGTGATGAGGTCCATAAGATCAATGATCATCAAAATCAATGATTTGGGTAAACAATGTGTTCTTCCTCTTCTTCCCTATTTTTAGGGGTGCTAGGCAGGGATACAGATATGGCCTCTAAATGTTTGGGGTGGGGGGGGGAAGAAATGTATTAAGAATTAACTTTTAATAGTCCATTTAAAATGTATAACTTACATATCAAAAACACCACATAAAACAAATAAAGGATGGGGATAGTGGAGATCTCCTATACCCCAATGCTGATAAATAAGTGTAAGCGGACCATAAAACTCTAAGTTACCATGTATAGACCTATTAAATAACAATCTGAACGGTCTTACCAAAATCCAATGGTGTACAGCGGTAGAAGTCCGGCTTTAAACAGGGGGGCGGTCCCGGAATGTCATGGTGATGAATGCTCCAGGGGTCCGGGTGTCTCTGCCGTGGTGGCGTTATTTGTCCAGGAGGTGACTATCCCTACATGAAACTAAAAAAGGGGAATGGGAAATTCTGTTTACACTCTGCACCCACAGAGCACCCACCCTGAAAGGAACCTGCCCCTGTGCTTGCCCAAATCCCTCGTAAAGTCCTTGCTAATACACTCCCGACGTGACATGTTTCTGTCCACCACGGACTCTTCAGGGGATGAAGATCAGTGACAAGTGTCTTGGCTGGAAACTTCACACACTAAAACTAAATCCAAATAGTAATAGGGAAGGAAAACGCTGGTTCCATTATGGTGGCAAACAGCCTGTCATGCACGCAAGGGTCCACCCTCCAGTGGGAACGAGCGCACAGTGTGTAGGCGAATAACTGCTATGGTAAACATCCCCAACACAAACTACAGCAGTGATGTGCTGATATATGGTGTGTCACCGCTGCAGTCAGTTACTGTCCTCAGCTGTCTGCTGTCACGTGTCATCACCTGCATGTCACTGTGCACACTGTCAACGTGATGTGCAAATGTAGAACACATCACTGCTGAGGACAGTGGACACATGCCCTATACCGGAACATCATGCCAGTTTGTAAGCAAGTAGCAGTGGGAGGACTGGATCAGTACCCCAGAGAATGGCAGCAGATACATCATAATTGTTCAATTTTTTTTTTAAATAATAGATAAAGAAGGTTATAGTTGTTTATTGTTACATATATAAAATAATCAAGTGGAATAAATCTCAGAATATCTCTGACGTATGTACAGAGGAATCTGACAACTTCTTATGACTGGCTGATGCCTCAATACCCCTGTGTTTTTCTGCTAAGCATTAGTAAATTAGGGTTGTGATGTACAATATGATACATTTCAGCAAATGTATGGATTCCAAGATTCATGAGTTCTATATTCTAATGTGGTGGGGCAATATATTATCAGGTCATTCTGTTATGGGATCATGAGGTGCAGATGGGGTTGAGGATTAAACCTATTATGAAATTAAAGCAGATGCGAACTCCTATTGTCGTCAGTAAGAAGAGTTTCCAGACCATCTGTATGGACAAGAACAATGCTTGCATCTCACCATTTAATGTAGTTATCTAAAGAACATGTTTTACAAAATTCCTTTTTTACAAATATTTTAATAGAATTGTTACGTGTGTCTATTATGTTGCCTTTTTTGCAACCCACGTATAATTCTTATATTTTAAGGCTGGAATCGCACATGCAGTTTTTGTGTTTTGCTTTTCTTTTTTTTTACCCAAATACAAGAGTAAATACAAAGGAGAGTCTTTCCTTGATATTTTCCTTTTTTTATCCACTCCTGACTTTGGCTGAAAAATTGCCGCAAAAACTCGTAGGAATTAGCAACCTCTGCCACTGAAGCATTTGTGAAACTACAACTCCCAGTATGCTCTGTTCACTTTTATAGGAATTTTAAGAACAGCCTAGTAATTTTGAATGCTAGGAATTGCAGTTTCACAGCATCATGCATTTATTTAGTTCTCATGATAAACTACCTGGACTACAACTTTAAAAAAATACTTTATGGTCCGAATTTCTACCGTAATCGCAAGCTAAAATTTTTTTTTAAAAAATCAGATAATTTTTATTTGCATTTTTGTAAAAAAACAAAACAAGTACAACAATACAGCAATACAGTACCCGAAATACGCTCCCTCTCTCCCTCCCCACGTGCAGTGTCCTCACATCTTACGACCGACTCTCCAATTTATCCCTAACAGAAAATGAATCTCCGTCACTACCAAAGTGACGAACTACACTTATCTGCGAGTACGTCTACTACCTTGAATTATCCCAGCCATACCTATAGTATCTAACACCCACGATCTCGTCAAATCTTGTGATGCTAGTCCATATTTTACTATCCAGTTCTCCCATTGCTTCTGAAATTTTTTAAATGCTCCTCTCTTCAGGTAGATTCCTCGTTCCAACCGAACCAATTGATTCACAGCCCTTATTAGTTCCTGTTTATTTGAGCCAGTTGGCTAAATCCAGTATTTCGCAACTAGCTTCCTGGCACAATATATGGTTTTTCACTATCGCCAATTTGCATCCCTTCGTTACTGTTATGTCCTGGGTATGGCCCAGTATACCAACTATCGCTCTCTAGGGGTATTAATACCATACACATTATTATGTTTAACACATATGACCAATATGTACTTAATTTCCTACAGGTCCACATCATGTGTATAAGGTCTGCCTCTACCTCAGTTCATCGCGGACAGTTGGCGTTAGGACGGATCCTCATCTTATGGAGCATTAGAGGTGTTCTGTACACTCTGTGTAATAGAAATAGTTGTGATCGACGCTGAGCTTCACTGATGGATAGTAATGGTGTATTTTCCAGAACAACTTGCCACTGGACAGACGTCAGAGGACCTACGTCCTTTTCCCATTTTTCTTTTAACCCAGCTATGGGATCCCCAAGCTCCTTTCCAATAGAAAACTATAAGTAAATAAGATGAGCTTATATGAGGTCGAAGCTTGTACCACATGGTTAAATAAAGCTGTATCGGCAATAGTCGTAGAGGTTTCTTTCTCCTGATATTGCATTGCATGCCTCAATTGTAGATATGAATAGAAAACCGACCTTTGAAGCCCAAACTCTGTTTGAAGCTGCTGAAAAGATTTAAAGAGGACCTTTCACCACTCCTGACATGCCTGTTTTAATAGCTCCATGAATTCCCCATGTAATAACAATTCTGGAACATCTATTCTTAGGTCTCTATGTTGTGTCATTCCTTTATTATTTGCACTAGAAGTTATGAGTGAATTTCTATTTGTCTTCAGTAAGGGAACAGAGGGGAGGTAACCAGTTGGGGCGTGTACCTGCACAGTCTGAACATGACAGCACTGATTGGCTAGAGTCATTCTGTGCAGGTACACGCCCCCAACTGGTCACCTCCCCTCTGTTCCTTTACTGAAGACAAATAGCAATTCATTCATAACTTCTAGTGCAAATAATACAGGAATGGCACAACATATAGACATAAGAATAGATGTTCCAGAATTGTTATTACACGGGGAATGCATGAAGCTATTAAAACAGGCATGTCAGGAGTGGTGAAAGGTCCTCTTTAGATATACCTTTATCAAAAACCTGGTGTACATACTTGATCCCTTTTTGCGCCCATTCCTCAAAGCCCGCAAGCTAAATTTTAGTACGTACATGAAAGGTAATTGTTTAGTAAGTTCAATATAGCAAAAATGTAATATTTCAGTATTAATCTGTTTATGTTGGCAATGTTTTATGTGTTTTTTGTGTGTGGCTGTTTTTTGTTCTTTTTGACTGCGTGTTATAAGCTCACACAACAAATAACAATAGTGGCAACAATCTTAACAGGATGCAATTTACAATTTATTCTAAACAGAAGGAGATTGTAATAAAACGTAGTATATGACTACCTGGTGACATCATGTCACAAGCAATTCCCCTGATGAAGCTGGAGCAAAACCCGAGTTGGGCTTGCCTCACAGAAGGATTTTGGATATTTTATTGCTGTGCTTACTTCCTTTGGACTTTTACAGTGCCTGTACGTAGGACTGAAACAAGGAGAAACTATAAACGTTAAGCAAATTTGTGCTACAATTACAGTCACAAGTTTTCCTTACTTATTCTTAGAGGGAAAAAGTTGCATTTTATCCTACGACAATAATAAAAACTCATACCACTACAAGACTAGTTGGCAAAGGGGAATGGTAATACCCAGTTATAAATGTATTCATACATTTCTAGTAGGAAATACCAAGGAATGACACAATGCAGAGTTCTATGAAAAGATGACCCAAAAGTATGTTATGGGAAACACAAGTACTTACTAAAATAGACTTCAAGAGAGATTACAGGCCATTTTTAAAGGTTCATCATGAACTATATATTACCACAATTCTCAAGTAACTTTATTTTGCCTTGTAGTTCTAGGCTCATACTAAATCATATTATGACAGCTTTGTAATATAAATTTTTTTTTACTTATATCAATATATACAAATTGACAAGAGACCTACCCCTCTGGGTTGCAATGGACTTGGCTTAGAGCAAACCAGAGGAGTTGAGTCTAAAGGATTCCGTGGTTTTCTCCCTTGAAACCTTGTACAGTGATCTGGACCCCTGCAAGAAATCCCCAGCAATGTATGGTACTAAAGGAAAAAGTGGACAGAGTATTTAGACTGATCAAGGTCAGGTCTGGAAGATTTCCCTTGTTATAGTAGACAGGCAGAAGGTCAGGGCAAATGGCACACAAGAAGAGGTCAGGAACTAGCAGGGTCATTTACAGAGAGTAAGAAGCAGTAGAATACTTTAGCATATTACAGGTATTTTGGGAACCTTATTGCTCAGGCACTGTTTTATGGAAAGGGGTCCTATAAAAGCCTAGGGTGGCAGGAGATTGGTTGAAAATATCTTATAGTGGCATGCAGGCCACTTAAGAGACCAGGAGTCAGTGTGCACATTAGTAGCAGGTGCCCTAGTACTCATTGAGCCTTGTCTTCATGCTGGCCCTGACATGCTTCTCCTGTTCTTGCTGGTCCATGTGCTCCTGCCAGGCCCTCTTGCTCTGCCCTTAGGGTGCACATGCATGTACCTGCCGACTCTTAAAGGGTGCATGCTAATTTGTTCCTGCCTATGGCTGGCTACCTGTGTCTCTTTTAGGTGCCTGAACTTTAGGTTTCCTGCTTTACTAGTCCTAGTTAGATGTGCTTATTTTGACTGCTCATGTACCAAACTCTGCCTGTTTACCAGTTCCTGTCCTGACTACTGCCTGTTTACTGTATAAACCCTCAGTTGGCGGCCCTGACCTCAGACTTGTTTCACAGATACGCACGAACTCTGGTTGCCATGACCTTGACCTGTTTTCTCACTACAAGTATAGTCTGACCCCTTGGAGCTTCACACCAGTGTCTCTACCCCCGTAGCTGCCTACTACACTGGGACTATTCCAAGAGGTAGCAGCCTGATGGCTGCCCTGCAGAGAAGTCCAGATCTTTGTACAGGGTTTAAAGGGTGAAAAACAGAAGTCCGCTAGGACAACGTTTGTAGGAATAGCCCAAGGCCAAACTGTTTATTTGGCACAGTGGTTTCACAACTATTGTCCGTGTGTGATATATGTGCAACAAGTTCTTAGTACATAGACATGTTAGAAATATATGGCAGCCGCCTTATACCCAGGTTCTGGAAGCGAACTGGCTCCCCTACCCTGTCGGATCTATATGCTAGGGTTATAGAGATGCGCACCATGGAATATACAACTGCACTATATCAGGATAAAGTCGACATGTTCTATGCTGTCTGGGATGTTTGGGATGACTATTGGCTGGATAAAACACCTTGACCCCCAGTACGTCAATCTGTTGCGACATGTGTTCTCCCCCCCCCCTTTTTTTACCCATCCCGTCTGTCCAAATGTCTTTGATGTGTGTTTGTTTTACTTAGATGTCTACTAGATCGGTCTTTATCATGGTTTGTGTTTCCGAATACCTCGTTTCACGTGTTACCACTACTTAGCCAGAAAGATTTCAATTGCCATGATATTCCAACCTCTTTATTATACATATCAATATCCATTTATTCATGTTGTACATTGCCTTGGAAAAAATTTTTGTTACACTTTGTACACTGTGTATTCTATCTTATTGATTTTCAATAAATATACAATTATAAAAAAAAAAAAAGAAATATATGGCAGCCTGTTTTCTATTTCTCATAGACTGTCATGACAGTCGCTCATCAGATACATTTGTTCTGGGAAATGACTTCTAGACTTCTATACCTCATCCTCTTTGTGACTCCCCACCATACTACAAGCATGCAGATGAAGCTGTGGTGTTGTAAATCTACAAAGAGATCGAGAAAATGGCTACAGTGGCCCAGATTTACTATTCTTGTCTAATTTGTAGACAGTCTTGAAATGTGACAAATTTATTATAGTGGCTGATGCTAGACTGAGTAGTTTATACCATGTAGTTGTTGGCTTCGTTTACACCACAAAATGTATCCACATGCCCTGAAATGTGTCTTAATGTGCCAATAAAAACTCTTAAATTGGTCTAATCTGCTCCACTCTTTTCACCAGTGGATTTCAGCTTCACAATGGTGCCTTCACGCGTGGCAGAAAAATCTACCAGAAAATACGCAGGAGAGGATTTTTAAAAAGGTGCAGAATTTGTGAAATATTTTTACATGCAGATCAGGATGCAGATTTCTTTATGAATTTTTATGCAAATATCTGTGCAGATTACATCCCCCATTGAAATTAATGGAGACATTCAGCTTCAGAAAATTCAGAACACATCATTATTTAGTGGAACACAGCGCAAGGATTGACACCTTTCAGCACCAGAGAATAACATGGTGGAAGTCTTTATATGGCTTATTTTCTGCCACGTGTGTGGGCACTCTGAATGTATCTAAAAGACTGACAAAAGCTGACCATGTCCGCATTGTAGTTTAAAACCAGGAAACGTCACGGATGTAAGAAAAAAAAGTAATTCTTTGGCGCAAACAATGCTTTAATTTGCCATGTCTGCATTGTTTTTTGCCAAATAATCAGGTTGGCGTATAAAAAAGGAAGCGATTAATCAGTGTGGATTAATTACACCTGTTGTGGAGCAGTATCCGTTTTACTTGACATCATTGGTTGTATGTAGAGCTCCCTAAATTAGGGCAAACATCTCAGTCCAGCCCCAATACCCTAAGCCTCTCGTTATAAGGCAGATCTCTTCTGTTTGCCCTGATTAGTTCATTAATGAACAGGTTGTTATTATCATTATTGGATTTTGACAGCTTACATACCGAGTCTTGAGAGATGTAAGAGATCAAGAGATGTAATTTACTGTTTGTGCCACGAGTATGATTAAGCCTGGGAGGATTAGCGGTATGGCATCTTGCTGGAAAAGAATATTTTCTGGTAGAGCTTGTACAGTCAACCAGCCCCTGCGGTCCTAGGGCAGAGTGCTCTTACTGTAAAGGCTTACTTACACTCACAATGGGGTCCTCTGTAAGTAAAGGTTTAGGTGGCAAAACAGCTGCCTGGTAATAGAATAGTCTTTTCCGAGCCCAGGGATTATCAAATAGCTAATTATGGACAGATTGTCATTAATGTGATTATGGATTGAATATTAACCCTGACTCAGAATTGATCTGGACATTTTTAGTCTGCTGCTTGTGGTTAATTGGATTGAGCGCGCTGCAGACAGCTTGCATAGGACTTTAGCAGATAATAGTTTGATCTCTGTTTCTTCTACATTTTACCTAAAACTTCCATCAGGCACACAAACAACTTTCAAGGGGAACATAATCGATGTTTTGTGCCTATGTTTCCATTTCAGATGCTCTTGGCAGAGCCATCTTGATAAATGTTCCCTTGCATTCGTCGAATACTGAGCCCTGTTATATGGATCAACCAGCAGCTGAGAGGTTACAGAGCTCGGGGCTTGTCTGGAAGGATGGCTTTACCATGTGAATTCATTATTTCTTCCTTTTAAGAGCACAGAGAGAAAAAAACATCATATAAAATATTCACATGTGGAAAACATTGTAACTGTCAGAATGACATTTATTATTGATGCATCCATTAAGGATCTTACTCTGTCCAATAAATGCACCAATGTGACAAAAGATGAAATACAAATGCACATTAAAACGGGAACTAATCCAAGCTCGTAGAGACAGAAAATAATAAATAATATTAAATATTCCGTAAAATGCCTTAATACTGATATTATGAGGGATGAACATATTCCTTAGATACTTGTGTTTCCATTATTCTGTTATTCCATTATCTGTCCACGTAAATAGAGTCAGCCATGATTTCCACCAGACTGGCAGATACTACACCCAGCACTACGTGGGTGGCAGGGTCTCTCCAATAAGTTTTAGGTCATATTTCTGTGCATGCAGTGAAATGTTAGCTTGAAGTGAATAGGAAAATATTATTTTTCATTAACACACTCCACTTTTCATGCTGTAAGTGTGGTGTACTAGCAGTACAGTGCCAAGCCTAGGTAAGCCTGTGTTACTTACAATGGAACAATGCACTATGCCAGTTTTATGCCTTAGAAAAGTCATACATTTTGTTGCAAGTGCCAATTTGCAACAAAATGTACAACTTTTTAGCTATTTGTTTTCTCCCCCTTTCAAAAAAAAAAGGGTCTACCACAGACAGAAGCTTTGCGATCCAACTCATTTACGAAAAAGTGCACCAGAAAACTGGTTCACATCACATCAGAAATCTACTTCAGCCTCTGTTGTGGCATGTGGACAGCAGAAGATGCAACAAATTTATTAAGAGTCTACTTTTAGGCTACTTTCACACTAGCGTTAATATTTTCCGGTATTGAGATCCGTCATAGGGTCTCAATACCAGAAAAAAAAAACGCTTCCATTTTGTCCCCGTTCATTGTCATTGGGGACAAGGCGTAACTGAACAGAACAGAATGCTCCAAAATGCATTCCCTTCCATTCTCATACCAGAGAGCAAACCTCAGCGTGCTGCGATTTCCTTTCTGTCCTGGGATGCGGAGCAAAACGGATCCGTCATTACCCACAATGCAATTCAGTGGGGACGGATTCTCTGACACAATCTGACATAATAGAAAACGGATCCGTCCCCTATTGACTTTCAGTGGAGTTCATGATGGATCCGTCTTGGCTATGTTAAAGATAATACAACCGGATCCATTCATAACAGATGCAGACAGTTGTATTATCAGTAACGGAAGCGTTTTTGCTAAACCCTGCCAGATCCAGCAAAAATGTTAGTGTGAAAGTAGCCTTAGTATATTGGTTAGACCTTCCACTAGCAGGGTTTTTACGAAGACTGGCGTGTGAAATGCTGATCTTTGTGTTTTTCCTGATTATGCCATATGGTCTAAAGATCAATGATTCATACAGTAGCCCATCTGTCATAATCTAATAATGTCTATGCTGTAGCCTATCCCTCATGACACATAATTTGCTCCATCCCAACAATGTCTGATGTATCTTTTTATTAGTAATGCCATTTCTTATAGATTGTTATATATGTATTGATACATGAATAGAAAAACGCATGATACGAAATATCCAGAACCATTACAAGAATTGAACAAAAATTAGAAAAAGCAAACTATCAATAAAAATATGTGATATCACTACTTTTGTTCATACCAACAAGGAACCTAGTATCTAGAGTTGAAATCCAGCATGCCTGTCTCACATGCAGTTTCCGTTCCCTTTTACTCCCTCTTTTTGTGCATGTAACCTTCTTAGTGATATGCCACCAATGTCTCAGATGACACAACCCCTTTAAGTGTTAATCCATAACCCACCCTATAGAGCTCATGAGATATTAGCTTAAACAGCTTTAGCTTTCAGTAGCTATAAAGCTAGGACTAGATGGCAACTTTGGCTGTGCAACATTGAGATCACAATGTAACGATTCTGAATGTGGTTGTGACATGATGGTCATGTGACCATGATGTCACAGTCAAAAATAATCCAAGTCAGCTGGATTTTTGCTTGCAGGCTGCAAATCAAATGCTACTTTGCCAACATAGACTTCAATATCATTTGTGTGTTACTTCAATTGCAACTCACTTGCTACGTGGATGCCTTTTTAAAAAAAAGATTATTAATGGGTTTTGCAAAACCTAAGACAAGGGCTTCATGTTGCATTGCGCCATGCGGTTTTGTATTGTGCCACTGTATGTAATGTCTGTGTGAGTCGCAAAGCCATAACGTGACCTTTACAAAACATTTTTGATCACAGGTCGCATGCAACTTGTATCATTAAGTTGTGTTTGACTTGTCCGCGCCTCTTCTGCAATTTGGCCAAATCTCAGCTCTAAAATAGTTGCACAACAGCAAGTTGCACAAATGTTTTTGGTCATGTGACATTCCTAAAACCTTCTGTCATGCGACACCATGAGAGTCATACAACCAAAGGCCACTGTGTAGCACTGCAGCCTGGCAACCTCAAACAAGTGACGGGGTCATGATGCAACTTGATAAATTGCTGTGATGGCTACCTCAAAAAAGTGTTGGATTTATTTATTTATTTATTTATTGTGATTGTCATTTTATGCGGCAAGTCGTAACATGACCCCATTCACTTGCATTATTTGCCATTTAGGCAGTACTATACAGTGATCTTCAGTTGCTGTGACCAAACTTGCCATTCCCAAAATCACACACAAGCTCAGATAAATTGCACTATAAAATAATAATCCAACAGTACGTCACAGACAAATGGCACACATTTTTTTATTATGTGACTTGATGTTAAGAGAACATAGTTGTGTGTAAACCTCGCCTACTTATAGGCACTGCATTGCAATCCAGGAAAAATATAAAATTGATTCAGTACCAGGATAAAAGCAATTCCACTTTATTGAGATTTACATTAGAAGTTGCTGTAACATGTTGCCAAGTACTATGAACCTGTGCATCGGAATCACCACCCACCCAAATCCGGCCAGCTGTTATTTGTTTTTTTCATCTACCGCAGGGATCAGCATCCTCCGGCACTCCAGCTGTTCTGAAACTACAACTCCCAGAATCCTCTTTTCACTTCTATGGGAGTTACTAGAACAGCAGAGTAAGTGTGCATGCTGGGAGTTGTAGTGATAAAGGTTGCTGATCCCTGATCTACTGGATTGCAATGCCTGAACTCTTTTATTGGGCCCCTTGCACACAATCATATTCTTTTTTAAAATGAATATCACGCTGACCCATAAAACTCATTGGGGAAATTCACACATCCATTCTTTTCACAGATTTGTAGGCCCAATAAAAGAATCTCACCGCAGGCCCTGTTCTTGTCCATTTTTGTGGATGAGAGTAGTCCTTTTCATTTATGGAAGTTAGGGAAAAAAACACAGAAGCTATCTGTTTTCCAAGGATCTGTTTTTATGTGGAACATCGGCTAGAACTGTGTGCATGAGGCCTTAGAACTGGGAAGCACATGATTTTACATTATATGGAGGTAACTAATAGAAGAAAATTCATACCTTTATTTTGATAATCTATTCTTTATTTAATAAAGACTATTTTATTTCTGATATGTGTATTTTTAACTGGATCTTTACCACCAAGAAGTGAGGGAAAGTATCTTTTTACAGCAACAGCCCCAGAGTTAGTAATTTAGAGTGCAGCCCTTCTCAGTATCTCAGGAGGCATCTAGTTTAAATACAGTCCTGAAAGTACTAGTCTGTAAATATTTCTCTACATGGTAATTCACATAATCCAGACGAGACACACCCCATCCTAACCCCGCTTGCTGTCTGCCAAGTTCAAAACCAGCCCCTTATCCAAATGAAACTGTTTGGACCCTCCATGTGTCTGGTTAGTAAACAAAGCTGAGGTATTGCGGCGAGGGGACACAAGCCTAAGAAAACAGAACACAGTACTCTCAGTACTAATCGTAATAAAATACTTAAAGGTCATGTTTGTTTACAGACCCAAAAACCAAAAGCCTCAAGACTGAAGTAGTTAAGGAAAGGCTTTGCTCCAGAGAAAAGCATCTTGGTATGTGTAGTTAAAATGTCCTGAAATGGAATGGGAGCTAAAAAGAAAATCAACCAGATGGGGCCAGGCATAATAATACATTGATTCCTCTTACATTGTACATATCATTATTTGTAAATTACTTTAGTTTGAGGCATTGGAAAAAATGCAAGCAATGCCTTTCTATGTCTGTAAAATAAAAATAAAGACCCTCTAATACCCACCCTATGATGCCATTTTTTTCAGAAAAGAAGAGGTGGAGACATTCAATGGGCGTACAATTAATGGAGCGTTAAAGGGGATTTCTGCGTGACCTCTTGTCAAATGCCTTGTTAGGACATGTTTTCTTGATAGTTGGAGAAATTTCTTGGGAGACTAAAGTCCACATTTCCAAACTATGAGGTTCCATGGTGGTCTAGTTATTAACATTGTTCTACTCTGGAAACCCACATAGATAGATTTTTCACAATTGTGATTAGTAGTGATTGGAGTAGAAAGGTTGTGACCAAATGTAGACAATGCTATTGAAACTCTGGGTTCATGTAGATGCTGTGATCATCTGTAAACCATTATTTGGGTCCTAGTTCACTCTTAATTTCACTGTCTGGGTCACAGTTATCCTGCAAGTAGAGAGTATTATTACCAAGTGGCCTCTTCATACCATGTCCTCAACTGGTGAAGTAAGTGGCCCTTTTACACAGGGCTGTGGAGTCGGTAAGCCAAAGCCCCGACTCCGACTCCTCAATTTCCCCTTACCCCGACTCCCGACTCCGACTCCTACTCCCTCATACATGGAGCATGTTTAAGTGATAACTTTAAACAAATTTGCATAAAATCAATAGTACAGATAAGTCATAACAAAAACAGTTTGTAATCTATCAGACTTCTCTGGGTACAGCTCACTTAGGGCCTAATAAGAGGCGTAGCTAGAGGTTCAGCACATGGGGGGGCGAAACATACTTGAGTGGGCCCCCCACTTATTGGCTTCCCAAACGCACGTTTCCAACTTCACAGGCACATACTACTAGTTGTGGTTATAATATTGTATTAGAAAGATGACTGTATAAACTGCTAGATCATCTATGCTGTTAAGTACAGTACAATAGACTTTCTACATACCCTACTCTAAATACTCTACCACATAATGCAGGAAAATATAGGATTAATAGGAGTAAAAAAGGGGACTCCTATGTTAAAGGAAATCTGTCCCCAGCTTTTACATCACTAAACTAACAGTCCCTTGCCCCTTCAGACCTCAGATCGGCTTAATGTGCCCCCATCAGACCTCAGATCAGCGTATTGTGCCCCCATCAGACCTCAGATCAGCAGAATGTGCCCCCATCAGACCTCAGATCAGCAGAATGTGCCCCCATCAGACCTCAGATCAGCTGAATGTGCCCCCATCAGACCTCAGATCAGCAGAATGTACCCCCATCAGACCTCAGCTCAATAGAATGTGCCCCCATCAGACCTCAGATCAGCAGAATGTTCCCCCATCAGACCTCAGATCAGCGTATTGTGCCCCCATCAGACCTCAGATCAGCAGAATGTGCCCCCATCAGACCTCAGATCAGCTGAATGTGCCCCCATCAGACCTCAGATCAGCAGAATGTGCCCCCATCAGACCTCAGATCAGCTGAATGTGCCCCCATCAGACCTCAGATCAGCAGAATGTACCCCCATCATACCTCAGATCAATAGAATGTGCCCCCATCAGACCTCAGATCAGCGTATTGTGCCCCCATCAGACCTCAGATCAGCAGAATGTGCCCCCATCAGACCTCAGATCAGCGTATTGTGCCCCCATCAGACCTCAGATCAGCAGAATGTGCCCCCATCAGACCTCAGATCAGCTGAATGTGCCCCCATCAGACCTCAGATCAGCAGAATGTACCCCCATCAGACCTCAGATCAATAGAATGTGCCCCCATCAGACCTCAGATAGGCTTAATGTGCCCCCATCAGACCTCAGATCAGCGTATTGTGCCCCCATCAGACCTCAGATCGGCTTAATGTGCCCCCATCAGACCTCAGATCGGCTTAATGTGCCCCCATCAGACCTCAGATCAGCAGAATGTTCCCCCATCAGACCTCAGATCAGCAGAATGTACCCCCATCAGACCTCAGATCAGCGTATTGTGCCCCCATCAGACCTCAGATCGGCTTAATGTGCCCCCATCAGACCTCAGATCGGCTTAATGTGCCCCCATCAGACCTCAGATCGGCTTAATGTGCCCCCATCAGACCTCAGATCGGCTTAATGTGCCCCCATCAGACCTCAGATCGGCTTAATGTGCCCCCATCAGACCTCAGATCGGCTTAATGTGCCCCCATCAGACCTCAGATCAGCAGAATGTTCCCCCATCAGACCTCAGATCAGCAAAATGTGCCCCCATCAGACTCCATAATGGAAGCGCTCACTTGTATTCGCCTGATTGTACTAAGGCCATCCCTGCTGGGCCCCCCCCAGAGGTATTGGGCCCAGAGCATCGCCTTCCCTGCCCCCCCTCTCCCCCCAGTAGCTACGCCTCTGGGCCTGATGTATGAAAACTGTCTAGGTCTAAGACTTTTTTTGTTGCCCATAGCAACCAATCAGAGCTCCCCTTTCATTTCTCCAGAGCACTATATGAAATGAAAGGGGAGCTCTGATTGGTTGCTATGGGCAACAAAGAAACTTCTACACCTAGACAGTTTTCATACATAAGGCTGTAGGTGTTTTACATCAGCAGATAGAAGCCATGAGAGCAGCTAACCTCTCCAAACATGATCTCAGAGGAAACATAAAGCATACAGAGAGAACATGCACTGGACATAAAGGGCAGCACACAGTCATCTCAACTAAAAGCCTAAATCCTTAGATCAGGAATAGAACATTTATAGGACATTTCATTATTTTCACAAATTCTTATAAAAATATGTTCAGCACTGAACTAAATGTACTAATTCATTATATCATTATATATTTTAGGAGTCGGAGTCGGTCCATTTTATTCCGACTCCGACTCCACCAAAATGGTGACCGACTCCGACTCCACAGCCCTGCTTTTACAGACTTCAGCTACTGTTTGCTTCAAAGTGTTCTCCTGCCCTGGTTATGAGTTATCTGTTATCCAGCATGGAGATTTACTGTGATCACTAGTTATCCCTAGAGTCCCCTGATGAACCTGCATCCAGGAAGGAACACCTCAGGACAGGACTGGTGACTTTCCAGCACTGGATTATAGCTCCGCAATTGAGGATAGTTAGGAATCAGTGTAGGGAGAGGGGTGTCCCCTTACCAAATATATCTAGGTCCCCATTTTTCCTCCTGCATTTATACCATATTTTGTCTATATTGCATGCATTGTACCCTCTGACAGCACTGTTGCTTTGCTTCTACTGCACTGAGAGTGCCTTGGACCTTCTGGTTGTTTTATTTTATCTTATTTCATTATTAAAAGTTTTGACTTAGGCTACTTTCACACTAGCATTTTTGCTGGATCCGGTAGGGATCAGCAAAAACATTTCCGTTACTGGTAATACAACCGCCTGCATCCGTTATGAACAGATCCGGTTGTATTATCTTTAACATAACCAAGACGGATTCGTCATGAACTCCATTGAAAGTCAATGGTGAACGGATCCGTTTTCTGTTGTGTCAGAGAAAACTGATCCGTCCCCCTTGACTTGCATTGTGGGTCATGCTGGATCCGTTTTGCTTCGCATCCCATGACGGAAAGTATGGGAACACAACCAAATGGAACGGAATGCTTTTTGGTGCACTCCGTTCTGTTCAGTCACGTTGTGTCCCCATTGACAATGCATGGGGACATAACGGAAGCATTTTTCTCTGGTATTGAGAATCTGTACAGTAGTCTGAAGAGACTGTTAAGCCTCAATATAATCTTACAAATAAAAATGATAAATAACCTGAGAGCACTGATTGGATGGGTCGGAATTGTTTTTATAACTTGTGTCAGTCTTTGTATACACTAGGGGTTGTCTGCGCTAATTAAAAATCTCAGATATACCCCGAATGATCACTGTGTGCAGTATCTCTGTACTGTGTAACCCAGAGGTGCACAATCTGCGGCCCGGGGGCCACTTGCGGCCCTTGATACCATTCTGTGCGGCCCCCAACCATCTGGTAACAGACATGTATGTCTATGTCTTGTGGCTGCTCACATGTATTTTTCATGTATTTCTTTGATTAGATGGGAGTCTTGGAACTGTAACTAGATATTAATAGTATATACGGTGTGTTCAATATGCCATAAATACATTATTTCAGTTGTTAATACCCCTTTAAATTTTACTGTTGGCCCTCATCATTGGTTCAGTCTGGTAATGTGGCCCCCAACCAGAAAACGTTGTGCACCCCTGGTGTAATCCCATGTGCTATTCTTCTAACAATTATATTACTGTGTGTCTCTTTGCTGTAACATTATTTTGCACATAATTCCTGTTCTTTGACCTCACTGTGTGTATTACGCCCTGTGCTGAACCTTCACTTTGGTGGCATCACTGTGTGCATTATTACTGTACATTTGGGAAACAAAATGATCATACACATTCCCTGTTCTAACCTTAGTGGTCAGGGTGGAGTAGGGGCCACATGATTGCTTATTATCAGCCCTGCGCTATAACTTCAGTGTATGGATTACATCCCTCTGGTTGTATCACTGTGTGCATTTGGTAAATAAAATAATAGTACACTCCATGTTCTAATATTTCTACTGATGGTGGTCAGGGTGGAGTAGGGTCCTCATGATTGCTTGTTATCTCCTGCTCATATAAACATTACCTATAATTATATTCTTCAGGCAAATTGTAAATTTATTCATCTACTTTTAAAACACATGATGCTTGTAAATGAAACATCATATCACTGGGGAAGTTGCCATTAGAAGCTGCAATAAAAAAAAATAATATTACATGCAGCCATACAAATCAATGGCTTTCCATGTATTACAAGAACTGACTGTATCTGCAGGAGTGAGAACCACTGCTTGCTAGCAGCTCTCTACTCTGTTGCTATTCTGGGGGGATATTCCCTCTATATGATGTTCATGTACCATAATTGGGCAAATAATGTAGAAAGGAGATTATAATAATAATCTTTATATAGTGGCAACATATTCCATAGCACTTTACAATATGGGATTTCATGTACAAACAGAGTCATAAATAACATAGCAGCAAGCAGGTCGACAATTAAAACAAGAAGAATGAGAGCCCTGCTTGCAAGAGCTTACAATCTATGAGGAGATGGAGGTGAAACGAAACGTAGCAGTGCTTGTTTTGTCCAATGGTCCGAGTAGATATAAGGCTACATGAGCCAGTTACCAACCAAGATTTCAATGTGAAAAAAAAAGTTTAAAAAAAAAGCCAAAAGTGATGTTGCCATTTGTCAGGTTGTTACTGCATTTTGTTTAACTGCATTTTGTTTGTTTTTAAACTAATGGCTGGCATAAGAAGCAATGCTCCCTGGGAAAAAGGGTTTGCAAATGAGCTCTCCTCCAAAAGGAAGAAAACTCTCTCTCTAAAGCCATGTAAAGCTAGCTGCTCTGTAAGTCAGTGTCCGACCCATTAAAAAGCTTTCAAATGGATAAGAAGTTTAGCCAAGCCAGCGTTTCCTCCAAAAGGTAGAGACACGTCTGCAGACAGCTGTTTTGGGTTTCTTTTCCCTCATCAGTACTGAGAGCAAGAACCCCAAAACAACTGTCTACAAACGGTTGTCTCTTCCTGTTGGTGGATACTCCAGCTTGTCTCTTAATGGCTTGGACTTTGATTTGACTAGATAGCTTTAGTGGAGAGCTAATGTGCTTAGGAAAAGCTGGGTGACAACCAATATAACTACAATGACATCGCTTATTGGCGTTGTCATCCATCTAAGACAGGGATCAGCAACCTCCGGCACTCCAGCTGTTCTGAAACTACAACTCCCAGAATTCTACTTTCACTTCCATGGTAGTTACAAGACCAGTCAAGTATGTTTGCATGCTGGGAGTTGTGGTTTCACAGCAGCTGGAGTGCCGAAGGTTGCTGATCCCTGATCTAAGACATTAATTTTTTTTAGGAGAAAACAAAACCAGTGCTTCAGTCATATCCTTACTAGAAGCTTCCAAGCTGCATACATGGAATCAAGGATATAAAATGTGGGTATATAAGCAGGAGTCTGTATGTGGGATTTTCATGCACACACCTATACATACACATATTTAAATGCATGTGAATGCATATATCTCCCAGTCACAGATAGTGCCATCATAATAAAACCCCAGTAAAACACTAAAGAAACAGCCACAGTGCCTCCATATTGGTGTCAGCAACGTTACCCTTGTATCAGCAACAGCCACAGTGCCTCTATATTGGTATTACCCTCATATCATCAACAGCCACAGTGCCTCTATATTGGTATTACCCTCATATCATCAACAGCCACAGTGCCTTCATATCAGTACCAGATTTTGATGTGTCAGCAGCTCAAATCTAACCATCTGGAATGCCGCCGTCTAAGGGCAAATTATTTTTATAGGACCTGGAGAACAAAGGTTTTAGTGAGGTGCATACATTATGTATTATTAATTATCTGAACAGACAAGAGTCAGGAAATCTGCATAAATCAAATGTATAAAGGAAAAAACAGTGCAGCAGCACTCTGCAAACACAAATAATGTACAATAATGCCATAGTTATATAAAACATTTTGGTACTAGTACTATGCTTATTTTGCAAAATTGAGAATCTTGGCAAATCATTTTGTACAAAATATTTGAGCCCATCTGCCATACGTCAAGGCGTTCTCTTTCAGACGGGAACCTAGTGCTAATTTCTACCTGTTATGTGCCATAATGGCCACCATAAAACTCAGGGAGTGCTGGTTCCTCGTGCATGCTGGGTCCACTCTGCCTTTGCCATTTTAGGTGCCTTAAAGGCCACCATTGAATCCAGGAATGCAGGTACCAACATGCATGCTGAGCCCACTCCATACCTCTCCTGGTGCTTCACAGCTTCCAATAAATATACTGAGAGTAGGACACAGTTTTATACTTACTCTGATTAAAATCAGCCTATAATGCAGACAGGCTTATCAGGAGTGCAAGACTGGCTGGAGTAGCCACACCTCCAGATCAGTATAACTGCAAAAAAAGGGGGTCAGTATTTGTGTTTGCAGAGTGCTGCTGCACTGTTTTTTCCTTTGTGTCTCTAGCCATGGCAGCGTGCACCTGCACTTTGGATGTGCTGACTGACCCCCTTTTTTTTGCAGTTATACTGATCTGGAGGTGTGGCTACTCCAGCCAGTCTTGCACTCCTGATAAGCCTGTCTGCATTATAGGCTGATTTTAATCAGAGTAAGTATAAAACTGTGTCCTGCTCTCAGTATATTTATTGGAAGCTGTGAAGCACCAGGAGAGGTATGGAGTGGGCTCAGCATGCATGTTGGTACCTGCATTCCTGGATTCAATGGAGGCCTTTAAGGCACCTAAAATGGCAAAGGCAGAGTGGACCCAGCATGCATGAGGAACCAGCACTCCCTGAGTTTTATGGTGGCCATTATGGCACATAACAGGTAGAAATTAGCGCTAGGTTCCCGTCTGAAAGAGAACGCCTTGACGTATGGCAGACGGGCTCAAATATTTTGTACAAAATGATTTGCCATGATTCTCAATTTTGCAAAATAAGCATAATACTAGTACCAAAATGTTTTATATAACTATGGCATTATTGTACATTATTTGTGTTTGCAGAGTGCTGCTGCGCTGTTTTTTTCCTTTGTGTCTCTAGCCATGGCAGCGTGCACCTGCACTTTGGATGTGCTGACTGACCCCCTTTTTTTGCAGTTAAATCAAATGTATGTTATATGACTTGACACCTGATAAAATCACATAGTTGTAAAAAAAAAAAAAAATTTAAATAAAAGTGGTGGAGACACTTGACAAATATAACATTGAAACAGAACGCCATGTTTATCAGTACAATCCCACCAGAGGACTAGCCCAGAGGATCTGGAAAGTTGGACATATAGGAAAATGTAGCTCTGACCTTTGAGGTAAGCTAAGTCCATAATGGCTCAACAGACCATTGAATATAATATATAGATAAAATATGGGAACCAGAATGCAGAGGCAAAAGAAAGTGAGGCAGTGACTTTACACAATGAGGAGTCATACTCTTATACATCCAGCAGATGGCTCTCCTCCTTTAGGTCTTCACAAGAGCAGGAAGCTGCAGAATGAAAGATAATTATCGGATCCACTGTAAAATAAAGTAGTGGTCATGTAGAAAATATCTTTCCCAAATTTCCACATCATGCAAAGTTGTCAGACATAACTACATTGAAAAGTATAGTGTTAGGGCTGACCACCATATTTAGGCTAGGGTCACATATATTAGTTGTCCCTGGTCAGCTATTTATTGACATATGTACAGTGCACTTCAGTACACAGATCTGGTGTGTATACACTGATAGCACTAGACAGAAAACTGAGCATGCAGCATTTTTCTTTCCAGCGCCATTTACCATCCGGCATCCCACCTGATGTTCCAGATGTATGTGCACAATCCTATAGAAAACTATGGGATCAGTTCTGGACTGGTTAGCTGAACCTATGTGTAGGGGGCCTTATAAAGTAACTGCTGCCCTTTTTCCAAGACGTCTGAATGTGCCAGATAGCAAGTGGAAAGAGCGTCAAAGAAGTCTAATTATAAGTTTATTTCCAGCACTTTCCTAAGGCCCTCATCACATATGTACAGTATGGTGATTACATTTTGTTTCCCTCCAGCGTGCTACAGAAACACCACTGGAAGCCTACTGGCAGGACTGGTCCCATGCTATTCTATGGGAGCAGTTTTGGCATCCATTGTATGAGGTATTGCAATTCAAAGAAATATCAGTTGTGTTTGGCCAGTTAACAGAGCCAGACACAACAGATATATCTGTATAAGCTCTTAGTACATAGGTCCGGTGTTTATAGACTGATGGCGCCAGACGGAAAACCATACCCACCCTAGCTAGTCCAATCAGCCCCGCTCCCTGTTGATGAACCTGTCACACGCTGCACTGGGGTTGCGACAAAAGATGAGGCATTTTTAAAGGGGGCACCAGTTCTGATAGGGTAGGCTCTTTACACATCTACTGTATGACAGTACACGGTAGGCTCTGTACAAATCTACTGTATGACAGTACAGGGTAGGCTCTGTACACATCTACTGTATGACAGTACAGGGTAGGCTCTGTACACATCTACTGTATGACAATACAGGATAGGCTCTGTAACAATCTACTGTACGAGAGTACAGGATAGGCTCTGTACACATCTACTGTATGAGAGTACAGGGTAGGCTCTGTACACATCTACTGTATGACAATACAGGGTAGGCTCTGTACACATCTACTGTATGAGAGTACAGGATAGGCTCTGTACACATCTACTGTATGACAATACAGGATAGGCTCTGTACACATCTACTGTATGACAGTACAGGGTAGGCTCTGTACACAGCTACTGTATAACAGTACAAGGTAAGCTCTGTACAAATCTACTATATGACAGTACAGGGTAGGCTCTGTACACATCTACTGTATGACAATACAGGATAGGCTCTGTACAAATCTACTGTATAACAGTACAGGGTAGGCTCTGTACAAATCTACTGTATGACAATACAGGATAGGCTCTGTACACATCTACTGTATAACAGTACAGGGTAGGCTCTGTACAAATCTACTGTATGAGAGTACAGGATAGGCTCTGTACACATCTACTGTATGAGAGTACAGGGTAGGCTCTGTACATATCTACTGTATAACAGTACAGGGTAGGCTCTGTACACATCTACTGTATGACAGTACAGGATAGGTTCTGTACACATCTACTGTATGAGAGTACAGGGTAGGCTCTGTACATATCTACTGTATAACAGTACAGGGTAGGCTCTGTACACATCTACTGTATGACAATACAGGATAGGTTCTGTACACATCTACTGTATGACAGTACAGGGTAGGCTCTGTACAAATCTACTGTATGACAGTACATGGTAGGCGCTGTACAAATCTACTGTATGACAGTACAGGGTAGGCTCTGTACACATCTACTGTATGACAGTACAGGGTAGGCTCTGTACACATCTACTGTATGACAATACAGGTTAGGCTCTGTACACATCTACTGTATGACAGTACAGGGTAGGCTCTGTACACATCTACTGTATGACAATACAGGGTAGGCTCTGTACACATCTACCGTATGACAATACAGGGTAGGCTCTGTACACATCTACTGTATGACAGTACAGGGTAGGCTCTGTACACATCTACTGTATGACAATACAGGATAGGCTCTGTACACATCTACTGTATGACAGTACAGGGTAGGCTCTGTACACATCTACTGTATAACAGTACAGGGTAAGCTCTGTACAAATCTACTATATGACAGTACAGGGTAGGCTCTGTATACATCTACTGTATGACAATACAGGATAGGCTCTGTACACATCTACTGTATAACAGTACAGGGTAGGCTCTGTACAAATCTACTGTATGAGAGTACAGGGTAGGCTCTGTACAAATCTACTGTATGATAGTACAGGGTAGGCTCTGTACACATCTACTGTATGACAGTACAGGATAGGTTCTGTACACATCTACTGTATGACAGTACAGGGTAGGCTCTGTACAAATCTACTGTATGACAGTACATGGTAGGCGCTGTACAAATCTACTGTATGACAGTACAGGGTAGGCTCTGTACACATCTACTGTATGACAGTACAGGGTAGGCTCTGTACACATCTACTGTATGACAATACAGGATAGGCTCTGTACACATCTACTGTATGAGAGTACAGGGTAGGCTCTGTACATATCTACTGTATAACAGTACAGGGTAGTCTCTTTTCACATCTACTGTATGACAGTACAGGGTAGGCTCTGTACAAATCTACTGTATGAGAGTACAGGATAGGCTCTGTACACATCTACTGTATGAGAGTACAGGGTAGGCTCTGTACACATCTACTGTATGACAGTACAGGATAGGTTCTGTACACATCTACTGTATGACAGTACAGGGTAGGCTCTGTACAAATCTACTGTATGACAGTACATGGTAGGCGCTGTACAAATCTACTGTATGACAGTACAGGGTAGGCTCTGTACACATCTACTGTATGACAGTACAGGGTAGGCTCTGTACACATCTACTGTATGACAATACAGGTTAGGCTCTGTACACATCTACTGTATGAGAGTACAGGATAGGCTCTGTACACATCTACTGTATAACAGTACAGGATAGGCTCTGTACACATCTACTGTATAACAGTACAGGGTAGGCTCTGTACACATCTACTGGATGACAGTACAGGGTAGGCTCTGTACACATCTACTGGATGACAATACAGGATAGGCTCTGTACACATCTACTGTATGAGAGTACAGGGTAGGCTCTGTACATATCTACTGTATAACAGTACAGGGTAGTCTCTTTTCACATCTACTGTATGACAGTACAGGGTAGGCTCTGTACACATCTACTGTATGACAGTACAGGGTAGGCTCTGTACAAATTTACTGTATGATAGTACAGGGTAGGCTCTGTACACATCTACTGTATGACAGTACAGGATAGGCTCTGTACACATCTACTGTATGACAGTACAGGATAGGCTCTGTACACATCTACTGTATGACAGTACAGGATAGGCTCTGTACATATCTACTGTATGACAATACAGGGTAGGCTCTGTTCACATCTACTGTATGACAGTACAGGGTAGGCTCTGTACAAATCTGTATGACAGTACAGGGTAGGCTCTGTACACATCTACTGTATGACAGTACAGGGTAGGCTCTGTACACATCTACTGGATGACAATACAGGATAGGCTCTGTACACATCTACTGTATGAGAGTACAGGGTAGGCTCTGTACATATCTACTGTATAACAGTACAGGGTAGTCTCTTTTCACATCTACTGTATGACAGTACAGGGTAGGCTCTGTACACATCTACTGTATGACAGTACAGGGTAGGCTCTGTACACATCTACTGGATGACAATACAGGATAGGCTCTGTACACATCTACTGTATGAGAGTACAGGGTAGGCTCTGTACATATCTACTGTATAACAGTACAGGGTAGTCTCTTTTCACATCTACTGTATGACAGTACAGGGTAGGCTCTGTACACATCTACTGTATGACAGTACAGGGTAGGCTCTGTACAAATCTACTGTATGATAGTACAGGGTAGGCTCTGTACACATCTACTGTATGACAGTACAGGATAGGCTCTGTACACATCTACTGTATGACAGTACAGGATAGGCTCTGTACACATCTACTGTATGACAGTACAGGATAGGCTCTGTACATATCTACTGTATGACAATACAGGGTAGGCTCTGTTCACATCTACTGTATGACAGTACAGGGTAGGCTCTGTACAAATCTGTATGACAGTACAGGGTAGGCTCTGTACACATCTACTGTATGACAGTACAGGGTAGGCTCTGTACACATCTACTGGATGACAATACAGGATAGGCTCTGTACACATCTACTGTATGAGAGTACAGGGTAGGCTCTGTACATATCTACTGTATAACAGTACAGGGTAGTCTCTTTTCACATCTACTGTATGACAGTACAGGGTAGGCTCTGTACAAATCTGTATAACAGTACAGGGTAGGCTCTGTTCACATCTACTGTATGACAGTACAGGGTAGGCTCTGTACAAATCTGTATGACAATACAGGGTAGGCTCTGTTCACATCTACTGTATGACAGTACAGGGTAGGCTCTCTTCACATCTACTGTATGACAGCACAGAGTAGGCTCTGTTTTACATCTATTATATGTCAGTACTATATTCACATCTACTGTATCACAGTGCAGGATAGGCTCTGTTCATATCTCTATATGACAGTACGCTGATTTCATTCATCTATTGCAATGCGACTTTTCAGCCCAGTCTCAGGGATTTTCAGGACTTGCCCCTTAAAGGGGATGTCTGGGTTCAGAGCTGAACCCGGACATATCCCCTTCTTCTCCCATCCAGCCCCCCTGACATGAGCATCGGAGAATTTCATGCTCCGTTGCTCTCCCTTGACCTCCAGTCTGTGTTTACATGGCTGCAGTGCTGAAGTAGTCATTTACTGAACATGACCTCTGCGGTCATCACTGGCCTCATTAGTCTTGTAAAGAAAAAAAGGAGATTTCAGTCAGCACATCCCAGAGTGTAGGTGCTGGTTGCTATGGCTAAATACATGTCAAAGGAAAATACATAAATTGCAGCCGCACACCGCTACCAGATAAAGCACAAAATGCTATAGTGATATAGTATTCCAAAGCTCATGCTATGCTTGTATAATAAATTAGAGACTCTTGGCAAATACATTTTGTACAAAATTATCTGAGCCCATTCACCACAGTCAAGGTGGTCTCTGCAGAATGGGAACCTAACATTTTGTCCTACCTGTTACGTGCCAGTTACATGCATGTTAGTGTCTGCACTCCTGAACTAGGGGAGGCCTTTGTAGTACCAGAAATGGCGAAAGGCAAGTGGACATTACATGCATGTGGAACAAAACATCCCCTGATTATATGGAAGCCAAGACTGGCACGTAACAGGTAGGACAAAATGTTAGGTTGCCATTCTGCAGAGACCACCTTGACTGTGGTGAATGGGCTCAGATAATTTTGTACAAAATGTATTTGCCAAGAGTCTCTAATTTATTATACAAGCATAGCATGAGCTTTGGAATACTATATCACTATAGCATTTTGTGCTTTATCTGGTAGCGGTGTGCGGCTGCAATTTATGTATTCTCATTAGTCTTGTATTGTATACTGCTTGTATAAGGCCAGTGATTGGCTGCACTGGTCACATGACGTGTCCGCTATGTCACTACTGTAGATGCGTAAACACAGACCTAAAGTGAGGACTAGAGTAGTAATTTGGAGATTACAGCTTTTAGGGTGCTTTTCAAGTAAGTTGGACAATTTCTCTAAATTCAGTGGAATCAATGAAGTGCTGCAATTAGATACTAGATAGATAGGCAGACAGAGCCAGGCTGATAGATGGATAGATAGATAGAAAGCAGAAATCTGGCAGCACTACATCCAATTTAAACAAAAAAGGGGTGCACGCCCGAAGGTGATCCGAATCATTTGATTTATTCATTGAATAATCATTTGCATATGAAGTATACAGGTGCAATCATGTTTTGTAATGCATATTAATCATGGTATTATGTGATTTGGTGTACTCACTGTATTATGTATAGGGATATGATAATTATGTGCACAATTGTATGAATACATTTTGATGTACTATGACACTATGCACTTTTTATGGCACTTTTAGCACTTTATTTTAGTTTTTTATGTTTAGTTATGTATATTGATTCATGATTTATTGCACATGCACTTTGTATATATCTGATCTGTTCACTTGTATAACTGCTTGAGAAAGGCTCTAGTGCTAAGCCGAAACGTTGCGTATCCACATGGGTGAATAAAAGCATTTTTTTCATTTTTCATTAATTTTGGAGTGCTGCCTTTTTGCTATTTAGATAGATACAGTGGGGAAAAAAAAGTATTTAGTCAGCCACCAATTGTGCAAGTTCTCCCACTTAAAAAGATGAGAGAGGCCTGTAATTGACATCATAGGTAGACCTCAACTATGAGACACAAAATGAGAAAATAAATCCAGAAAAATCACATTGTTTGATTTTTAAAGAATTTCTTAGCAAATTATGGTGGAAAATAAGTATTTGGTCAATAACAAAAGTTCATCTCAATACTTTGTTATATATCCTTTGTTGGCAATGACAGAGGTCAAACGTTTTCTGTAAGTCTTCACAAGGTTGGCACACACTGTTGCTGGTATGTTGGCCCATTCCTCCATGCAGATCTCCTCTAGAGCAGTGATGTTTTGGGCCTGTCGCTGGGCAACACGGCAAATGTTTTCTATGGAGTTGAGATCTGGAGACTGGCTAGGCCACTCCAGAACCTTGAAATGCTTCTTACGAAGCCACTCCTTCGTTGCCCTGGCGGTGTGCTTGGGATCATTGTCATGCTGAAAGACCCAGCCACGTTTCATCTTCAATGCCTTTGCTAATGGAAGGAGGTTTGCACTCAAAATCTCACGATACATGGCCCCATTCATTCTTTCATGTACACGGATCAGTCGTCCTTGTCCCTTTGCAGAGAAACAGCCCCAAAGCATGATGTTGCCACCCCATGCTTCACAGTAGGTATGATGTTCTTTGGATGCAACTCAGCATTCACTCTCCTCCAAACATGACAAGTTGTGTTTCTACCAAACAGTTCTACTTTGGTTTCATCTGACCATATGACATTCTCCCAATACTCTTCTGGAACATCCAAATGCTCTCTAGCAAACTTCAGACATGCCTGGATATGTACTGGCTTAAGCAGGGGGGCACATCTGGCACTGTAGGATCTGAGTCCCTGGCGGTGTAATGTGTTACTGACGGTAGCCTTTGTTATGTTGGTCCCAGCTTTCTGCAAGTTATTCACTAGGGATTTTTGCTCACAGTTCTTGTGATCATTTTGACCCCACGGGGTGAGATCTTGCGTGGAGCCCCTGATCGATGGAGATTATCAGTGGTCTTGTATGTCTTCCATTTTCTAATTATTGCTCCCATAGTTGATTTCTTCACACCAAGCTGCTTGCCTATTGCAGATTCAGTCTTCCCAGCCTGGTGCAGGTCTACAATTTTGTTTCTGGTGTCCTTTGACAGCTCTTTGGTCTTCACCATAGTGGAGTTTGGAGTGTGACTGTTTGAGGTTGTGGACAGGTGTCTTTTATACTGATAAGTTCAAACAGGTGCCATTACTACAGGTAATGAGTGGAGGACAGAGGAGCTCCTTAAAGAAGAAGTTATAGGTCTGTGAGAGACAGAAATCTTGCTTGTTTGTAGGTAACCAAATACATATTTTTCACCATAATTTGCAAATAAATTCTTTAAAAATCAGACAATGTGATTTTCTGGATTTGTTTTCTCATTTTGTCTCTCATAGTTGAGGTCTACCTATGATGTCAATTACAGGCCTCTCTCATCTTTTTAAGTGGGAGAACTTGCACAATTGGTGGCTGACTAAATACTTTTTTCCCCACTGTAGATAGATAATAGATAGATAAATACAGAAAAAGAGCAGCACAGTAAAGAAAAAAGAATGCAAGATAAGTGCAAGTCCTCTACAGGTGTTTGGCCAGAGGCCCTTATAGAAGATGAAAAAAATGCAAACGCGCTCACAAAAATGCAGGAAGAGAACACGCTTAGGGCTCATGCATACGAGTGTGTGTCCTGTGCCTGTGGTGCGGAACACAAATAGTGGTCCGCAATGCATGGGTACCAGTCGAGTGCACGCCGTTTGTGGATGCAGACCCATTCACTCGATCCGCCAGATACATTCCACACCGCAAAAAAATAGAGCATTCAAGTCAATGAGTCCACATCCGTGATACGGAGTGCATGTGGCCGGTTCCTGTATATTGCAGAAGAACATGTAAACAAGCCTGATGCATTTTGGAAACAAGTCCCATGGATGAATGAGGTTACATTAGAACTATTTGGCCACAATAGACAGCACCTCTGAGATGAGCATCAGAACATTTCATGCTCCAATGCTCTCCCTTGCCCTGTGCTGAATCACTTTTTCTGCAGATCCAGTGATGTACCAGGTTTTTGCAAGGCGGAGGCTTCCGCTTAGCAGTGAGTCTGGTGATGTCAACGAAACTATTGGACGGGCTTTAGCGCTGCTGTAGCCTGTAAAACAGCTAGGGCAGCGCTAAAGCCCACCCATTAGTGTCGGTGATGTCACCGGGAACACTGTTAGGCAGGAGCCTCCACCTAGCAGTGTAAACATGTAAACAAAAAAGCTCCGATGCTCATCTAGGAGGGTCTGCCTGGATAAAAAAGAGGATGTCCAGGTTTATCTCTGAACCCAGACAACCCCTTCAAGCATGGGGTGGATCAATCATGTTTTGGGTTTATGTTGCAGCCAATGGCACAGGAACATTTCACAGGTAGAGGGATGAATGGATTCAATAAAATTCCAGCAAATTCTGGAGGCAATCATAACACCAACTGTAAAAAAAAAAAAAAGCTGAAGTTGATAATAGGATGGCTTCCACCAATGAATAATCAGGGGCGGATTGGCCACAGACTCTACAGGAAAATTTCCCTGTGGTCCGATGTCCAGGGGCCACCTGGGCCCTCCTCATGACTTCTGACCAGGTATATAACAATCTCTTTTTTGTTATTTTGAAAATGTAAAAGATGAAAATAAAACTATAATGTGTCATCTTGAACTTGCTTGCTAATGTGTCAACTTTAATTATGCTTTTTTGGAATCATTTCATCTACAACTTGCTTAAAGGGGTTCTCCGGGAATTAAGAAAATGAAAATAGTTAAATATTAAGTTATTATAAATATATTCTCAAATACCTTTCATTAGTTATAATGACTCGTTCATCAGTAGAAACAAAATGGCCACTGTCCTCGTAGTACACACAGAACCTGTCCTAATCACACAGGAAGACAAGTTACTTCACAACACTTAGGTGAAGAGCTGCCTCATCCTCCTCTCTGCTTGTCAGGGGTTATGATCCTGAATACAGCTGATAAGATCTTCAGCCAAATCTCTGTAGGAATATAGTTCATGAGCAGATGTGGCTAATGAGCAGCAGCTCTTGTATGCAGTCTCCATTACCACAGTCTGTCCTGTCTGTCCTCTCTGTACTTCATGTCTTCTCATGAACGCCACTCCTACAGAGATTCAGCTGAAGATCTTATCATCTGTACTCAGGATCATAATCCCTGACAAGAAGAGCAGAGAGGAGGATGAGGCAGCTCATTAGCATAGTGTCCTGAAGTAACTTGTCCTCCTGTGTGATTAGGACAGGTTTTGTGTGTACTAATAGGACGGCGGTCATTTTATTTATCCTAATGATTGCTCCCTAGACAAAATGAGCCATTATAACTAATGAATTGTATTTGGAAATATATTTATAATAAAGTAATATTTATGGATTTTTATTTTCTTAATTCCCGGAGAACCCCTTTAACTGTTCACAGTAACAGTAATTGTGATTAAGGGTGCCCTAACTTTTGCATGCCACTGTAGTTATAAGATGGATAGCTAGATAGATTGATATGAGATGGATATGAAATAGATAGATTATAGATAATACATAGATAGATAGATAGATATACAGTGGGGAAAATAAGTATAAGACAGAATCTAACAAAGAAATCCAGAAAATCACATTGTATGATTTTTAAATAATTTATTTGATCATCTACCAACCAGCAAAAATTCTGGCTCACATAGATCTGTTGGTTTTTCTTTAAAGGGTTATTCTCATCTTAGACAATAGGGGCATATCGCTAAGATATGCCCCCATTGTCTTATAGGTGTGGGTCCCACCGCTGGGACCTGCACCTATATAGAGAACGGAGCACCCAAAGTAAAGGAGGACGCACTGCGCATGCGCAGCCGCCCTCCATTCATTTCTATCGGGCCGGCGAAAATAGCCAAGCACTGGCTCGACTATTTCCGTCGGCTACATAGAAATGAATGGGAGTGGTGGCCGCGCATGCACGGTGCGCTCCCATTCGTTTCTATGGGAGCAGCGGGGGAGGTGTGCCTGGTGGTGGCCAGACCCCAGGAAACCTAGGGGTCCTCCAGGTGCAGTGCTCCCCCCTCCGATCTCGATATAGGTGCGGGTCCAACCGCTGGG
The DNA here is from genome assembly GCA_900303285.1 of Rhinella marina. NCBI lineage: Eukaryota > Metazoa > Chordata > Amphibia > Anura > Bufonidae > Rhinella > Rhinella marina. The sequence continues at coordinate 411,893 of ONZH01019684.1, read as the reverse complement.
GGCATATCCAAGCGATATGCCCCCATTGTCTAAGATGATAATACCCCTTTAAGAAGCCCTCCTACTCTGCACATGTCCAGGCCCATTTGAAGTTCGCCAATGACGATCTGGATGATCCAGAGGAGGCATGGGAGAAGATCATGTGGTCAGATGAGACCAAAATAGAACTTTTTGGTATCAACTCCACTCGCCGTGTTTGGAGGAAGAAGAAGGATGAGTACAAACCCAAGAACACCGTCCCAACCGTGAAGCATGGGGGTGAAAACATCATACTTTAGGGGGTGCTTTTCTGCAAAGGGGACAGGACGACTGCATCGTATTGAATGGAGGATGGATTGGGCCATGTATTACAGGATTTTGGCCAACAACCTCCTTCCCTTTGTAAGAGCATTGAAGATGGGTCATGGCTGTGTCTTCCAGCATGACAATCACCTGAAACACACAGCCAGGGCAACTAAGGAGTGGCTCTGTAAGGGCTCATGCACACGAACGTGTGCCGGCCATGCCCGTGCTGCGGGCCGCAAACTGCAGTCCACAATGCATGGGCACTGGCCATGAGGCCACCGCATGTGGATCGCGGACCCATTCACTTGAATGGGGTCCGCGATCCGCATCCGAGGGTTCATGCCGCAAAAAAGTAGTGCTTGTGCTACTTTTTTGCGGTGTGGAGGCATGGCCAGAAACACCACGGAAGCACACCGTAGTGGTTCCTTGGTGTTCCGATCCGTGCCTCCGCTCCGCATCTCCCGGATCGCGGACCCATTGAAGTGAATGGGTCCGCGATCCGTGATGTGGGCTGCACATGGCCGGTGCCCGTTTACTGTGGACCCGCCGTATGTGGCCCACAGCAAGGGCATGGCCGGCACACGTTCGTGTGCATGAGCCCTAAGAAGCATTTCAAGGCCCTGGAGTGGCCTGGCCAATCTCCAGACCTGAACCCAATTGAAAATCTTTGGAGGCAGCTGAAACAATGTAACCCAGTGACAGCCCCAAAACCTGAAAGATCTGGAGAAGATCTGTATGGAGGAGTGGGTGAAAATTCCTGCTGCAGCATGTGCAAACTTGGTCATGAACTACAGGAAACTGCTGACCACTGTAATTGCAAACAAAAGTTTGTGCCAAATATTAAGCTCTGGTTTTCTATTGTATCAAATACTTATTTCATGCAATAAAATGCAAATTAATTATTTAAAAATCATACAATGTAATTTTCGGGATTTTTTTTTTTATTCTGTCTCTCACAGAATCGGACCTACCTAAAAAAAAGTCCCCAGGTCAAAAAGAGGGACATTTAAGGATCAAAGAGGGACTTGGGTCAAAAGAGGGACTGTGGCTGCAAAAGGTCTGCCCAATGTCTTCAGCCATTAGGAGGCTGTTCCTGGAGCTGGGCGCTCAGTGATGGAGCAGTGGATACACACAGGCACCTCTGCCAGACATTACATGAATATGAGGAGGACCATTCAGTGTATGTCCAGCCAGTAATGCAGTTTCTGTATGGTATCTGCCCAGACATGGTGGGCAGATACACTATGAAGAATGTCCATAACCACCCCTTTTCTGCTCAGCAGTGGTCCCTGCCGTGCCCAGGAGCCATGCTGCTAGAGCCCCGCCCCCTCACCGCCCGCCTCCGCCTCAGTCATCCCAGAGCCCGGGGCCGTGCTCGTGACGTCATGCAGCGTGCGTGGGGCACTCCAGTCTCCAGAGCTGGCAGCTGGGAGCAGGATCCTGCAGCTCGGGCTCCCTGTCCTGCTGCCTCCAGCATCCTCCTCCTCATCCTATGGTGGACCTCATCCTGCCCTACCCGCTCCTGGCTGCCATGGGGGATCAGCCCAAGAGTAAGTTCACTGGTCGGCGCAAACTTTCTTCTCTCTAGTCAGTGAGGGGTCCCAGCCATCTCAGCAGCAGGAGTCCTGTCATCTTCTACTATCACTCTGCTTCTTCTATTTCATGATATACACATGGATGGGTAGATAGATATGACATAGATATTAGATAGATAATAGATATGAGTTAGACGGAAAAGTAGATAAATATGAGATAGAAAATAGATATTGCTGAAGAAAACAGGAGACAATTTTATATGGAAAATAGTGGAATCTAGTGTCTGTATAGATAGATAATAGATGAATAGATAGATATGAGATATATAGATGAGATAGGATATATTAGATGGATAATAGATAGACTACAAGATATAAAGATATATTAGATCATAGATAATAAATACACCAATATATTAGTTTATATATAAAACATTAGCTACATAAGAGATGGATAAATAGTGGCGGGATGATGGATCTGTGCTGTGTATGGATGATGATAGCTATAGGTGGCTGGCAGAGTTGGTGGATGTGCTGGGTATCACCCTTGTACTAGTAATGTATGGATGATGGGCGCTATAGGTGTCTGGCACAGTTGGTGGATGTCCTGGCGCTGGCCCCTGTACTAGTGGTGTATGGATGATGATAGCTGGCACAGATGGTGGATGTGCTGGGTATGACCCCTGTACTAGTAGTGAAAGGATGATGTATGGATGCTGATAGCTGGTGGTCGGTGTGCGGGGCTGTCCCTGCAATGTGTGCGGTGCTGTGACAGTCGCACTGACAGCTGTCGTGTCCCCGGCAGAGAAGCCAGGCCTGGCGGTGTGTGTGGGCTGCGGGAGTCACATCCTGGACCAGTATATCCTGCGGGTGTCCCCGGATCTGGAGTGGCACGCTGCCTGCCTGAAGTGTGCGGAGTGCAGCCAGTACCTGGACGAGAACTGCACCTGCTTCGTGCGGGACGGCAAGACCTACTGCAAGCGGGACTACATCAGGTGCGTGATCGACTGCTACTCTCATCATCAGGAGGTAGGATGGGAGTCATCACCTTCTGTCTCTGGAGCTTGTCATGTGCATGGGGCTGATCACTTTATATAGGTACAAATATGTATGGAAATGTGGCTGTATCTGTGACTGCTGGAAAGAGCTAAATAAATAAATAAATAAATAAATAAATACATATATATTGTATATAATTTATATGTTACATGTGATGCTGGCCTTCATACATGGGCAGCAGGGTGTAATATGATGTGATGTGGCCGCACTGTATAGATCAGTCATATTTCCCTGTACTTACTGTGCAGATATTTTCATCCAGTGCTTGGAATAATTGATGGGGCTGTGACAATGCTGTGTTCTCCAGCGCTGACTGTACAGGCAGAATCTGCTGGTAACCCCACACTGGTGCCTGTAACATTATATACACTGAAGATACCTGTAATATATCATGTCCAGTGCTCCCAGCAGGCGGCTACTGGGATCAGGACAGTCCTGATGGCGCTGCTTTTTTATTCGAAATATATTCCCTTTTGCCTGTATTGCTCATTTTGTTCTAAATAACACAGTTATTATAGGCCCAGCTACAAATACAGTCTGGAAATGAATAATAATAATAATAATAATAATAATAATAATAATATGTTATTGTTATTATTCTTATTATCATTATTATTTTATTACTACTACGTATCGGTTTTTATTACATGTGTATCACTTAATCTAGGCCCTCCTCAACTGAATTTTTGTGCAATCTAGATTTCAGAATGCAAATTTATATAAAATGTGCAAACATCTAGAGAGGCTTTGTTGTATACGTTATACAGTATGTTACTGCATTGTTTGAATTATTTTATCCTGTGTCTGTATGGCACACATGGAGCACAGGGAGCAGGCAGCCTTTCCAGAGGATTTCCATATTTAGTGGCTGCCATGTGAATAGAGTTCTAGCAGAAGGGAGGGAAAACGCCTGAAGTTTAAGGAACAAGAGGATTGCACTTGAAATATGATGTTTACAATAAATGAAGACTAGAAAAAAGGAGACATCTGAATAATAGCAATAATATGTAAGAATATCAGTGAAAAGAGATGGACATAAGGGTGTCATATGTGCTCGGTGTCATATTTTATGTCAGGTTTCACTTTGTGTATTAGGAGATCACAGGAATGAAGGAGGTTATTAAATGCCATCTGAACATAACGGGACATAACGCGGCATGCAGGGAATTATTCTGTAACCTTGGAGCCCAGACAAATCTGTGTGCACATTATAGAGACACGTGGGAAATATGGGGTGTGTGTGTGTGTATATATATATATATATATATATATATATATATATATACTGTATTTACTGTATACCTTCGGGAATAAAGCTTAATATTCTCTGAAGGGTGCAGGGTTCTTTTTTCTCAGAAATTATAGAAAACACAGATAGATGGATGATAGATAATAGATGGATAGATATATAAATAGATAATTATGATGATAATAGATAGATAATAGATAAAGAAAAGATAGGTAATATATATTTATGATGATATTAGATAGGTAATACACAGATAAAGAATAGATAGATAAAAAATGATAGATCTATCGATCGATAGATGTATGATAGATTGATATGAAATAGATAGATTAGATAATAGACAGCAAGATAGATAGATAATAGATAAATAATAGATAAATAATAGACTCTTAAATAAGAGGTAATAGGTGATGACAGATAGATAGATAGATAGATAGATAGATAGATAGAGAAATAGATAGGTATGAAATAGATACATAGATAGATAGGTTATATTGTGAGCTCCACTGGGAACAGTTATGATAATGTTGAAACGCGCTGCACAATATGTTGGCTATATATATATATATATACATACTATTTATTTCGTTATGTTTTCTGTGTAAGGAATCATTATTCAGATGCTGTCGGTGGCATGAATTACATATTATGGCATAAATCCAGGTTCCTGCAGTGTCAGTGGTTTGTCCCTTCTGGGACCTATAGCTGTAGTAGGAGGATTAAATCGAGGCTTAGGTGACAAGTGATGATTACCTGGGGGGTGGGTGGGGGTATAACACATGAAATATACAAAATATTCTGTTCATCTAAAGTATAAGTTATGCCGAAAAAGTCTAAAAATCCCCATAAAAAAGGTCGGAAGTAATGTCATTTGATATGAGCTGTCAGCGTTCATGTAAGCTAGCATATCAGTGTATCATGTTTGGATTACATTTTTGCTGGACAATATTGATGGGTTTATATCTGATCAGATGAATTACAGCACAAAACAAATATAAGTCCCAGGAAATCGCAGAGCAGTTCAGATAGTAAATTACCGCACACACTACATTCTATGAATTTCCTCTTCCTTCAGATTTCACTCCAATGCCTCTTATTTTCCTGTTCTTCTAATACTGATTGATCTCTGTCCCATCTCATAAGTATGATGCATCGTGGATGTATGAGATGAATGCAGAATTGCACGTTTGTGAGCCATAGAATTATGTATTATCCTGGAGATGAGGCTGTATTTGTGCCATAAGAACTGATATGCAGATCGATCCCATTAACAACATGCAGTGTGAGCCAGCATTCATTCCTTCATCAGATCTGCTAGATGTGCTGAGCAATGCTGCGCTGCTTGCCTTGTCTGTATTTTTCTGTATTGCAGGGCAAGTGGCATTAAAATTAAATTAATCTAATCAAATAACATACTTTTATGTGTGTGACAGAAACACAGAAAGTGACCAAATAAAATATAAATAAATAAAAGTAAGGTCAAGGCAGATATAATTAAATGAATACATCGATAAATAAATAAAATGAATGGTACAGTTCACACGGCCATGGCGGTTTCTGAGTGGTTTCACATTTATTGTCTATGTAGTTATATATAAACCAAAAACCTCCACTGTGAATCTGTCCTTAAAATGCGTCCAAACATCATGTGTACCATAATGAGATGATAGATTTTACTAAACGCAGATATTATTACAGATCTGTGAGACGTGTGCACACACAGAATTAACACAGACCAGATGAGAGCGATCTTCTGACCATTCATATATGACAATTCAGACAGGTTTAAAATTATTCTCTTCGAAGAATTTTTCATGTTGGTTAAATATTTATATTATTATATATTAAATATTATATTATTTATCATAACAAAATAAAATATTTATCATGAGATATATTTAGGGATTTTGCTTATTTACAAATTATTATAAATAATAATTACTAACTGATCAGGTATTTTCAATTCCTGCCCAGGTTGTTCAGCACCCGGTGCCCCAGGTGCCAGGGCACACTGCCTCGCTCTGAGCTGGTAATGAGGGTCGGAGAACGAGTCTATCACACCGATTGCTTCCGATGTTCGATCTGTAGTCGACGACTCCTTCCAGGAGAAGAAATCAGCCTTCGAGACCAGGAGCTATTGTGCGGGGCAGACCATAACATTCCAGGTAGGAATAGCTGTGCGTCCAGGCCACCAGTTCTATCTCATAGAGACACGTTCACACCCGAGCCAGCACATGCGGTTGCCAGCACGTCTTCTTACACCTAATCCACGATCTCTCCCCTCCTTTTAGCTCGTGCTTCCATCGTCATTTCATTGTTGCTTATGATGGAATTTAGTTCTGTATGCGAATTTCATTGGTGACACGTAGATAATGGAGATGCGATAATTATATATAACGGAAGGATAATTATTTAACTAAACATTATCTGTTTTGTGCCAGCTGCCTCTTTCTGGAGGACTCCAGTCGTCCTTGTATTGTGTAGTGGGCGATTCGTCTGAATGGCCGGCCTGTAATACTACATTTCCCCTGCAGTGGCCGCTGTAGGGTAAATGCATGGCTGTCTTCTCCCAATGTAAGCTGGATTGCCCAGCAGTCCCGTTTTGTCTCTAATGAGAAAACCCTTTAATTAAATATTTTTTTTTATTCTTACAGACTATGAGTTCTGTATTAAAAATATACTATAACTACAGCCAATAATGAATTCATGTTTACCCCCCTAAAATGTTATCTTATGGTTATATAAGCTATACTGTGTTCTGCTGTGTAGACCTTTTACCAGTTTTGTATGTATATACATATATTATACCAGTCATTACACATTCATACATTCATTCTCTTGCAAACAATAATACCTAAATCCTATTAATCTCTTCCTGACCAAATGATTTTCCTTTTTTTGTTGTTTGTTTTTTTTCCACTCCATGCCTTCCCGGAGCTATAATTGTTTTTTATTTTTCCGATCACGTAGCCGTATGAGGACTTGTTTTTTGGCTTGATAATTTGTACTTTCCAGCCTTGCTTTAATTTAATATTTCATACAATGTAGTGAAAAACTAGAAAATGGTGTTCCTTACCCCTATACCACATTTTTATAGTTATAGTTTTTATCGAAAAGTGTATTTTTTTTCTTTGCATTGCCATATTCTGACCCCCATAACGTTTTTATATTTACATCTATGAAGCTATGTGAAGCTAAGTTTTTATTGGTAACATTTAAGGTGTGTATGACTTTTTGATTAATTTTTTATTAAATTGATTTGGGAGGTGGAGCAACAAAAAAATAACAGTGAGTCAGCCATTTTTATTTATTTTTCCGTTCTGGCATTCACCGTATGTGATAAATATTTTTATATCTATATACCGGTACTATGTGCGTTTTGGGACATGGCATTCCTGTTCTCTCTGGTGAGTTACAGGGACACTACCATCATTTTTTTATCACATGTTTACAACCTATATTTTTGTATTCTATGTGTTTTCTTTCTGGATGTAATTATCTGAAGTCACTTAATGTATTCCGCTTTGTTTGATCTTTTAAAGGGGATGTGTCAGAAAATTGCCTGTTGTTTAAATCATGTTTTTATGTTACACACCTTGTGGTGATTTCATTTTTGATAAAATGGCTTACCTGGCTTACCTTTTTCTTACCCCTCCCCCCTTTTTTTCTTTTCTTTTCCTTTCTTTATCTGCTTGGATTTCCTTTTGTCAATTTTCTAGATTTTGTTATATTCTTTCATTTTTTCTGTCATTGTAGATTTTGTTATATTCTGTCATTTTTACTTATTATGTCCTGTGAGACCCTTTATTTTTTATTTCTCTTTGTAACATTCATAAAATGTTAATAAATATTAATTAAAGATACATTTTCCATATCACTATCTGTAAAAAAAACCCCAACAAATAAACTTTCACACTGGCCACTAGTCTACAAAATATTTTAAGATTTCCTGTTTTTTTTTAGAGCAGTTACATGGGCCATAGACACAATAAACGGAAGGGGATCCCACTGATTTCTATGGGGCAGTTTTCAAGGCATGCTCTGTGACCTGTGTGATATCACCTATTGTGAATGGTGGATCCTGTGTTATCTATATAGAGGTATTACTTTTTATTGTAATTCTGCCTCTGGTGATAATGATAATTGCTACTGAAAAGTTACCTGTACAGAACAGGAAATCATGACCTACTATTAGACCTAGTGGCCAATGTAAAAACTGCAGGATTATATACATTTTTAAATATAGTGATATGGAAAATTAAAAAAAAATCACCAAAATTCTAAAAAAAAAATGCTTACCACAAAAATGTGATTTAAACAATAGGTCATTTTCTGATGACACATTCTCTTTAAAAGGCCTAATAAAGAAGGAAGAAAAAAGAGACAGTACATTGGGCATACATGTATAACCTGATGTAAGATCTTTAATAATGGCGCCCGGTCAGGAGAACAGCAGCCATCTGGTGGCAGAGTCCACGGGCAGTGGCAGTAACATGGTAGACAGCTTTGCTTTAATTTCTCTGTTGGACCATTCACTGCAATTAGAGTGAGAGACCCCCTGTAGTGACACTTCACACATTATGCTGATAAGTGCAATCTTCTGTTGGCATATTTGTCTAGGCCTACTGTAATACTGTTATCCCCATTCTACACCTACTATTATCATGAGATAGCATCTTCCCCTCACAGCAGCACTGGCGAGGGATTACCTATCTATATAGGAGTTTATTTCTCTGTGTAGACTAGGGCAGAAGGATATTTTGTATTTAAAGGAGTTGGCCTCTTAAGAAAGAATCCAGACTGAATGGGTACGCAGTAATCTGACCATAATAGCGGCGATCACATGGTTTAATCAAGTGACCACTTTTTTACCTCTCCATGGTGCATCCTCTTCTGCATAGTCACTGGACTGGTCAATCTATTGTCCGCCACCTGTGCAGAAGATGATGTAGCTGAGGATCGGTAAGAAAGCAATGGTATGACTAAACCACGTGAATTATAGTTCCCATGGGCACAGCGGATATTTACATAATCGGGGGAGGGGCAGCCGGGGAATTTTGTGACAAGCAGCTCAGGTGAGCTAAAAGGTACATGTCTGATTACTGTGGCTCAGCATGGACTTGTGTGCCTATTCAGCTTGGATTATTTTAACCCCTTCTCACACCTGGGTGTAACCGCATGTCCAGGTAAGCACTAACTTTGCATACCTTGGCATGGTGCTATACCACAAGGAAGTGTCACAGTGCTGGTGTCTCCATCATCACGGACAGCAGAGACGGGAGATGCCGGCAAGGGACCAATCAGATTTTGAAAATTTGCTTATAAAATTCTAAGCCTTCTAACGTCCTAAAAAAATAAAATGACATTCATGATGATGACATAAAGTAGACATATGGTGAGTGTTAATTAACTATTTTATGAGGTATTACTATTTGTCTTTAAGGCTACATTCACACGGCCGTTGATTTCACGGCCTCCGAGCCGCATATTTTGCGGCTCAGATCTGGACACATTCATTTCTATGGGCCCACAAAAGATGCGGACAGCACACCGTGTACTGTCCACATCCATTGCTCCGGATGCGGACAATAATAAAACAAATGACAATAATAATGGCAAATATACCACAAGGGAAGGCCTTAAAGTGGTTGTTTGACTTATATGAAAACCTCCCAGTGCCCCAAAAGTAAAACACAAAAAGAACATATACTCTCCAGTTAATCCCCTGCTGGCGCTCCGGTCCTCACCTTTGGTTTTATGACTGCAGTGGCAATGTAGCTGTATACACTACATGACTATTACGAGTCTATTACTAGCCTCAGCAGTCTCATGTTGTATACCGCTGAGATCAGTCATAGGCTGCATCGACAGATTAAGGGGGGCATTTAGGAAGACCAGCAATTTAGACACCAATCTTAATCTCTCTGCGCTGCCAGTGGGTGCGCCAAAGTTATGTACAGGTACAGGCCTCTACATAACTTTGACGCTTACTGCTGCTGGCTGTGCAGCATGCTTTAATCTACGCCAGCTCCCTTGCTGGCATAGTTTAAGGCCATTTTCCACGATGAATGAGATGGGCTGGCCAGCACATCCTCTTCCAAGACGTGCCCCCTTTTTATGCCAGTTCACAAAAGTGTTGTGCGACAAAATCTGTGAATTAAATACGCCAAAAAGTGGCGTATAACACACTAATAAATGACTACCTAAGTGTTTAGTATACATTTATTATTTTATTATTTTAGCCAGGGGTGTAGCTATAGCCATAGCACTTGCTATGCGTCCCAGAGTTTGGTTGGGGGTTAGTCAAGTGCAAGAACATTGTACCTTTATGTGGGAAATAAAAATATAGTGGCTTTTTACTCTAATGTGAGTCTTCTGATATATGGTGCTATTATATATACCTTTAATTATTGCTACTTATGCTGCTATTTTAATGTTCATACAATAAGTGGCGGGGGACCCATCTTATTTTGCTATGGACCACTATGAATTATAGTTATGCCCCTGATTTTAACACATTTATGGATACTGGGGAAGTTTTCACCCCTTTTTTTCAAATCAGATTTGTTTATTTAAGATTTTTTAAAACATACAAAAATACAGAAAGTACAAAATGTACCGAAAAGGTACAAAAAGGGTGGTGAAACTACCGCCACATCGTACATCTCATATAATCGACGGATGTATTGAACACCCTTTTCTTTCCCAAGCATCAAATCCTTTTAGCATAAACAACTCTCCTAAATAAGGATTATGGAGTGTATTTTTCTTGCAGCCCCGAATCCCCACACTTTATGTATGAGTGAAAAAGTGGGCAAAGATGGTGTAATTAGTTTGAATCTATGGGCTTCCAGAGACCCTACCAAATCACATAAATGGTGATTTAAGATCCATTGTCTAGAGTCACGTTTTGCTGGCAGGCCCCATCCCTGTAGATGTTGCAGTTGCGAAGCTAAAAATATGCCCAAGGATGAGGCAGTGCCACCCCTCCCTTCTCCCTATCCAGTTGCAATTTACCAAGTTTGATTCTAGGGGTATGTTTAAGCCAAAGAGATTTTCACCCCTTTAATCAGAGACATCTGGTTATCTGCTACACAAAAAATCTCTCATATAAAATGGTTGGTAGATTTTGGTTCTGTTATTGATTTTGAGTCATGGTTTATATGTATCTGTATACATGGGGATAATGGTTATGAAAGCTTTCAGCAATGCTTTTCTTTACCTTTTCTTTGTGCTGCTTTTTATATTCTAATGTTTCTTAAACCCAATGAGAGGCAACGTAAATAGTCACTTACCAGATCATGAATGTCTAGGATCAGGCAAGTGCTCATTGAAACCCCATGAGTGTTACTTGTATGTTCTTCATAAGGATCTCCTCGTTCAAGCATGTTCTCCTATGTAAGGAGCACGTTGGTGATTTTATTGAACATTTTGCTTCTAAGAATTACCACTTGGTCTCCTGGGAGAGCTGCTCTATCTGAATATGAGGGGAGGAAGTTGTTGGTCCTAAGCATATTAATTATTAGATATTTATATAATACACACTGAATCCATTGATTATGTTTGTGTTGAATGATAAGAAATGATCGCAAATCAGAGGAATATAAGGAAACCTCAAATGGGGTTAGAGGAGCATTCCAGGCAAAACTGATACCGTGTCTCGTGGCCATCAGTCACTGAATAACTTCCCCCGTGTACAGCTATCAGTGACTGACAACTATCTACGTATACACACTTACACAGAGAATGCTATCAATCACTGATAACATCCTCCCTGTGTACAACTATCAGTTAGTGACAACTATCTCTGTATATACATTTACACACAGAATGCTATCAAACACTGATAACACCTCCCCTTGAACAGCTAACAATGACTGACAGCTATCTCTGTATACACACTTACAAAGAGAATGCTATCAATCACTGATAACATCCTCCTTGTGTACAACTATCAGTGACTGACAGCTATCTCTGTATACACACTTACACAGAGAATGCTATCAATCACTGATAACATCCTCCCTGTGTACAACTATCAGTTAGTGACAACTATCTCTGTATATACATTTACACACAGAATGCTATCAAACACTGATAACACCTCCCCATGAACAGCTAACAGTGACTGACAGCTATCTCTGTATACACACTTACAAAGAGAATGCTATCAATCACTGATAACATCCTCCTTGTGTACAACTATCAGTGACTGACAGCTATCTCTGTATACACACTTACACAGAGAATGCTATCAATCACTGATAACATCCTCCCTGTGTACAACTATCAGTTAGTGACAACTATCTCTGTATATACATTTACACACAGAATGCTATCAAACACTGATAACACCTCCCCATGAACAGCTAACAGTGACTGACAGCTATCTTTGTATACACACTTACAAAGAGAATGCTATCAATCACTGATAACATCCTCCCTGTGTACAACTATCAGTGACTGACAGCTATCTCTGTATACACACTTACACCAAAAATGTTATCAATCACTGATAACACCTCCCCTGTGTACAGCTAACAGTGACTGACAGCTATCTCTGTATACACACTTACACAGAGAATGCTATCAATCACTGATAACACCTCCTCCATGTACAACTATCAGTGACTGACAGCTATCTATGTATATACACTTACACAGAGAATGTTATCAATCACTGACAATACCTCCCCTGTGTACAGTTATCAGAGACTGACAGCTATCTCTGTATACACACTTACACAGAGAATGCTATCAATCACTGATAACACCTCCTCCATGTACAACTATCAGTGACTGACAGCTATCTCTGTATACACACTTACACAGAGAATGCTATCAATCACTGATAACACCTCCTCCATGTACAACTATCAGTGACTGACAGCTACCTCTGTATACACACTTACATAGAGAATACTATCAATCACTGATAACACCTCCTCCATGTACAACTATCAGTGACTGACAGCTATCTCTGTATACACACTTAGACAGAGAATGCTATTAATCACTGATAACTGTACATGGAGGAGGTGTTATCAGTGACTGATAGCATTCTCTGTGTAAGTGTGTATACATAGATAGCGGTCAGTCACTGATAGTTGTACAAGGGGGAAGTGTTATCAGTGACTGACAGCTATCTCTGTATACACACTTACACAGAGAATGCTATCAAGCACTGATAACACCTCCCCTGTGTACAACTATCAGTGACTGACAGCTATCTATGTATACACACTTACACAGAGAATGCTATCAAGCACTGATAACACCTCCCCATGTACAGCTATCAGTGACTGACAGCTATCTCTGCATACACACTTGCACAGAGAATTATATCAATAACTGATAAGACAATTCCCTACTGCCCAGATTCTCATCGATGTGGTGCACAAACACCTGAGGGAAACCAAAGCCTGAACTCATCCCATAGTGTTCTATGGGATCATTAATGTTAAACTGGTGGAGCATTTGTGATGCCGGATGTGGGGCAGTATCAATGTGTAGCTGTTGGACCTGTGTACTAGGTGCACATACATATAACCGATATGTATGTGCATCCACCCTAACAAGTTTTACTGAATCTTTTCCCACCAAACTTTTTACCAATCTGCTCAGCTCCTCCTGCTGTACACATGCTGCCTGCAGATTGTTCTGCATTACATGGTGACAGGTATTGCCCTTAGGTTATTTTATTATCACAAACTGCATGGTAAGTTGCAGTGTTTCATTATCTAATAAATTATGGTAAAATGGGGTATGATACATCGGTAGGATCCTATGTGGTGGTGGCACATGGGTGCTAGTAAACAGTGACAACAATGTAGTAAACATATTTTGTTCTGGGAACACTTAGGTGCCCTCTTATCATTATGGTCATATTAGGGTTTATGTTATTGGGATGTTCAGGATATTTCTTTTTTTTTGTGCTAGACACTGGCAGATCGTCGTCACTTAGGTCTCATATCCACAAGCAGACAGAGAAGACCACAAGAGTACGGACAGTTTTGAATGAGAAGCAGCTACACACTCTACGAACGTGCTACGCAGCCAACCCCCGACCAGATGCCTTGATGAAGGAGCAGCTTGTTGAGATGACTGGTCTTAGCCCTAGGGTGATCCGTGTCTGGTTTCAGAATAAGCGTTGTAAAGACAAGAAGAAATCCATTCTCATGAAACAACTTCAACAACAACAGCAACTCAATGACAAAACCGTAAGTGACATACTTGAATGCATTGGTGATGATAGTACTAGAATGACAAGGGTCATGTAATCCATGAAGTGCCAGTGATACTTTACCTTGCTAAGTTCTTACAGAGACTTTCTTTTCCCGAGATGCTCATAACCGCTTAACTGAAGACAGCCGATGCGGTATAAATCACAAGAAGACAGGTCTTCTAGTTTGATTCCACACATGAATAAAATGAAATGCTATCTTCTTGTTCCTGAAATAGTGACTCAAACTACATTAGAGGGGTTTTCTGGTTGGCTCACTTTTTTTTTTTTTTTTTTTTTTTTTTAAGGCTCAGAATGGTGTAAAATAATAAAATATGCTCACCCTAACAGTCACCTGGTGCACCTGCTTCAGCTCTTCCTGGTTTACTCTGGATACACAGGAAATGACCGCTCAGCCAAATACTGACTGAGGCAGGTCAATGCAGCAACCTGTGATTGAGCGGTTATTTTGTTTTGAGGCTGACCAGGAAGTAGTTAATGGCAGGAGAATGGGAGTGGTGGGAGATCAGTTTTTAACCAATAATATTTGTCATATGTAAAACCCCTTTAAAGGATCAGTCATGCACATCAAAGTTCTAACTTCAGGGGTGCAGTTAGGAATTGCACCGTGATCACTGCCACTAACATCTTGTTGTATTAAATACTTGCATTCCCCAGTATATTTTATTAGAACTCCATATTGTACTGATCCAATGTTATTCCTCCTGGAAATATATTAATTGACCACTGGGCATTCCACTTGTTAATAGGGTGTGTCCCTACAGTCTGAGGGTATAGCTAGGCAGCATAGCTGGCTGCACGTGTCCAAGCCACATCCAACCACGGCAGCCAATGGCCACAAAATTTTGCAGTGAAAACGCGTGGCCATTGGCTGCTGCGGGTGGGCGTGGCTTGGCTGCATGCCGCCAGCCATGACATCTGGCCATACTCTAAAACTGTTAGCACTCATTGGATACCGTCAAAATAAATTGTGCAAAGACGCACCCTATTGACATGGTGAATGAAAAGGATTCGACAATGCAGTTATGAAAGAAAATACTCCAGAATCAGTATTTCTAAGGGAAATACAAATATCTGGAAAACAGACATGTCTGAAGAGCTAAAGAATCCTTTAGAACCATCTCTATGGAGAAATGTATATGTACATATATAAATATGAAATATGGAAGGTGGTAAATGTAGGCACTTTGGCATGGGTGTTGTGGCCTTATCCCCTGGTCAGTGTTGCTCCGTTCTGATAATTAGGATTGGATATAGCCAAACAGTACTTTAGAGCATGAGACTCGAACAATACTTGATGTGAGGACTATTCCACGTAGTAATGATATTAATTGATCCTTTATAGTGACTGTTGGCGTACGGCTCACTACTATTTATGTCATGGTATAATGAGATTTTTTTAACTTGTATTTGTGTTATTGAATTATGTTAATAAATTTTGGAATTTTGATAGGAATCATAATATACTCTGTGGCTATTTTTTGATTATTTATACTTTGAGAGTGATTCCGTTATGGTAGGAAGTTGTAGGTGTGGTGGATTGAAGTTGGTAGTAAGATATATATATATATATATATATATATATACCATTTTTTAAAATTTATTTTCAAATTGAAGTATACCAACCAAAAGCGCAGTAAAAAGTATGCAAAATCACTGTGTCTCAAGATGTGGTGTATTAACAAGTTGCATAGATAGGATAATGAACCCTGCTAAGATGGATTTAAGCTTTTAGAAAATTTGGGTTTCTAAAAAATATTAAAGAAATATGTGTATTGATATATTAATACAAATAAATACAGCGTCATGCAAGAATTTTTTTCAAATATGCCACATGTTGTAGCCATGTTGTGCTACGTATCTGTATTGTATGTGGTATTAAAATATTTTTTCACATATTTAAAGGGGTTCTGCAGTTCTGTAAAACTGATGATCTATCCTCTGGATAGATCATCAGCATCTGATCGGCGGCGGTCCGACACTCTGTGAACTCTGTTCACTTGAATGGAGCTTAGCCCCGCCCAGGCCAGTGATACTAGTCTTGACGTCACTGGGCCTGCTGTAAACACAGAGAAGGCCGCGGCGCTCCTGCAGCGCCGCTGCCTTCTCAAACAGCTGATCGGCGGGGGTCCCAGCTGTCGGACCGCTGCCGATCAGATGCTGATGATCTATCCAGATGATAGATCATCAGTTTTACAGAACTGCAGAACCCCTTTAATGTACATTAAACTGAAATTCGGTCTGAATTTTAGAAAAAAATTCCTTGCACTTCATGGTAATGAATCATTTTTCCTAAAATGATGGCTGGAGTTGTCTTGGAAGGAACAGAAAAAAAAAATACTCACCTCATCCACTTGCTCGCACAGAGGCAGTCCGCTCCTCTCTTGATTGAAAAAGACCTGCGCTGAGCGTGATGACATCACTGCACACTCCCAGTGTGATCACGGGGTGTCAGGGCAAGCAACTGGAAGAGTGTGTGTTTTTTTTTAAACCCAAAAGTCCATATTGCACTAGCGTATTACTGTTCTTAACGGCCGTTAGACAGGTGCACTTCTGTCTTTTAGCCGGTAAAAATGGTCCCATTGATTGGCAGAATAGGGTTTTATCATAGCGATTCATGATGAATTAATTCGTAACAAATACAATTTCTTGTTAAACTCTGGTGAAGCTGCCCAATTGAATTTTTCAAAACTTTGCTCATCTCTAGTCTTTATCTAATATTTTCTACAGAGCCTTCAAGGGTTAACAGGCACACCACTCGTAGCAGGAAGTCCCATCCGCCATGACAGTGCTGTACAGGGCGCCGCAGTGGAAGTACAGACCTATCAACCTCCATGGAAAGCACTCAGTGACTTTGCATTGCAGAGCGACTTGGAGCAACCCGCATTTCAACAGCTGGTGAGGAAAGCCTGTATAGTATACTGATAGAGGGAAGAGCGGCATGTACTGAGAACACAGATACATAAATTGACTCATTTAGGGCAGGACACACTCAAGTACATTGGTACTAGTTTAGGTAAATGCCGACTAATCTACTAAAAATATTTCAGAGTCTGGATGAAAATAGGAGCATTCATAGGCAGAGTCATAAATTATATTTTTCGATTCTTCATGTGAAACTGGATAAAAATGCAGTTTTTCATGAACATTGTAGGCAGCCTTTTTCACTGTATTTTTTATTAGGATACATATTGTATTTAGTCCTAGTAATTGAATGCAAATCCACTTTATTATGGTAATTGTGTCTTTGTTAGTCATGTGAATGATTATGAGGTCTATTTGCTCCACTAGCATTGTATCTGGCAATATGTGATGTCTTGAACATTTAATATTCAGTATTAGGGCTCATGCACACGGCCGTTGCCGTACTGCGGCCCGCAATACACGGGCACCGGCCGTGTGCACCCCCGCATCACGGATCGCGGAGCCATTCACTTGAATGGGTCCGCAATCCCGGAGAGGCGAAACGGAGGCACGGATCGGAACACCACGGAAGCACTACAGAGTGCTTCCGTGGAGTTTCTAGCCGTGCCTCTGCACCGCATAAAAGTAGTGCATGCATTACTTTTTAGCGATGCGGATTGTGGACCCATTCACCCGTTCAAGTTTGTGTGCATGAGCCCTTATTCATATAGTATTCAATATAGTAGCACAGGTCTCCACAACAGTTTCTACTGGGTTCCCTGTTAACCTATCATGGAACGAAACTTTTGTAAAAAAGAAAATCCAGTTCCAAAAATCATCAAGCTGTCTCCAATGGGGCTCACAATCTAAATAATCCATTAATAATATGGGTGGGCACCGCAAGTCAAAACACAGTGCAAGTCAACAGGTATCAATAGTGCAAAATTGAAGCTTTCAGAAAATAACACACGCACACACCTTCACCTCCATCATGTCAATAAAATGACTTTATTACTAGAGATGAGCGAGCAGTGCTCGTTACGAGCACTGTAACGCTCGGGTCCCGTGTGAAATGCCCGCAGGCATTGCGGATCCGTCCTCATCTGCATGTAAGTCAATGAGGACGGATCGTTTGGTATGACACTCATTGACTTTAAGACGGGTGAGGACGGAACCGTTTGGTATCAGTGTCATACCAAACGATCCATCCTCATTGACTTACATGCAGATGAGGACGGATCCGCAATGCCTGCGGGCATTTCACACGGGACCCGAGCGTTACAGTGCTCGTAACGAGCACTGCTCGCTCATCTCTATTTATTACCAAATCATACCGTATCACATCCCTACACAGACAGGTGATTAAACCGTGTAAAAACTGCATAGGCATGTCCCCAACATCTAATAAAGAAAAAAGGGATTCCCACTTGATGCTAGTTAAAAGGCAGATAATGCAGACACACAGAATATGTTAACCCTTAAAGTGTTGCTGAAGTGCTCATATGGTGTGCTCTCCTTGCTGCAGCAGTCAGACTCATAGGAGGGAATTTATAATTTCCCCAAAGCCAAATTTCTAGGGTAAAAAGTCACGAATACCATGTTTGCGAATTTTTAAATGCTAGGAGCTGGAGTAGATTTCAGTTTAGGTGAGCGGACTGCTGGAGCTGTGCCTAATTTATGATGAGGCGTGTACCTTCTTGTAAATTAAGTGCAGGCTCCGGCAGTGCACGGGGCAATCATAGACCAATGTAAAAATAGGGACCTATGATAAATTTCCCTAATGACTTTTTATTGAGCCTGTCTCCTTCCGTGAGGGGAGAGAGAATGCTATATGGGTGCTTCTCTCTCCTCATTCTAGTGATTGTTGGGGGTCCTAGCACCACCTCCTACCATTAACATTCTTTATTCAATTTCCATATTAGCATGTAACTTTTTGGTTGACTACAGCATTGGTTTCATAATAAGGTAAACATTGAAATGACAACACCAAGAAGAGAAAGTTGTGAAATTATGGAAATCACAGGATCGTCAAACATATTAGGCTGAGTTCACACATCAGTTATTTGGTCAGTTATTTCCTCAGTGATTGTGAGCCAAAACCAGTAGTGAAGCCTACAGAGAGATAAGGTATTCGGGAAAGATCTGCTCCTGTTGTGTGTTTGACCTGCACCTAGTTTCGGCTTACAACAACTGATAATGATCAAATAACTGAAGTGTGAACTCAGCCTTACTGATATGCAAATGATAAAAAGATGGAAACAAAATGTTGTCATTTTTCAAATGTATTCAGTATCGGGTATGAGCGCCAGAGGGAAACTGAGTCTAGAGCTGATCCCATAGTTTTCTGTGGGCTCCTTCATAATCGTCTGGCCCATCAGTAATGATGCCACACTACTGGGTCTGATTTTTGAGGTTTCATGTTTTGCATAACCTTACGGCTTATCCTTCTTGGTGTTACAATTTCAGTTTTTATAAGTGTATAAAGTGTCAGCACCTGAAGTAACATCATGTATAATTAGGCGCATATATCCGGCTATCCAGCTTGGTATCCTTCAGGCGTGGTGTAGAAACGCCAGAGGGAAACTGAGGCTAGAGCTGATCCCATAGTTTTCTGTGGGCTCCTTCATAATCATCTGGCCCATCAGTTATGATGTCAGATGTGAAATAGTGCCAGATAGAAAAATGCTTCATGCTTGTTTCTTTCTGTTGTGTGCTATCAGTCTATGGACACTGGATGTGCACCAAAAGGCATATACACATATATCAGTGTTGTCTGGCTTTGCAAAAAAAAAAAAGAAAAAGTGGTCAGACGCAACTGATATATGTTCATC
Organism: Rhinella marina; assembly: GCA_900303285.1. Classification (NCBI taxonomy): domain Eukaryota; kingdom Metazoa; phylum Chordata; class Amphibia; order Anura; family Bufonidae; genus Rhinella; species Rhinella marina. Next base: position 391,787 of record ONZH01019684.1, on the reverse strand, counting down.
CAGCCTAATACAGTGTTTGCACTTCATGTACTGATACTTCATGATGTTCATTTACATTTCTAAAGAAGTCATTGAAGTCTACTTCACCACTTCTTCAGATGTCTCCAAACTCACTGAGGTGTTTGTACTATTTCTAGGTATCTTTCTCAGAATCAGGTTCTCTGGGTAACTCTTCTGGGAGTGATATCACCTCTTTGTCCTCTCAGCTTCCGGACACCCCCAACAGCATGGTCCCCAGCCCTGTGGAAACGTGAGATCTTCACACTGGGACTGAGCAGCATGGATCCTGCATGATTCCCCTTGACACTACAAACTATGAACAAACCCCAAGCACTCATTCTGCAGGAACCCCCTTCTTATCTTCAGGGCTGTGCATCAGTCTGGAACCTGCACATTTCCAACTTTTTACTAGGATTTGGGAAGAAAACAGGAATTTATGGTTCTTTTTTGAACTGGTCTCACCGACAACTCATCTCAGAGGAGGATGACTCTAAGCTTGTACCAGTTGACCTTCCACTAAGGAAAATATCATCTGCCTTGAAGTGTTCAACTGGCTGAGACTCTGTCTTCTTACCTAAACTCAAGGGACTTGAAATATTTATACATATCAAATGCTGAGACATTTGGTGAACTTGGTAATTTATCTTGTGGATCGAGGACTTTATTATCGAACAAAAGTAAGTTATTAATATTTATTGTCAAAAACACAGTTATGAAATGTTAATAAAAAATATTCTGAAGCTCTGATGTCTCCTATTATAACAACTATGTGACTAAAGATAGGAGAGAGAGTAATTTTATATTAGCCAGTAATAGACAAAATATGGAAATTGCACAATGAGAAGCAATTCTGGTGAAATCTTGAGAAATGGGTTCTGATCCTGAAGATTCACCTTTAGGCCTGTTTTACATGTTAGTGAATCACGGATGTGTGCTGCCCATGGTCTCCTCAGACAGCACGCATACCCAATGACTTTTACCCACATACCCAGTGGTTTTACACAGACAGTGGGTCTGAATCACGCCCTATTGTGCTCATGATTACGGATCCTTCAAATTATTGTTTAAAAGTCTGTGACAACCATGGACACACATACCATCTGTGTTTGGTCATTGGTTTTCATAGATCATTGGAAACTAATTTTCAGCCTAGCTGAGTCCATGGACTACGGATAACACACAGAGGGAAAAAACACAAACACACAGACCAAACGCAGATCACAGACATCTTCACGGATGAACCACTGTCATGGATCTCATCATGGACACAAAAGTATGAATGAGGGCTTACAAATATTCTGACATGACACTGAGTCACATGAATCTCATTAGGAAACCTGCTGGATATATCAATGAAGCACCTGCTACTTTTCCCCTACACCTTTGTGAGTGTCATATGTCGGGAAAAATGGGGGAATGGTTTTCAAGTTGCTCTGTGTGCAACTGATTTACAGAAACGAATTAACAAAACTGATTTACAAAGAAAAAGGGGGATCTATTAATGAAAAAATGACACGTTGCTCAGAAGAGTGCTACGTCTACTTTTCTTTTAACAATTTTTAAGGGTCTACATAGTTTGTAAGGCCGAAAAAAGACATCTGTCCATCCAGTTCAGCCTGTTTTCCTACAAGTTGATCCAGAGGAAGGCAAAAAAACCCTGTGAGGTAGAAGCCAATTTTCCTCACTTTAGGGGAAAAAATTCCTTCCCAACTCCAGTCAGGCAATCAGAATAACTCCCTGGATCAACGACCCCTCTCTAGTAACTATAACCTGTAATATTATTACCCTCCAGAAATACATCCAGGCCCTTCTTGAACTCTCTTAGTGAACTTACCATCACCACCTCCTCAGGCAGAGAGTTCCATAGTCTCACTGCTCTTACCATAAAGAATCCTCTTCTATGTTTGTGTACAAACCTTCTTTCCTCCAGACGCAGAGGATGTCCCCTCGTCACAGTCACAGTCCTGGGGATAAATAGATCATGGGAGAGATCTCTGTACTGACCTCTGATATATTTATACATAGTTATTAGATCTCCCCTCAGTCGTCTTTTTTCTAAAGTGAATAACCCTAATTTTGAACCACACAAATGCATCACTGGACTTGATGACACACTATTTTTGTAAGTTGTATGTGAGGGCTATCTTCATTGCCTAAGTAAGTTCTCCAGAAGACACCTACCTCTATTGTTTAGAAGGGGGAGCTCTTTTGGATTTTTGTACACCTCCACAAGTCATATCACAATATGTCAGATATGCAGTTTTAACAGTGTTCTCACCTACTGATATATACTGTGCCAAACCAATTCTGCTAACCTGCCCTTACAGCTAGGTCCTTGTGCTTGGAGATGATGGTGCTTACAGTGATTTTTTGTTAGCATCTTTAGCCTTACAGCCTCGAGGAATGATGCAGAAGTAAAGGGCCCTTTACATGGGAGAATCTGCCAGATAATCGCTAATGAGAATTCATAGGAACACTTGTTAGTGATTACCTGGTGGTATAAAATTGCCGCCATTTACCCAATGAACGAGAGAAACGCTGTTCGTCGGGTAATTGAATAGTTTGTGTAGGCACCCAAATTGTCATCTGTCGGCAGCAGATTGTGCTTTCTAATCAAGCTGGCAAACAACGAGTTTGTATGGGGAAGAGCAATGGCATTAACGATCATTCCTTCCCATACTCTGAAGGAGATCCCTTCATGTAAATGCAGTGGTCTCCAAACCGACGAGCAGGCACTTGCCAAGAAGAAACACTTCCCTCCTGACATTCGCCTGCTAAATTGTCCCATCTAATAGGACCTTAAGAATCCTGTATTCTCCTCAGATACCATATGAGGCATAGATCCATTACCTTACATTACAGTACATTGCATTTGGTGATGGTTCATAATGCACTTCCCGCCTATGAGAACTTCATAAGCATCAACTGTCGATAAAGCTCACCTAATAGGCTTTCTGGATTTATGTAGACAAAGCTAAATCTCTGTATGATGAAATGTTATGCAACTTCCTACTATAGTTTATTTTCCTCAATGTTTTAACAATTCCACTTGCAGCCAGTGAAGAAAACGTATACTTTTCAAAGTTCTTGTTTTGTGTCCAGGCTATCTTAGGCAAGCTACACAACCTGGATCCCAGGCTGAGACCATTTCACCTTCACTCATACATCGGGGCCACTTTGTATGGTGTTATGGGTCAGCAAATATTGCAAAAAAGAGCAACAATTTGCACCAAATTAATCAATAATTTATTTGGTGTCCCTTGCTCATCCACTACATATCTCACCCCTCATAATATTAGATCTTGGAAATAGCTGAAAATGCAGTGTGACATGTTTTCACCACTCGCTGCAAACTAAAACCTGGAGTAATGGTACATTCAAATGCTGCAAAAAATGTAATGCAAAAAATGTAAATATGTAAAAAAGAAGGGAATTTATGTGTATGGGAAAGATTTATCAAAATCAGCCTGCTGGTTTTCCACACAATGCAACATGTCCCGTTGATGAAACTGTAGGGTCTTAACGCTAGTTCGGCGATCTGTCCACCTTTTGTAGACACATTCATATGTGTTGGAAAGAGTGGTGCAGAAGCTTTATTAATATATAATATATGCGCTCTGATAAATCTTCCACTCTTTTTTTCCTTTAGTTTAGCTATATCTGCAGATTTCTTCTGCACATGAATCGCCACATGTGAATGTGATTATGGTGAAATGGCAGTTTTTTGTTGTTGCTGTTTTACTGTATTTCTTGCATTTTTTTATTAAATAGTGGCAAATAATGCAAACTTGAGGTAAAACATGTTAACCATAGAAAATGCAACAGAACCCTTCCAAATATTGCTTTACTTCTCTATTAAATCCTTCTTTAAAGGGCATCTGTCAGCAAATTGGTAGCTATGATCTTGGCTGACCTGTTGCATGTTCGCTTGAAGACATCTGTGTTGGTACCATGTTCATATGTTATAATTAGAGATGAGCGAACGTGCTCGAAACGAGCACTGTACCGCTCGGCTCCCCTGTGCTCGCATGGGCGCCGGCAGCCGCTTCCGTCCTCCTCCGATTTTATAAAGAAATGAAGCAATATTTGGAAGCGTTCTGTTGCATTTTCTATGGATCACATGGACATAACTTTGGGAGCCTCATGAAGCTGTAGCTTGTTAGTCACTACTGTGTGACACAGCAATATCTGGAGAGAGTTTAGACTCAGGCTGAGTTTACTTGCTGCAATAATCTTGAGTCAAGAATATCATTGTAACAGTGAGAACCTGCACTTGTAGTCATGTCTGGAAGATGTGTTGAAAGCCAAATTTTCAACATCTGACATAGCTTTTAATTGTGGACCCCAAATTTCGTAAAACTGCAGGAAAACATCTCCTGCTTGACAGAAACATTTTTCATACATTATGTTATTCATAGCTCTTTGTCAGTCATTAAAGGTAGGAATCTTTTTCATGGATCCAGTTTACTAGAATCAATTTGCATGCAGTAAATAAAGTGCTTAAAACCTTACCTCCTGATTTCCAAAAATACAAAGAGGTGGGTCCAAAGGGACATTTAGACAGAAAACAACCTGATTGGGTGCCGCATCAGTCACTTAGCTTCTGCCTGGCCAGCATACTCCTGTGTCCCATGCTGCAGGACTAAACCTGGCTTTAAGGCCTCTTCCTGTTTGTGTATTAGAGAGACTTTTCCCTGCAGCTCTGTAAGGGTTAATTCTCTTTCTGACCCTGTGCTCCGCTGCTTAAAGGGTTTCTCCAGGAATTAAGAAAATGAAAATATGTCAATATTACTTTATTATAAATATATTCCCAAATACCTTTCATTAGTTCTAATGGCTCGTTTTGTCTATGAAGCAATGATTAGGAGAAACAAAATGGCCGCCGTCCTATTAGTACACACAAAACCTGTCCTAATCACACAGGAGGACAAGTTACTTCACATCACTGAGGTAAAGAGCTGCCTCATCCTCCTTTCTGCTCTGCTTGTCAGGGATTATGAGCCTGAATACAGATGATAAGATGTTCAGCTGAATCTCTGTAGGAATGTAGTTCATGAGGAGACATGAAGTACGGAGAGGAGGTGGGGATGTGGCTGTGTCCTCCTGTGTGATTAGGACAGGTTTTGTGCATACTAATAGGATGGCGGCCATTTTGTTTCTCCTAATCATTGCTCTCTAGGCAAAACAAGCCATTATAACTAAAGAAAGGTATTTGGGAATATATTTAAAATAAAGTCATATTTAGGTATTTTTATTTTCTTAATTCCTGGAGAACCCCTTTAAGCTAATCAACTCTCCTATATAGCTGTGCTGCTGACCTGACCTCCTTGCCTGAGCAGTTGGTTTCTTTTGATGTTGCTAGGTCTGTATAGCTTGCTAGAGCTAGTACAAGAGTTATAATCTGCCTGTGTACCAACTGCTGCATAATCCCTGCTTCTTGATCCTATCCTACCTGCCCTGATCTTTGGATTGTTTCACGGATTTGCATGAACTGTGCCAGTCCTGCCAAACACACTGGGGCTATTCCAAGAGGTAGCAGCCTGGTGGCTTCCCTGCAGCGAAGGCCCGATACCTTTATAGGGGTAAAAGGGGTCACATTGGTGGCATATCTCCAGAATGGAACCCCCAATCTGAGTGATGAGTGGCCTCCCTTCATTTATCTCTATGCTGAAAATAGCCAAACCCATACCTGCGTAGTGTGCTTTCCATTCAATTCTATGGGACTTCTAAAAATAGACTGGCTCAGCTATTTTCGGAACTGTCATAGCAATGAATGGAGAGCACGTGACTCTCCTTCACTTTTGAGGGCCCATTCTGGAGATAGGTGCAGGTCTCAGTGGTCGAACCCACACTTATCTGACTTTGATGGCATATCCTAATGATATTTTTGAAAGGGTGAAAACCAGGGGACTGCTAGGCTAACACCCTCAGGACTAGCCCAAAGTCAAACCAATTGGCTGGAACATTGGGTCCACACTTACTGCCCGTAACAGAGCATCTCCAAAATAAGACATCCCTTACTTACCATTTCATTTTGGAAAGTCTTTGTGGGTTATAGTAAAAAAAATAATAAATAAAATTGGGTTAACAGTTGAGCTGAGCTTAGGTAGATTTCAGAAACCAGCTTAACTATATCATCCCCGCTCCAGTATCCCTATCAGTATGCAGCTGGAGTGTGGAAGGAAAGTACCCTGAGGAAACCCACGCAAACACAGGAAGAACATACAAAATCCGTGTAGATGTTCTTGGTTGGATCCGTGCTGCCCAGACAAACATTTTTTCTAAAGTGATGCATACAACCTTGAAATTATATGTTTCCTTTTTCTGTGCTCCACCAAGAAGTCATCTTTTTGTCTCAGATATTACCTGTTCTTCATTTGTCTCTAGAATTGGTCAGTGCTTTTAGGCCATGATTTACCAAGACTGGAGAGTGCTATGCCAGTTTTAATGGACTCTGTGCTGCCGAAGCAGGCATTTATTTTATGACAAGGCACAAGCCTCCTCCAGCAGTCCATGCACTACACTGAAAGTAGACTCCAGCCGGCATAGATTTCAGTAATCATTTACGCCAGTTTCTGGCATTACTGACGATAAATCTGCGGGGGCTGATGGCCCTGTCTACATCCCACCCCTTTTTGGAAGATGGCTAGGGCGGCATAAAATGCCATTTGCAACTAAATATAGTTTTGTGACCTCTTAATACCAAATTCATGGTGTGGGGGGATGATACATTTTTCCTACTAGTGTTTCTTTTCCTTTTCACAAGTTAGGAGCCTTTCCAGCTATCATAAAACCACCAGTAAATAAAAGTCAATGATTCGGTTTTAAAAGTTATTATTGTTATATAATTCTTACTGTTTTCCACAAAAAGTTCTAGTTATTGCAGCATATATACTGGTGCCCAATAAACCTTTCAATACCCCTGGCCTAGTTACCCCAGAATGCTGTCATGGCAGCCATTTTGATTGTCACCCAGCTTTCCCAGAAGATGATGTAACTAAAATACAGCACAGTAGACTTTTATTAAAAACGTAGAACTCTGAGGAGTGAGGCACACGTAGCGGCCACCAGGTCTTAGAATGGACACACTTCCTACTAACATTATAAATCTGTGAGGGACATTTACTAAAGTGTTTACGCCAGTATTGTGGTGCATGCTATATTGCTATACTTTTTAAAAGCAGAAAGAAAAGTGGGTGGGGTGTGGTCTTTCGTGGCCCATCAGATTTACTATAATTTATGCTACAAACTGGCATAAAATTATCATTTAAATATGTGCCAGATTTGAAAGTCTGGTGCACAGACTGCCTGTAAATGTACCAAATTTATTAAAAGGCCTGTGCCTCTTAATAATTTCTGTGCACTCTGTTCCGTCGAACTTAACACTAAGACTGGTGTTTGTAACGCCAGTCTTAGTATATCTCCCCCAGTATGTTTTAATGCAGTAAAACAATCTATGGAGACCTGGAAATAAATTTATTCTAAACATCCGAATAATGCCAAACTCATTTCCTTGCAATAAAAGTACCTTCCTTGGCACTGCGAGGAGGCTGGCGTCTAATCTTACATCCATGTTCCTGGAGCGTTATTAATAAGGATATAATTTACAAGATATTACACTGGGGTAATTAATAAGAATATTCGGAGACCTAATAGGGTTATAACGCGATACACATAACTCAGATTGTGTAATTCGTACCACACGGAAAAGACGTTTAAAGGGTTAAAGTATCTTGATGGAAATGACATGCTCGCTGGGTTAAATGCTACATCCCATGTGGCTACAGCAGCTTTTTTACAGAGAAATATAATTGTGGCCTTTCTGATACGGAATCATTTTGGGAACAGTCGCTTTTAAATCAGATTATAGAAAACACAAACAGAATACTTATTGTATAATTTTACACAAATGTAGCAACGTACCAAAATACAATTAGACTGAGCACAAGTGAGAACTCTACCCCTCATATCATGGACACCCCAGTCTGCATCCTCTAACATTGAGCTTGGTCCTATTACTTGTCTAGACAGCCGGCAGCTTGTTATCTCCCTCTGGCATCACCTGGAAATGATACACTGCAAGTCCCCGCTATGGCCTGCTCTGGGGTCCAGCCCATCTCCCAAAACCAGTCTGGCGTGTCCTGGTTTATTTTCCTTTCCCAAGAGTAATAACAGTGTTGTGTAAGGGGGAAGGGATCTTGGCCCCAGGTTACAAAATGCCCAGGTCAGCTGCTGGGACATTTGTAGCCCTCGGAATGAATGAGGTTTCAGGAAATAAAGACAGATACTGAATGTAGAGGAAACCTAAGACTCCTCACCCCCTGCTCACATGCTCTTCCTCTAGAGTTCATCTTACATGTTCCAGTCACACTGAGGAGCTTTCAGTGCAGTCAGCTTCTGCATTCACGTTTGTGGTGCCTAAACAAATATTTATTTATGGCCCCGTGCATACGGTACAGAATTTACCCCTACATGGGTGCTGCTGCAATGCCAGGGTACTGTGCCTAGTGTTAGACGTGCCAAACATAATAAAGGACTGAGGCTAGAGCTGCATTTATTTCAACGCCTGCTTTTATGTACAAAAGATTTAGGACCTGGTTCAAACTTTTATTACTCATCCAAGAAAAAAAAAAATCAGCTAATGACATCAGACCAACAGGTGGCGATGTGCCTACCGTCTGCCCACATGTTCATCCTTATAATGATCCACTTTAATGACTTTATTTCCAGCAATAACACCACTCTATGCCATGGCATTGCAAATCAGTCACATTAGCTTGAATAGAGCTGAACTCAGGGGCGGAGCTATAGGGGAAGCAGCTGCTTTGGGGCGCAAACTCAGAAGGGGCCCGCCCAGGAGGAGAACTACAATATTTTATTGTCAAAGCCCACTTAACAGTATTATAAAATGACATGACAAAATCTTGAATACCCACAGGAGTGGGGGGTTGTACGAGAGGAGGGGGTTGTGAAGAACTTGCTGTGGGGCCCAGTCATTTATAGTTATGCCACTAGCTGAACTTTGATACCAAGTGCAGCCTATGGACAAAGTGATCCTGTAAAAAAACAAAAAAACCAAACCCTTTTTTCTCGTGTTGGACAATCCAAACAAAACAGATGTCAATGGATGGTGGAACAGGTCAGAAAACACTAGTGAGAACTGGGGCTTAGGGTCCATTTACACATCCGTATTTTGTAATTCGCATCAGTTCCGCAAACTTGCGGATCCGCAAAAAACAGAATATAAATGTGGAAAACAAAAATACAGACATGTGAATGGTCCCTTACAGTGCCACACTCATAGGGGGAAATCTAGTTAGGCGACTTACAGCAGTCTACTGGCATAAAAAGATGCAAATGTTGGCGCTCACACTTTTTTTTTGTTTTTTTACAAAAATGAGCGACTTTTTACAATTTTCAGAACAGCGGGTGGGGCCTCCTGTGGCCAGACAGGCTTACTATAAAAAACTAACCTAGCTGGGCATAGATTTACTTTTTTGGTACAAGGACCTCCATAAGATGTACCAAGTTTATTAAGAGGCCTGCACCTCTCCTAAATTTGGTCCATTTTACTATAGCACATTGGAGTAATTCTGAAATTCTTAACAAATTCTCACCATAATCTCCATGACAAGTTTCAGGTTGATTCAAAAGATAATAAAACATGTATGTATAGGAAAAGTTGCTAATAATCCTACCTTCCATGGAAGCAGACCGTACTACTACTATGAAGCTGGGGAAGGGGGCCCAGCACTGCGTTTTCATGCAGACACCAACAGGGGGACCTACCTGCAAAGAGATTTTTACAACTTCCATTGCAGTCAATGGTAACCGTATGAATTCCTGTGCATTGAACTCCCCCTCATGGTTGTTCAGGCAGTCTGTTTTATAATACACTGAGAGAAGCTGCAGACATAGATCTGTATGGGGAAGATTTATCTATATATTTATACCAGTTCTCTGGTGTAAATGCATAGAGAAATTAATAATTTCAGAATGAGCACCATAATTAAGAAGCATCTGTTCCACCTTTTTTCAAAGAAGTTGGATAAAATTGGTGAGATGGAGGGTGACTTTATTTTTTTATTAGTTTCTTAAATTAAAATTTCTTCCGCTTAATAGTATAAAAACTCTGTAAATTCATCAGTAATCTGGATGTCATGTGCGTTCTGTTTGATACTTGCATATTGGAAAACTTGGTGGGGCCATACTAAATTTTGCTATGGGGCCCTGTTAGATCTGTGCATGCCTCTGGCTAATAATAATTCTGGTTATTAGGACAATTTGCACTGTAGCTTTAAGTGTAAGGCCACATCATGGATGAGCTGAAGTGCCTTTTTTCACATAAATATTAAACAGGAAAATTAATGCAATTATTGCATTTTTACATTTCTACCACTTTTATTTTACATTTTCAATGTTTCATTCAACGTACATCTGTGATAGCCAATGTACTAAATAGCAAAATTGTAAATCAGTTTGCTACAAATTATGCCTTATACCTAATAAAAGCAATCCAAAGTGCACTTCTTGTTAGTTTGACATCCACTGCTTCTTTTTAGGTAAAAATAAAGCAGCAGAGACGCTGATACAAATTACAAAAAGTCGGGTGGGGCCTTGACTGCATAGACACCAGAAATGTAACTTGGAGCTCCTGGGCACCAAAGCAAATTGCCAGGGCCATTTATGATATTGGTGTCCACTTATGCATCAGAGAGGCCAGGTGCAACTGCTACCTCTGCACCCCTAATAGCAGTGGTCCCCAACTGTGCCCCAGGAGCCACATGTCATGACATATGCAGTGGCGTGCCTAAGGTGTTTGGCACCCGGGGTGGGTCCTTTCTCTGGCACACCTCCAACCCTTTATTATGCCTTTATTTTTCCAGTTATTATACCTTTATTTTTCGCCCGCACAGTAGTTGTGCCCACATTCTGCCACTTTGCTGTAGTTATGCCCACACTGTGCCCCCTCACAGTAGTTATGCCCTCATTCTGCCCCCTCACAGTAGTTATGCCCACATTGTGCCCCTCACAGTAGTTATGCCCACATTGTGCTTCCCTCAAAGTAGTTATGCCCACATTGTGCTCCCTCACAGTAGTTATACCCTCATTGTGCCCCCTCACAGTAGTTATACCCTCATTGTGCCCCTTTCACAGTAGTTATGCCCTCATTGTGCCCCCTCACAGTAGTTATGCCCTCATTGCATCCCTTTACAGTAGTCATGCCCACATTGTGCCCCCTCACAGTAGTTATGCCCACATTGTGCTCCCCTCAAAGTAGTTATGCCCACACTTTTCCCCCCTCACAGTAGTTATACACACATTGTACCCCCATTGTGCCCCCTGATCTGTACCTGCAGGGCTGAATGGTAAAGCAGGGAGCAGACAGCACTTAGGGGAGGGAAGGAACGCAGGGAGTAGAGCTGTCAGTAAGTGAAAGAACTGCTAGCATCCCAACACTCTAGCAATGAACTCTTCCATCTATATTGATGGAAGCGCTCATTGAATCCGGCACCTCCCTGACAGCTGGCACCCAGGGAGGACTACCCCTCTGCCCCCCCTTGGCACGCCACTAAACATATGTACTGGAAATTTGCATTGTTGCAGACCTTTACCAGCTTTACCACCAAACAGTGCCCAGTTCGCATGGTATAATACTACTGTTAAATTTCACACAAATATTTATCAGTACAAGTTTGCAATTTAATTTTTTTTGTTTCGTGGCACTCAAAATTTAACTGTATTTTTGAATCGGTTGTTGCTCCCGAATATCACTGAAAGTTGAGTGTGGCTCAACTCAACATACAAAAGGTTGTGGATCTTCGCCCTATAGCTACAATCCTGATAGGCGCTCAAACCTCATACAGGAGTAACAGAGAGGCTGGCATCTGATCAGTCACATGCAGTGCATGACTGGAAATCATATATCAGAAGTGCCAGCATGTATTTTGCTGGAAGACTCCACAGACAGCTAGAAACAGTGCAGCAGAGTCAGGACACTCAAAATTAAAATAAAAAAAGGTATGAGCACTCAAAACAGTTATAATAGAAGCATAAAACCTACAAGTTCATGCTTTTATTTCCTATTTTGGCAAAGAGACAAGTACCCTTTAAATGGGTTATCCCACAAAAATTATTTATCACCTATCCGCAAGTGAATCTATCTGAACTGTTTTATTATGGACAGTTTTCAAGTGATCACCAGTCTACAAGTCTGGAGCTTACTATTTTGTATATACAGGTGGACAGACTCTCCTGTGTAGCTGACTTCCTGTAAATTATAAGATTACATTATCACCTATCAAATCCCTCCTGGCAAGGACTCAGACCGCTCCCTAAAACTCACGCTACCTGTCTATACAATCTGTGGGGGTCATTTATTAAGAGACTTGTGATTATTTTAGTAAAAAAATAGGTTCAAGTCCCTTTTTTAACTGGCCATGAGACAATATTTAGTATTCGTCAGTTGGGCACAGCAAGGACATGTCAGGGGCTGTGCCAGGGCCGTAACTCCAGCCTCTGCAAATTTACAGGGGGTTGGCGTACTGTTTTTGCCAGGCGCAAGGACTGCCATAGATGCGCCTAGTTTATGACGAGGCGCACACCTCGTCATAAATTAGGCTATTCTTAGAGACAGGCTATTCTTAGAGAAAGGGGAAAACAAAACCAGAGTAAAAGCCAGTCTTAGTACGTGCATTTCTATGAGGTGTGGTTTCAACCTGTTTTCCCCTTCCTTTCTGCTTGTAAATTCTGACAGGGTAAAAAGCTATCACAGGCAGGAGCTGGGGAAAACCGGCTGAAGTGCATCACATAGTAATGCACCGAGATTCTGCAGTGTGATTTAGGGGACAGGTTCATTGTCACCACTCTATCACTTGTAGCCCTTAAAAATTACTCACAACAGAGCATGCTACTGGCATAATAGGACATGCAGGCTACAAGATGGTATCAAGGAATCAAGATGGTAGGCCATAAATGGCCAAGGCATGGCCAGGGGCGGTCTTGGCATTTCTGGGGCCCTAAGCGAAGTTATGTCTGGGGGCCCCCCCCAATGACACCTCACACCCCTGATGACACGGCCTCTGATGACACGCCCCCCCCAATGACACACCCCCTACACCTCACTAGAGGGGGGGTCAAGGTTGCCCACAGCCTATGGCGTGTCCCAGACTCCCAGCTCTCTATTGGCTGGGCTGCAGGGGTGTAGCTAAAGGCTCATGGGCCCTGGTGCAAGAGTTCAGCTTGGGCCCCCCCCGCCTAATACAGCGCCCCATACCTCTTACATCCAGTATAATACAGCGCCCCATACCTCTTACATCCAGTATAATACAGCGCCCCATACCTCTTACATCCAGTATAATACAGCGCCTCATACCTCTTACATCCAGTGACGTCTCCTCGGATGTAGATCTTCTCTTTCCTCATCTTCTCCTTTCAGACCAGACGCCATTTTTCAGCCATTTCTTATCTCTGCAGTTTGACAGAAAAAAATCTTAGTTTACTACTTTTCCATCATCCTCCCATCTTCTGGACAAATCATCCTACCACCCCAGTACTGTGCCACTAGTACCACACAGATAGTGCCCTTCAATAATTATTGGCACACAGTGTCCTAAAATAACTGCGCCCAGCAAATACTGTCCCGTAATAGTGTGAACATACCGTCCCCCAGAAATAACTGCGCTGATACTGTGCCAGGGTGCCCCCCACAGTAATAGTGCCCCCCACAGTACTAATGTCCCCACTGTGCCCCAGAAGTAATAATGCTTCCAATGTGCCAGTAAGAAGTGCCCCCAAAATTTCACCCTAATAATGTGCCAGTAAAAAGTGCTCCCCACCCACAGATGCCCCCCAAATTATGTGCCAGTAAGAAATGCCCCAATAATGCGCCAGAAGTTCCCCCATTGATTCCCCCTCAAAATCATGTGCCAGTAAGAAATGCCCCCAGTGCCCCCATGTGCCAGTAAGAAATGCCCCCATGTGCCAGTAAGAAATGCCCCCAGTGCCCCCATGTGCCAGAAAAATGCCCCTAGTGCTCCCATGCCATAAAGAAATGCCCCCAGTGCCCCCATGTGCCAGTAAGAAGTTCCCCCAGTGCCAGTAAAAATGCCCCAGTGCCCCCATGTGCCAGTAAAAATGCCCCATGTGCCCCCATGTGCCAGTAAAAATGCCCCCATGTGCCAGTAAAAATGCCCCGTGCCAGTAAAATGCCCTCAGTGCCCCCATGTGCCAGTAAAAATGCCCCCAGTGCCCCCATGTGCCAGTAAAAATGCCCCCATGTGCCAGTAAAAATGCCCCCAGTGCCCCCATGTGCCAGTAAAAATGCCCCCAGTACCAGTAAAAATGCCCCCAGTGCCCCCATGTGCCAGTAAAAATGCCCCCAGTGCCCCCATGTGCCAGTAAGAAATGCCCCCAGTGCCCCCATGTGCCAGTAAGAAATGCCCCAGTGCCCCCATGTGCCAGTAAGAAGTGCCCCCAGTGCCAGTAAAAATGCCCCTAGTGCTCCCATGCCATAAAGAAATGCCCCCAGTGCCCCCATGTGCCAGTAAGAAGTGCCCCCAGTGCCAGTAAAAATGCCCCTGTGCCCCCAGTGCCCCCATGTGCCAGTAAAAATGCCTCCATGTGCCAGTAAAAATGCCCCGTGCCAGTAAAAAGCCCTCAGTGCCCCCATGTGCCAGTAAAAATGCCCCCATGTGCCAGTAAAAATGCCCCCAGTGCCCCCATGTGCCAGTAAAAATGCCCCCATGTGCCAGTAAAAATGCCCCCATGTGCCAGTAAAAATGCCCCCAGTACCAGTAAAAATGCCCCCAGTGCCCCCATGTGCCAGTAAAAAATGCCCCCAGTGCCCCCATGTGCCAGTAAGAAATGCCCCCAGTGCCCCCATGTGCCAGTAAGAAATGCCCCAGTGCCCCCATGTGCCAGTAAAAATGCCCTTAGTGCTCCCATGCCATAAAGAAATGCCCCCAGTGCCCCATGTGCCAGTAAGAAGTGCCCCCAGTGCCAGTAAAAATGCCCCAGTGCCCCCAGTGCCAGTAAAAATGCCCCCATGTGCCCCCATGTGCCCCCATGTGCCAGTAAAAATGCCCCGTGCCAGTAAAATGCCCTCAGTGCCCCATGTGCCAGTAAAAATGCCCCCAGTGCCCCCATGTGCCAGTAAAAATGCCCCCATGTGCCAGTAAAAATGCCCCCAGTGCCCCCATGTGCCAGTAAAAATGCCCCCAGTGCCCCCATGTGCCAGTAAAATGCCCCCAGTGCCCCCATGTGCCAGTAAAATGCTCCCAGTGCCCCCATGTGCCAGTAAAAATGCCCCCAGTGCCCCCATGTGCCAGTAAAAATGCCCCCAGTACCAGTAAAAATGCCCCCAGTGCCCCCATGTGCCAGTAAAAATGCCCCCAGTGCCCCATGTGCCAGAAAAAATGCCCACAGTGCCCCCATGTGCCAGTAAAATGCCCACAGTGCCCCCATGTGCCAGTAAAAATGCCCCTACTGCTCCCATGCCATAAAGAAATGCCCCCAGTGCCCCCATGTGCCAGTAAGAAGTGCCCCCAGTGCCAGTAAAAATGCCCCAGTGCCCCCAGTGCCAGTAAAAATGCCCCCATGTGCCCCCATGTGCCCCCATGTGCCAGTAAAAATGCCCCGTGCCAGTAAAATGCCCTCAGTGCCCCATGTGCCAGTAAAAATGCCCCCAGTGCCCCCATGTGCCAGTAAAAATGCCCCCATGTGCCAGTAAAAATGCCCCCCCCAGTAATGCCCCGCCCATGTGCCAGTAAAAATGCCCCCAGTGCCCCCATGTGCCAGTAAAAATGCCCCCAGTGCCCCCATGTGCCAGTAAAAATGCTCCCAGTGCCCCCATGTGCCAGTAAAAATGCCCCCAGTGCCCCATGTGCCAGTAAAAATGCCCCCAGTACCAGTAAAAATGCCCCCAGTGCCCCCATGTGCCAGTAAAATGCCCACAGTGCCCCCATGTGCCAGTAAAAATGCCCACAGTGCCCCATGTGCCAGTAAAATGCCCACAGTGCCCCCATGTGCCAGTAAAAATGCCCCCATGTGCCAGTAAAATGCCCCCAGTGCCCCCATGTGCCAGTAAAATGCCCCCAGTGCCCCCATGTGCCAGTAAAAATGCCCCCAGTGCCCCCAATTGAGCTCCGGTCGGTGACTGCTACAATAAAAAAAAAAATAAAAAAAAATTAACACTTATACTTAACTCCATGGTGCTGGCAGCAATGCGATGCAGGCCTCTTCCGGCCTGTGTCCCGCGCTGTACGGCTCAGGCGGCGCGATGACGTCATCGCGCCGCCTGAGCCGGCCTCTGATAGGCTACAGGCCCAGTGCCTGCAGCCTATCAGAGGAACGGGCAGGGGAGACGCCTCTCCCTCCCCTGCCCCAGTACAATACAGGCATCTGTATCGCCGTCCTGAGGACGGCGATACAGATGACTATGGAGATGAGCGCTTCCACAATGGAAGCGCTCATCTCCCTCTGCGGGCGGTCTTGGGCACCGGCACAAGAGAAGAGCGTGGGGGCCCCCTTGGACGCCGGGGGCCCTATGCAAATGCATAGGATGCGTGGTGCCCAAGACCGCCCCTGGGCATGGCAAAGCCTCTGCAGCAGGGGTGCATGCAGCCCACACAGTCTCAGTTTGCGGTCCCCATCCTGCTGGACAGAAACATAGCTGACTATCTGCCTGGGGAATCAGATATGTTTCTGAGCACAACGCAAGATTAAACCTCTAACAACAGTAGGTTGGGTCCCTGGCAGTGTCTGACATTTCTATCTTTGCTTTTTCTAACAGCTATCAGTACAGGAAGCAGGTGATGTTAGTGACTGACAGCTATCTCTCTATACAATGATCACAGGAGGTGGAAAAAAACAGAGTGTAATGCTGTAGGTAGGGACAGACACAGACAGTAAGCCTTGACATAGAACCTAGCCCACTTTACCTACTTGCAGTACAATACCTAGGTAGCAAGACCGCAACTGGTCGACAGTCCCTATACTACTAAGATGAAGAGACACAAAAAACCCAGAGACAAAACAACACAAGAACAGGGTTGTACGTAGATGGGTCACAACCGAACAGGCTATGCAGTACCAAACGAGAGACAGAGAGTGGTCAAAAGACAAGCCGAGATCAGAACCAGGTGGACAATGTAGTACTCAACAAGAGACAGAGAGTATTCAGAAGACAAGTCGTGCCAGAGGAATGAGCAATCCAAAAAGCACAGGAACCAGGAACACAGCTAGTGAGTCAGAGACTATCACCGGCACTGGTATTTGGCCAAGAAAGGGTTTAAATAGAGCACCGAGTTCCAGGATCAGAAAAGTGCTCCAGAAAAGTGGCATTAAAAAAGTCCTGAGCTCAACACCTTTGGGATGAATTAGACCAATGAATTGAATGGGCAGAAAGTCCCACAGAGACACACCAAAATCTTGTAAAAAGCCTTCACAGAACAGTGGAGGTTGGTGTCCAACTCCTTTTACATGGGATTACCAATACATTTATGTAGGATATAGTCAGGTGTCAACATACTTTTGGTTTTATATGGTAGTGTGAAAAAGTTTGCCGGAGGTAATCACCATATGTTTGGGATAATGTGTGGTATAAAAGTGAGCAGCTCACGCAAAATATGTTAGGCTGCTTTCACACAGTCAGTGTTTGGTCAGTGATTTTCATCAGTGATTGTGAAGAAAAACCAGGTGCAAGTCAAAAACACAGAACAGGGGGAAATCTTCCCATTATACCTCATTTCTGTATAGGCTCTGCTTCTGGTTTTGGCTCCAAATCACTGATGGACCTCACTGATCAAACACTGACTGTGTGAATGCGATCTTACTGTCACTCAGAATTTATTCAAGGGGTGTGGTTAGAAAAGGTTCAAAGTCTGGAAAGCATGACTGTTGCCTATGCAGCACATTAGTGACTCAACATAGGTATGTATACATGTTATAGTGTACAATTAAAACATTAGACTTCATCTTGCAGAGTTTAGAGGATTTAAATAGTGGCTATACCATTCACTTGTCCAACTCCATAGGATCATTTATATTCATAGGCGTAAGATGACAACCCATGTGGGCTTTCGGAGAGTGGTTACGTTGTCATTACAGACATAAAAATATGTAAGTAAAGAAATATTAATGGACAATGTCTGTTGAGTAACTAACAATCGTGACAAATCTGAGCCATTCCATGCTGTACGGTCATGTGCAATAGCAATATACACCCAATATCTAAACATAGTGACGGAGACATATCAACAATTGATCTTTATTCACACAGTGCATAAAGACAAGAATTTGTGTAACTAAAATAGTTACAGAGGAACACTTTGAATACAGGAGTCCAGAGCAATACATTGAACAGCATGAAACTGTGGACCATATCTAAATAGTCACTAGTCACTATTTATCTTTGGAAGATCTTGCTACAAAGTTTATGTTGCTCCAGGCTTAAATGAGTTATCCAGGTTTTAAAATAGATGGCCTATCCTATGCATCGGCCATCGATTTTAGATCGGTGGGGTCCATCTCTCTGCACCTTCAATGAGCTGTTTGAAGGGGGTTGCAGCGCTTGACTTGAATGAGGCAAAGTTGCAATACTATGCAAAGCCACTACTAAAACGTGTAAGCAATGAAGAGGCCACAGCGGTTGCCTGGGCAGCATGACCTCTTCCATCAACTGAGTAGCAAGGGTGCCAAGATTTGGCCGCAACCGATCTTACATTGATGGACTATTCTACGCATAGGCCATCTACTGAATACTCCTTCACACCAGGGTTACTTAATTTGGTTTGTTCTTTTGTAAAAATGTGTGTCGTTCCCATACCGAGATTCAAAGAGACTTTCAGGAAAAAATGTTCTATATAGAAAAATACAAGATACTAAAGAAGTTTCTAAACCCCCCAGAATTTAATCAAAGAACTACTGATTTCAGAGCATCAATCTACCATTAGAAAGAGGCTGCTCAAATTAGATCTATTGTCCATCAGGGTACGACTACAGCACTTATAAATTCGGGAGCAATGTGCTCCAGAAATACAAGAAAATGATAGTTATTCGGTAAAGACGGTATTTCATCAGAAGATACCAACTGTACAGCCCGGTGGATTTTGGCATGGGCAGCACATCATTAAAAAATCCACTATGAATTTTTCATTGTACCAGAGTGTGGTTGAGGATAATGTGAGACCATCTCTCAGAAGATTAAACTGGAGCCGAACTGGACCTTGAAACATGGCGAAGACCTTAAACATACCAGTAATGCTACTAAGCAATATCTTAAAAAATATTTGTAATTAATTATTCAAACAATGCTAGAAAGAATACAATGATAATTTGAAAAAAAACTGTTCTGGGAGTCAATCAGATGAGAGAATAGTCAGGTGAGGCAATTGCCTCAGACAGCACCAGGTAGGTGCAAGAGGTGGATAGTAGAAGGGGCCATGGGCATTGAGCGCTTTCACAGTGGAGACGATCATCCATACATATTCAACTTCAGTGCTGTACTCAGGACAGCAATACAGGTGTTTCCTCCCATAGACTTTAGTCCTAGTTCCTATAGCCTAGCAGAGGCCGGTGTCATCGTCATCGCCCACTACTTGCACCCACTTGGATTTCAAACTCAGGACCTTGATATTTATGGACGGCTGCTTGATTCAGTATAAAAACTGACGTAATCTTTTTCAAATATAATTATAAAATAGGACCAAGACAACATTAATTACATTGTTCAGATAAAATAATATGGATAATCTATAGGTGCAAATAAAGGTGGGTTTAGAAGGAGTGGCCGAGGAACGCTTCCTTCCCGACAGTCGACAGCTCGTTCAGTGAAGGAGACCGCTGCATTTACATGAAGCAATCTCCTTCGCAGTATGAAGACGAGGGATTGCTATTGCGGTCGCTCGTCCTCATACAGAATCAAGTTTTTGGGCAGCAGATCACTGTTTAGACAGCAATATCTGCTGCCCAGAAACAATGATTGGTGGTGGCTGCACGAATGACAGGATGACCCGGCACATTTAGACAGCCAGATTATTGGGAACTAGTTTTCGCAGGAACGGTAGTTTTCTGGACGATTATTGGTTTGTCGAAATCCACCTTAAAGGGGTATTCTGGTAAAGTAACTTAATTTTTTAAAAACTGCATTAAGGCTGCAAGCTGTGACCCAACCAGAACCCATACCTATACATATAACCAGAGCTTCATCTTACCTTGTAATCCATTAGTCTAGCTCCAGTGTGAGCCTGCAACACACTGAGAGTATCTTGGCTCCTGATCTTCCCTCACAAAACTACAATCCCCACAATCCCTAGCTTTCCTGCTGTCAGTTTGTGCTTCTTCATGAGTATTGCTGTTTACCGATTGGCCGCCTGATATCTCAGTGCTGTCACGCCCCCTCTACTCAGTAATCACCAGCACACTGACATTTAACAAGAGAATTGATAGCAACACACTGAGCATGCTCGACCTGACAATAGCTCAGAACTACAGGTCAATGCCATGGTAGCTTATGAGGAAACAAGTGAGTAGCAGAGGAAGAAAACTACTTTTATAACTACTGAACAGTAAATATGTGAAATTGACGTTACATTAGGTAATTACTGATAATGAATTAGTCTAAAACATAAGTTATAATTATGGTAACCGGAATACCCCTTTAACTACAGAAAGTAAATACCAGAGTTATGGTTGCCTTTTTCGATAGTCTCTCTCCACAGTCTCTAGGTGTTGACAGTTTATCTTCCTGCCCATATTTTCAGTGCAATTTTCTCCTCGGGGCATGCTGTAAAACATAAACCACCCTGTTTGTTCAATTGTGTACCAGCTTTTAGCTGTACTTGAACTGTCAAGTGGAAACAATAAGTAGCAGAACAGAGAAAAAAATACTTCAGTTTTACAAAGAAAAACCCTCAAAACCTGTGATCAGAACGTAAACTACACATATATTGTATAACAAGAAAAATGTAAAGGTGAAATGATATAAAGTTCACCCTTCATGATGCTGGAACCAACCACCAACAGTCCTGAACCCTGCTCTTTGGAAGTTCTTCATAAATGTAATACTTTTAGGGCCATTATAGAGTTGCCCCAATACACAATATATTTGCTGCATATTCACTGCATAGATACTTGTAGGTGGAGAGTAAAGGGTCTGATGTGCGAAGAAGGGGCTCTGAAACTCATTGGTGGTCTCTATAATGTACAGCATATCTACATGCAAGTGCGGACTACATATGAGAAGTAATTCACTCTCTACCAGTATACAATGAAAAATTAGTTTCATTTTTACAAAATAATTTCCACTGCAAATATATGTAGGGAGAAGAATACATATATAGAGCGTATGAGGGCAATAAAGTAACCCATGGGACACAGTCCAATTACTGCTTCTGCTTCATCCATTGCTAATTTGTGGTATAAGTGACCCTAATTACCGTACCCCAAGCAATCTACTATAAGCCCATACTCCAAAAATAGAAGATGAACAATATACTTCTAACATTAGAAGGTCAGTAACAGTAATAAGGACTACACCTCATCCTGTCTCCTGCCACTTTTCACCCAAGGCATGAGTGAGCCGCAGTGCCAAGTGTGGACACCCAATCCCATACAAAAACTATTTGGGTAAAATTATAAACGGGTGCACCACCAATGAGGCGAAGTGAGGCGATTGCCTCAGGCAGCACCAGGTAAGGGCAAGAGGGCGGCAGCAGAAGGGGGATTATCTGTTTCTGCAGTATAGTATTGGGAAGCACAGTGGTTACAGTATGTGGCGCTGTATTACCCTGTATGTTTTGTAGCTCTGCATGTAATGGTTTCCAAGTATGTATTTAACATTAGGGCTGGAGGGAAGGGGTTAGGTTAAGAAATTGGCATTGGGGGTTGGGGCGCCGTTTCAGTTTTTGCCTCAGGCAGCAGAAAGGCTAGATGCACCCCTGATTATAAAATAATTTTAGGTTTACAAGGTTTACTCTGTCATATCAGCTTCAAGACCTGGATACTGGTATAAAATGTTGGTGCTTCCATCAGACTCATAGGTAGGTAGTAGCAGGATGCATATGTGACTGCATTGCTGAGGAGTGGGTATTGATGGCAGGAGTTGTTATGCTTCCTTGCACCGTGTGGCAAATTCCTTTCTGGGTTCTTAAGGAATCTATTTAAATAGGAATTAGTTTCTGTGCATTTGATAGATCTGCAGATAGACTTGGATTTGTCTCTGTATTTTTCCATCCAGCCATAATACTCCGTCCTCTGGCCAGTGCTCTAGACAAACTGAAACCACACAAACCTTTCAGGGCCCTTGTGAAAGCGAGACGTTTTTATGCTCACCTGGAGTCAGGAGACCTGAGGAATGTTAAAAAGCTGTAAAGCCGTGTTTAGGAGCCTTAAATCAAATGGCAACTTGAGACCAGAAGAGCTTGGGACATGTTCTCCTAGAACAGCTAGGAATCGGATGAAAGGAGGCTGTTTCTAGTGGCATTATGTATATATCAATGCATACAACGTTATTTATCTTCCAGTGAAGAACAGGAGAAAATGACTCATAAGGAAATGTTACCATCTATCCACAATACCACAGCAAAGCTTTGAACAAAATGTACTGTACCAAGAAGAATAGCCAGTGGCCATAAATCATCGGTGTAGTGCAGTACTTAGTATCTATACCACGTGGAAGTGTATGCATCCTATGAAGAGCATGGCAATAGCAAATACTGCACTGTTTTGAAAAATGGGTTTTCTGAGATTACAATGGTTTATGGTTGTAGTTGGTTACCTCATGCTTCTTTTTTTTCTTTTCAATTTGGACTCTCCCAACCTGTTTTACCATGTAAACAAATCCCCAAGGTTTCCATCTTGAATGTAGCATTCCTGTATTGAACCAAACCCATGATGCACTTTTCCTTTCTCTGCCATAGCTCCAGCACCGCCCATAAAAACTCTTAGCTAGACACTCCCCTATCACTGCCCCTAACACCCACCTAGTTTATAGCTTCTCCCAACCAGCTAGTTACATAGACACTCCCCTATCACTGCCCTTAACAACACCCAGCTAGTTTATAGCTCCTCCCACCAGCTAGTTACATAGACACTCCCCTATCACTGCCCCTAACACCCAGCTAGTTTATAGCTCCTCCCACCAGCTAGTTACATAGACACTCCCCTATCACTGCCCCTAACAACACCCAGCTAGTTTATAGCTCCTCCCATCAGCTGGTTACAAGCAGACTCCCCTATCACTGCTTTGACACACCTATGGACATAACATCAAAGGGAATGGGAAAGAGCTGCATGGACATGGTTATGTGACCACAGCACAGAGCTGAAGATAGGAGCAATAAAGGTAAAAGAAATACATTAAAAAATTACAGCTACTTTCACTTTCAAGTCAGAAAACCCCTTTAAAACATTTACTTGTTACACAGTATCTTACTATATCATGTACTGTTATAGTGGTCACCAAAACAAGGGGAAAAACAACATAAAATTTTGTTCAAATGCATGTAATACTAATAATACTACATACAGATAAGTTACAATTGCAGAAGAGTATGGCTTATTATGGCAGCTGCCTTCTTGTTTTTTTCTCTGGATCGCACTTCAGTCACTATGTATGAATTTACCCTAATGAAGGATTCCAATTCTATTGCAGGTGTTACTGCAGATGAGGGTGTTACTTTTATGGATATTATACTGAAATCATTATTTATTACATTTCCTCTTTCTAGCTACACAGAAGACTTTCCTGATGTTATAGTACAGGATCTGACTCTGTTCACACTGAGCTGTAATATAATATTGTGCATGAGCCCTTATACAGAGTCCAGAAGGCAGAAAAAGCATCTTCACTGCACAGTGAGGCTTTAGAAAAGCTCATTTATGTGGATCCAAAATGTCGCTTGTTTTCGGTTTGTATAGGCTGCTGGCATAAATAACACTATGCATTTAAGATGCGTTCTTCATGTGGATTCTGTAGTTGGGAAATTAAGCATCCCAACAACAAAAGGGCTGAGTTCCTATACAGATTTACCACATATTGTACATACAGTATGTCTTATCTAACAAACCTGGGATTTATTCTTTTTTTTTTCTCCTGCGAAAATAGTTATTAAACCAGTGTCTTTACCCAAAAGTTCTGCTGCTAATCTTCAATCTCATATCCAGAGCCAAGAGAAGCTGACCATACAAACACACTGTTAAAAACAGTTGCCCATAAAACATATCTATCATTGTTTATGATTGCATACAATAATATCATCATGTAGCAGACAAAGTGTAACTGCCATTCTATGTTTATTTGTGTAATGTATAGGGGCAGTGATACTGGCAATTTTTGTAATTTACTTTAATTACTGAAATCGTACATTTCTATTAGAAAAATAGCTGTAAAGTGGCCCATTTTGAGCCTTAGCAACGCTCCTCTGTCTTCTGTTTACATAACAGTGGAGTGTGGAGTGTGTAAACAGAAGACAGAGGAGCGTTGCTAAGGCTCAAAATGGGCCACTTTACAGCTATTTTTCTAAGAGAATTGTATGATTTCAGTAATTAAAGTGTACTACAAAAATGGTCAGTATCACTGCTCCTACACATTACAAAAATAAAAAAAGAATGATAGTTACACTTTAGATAAGGAAAATATCATTCCAGACATGATCTGTATATTCATATATACCAGCCAACCAGCCCCAATAAAAAGTCTGGAACAGGGCCCCCACCACATACAATTTATACTACTGGTGTCTTCTTATGGATGGGCCTTTGGGCACGTGTTACTGGTACCTCTGCATCACCAAGTTACAATCCGATCTCATGAGGAATTTTTTAAAAATGTAATTTTACATAAATTAGAATATATATATATCATATATATGTATATGTATGTATTAATTCCTGACTAATACAATATATACCACAGAGCTATTTGTGGCTCCTGTGTACTTAAAGGGGTTGTCCCACAAAAAATATTCTGCATCTAAATACTTGTCATTGCATATAGTTAAAAATATAACCACTGGGTAATTCAATAAAATCTGTATAGCGCCTCTTGCTGTTTGTTCTTTTCTTATATCTCTGTACACTTCGCTGAGGTGGACTCACATGCTCAGTTCATCCTTCACCTGCCACCAGCCATATCTACTATTAGAGGCTGTGACAGTTACAGCTCCCTGGAAAAGACACACCCCTTTACAGCACAAAATAAATCTGGCAGGGCAACTGGAGTAATGGATGGGGAGATGTCTGGATCCATGTGAAGCAGAAGAGATTGTGGTGTACTATATGATGTCTGATATTCTTTTTTTTAACATTAAAGGGGTTGTCCGAGTTATTTTTTTGTCCTTTGTATGTTTCTAACTAGTCAAATACAACAGCTTTTCCATACACTTTCTGCTTCTAAAGCTGCTGGTTTCTCAGATTTCACTCAGGGTCACATGACCTGTGATGTCAGCTTGCCTCCCTGCTAATCTTGTATTCGTGCACAAGCAGATAAGAGCCTGTACACGAAACATCACTGTGCTGGCCACGCCCCCCTGCTCTGCCAGGGCTGCTATCTGCTCTCTCCCTGCATTCTTTCAGATAAAACATTAACCCCTTCAGCCACAACACACTAAAGGCTTTACAACAGCAGCTGCAGATGTAAAGAGACACAGGATCTGCCCTCCTCACCCTACAGACACAGAACTGACTGGAGCTGATCTGAAGGAGATCTCCAAAGTATTGTATTGTACAAGAAAGGTAGGATGCTTTGTATCAGCAGTGTCATTGTACAGCTGGGATTTGTAGTCCTACACACACAACATGCTGCTGAGTATTCCAGCAGACATGTCACTCAGGGCAGCACTTGTATTCACTCCCTTTGCAGGGGGGGGGGGGGCAAGATTGTTATTACTGCAGGTAAACAAAGGCCAGAAGAGAACCAGGGAAATGAGGAAATATAGATTTTTTTTGCCTAAAACTTGCTTAGCTTAGTTATATATTGCTGCCCATCAGATTTAAAGTACTATATATATTTTTTTTCATAACTCGGACAACCCCTTAAATCATGTGATAACCCTTTTATGTTGACTGGTACAACCTACATTTTCATGTGTGATGTAAACCTGGAAAGAGTCTCCCCTGTCGTATCAGCTTTTCCTGCAATGTTCACATAGCATAGCAATCCAAGCCAGCTGGAATTTAACATTTTTACAATTACATTTTTTTTTTTTTACAATTTTACAGCTGCCAGTGTATAAAATGGTACTTATCATACTGACTAGCTCATACTAAATCAGTGGCTAATCAAACCTGTCATCTGCCTGATTATGTACTTAATATAAAGTGACGTATATTAATATTAATCGTTAAATCATGCTATGTGACATTTGTGCAGCTACATGAGCTGTGATGTCCTTGAAATACTGTCCTTCTACACAGTGATTTTTAAAAATGTGACATATGCAAACTATGTAAAGACCTGGGATGCTAAATGTAGCTGACCAATATCTGTCACTTAAAGGGTTCCCCTATGTGTAAAGATCAGCACATTCAGGACACTTATAAGAGATTAAAGGCAGTGGCATAAAGTCCATCTATTTTTAGCCAAGTCTTAAGAATTTCAATAAATAGATTTGCAGTGGTTAAATAAACAGGCACTTCAGTGAGGAGGCTCCATGGCTGGATGCACACAATAGGACAAGCACTCAAGTAGCAGTCAACAGTTTTTCAATATAGGAGAATTCTTTTTGCCAGTGATATCCCTTCTTTAACTATTTAAGGGTTAAACACTAAGGCGCAGATGACACCATGGTCACGGTGCAAAGTCGTGTTTAAGATTTGAAACAGTGACTTGGATTTTTCAATTAGATGTTTAATTGAAATACAAACCCACTCCTATTTGGGGTTAATGACGTGCTGCCTCCATTATTTATGACCAAGTTGGCAGATTTCCCAAAGCTGTAAATAGCCAGAGCTTGGAGAATACAGCCGTGGTAACAGACACTGAGATACTTCTGCACTTCCTTTTGGGTACTCAGAGCAGCCAATCTTATGTGGCAAAAGAAGTCTTTTGTCAGAAAGATCATAAATCCAAAAAAGAAAACCACTTTTATTTTTGGTGGAAGAACAGCTTGATAGACTTTATATCACTTGAAAGTATCTTATTACTACATCTGTAAACCAATCGAGCATTGGAGAATGTATCTAGATTTTGCTTATCTCAAACTAAAGGAAACAATGAAGACATTCTTATGGAGTATGGCTGAAAATTTTCTGAGGAGTCAGACTCTCATGAAGACATTGAGGAAATCTTAGTAAAGGTACCTTTACACGAGGCGTTGATCGGTACGATTGAGCGATGAACTAGTTGTTTCTTGGTGTAGTGAACGTTTTACCAGTGACCCTTTATATGCACTGGAAATCTTAATTTTGATCACATATTTTATCGTTTGTAAAGCAGACTGTTGCATTGTGCTGCATGGTATTGTGGACAAATTAATCATCTGTAATCGTGTGTGCAGTGAACGATTCCTGTTTACACGTATGAAATCGTTAACGTCCAATGATGATTTTTGTGCCCATACAAGCGACCAAACCAACGAGAAATCTACCAATTGTCGGTTGTCGCTCTATCGTTCACTGCTTTTACACTGCTCAATAATCATGCAGTTTCGCTCGATTTAACAATGATTTACACAAAAATTAGCCCATGTAAATGTACCTTAAGAACGTCTGGCAGACAATGGTGGCCATTTATAAAATCTGTGCATCTGGTACAGTGCATTCAGAAAGTCTTCAGACCCTTTCACTTGTAGTTTCACATTTTGTTATGTTGTAGCCTTGTAAATAATAAAAAAAATAAAGTTTTCCCTCTTTATACTCCAGTAAATTTTAGACATGTTTGTAAATTTAATAAAAAGAAAAAATTACATTTTGGTATGGACATAAATATTCAGACCCTTTCCTATGACAATTGACATTTAGTTTGGGGGGCACCCGTTTCTCTTGATCATCTCTGAGATTTTTCTACATCTTGATTGGAGTCCACCTATGGTAAATTCAGTTGATGGGACAGGATTTGGGAAGACACACCCCTGTCTATATAAGGTCTAACAGCTGACGATGTATATCAGAGCAAAAACCAAGCCATGAGGAGGAGACATGATTGTGTGGAGGCACAGATCTGAAAAGGGTACGAAAAATTACTGTTGTACTCAAAGTTCCCAAGAGCACAGTGGTTTCCATACTTAAATGGAAGAAGTTTGGCACAACCAGGACACTTCCTAGAGCTGGCCATCCAACCAAACTAATTAGGGGAGAAGGGCCTTGGTAAAAGAGGACTCAATCATCAACCTGGCTAAGCTCCAAAGATCCTGTGTGCAGATGGAAGAAACTTCCAGAAGGTCAACCATCACTACAGCACTCCTCCAATCTGCGATTTATGGCCAGAAAGAAGCCTTTCCTCAGTAAAAGACATGAAAGTTTGCACAAAAGAAAAAAAACATATAAAGGACTCTCAAATCGTTAGAAATTAGATTGTCTGGTCTAATGAAACCAAGACTATGCTTTTTGGCCTCAATTCTAAGCATCAAGTTTGGAGGAAACAAGGAACTGACCAATACCATCCCTACAGTGAACTATGGTGGTTGCAGTATCATGCCATGGAGGTGATTTACAGTAGCTGGGAAAGGGAGACTGGTTAGACTTGGGGAAACGCTGAATGGAGCAAAGTACAGAGATGTTCTTAGTGAAAACATGATCCAGAGTGCGCTAGACCTCAGACTGGGCCGAAGGTTTACCTCCCAACAAGACAATGACCCTAAGCACACAGCCAAAACAACACAGGAGTAGCTTAGGGACAGCTTTGTGAATTTCCTTGATTGGCCCAGCCAGAGCTCTGACTTTAACCCAATTGAACATGTCTGGAAAGACCTGAAAATGGCTGTCCACCGATAGATCCCATCCAACCTGACAGAGCCTGAGGGGATTTGCAGACAAGAATGGCAGAAAATCCTCTAATTCAGGTGGGCAAACCGCTTTAAGTTAGAGCATATTAGTTTTGTCTGTGTGTGAAGATTGCAATAATGGTCTAAACTCTGAAGCAGAGTATATACACTAGCCTCAACTACCTAAAGGGTGTATTAGACACCTCAATTACACAGACGATTGTCAGGAGGGATGCATTGAATACAGTAACATACATTTTTTCACCAATATCAGACATGTCACCCTTAAAACCATTAAGACACTATGTCCTTGCCACTGCTGCATACCCTGAATTACAGATATCCTGAATAAAGAAGGATGCATAATCGCCTGAAAAATTGGCATTGATTACAATAAAATCGTCAAATTGCAGAGCAATGATTTATGAGTGATATCTCTAATTATGATTGATGATTGCAAAGACCGTTTGTGAAGAGTCATTAAGGGTTGGCGCTATTCTATAGGTATAGAGCTGTCATCCACCCTGTGGTGTGTTGTGGACTTTGTGTGCTGAGGGTGCATGAAAAATGAAACACATCCTTCCTTTAGACCAGTGTTCCTCAACTCCATTCCTCAGGACCCACCTACCGGTCATGATTTGAGAATATCCCTAGAATGAATACCTGTGGTAAGTCCTGATGCTTGGCACTAATTAAATCACCTGCTCAATACTAAGGAAATCCTGAAAACCTGACCGCCAGGTGGGCCCTGAGGACTGGAGTTGAGAAACCCTGCTTTAGACCAAGGCTAGACTTTGACTTCAGCTAAATCATTGTAGGTAGACAGATCATTAGCATGTTTGTATTGTAGCACAAACTGAGCTGTTTGTGCTACAATAGAAACATGCAACATACAACATATCCCATATGTGTAGACAAGCGCCTCAAAGCCTCTGCAATGTGAAAATATCTGTGTTAAATTAAAACCAAATTAGTCAGAAATGATCCTGGACCTTTTTTTTTTATGTTTCCTGTTGCTGATATATCACTGTGTAGAGAATGTTATCACTCACACCAAAACCGGTCTCCAATGGGGCTTGAAGGGTATTTTCACCTTTTAGATATTGATGACCTATGTTCCAGAAGTAGAAGGCTCTGCACACGGTTTAGTGACCATTCCAGCATATTGCAGCTTAGCTCCCATTCACTTGACGGCGCAAGCAGCTGATCAGGGGGTGGGGGTGGTCCTGGGTGTCGGACCCCCACTGATCTGGTCATTAAAGGGAACCTGTCACCACAAAGCTGACCATGAAAACATCTTACAGGCCAGATGCACAATTGTCAATACATTCTTTTT
This sequence comes from Rhinella marina, assembly GCA_900303285.1. Taxonomy (NCBI): domain Eukaryota; kingdom Metazoa; phylum Chordata; class Amphibia; order Anura; family Bufonidae; genus Rhinella; species Rhinella marina. Next base: position 361,529 of record ONZH01019684.1, on the reverse strand, counting down.
TTTAAATCAGATCGTTTTTATTAGCATTTTATTGTCAATACATTCTAATGGTGTTCGTCCTATTTTCATCGGTGGCCCCATTGAGGAGAAATTAGGCTATATTATGCTTAGCCTCTGAGTGCAACGAGGGCAGTGTTCTTGCACTTTGCTGCACATGAGCCTCTGCTCCTTTTCGTTCCTGCTTGCTCCCCCAACACGTACTTGTACTTATCCCTGAAGTCTTGTGTTCAGCACAGGCACAGTATAGAATCTGAGCTTCTGTACTGCACCAGCTCTGAACAGTGAAGTGAATGATCAATCAAGTGACTAGGGGTAAGTACACCTTGACTGACAGGGACAGGCATCATTACCCTGTAATGTACTGTGTATGTGCAGATCATAGAATTTATGGTGTATGCGCAGGATTACAGACCATGAGGACAGGGATGATGACTGGTCCTGTCAGTCAAGGGGAGGAGGCAATAGCAAACACAGGAGCTGAGGTGCATTGGGGATATATGCATATGGAATTAAACTCTTTTCTCTTTTTGATCAGTAGGATTAGTGTTGAGCGAATTGAGCTTCGGATCCAAGATCCGAAGTTGATTAGTTTAAAACTTCGTTTGAATGCTGTACAGCATTCCAATGTATGCTCTGGTGAGGGAAATTCGTTATCACCGAAGTCTCACGGAACTTTGGTGAACAACTTTGAACTTCGATTTTGAAACATGAAAACCATTTTAAAACCTGGATCCGAAGTCGGCTTCGGTACCAAGGTACCAGCCAATACTAAAGTGATGACAAATTTCTCCTTGCTGGATCCCATACACTTTAATGCTGTATGGACATGGGTCTCCGTGCAGCATTAAAACTAAGTTTTGAACTAATCGACTTCGGATCTTGGATCTGAAGCTCGATTTGCTCAACACTAAGTAGGATTAATCATGTCAGGCAGTATGCTTGGTTTAATAGGGTTGATCTTGTTGACAGGTCCCCTTTAATATATATGAAGAAAAGACCGGCACTCACTTCTTGCTTGCAATTATGTCATTCTTTTTATTGCCACATTTTGTAATATGTGATGTGTTTCGGCTAACAAAGCCTTCCTCAGACATGTTACAAAAGCCACATGTAGGAAATTTAAATAGCACACCCGGAACTGAGGCGTGACGTCATATAACCATAGCAACAGGTAAACAAAGTGTTGCTGTATGGGAAATCATTGTAGACATATATAATCCATATGTAATACATAACAGGCATAGTAGAGCATAGGCTCAAAACAATGAATGAGGAATAACAATCTCATTGTAATATAGACTCACTGATCCGGTGGATCAAAGTCTCATAGAATTAACCCCTTAACGCCGAATGACGGCTTATCCCGTCATGGGCAGGAGCCGCTTGCCGCCCCATGACGGGATAAGCCGTCATGGCATTAAACTGTCACCATGTCTGATGACATGGTGACAGTGCTGAGACCCCGGCTGTTACTTACAGCCAGGGGTCTCAGCTAACCAGCCCGGGACCAATGGGGGCGGTCCCGGGCTAGCGATCGCTGTGATTGGCTAGTCTGTTCAGACTAGCCAATCGCAGCGATCGTGCTGCAATAAACTGTAAAATAAAAAAAAAAATAAAAAAAATTTGCAATATACTATATATCCCCCCCCCCACCCCACTGTTTACTTTGATGGCCGTTTGGGTGGGTGGGGAGATATAGCTAGCGGGCGGGCGGGCGGGTGAGCGATCTGCGGGCGGCTGCGGCGAGAGTGCCGCCCGCAATTTCAGGATGGCCGAGCGTTATCAAGCAGAGTATCAGCATACAGCTGATACTCTGCTTGAAACTGCTGACATCGGTGCTGGCACCGATGTCAGCAGTTTAACCCCTTCCATGCCGCGGTCCGTAGGGACCGCTGTATGGAAGGGGTTAACAGGGAGGGAGCTCCCTCCCTCTCCCATCGGGCGCTGGCAGCGCCGATGGTGTGGCCAGATGAGAGGGAGGAAGCTCCCTCTCCCTTCCATCGGGACGCTGCTCTGCTGTGGCAGCGTCCCGATGGTTACCATGGCAACCAGACGCTTTCAGAAGCGTCTCGGTTGCCATGGTGTAAGCTAAGCCTCATCAGGCTCCTGCTAAAGGTAGGAGCCTGACAAGGTTTAGCAACAGTGAAAATGCACTGCAGTACACTATACAGTGTACTGTAGTGTATTATAGAACAATCAGACCCACTGGATCTTCAAGAACCAAGTGGGTCTGAGTCTAAGAAAGTGTAAAAAAATTAAAAAAAAAGTGTAAAAAAAAAGTGTTAAAAAAAATCCCTTTTTCCCCCCAAAACTCAAATTTGAAATTAGTAAAAAAAGATAAAAAATACCCCAAGCATGTTAGGTATCGCCACGTTCGTAACAACCTGCTCTACAAAAATATCACATGGCCCAACCCCTCAGGTGAACACCGTAAAAAAATAAAAATAAAAACAGGTTCAAAAAAGCTATTTTTGTCACTTTACATCACAAAAAGTGTAATAGCAAGCGATCAAAAAGGCGTATGCCCCTCAAAATAGTACCAATCTAACCGTCACCTCTTACCGCAAAAAATGAGCCCCTACCTGAGACAATCGCCCAAAAAATAAAAAAACTACAGCTCTCACAATAGAGACACTAAAACATGGATTTTTTTTGTTTCAAAAATGAAATTATTGTGTAAAACTTAAATAAATTAAAAAAACTATACATGTTAGGTATCGCCACGTCCGTAACAACCTGCTCTACAAAAATATCACATGAGTTAACCCCTCAGGTGAACACAGTAAAAAAAATTAAATAAAAACAGGGTAAAAAAAGCCAATTTTTGTCACTTTACATCACAAAAAGTGTAATACCAAGCGATCAAAAAGGCGTATGCCCCCCAAAATAGTACCAATCTAACCGTCACCTCTTCCCGCAAAAAATGAGCCCCTACCTGAGACAATCGCCCAAAAAATAAAAAAACTACAGCTCTCACAATGGAGACACTAAAAAATGGATTTTTTTTGTTTCAAAAATGATATTATTGTGTAAAACTTAAATAAAAATAAAAAACTATACATGTTAGGTACTGCCACGTTCGTAACAACCTGCTCTACAAAAATATCACATTAGTTAACCCCTCAGGTGAACACAGTAAAAAAAAAAAAAAAAAAAAAAAAAACTGCCAGAACAGCCATTTTTGTTTACCTTGCCTAACAAAAAGTGTAATATAAAGTGATCAAAAATCATATGTTCCCCAAAATAGTATCAATAACACTGTCACCTTATCCCTTAGTTTCCAAAATATGGGCACTTTTTGGTTGTTTCTACTGTAGGGGTGCATTGGGGGGGCTTCAAATGGGACATGGTGTCTCAAAACCAGTCCAGCAAAATCCGCCCTCCAAAAACCATCTGGCGCACCTTTCCTTCTGCGCTTGGCCATGCGCCCATACAGTAGTTTACAATCACATGCGGGGTGTTTCTGTAAATCGCAGAATCAGGGTAATAATTTTTGAGGTTTTTTTTTGCTATTAACCCTTGATTTGTTACAGGAAAAAATGGATTAAAATGGAAAATCTGCAAAAAAAGTGAAATTTTGAAATGTCATCTCCATTTTCCTTTAATTCTTGTGGAATACATAAAGGGTTAACACAGTTTGTAAAATTAGTTTTGAAAACCTTGAGGGGTGTAGTTTCTAAAATGGGGTCATTTATGGTGGTTTCTATTATGTTAGCCCCACAAAGTGACTTCAGAACTGAACTGGTGCTTAAAAAAAATGGTTTTGGAAAATTTCTAAAAAAATTTAAGAATTGATTCTAAAATTCTAAGCCTTCTAACATCCCCAAAAAATAAAATTACATCTACAAAATGAGTTCAACATAAAGTAGACATATGGGACATGTAAAGTAATAACTATTTTGTGAGGGATCACTATCTGCCTTAATAGCAGAGAAATTCAAAGTTTGAAAATTACAAATTTTTCCAAATTTTCTGTAAATTTAGGATTTTTTTATAAATAAAGGTGATTTATATTGACTCAAATTTACCACTGTCGTGGAGTACAATGTGTCACGAAAAAACAATCTTGGAATCAGTCGAATCAGTGAAAGAATCCCAAAGTTATGAATTGATAAAGTGACACATGGCAGATTTTAAAAATGTGGCTTCGGCATTAAGTGTAAAAGTAGCTTCGGCCTTAAGGGGTTAAGAGAATGGAGATTCACAATATTATTGTTTCTCTGAAGAAAATAGAAAGTGGGTTAGAAATGGCAAAAAGATAATCACAGGAAAACTGTTCAGTTCCTATTCACGATTGAGGCCCCATGGTTCAAGGGCTTTCAATCTGTGTATCCAGAAGGCTTCTCTTTTCAATAACTATTTCCTCCTCTCCGTGGCTGTACCACGGTTCAATCATTTTCTTTAAATGGAAATGATAAGGTATGGGAAGGAGTAAGTTGCAAGTGCGTATGGTAGACTTGTGTTTACAAAAACGATCTTTCATACGTGTGGATGTTTCGCCCACATACAGTTTCGTCCGCATGGGCATTTTAGGATGTAAATGACGAAGGTGCTGTCACATGTGAAATATCCTTGTACTGGGAATTTCTCTGTTTCTGTATTGTTGGGTCTGGTGTCTCTCATCTTCCTCTCGACAATACCCCATAGATTCTCTATGGGACTAAGGTCAGGCGAGTTTGCGGGCCAATCAAGCACAGTGATACTTTGGTTATTAAACCAGGTATTGGTACTTTGCAGTGTGGACAGGTGCCAAGTCCTGCTGGAAAATAAAATTTCCATCTCCAAAAAGTTTGTCGGCAGAGTGAAGCATGAAGTCCTCTAAAATTTCCTGGAAGACGGCAGCGCTGAATTTGTTCTTGATAAAACACAGTGGACCTACACCAGTAGATGACATGGCTCCCCAAACCATCACGGATTGTGGAAACTTCACACTAGACCTCAAGCAGCTTGGATTGAATGCCTCTTCACTCTTCCTCCAGACTCTGGGGCCTTGATTTCCAAATGAAATGCAAAATTTACTTCTGAGAACAACACCTTTGACCACTGAACAACAGTCCAGTTCTTTTTCTCCTTGGCCCAGATATGACGCTTCTGGTGTTGTCTATTGGTCATGAGTGGCTTGACACATGGAGTGAGACACTTGTAGCCCTGTCCTGGATATGTCTGTGTGTGGTGGCTCTTGAAGCACTGATTCCAGCAGCAGTCCACTCCTTGTGAATCTCCCCCAAATTTAGGAAAGACCTTTTCTTAACAATCCTATCAAGGCTGTGGTTCTCCCTGTTGCTTGTGCACCTTTTTCTACCACCCTTTTTCCTTCCACTCAACTTTCCATTAATATGCTTTGATAAAGCATTCTGTGAACAGCCAGCTTCTTTAGCAGTGACCTTTTGTGGCTAACCCTCCTTGTGGAGTGTGTCAACGACAAACTTCTGGACATCTGTCAAGTTAGCAGTCTTCACCATGATTGTGTCGCTTACTGAACCAGACTAGGGGTCTTTATAAAGGCTTAGGAAGCCTTTGCAGGTGTTTTGGGTTAATTATTCTAATTTTCTGAGATAATGACTTTTGGGTTTTCCTTGGCTATAAGCCATAATCATCAACATTAACATAAATAAACACTTGAAAAAGTTCACTCTGTTTGTAATGACTCTATATAATATATGTGTTTCATTTTTTGAACTGAATTACTGAAAAAAACTACTTTTTGATGATATTCTTATTTATTGAGATGTACTTGTAAAAGATATGAGTGTGCTTTTTTTTAAGGGAGTCAGCACTCTTTTGAGCAAAATTGTTGGAGGGGAAAGGATGGAGTTAGTAGATGCCACAATTGGGCGACCTGGTGGGCGTTGCATATCTTTATGTACCTCGAGCAATGTGTAAAAAACTGGAGTTACTGGGTGTTGATTAATCAAAAATTCGCTCAATTTGGTATCAATTCCTGTATTATGGTTTCAAGCATGTTTTTAATTTGCTGGTCCCCTTTAATGTCAGAATAGATCTGATACTTTGGGGAAGGCTTCCTTAGGCTAGTTTCACATCTGTGGCTGTCCTCTCCGGCAGGCTGTTCCGGCATAAAATCCCAGGAATTGGCCAGACAAAAAGTTGCATGCAGCGTTTTTTTGTCCGGCCAATTCCTGGCATATTTGCCGGGTAGCAGACAAATCTCTTATAGTCAATGGGGTCCGGCGGACAGGCAACAGTGTCTGGTAATGCTGTATCTGGAGAACTCCGGCATGCTGTTCTCTACCAGAACAGCCTTCGGAGAGATGTGCCGAACATGTGAGACTAGTCTTAGGGCCCGTTCACACGACGCCGCGGCTCCACAAGAAATTATAGAACATGTCCTATTCTTCTCCGCAATAGCGGACAAGAATAGGCATTTTGAACGGGGCGCCCGGCCGTGTGTTCCGCGAATTGAGGAACAAGCGCCGGGCGGCATCTGTGGTATTGTGGATCCGCAATACTACAGCCGTCTGAACGGCCCCTTACTTTTCTTGAGGAGACTTGCACCTATTTCATTATTACATATATGGACTTCACATAGAATCAAAATTTGAACTGAAGGTATGGTCCCTCATCAAACTCATACACTTACAGTAAAAGATATTATGCTATGTATTATAATGCAAGGCTGTTACTGCTATGTGGTAGCACTTCAGAAACTGTATACATTACATAGCATTTAGCATCTGGAAGGAACAAAAAATATCAGACATGAAAACTGGTCTCTCTTACCAGTAATTGCATTCACTTATGATCATTCTCAATTAGTATGAATTATCAGCTCTAAAGTCTGAAACACCCCTGGAATTGTAACCTGAGAGCTCATTTCCAGAGAATCAGTGACGACATCCTTAAAGTGGTTTTAAAGATGCGGTTTTCTCATACACTAGGCATGTTTACACCTTCCAAATCATATGGCATTAGCAGCCTTAGAGATGCTCCGCTAATTTCATCACTCAGTAATGTGATATTATAAAAATGCGAAACGCAGGAAGTCAGGGGAAGACTCTTGTTGGTGCCCTCACAATTTTCCTCTGTTTCTCCGACCATGCGCTTCATAGCTGGTCTGGTGCTGGACACATTTTAATTTTATCTATGGTAGTTTACCACATTTAGAAAGGCAGGAAGGGTCTGGCAGATAACACCTCTACAGACCCAATTGGGTTCATGGTTTCCTGGGAAATTTTCTATTAAATATATGCCCTTTCCACTGTATATGCACACATTAATAAAACTGGTGCTTCCTACTCACTTCACTTTGGGGGTTTAAAATTATAGCAAAGATGTGTCCAGGGCCATTTTAACACTTTGGTGAGACCCATAAAGGAAACAATATAAAAACAATTAAAATTTTTGACACATTAAAGAAAAAATGTAATACAAATAAGCACAAGCATTAGTCAGATTTATATACTGAGCCATGGACAGTCCACCAATTAAACATTTATCAACAGGAATTAGTGCAGGACATTTATTAACTCTCAATGTGCTGTACAGTAGTTTTTCCCAATATCACACAAGAAGTAAACTTGGGTGTGTGTAGCTCCCAAGTATGGGTTCCTGAAGCAGTGGCCTGATAGAAAGCAATAATACTTTACAGGCTGCTTTTTTTCACATACCGTATTACATGACCAAGGAGCTCCTCATCTGGTGCCAGACCTAGAGGGCAATCTGGCCCATCATTCCCTGAAATGAATTACGCCAAAACCTCTCCCTTATATATTTTGTCTTCCTTCTGAGCATTCCCTGATCAGTTATCCAGGCCAGCCTGCTGTCTATATGTCAAGGAAATGTCAAGTGGCCATTGCCTCCACTTGTTGAGAGCCAAAGTGGCTCTCCACAATGGCAAAGCCATCCTACTCCCGCTGTTCTCTTGACACCAGGACACAAAACTTCCTGTGCAGGAGACATATCACAAACAATCAAAACTGCATCCAGAGGACACAAAATTGAAAAAGGAGCCAAATCCAAGAGGCCTGCACCACCATATGCCCTACGTCTTAAGGGTACATCCACACAAGATAGAAATTGATGACAGGATCAGTCATTCAAATTAGATTTGAAAAAATCTCCTTCACATGAACCCTGATGCAAATTTTTAAACCCACAACATTAGCAATAAAATGCAACAACTCAAAGGTTGTTGTAAAGTACGACTGATTGGCACTATTCTATGAGAACCAAATCTGCCATCACCAAATTTTTTATACCTTTGTGCATGCTGGTAAAAAACTTTAGAGACATAAATTCTGAACCTGTCATAACCTCTGAGATGATTGATTTTCTCATTAACACAGCTCAATAAAAATTACTTCAATCATTTGTGGACACGGCTGCACATGAACAAGAATAGAAATAGAAATGACAGCTAGAAAGACTAATATTTTACGTATATGCCATTTCTCTTTGGAGTAGGAGCTCACTACATGAATGGACTATTTTCTTTGTCTTGAATACGCACTAAAGGGGTTGTCCAGCTTCCCTCTTGCATGTAAACTTCTAAACAGGGTTACATGCACCTCTGTGGCCAATAACTCGCCTCAGCAGTGACTTGTCCCCAAATGGCACATCACTGGTGGGCACCAGAAGGAGCAGGATCAGACCTTCACCGCTGGAAGGGAGTGTCGGAGAGCAGGTGAATGCCTTTTTTATGTGATATACAGCACTGTCCAGAGCATGGATACAATTGCAATAAAAGCTGGAGAAGCCCGTTAAGGTAGAGATTGTTTTAAGACTGGTGTTTCATACAAATTGTAAACTAAAGTGCGCTGGAGTACAAGGCCCCAAACTTATTACTATGCATATGTTAATTCATCCCTCTTCATTTGGTGATTCTTGTAACATTTCTAAGCTTTCAGCTTTTTGCATCATGGTGTTATTTATACTTACACACATAACTACTAGATGGTTGGCGCTTATTTCCCCTTGATATATAAAACACATAGGGGGTTACATTTTTTATGCAACTTGCATCGCACTTCTAGTGTAAAAAAACCCAATTACACATTTTGGTGTGCATCGGTTTTTTGAAAAAATGTATAATTTTACAACATTTATGATGTTTTAGATGCTTTGAAAAAAAAAGTGTCCAGGAATGTGAGGTGTGAGGGGCAGGGCCTCACATGGCCCAACAGATTTATTATTTATGCACTTATATAGCACTGACATATTCTGCAGTACTTTACAGACATTAGCATCAGGCTGTCTCCAATGAAACTCGCAATCTAAGTTCCCTAACAGTATGTTTTTGGAGCGTGGGAGGAAACCGGAGAACCCAGAGGAAACCCACACAGACATGGGGAGAACATACAAACTCCATGCAGATGTTGTCCTTGGTCAGATTTAAACCTAGGAGGCCAGCCCTGCAGGAGACCATTGCTAACACCAGAAACTGGCATAAATTATAGGGCAAATCTATGCCAGGTTATAGATTTTATTTTCTTACTCTTGCACTATCTGATTAAGACCGGCCTGAGAAACTGAAGACTTAATTAAAGGGATTCTCCTGGCTTTTAATATTGATGACCTATCCTCAGGATAGGTCATCAATATCAAATCGGGTCCGACACCACAAGCTGTATGAAGGGAAGCCAGCACTCACGTGCTGTTTCCCTTCTCTTTTCCTGATCACCATAGCAGCAGTGAGCAGGAAAAGAGAGGGGAAACAGCAATGTGCGCGCGTTCCCTTCACACAGCTAGTTGGCGGGGGTGCCAGGTGTCAGACCGGATGTGATATTGAAGACCTATCCTGGCTGGAGAACCCATTTAATTCCCCCATAAATACCACTGCACTGCATGGGGGCTAGGTTCCCATCTGCAATGGAGGTTCTGCAGGAGTCTCCATCACAGATTATGGCAAAAAAGACATGATATGCCCCTGCATATGCAGTAGCATTTTGCCTGGAAAAATGCAGATATTCCTACCAGACATCCAATCGATACCATTATAGTGAAAGGGGTCTGTCAGGTGCTGGAAGTGTCCATCATAGACCGGATCCGGCACTTCTGGTACTCAGTTTCCATGCAAGAACAGAATAATGGAATCTTAGCGCTAATATGCAAGTGGCCTAACAGGGTGATTGTCAGAAGACAATAATTAGATTTTTAGATTTGTCCTTTTGTATGTATACTGTTACCCCTCATGGTGAAGCAATGCAGATTAAATAGGCCCTATATATTTATATAGGCCCTATTATAAGCAATTTCTCATCCCTTCTAGGAAACCTTTTTATGTCACTGTATATTGTTACACTTACTATAGTGATGCTTTGTAAAAACCACCATACTACAGTAATATAAAATTCCAGTGACGTGAAGCAACGCTCAGACAAGGTTGAGATCACTTTTAGTATAAGAAGAATTTTCTGTGGACCTGACAGGGATTTCACTTTTGTCAGATTGTGTGCTCAGTTGAGTGTAACAGTGTAAATATTCTGAGCTTGTCAATCGTAACCGGATTTGTGTTTTTTTCCTGTTATTATAAACTTTATGATTAGATACATATTTGCCACATTGTATTTAGATACTGTACATAATTTGATAGCGTATCTAACCTATGTCATATACTGAAATGACGCACAGAGAAGAAAATAAGTTATTTTATTGCAAGATATATATACTGTATATATAACATACATATTAACTTTAATACATATATTAGTCACTACCAAAGGATCCACAGCTAAACCCAATGTGAGATGAGAATCCTTTGGTAGTGAGCAGTGAATAAAAAAATGGATTGGCCAAGTCAAGCCTACCATGCAGGCAAAATCTCACACCACACAGTATCTACACACTGGACACATAAATAGTGCACATTAGACGTATGGAGGCATTTTTACACACAGCACATAATTTTGGGGTAATCACAATCCTATGTACATTATGAGAGGCCAAAATCCATAAGCACTTCTTCCATATTAAAATGCTTAAAAGAAATGGCTTTTATAAACTTTCCTTTTTCAAGAAAAATTGCTGTGAGGGCTCCCAGCAATGACGTGGAAAGCGACAGGAGAGTTCCAGATATTGCTGTCGATAATCTGAAGGGAGGAAACAAAGGAAAATGAGCATTATTATTTGTATCACAATTATGTGAATGCATGGAGAGAGTCATCAATAGCGCGCGTGATCAGGATTTCTGTAAGGCACAGGACGCAGGATTATTCATCACTGTTTATACAACCTCCTGCTAAACACATTACAAAATCATCTCTTGAGAGAAACTCCTAGAGACGGGTAGTCGTTTACTGCTTTATTTGTTTTTCCATGCCATCCATTCCAGGGTCCTAGTGAAGGGACCACAAGGATATAAGGCGGCCATGTCTGAGGTCACCCAGAGTTTATATAGGATTGAAGACAGGCTCTTCTAGTTCACAGCCAGTGTCATTGCCCTTTGCATAGAGTGTAATGCTATATCTATGGCCTATCTGCTCATTCTAGCTATATATATATATATATATATATATATATATATATATATATATATATTTGAGAAATTTTACTGAACATTGTATTTTTTTTTTTTTAAAACAACCTAAAGAGTTTGGGCCTCAGTACATCAGGGATGAAAGCATGAAAGTAATAATATCAATCAAGGCATACAAGAACATCAATCATAAACATGCCACAGGACGTATATAACCCATGATAACATTACTATCTTGGCCACACTTCAAACAGTAATCCTATATCAGTTGTAATAAGTCAGAGCAACTGGACTTCCTCTTGAAGACGTTTTGCTAGTCATCTAACTGGCTTTCTAAACTGGAAATTGAGAATGCTAGCGGGATGACTAGCAAAATGTTTAAAAAAAAATTTAAAAAAATGTCCAGTTGCTCTGACTTATTATCAGGGGCAGACTGGAAACCTAAAGTGGAGCTGGAAAAAAACTAAAAGTGGCCTCGATGTTGTAGGTAGGTCCAAATTGACAGAAAGTGGGGCAACACAAGTAGATGGGGGCAATACGAGTTGGCAGGGTCCGTAACACTATTATGCAGCACAGAATATCATCCCAAAGAACTAAATGCAGCACAAAATACCAACCCTGAAGCTTCTCCCTATGTGATGGCAATCAATAGTTGCCATGTTCTGTCCTCCTCCTTCAATTGTCCATAATTAATATATGGAGCAGGGGGCTTAGGCTACTTTCACACTTGCGTTTGCAGGATCCGTTTGTGAGATCCGTCCAGGCTCTCACAAACGGATCCGTCATGATAACACAACCGTCTGCATCCGTTCTGAACAGATCCGTTTGTATTATCTTTTACATAGCAAAAACGGATCCGTCTTGAACTCCATTGAAAGTCAATGGAGGACGGATCCGTTTTCTGTTGTGTCAGACAAAACGGATCCGTCCCCATTGACTTACATTGTGAGTCATGACGGATCAGTTTGCATCAGTTTCTTCATGCGGACACCAAAACTCAGCAAGCAGCGTTTTAGTGTCCGCCTCCAGAACGGAATGGAGACTGAACTGAAGTAAAACAGGCTGAACTGGATGGACAGATGTCTTTTTTCGGCCTTACAAACTATGTTACTATGTTACTATGAAGTAAAACTGATGCATTCTGAACGGATCCTTTTCCATTCAGAATGCATTAGGATAAAACTGATCAGTTCAGGACCGTTTATGAGAGCCTGTGACGGATCTCACAAACGGATCCTGCAAACGCAAGTGTGAAAGTAGCCTTAGGCCTCTTTCACACTAGCGGCCGCACGGATCCGGCACCTAAAGGGTGCCGACGGATCCGTACTGCTGCTGATACACGTGTGGAGCCGGAGCAGCGGTCCGGCCCCACACATGTTGACACAGACATTGGGACAAGACACAGACAAACACACATACATACATACTCCAGCGAGGGACGCTGGCAGCACGTCTTCACGCGCCTCCTGCGCGCATTGATGATAATTCCCCACAGCGCCCTCTGCTGGGCGCAGTGGGGAAACGTTATAGCTCCGCGCAGGAGGCGCGTGAAGACATGCTGCCGGCGTCCCTGCCTGGAGTATGTGTGTATGTATGTATGTATGTATGTGTTTCTGTGTAGCCGGATCCGGAATGACCCCCCCATTGCAAGTCAATGGAGGACAGATCCGGATTACTGGTGTGTCCACACCAAACGGATCCGTCCCCATTGACTTGCATTGGGGGTCATTCCGGATCCGTCTTGGTGCGGATGCCTGGAACGGAGAGAAAACCGCAGCATGCTGCGGTTTGTTCTCCGGTCTGAAGACGGAACGGAATGCTTTCAGGAGCATTCCGTTGTCTTCAGTTCAGTTTTGTCCCCATTGACAATGAATGGGGACAAAACTGAAGCGTTTTTTTCCGGTATTGAGCCCCTATGACGGAACTCAATACCGGAATTTAAAAACGCTAGTGTGAAAGTAGCCTTAGGAGGAGAGATGTGGGCAACAGCACCAAGCCAGCCCTACCTTTAGCATGGTGCCTTGACTTCCTCTAAAAGTGCCCCCAGTAGTATGTACCCATACTACACATAGGCCCTGTGGGCTTCAGGGTCTATGGCCAGTCAGCCCCTGTTTATTACTACTGATAAACCATAATTTGGATGAATGAGAGTAGCTATAACATCAGTCATGATGACAATCCTTGTTCTCAGCTTGGGTGCCAACATTAAATACCAAATTATGCCCCTGTTCTCAGCCAGTGTGCCCAAAACAATTTACACAAATAATGACCCTCACTTGTTCCAAACAGCAAACTGACCCCACACTTGTTCTGCATAGTGCATACACAATGGTGCCACACTGTAGCTATTCCTCTCTGTTGTTTCCATGAAATAGTTCTATTCACATAAGAATTCTGAACCTCTGTTGGTAAAATACAAGGCGTATTTTGGCAATATGCGTTGTTATATGGCATGAGACACATCGTTAAGGCTTAATCTATTAACAGAAGCCACTAGTTTGAGCAGCAAATGTTGCCATCTCTTCGTGTGCCAATCCCTGCAGTTACAGACCACTGCTGGAAGTCAAGCAAGAAGGATTACAAATGTTTTTTTTTCCCCTGGACTGTGCCAGGAATTATGTACACTTTTTTGGGTATTGGATCAGCAGCACAGAAAAAAGGAGCTAATTCCCCAAAAGAGTATGAAGATGGCTTAACATAAGAACTGCCAATCCTACATCTTCAAATAAAACTGTCTCAGGGTTTAGTGAAAGAGCTAATGTATGCTATTTTGTAATAATACGTTAATGTATATTGCTGACGAAAATTTTCACTGGCATAAATAAAAAAAACTCTCTATATGCAGGATTTCCTAGGAATTGTTCTTCAGAGCCCCCTTATAACATAGTGTATATTCCGGTGAGAAACAATTAGTTGGTTGGAGTTTTGCAAAAGCTCATCCTCATCTTATGTTCATGTTCCATCAAATAAATATGAAAAAAGAGGAAACTAAGAAAAAAAATTTAAACTACATTTGGCAAGGAAAGCCATTTATTAATAAATTCTTGATCTTTTTTCCTCTTATAGTAAATCAATATTTTAATTTTCCCTTTTTTAAAAAAAATTCCACAAAAAGTTATTGGCGATATTATCAAGTGCATAACCATAAATGTTTGCAATACTGTATTCGTTTATTGCAAAGTAAAAAAGACAAGCGATCTATATGAAAGTAAAATTTATTCCTAATGTATACAATGATGTGTTGAAGATAACTAAAATAAAAACTAGATGCCATCCTGTACACGTGTCATAATGTCTCATATTTTAAAAGAATAATTAACCCTGGAATGTGTGGAATGGTCAGAAATTCAGTAAGTAGGGCGTTTTTCCAGACTGGCAACTGAACAGCTGATGGTCAGAAATTCATTTTCACCCTAATCCATACCCAGCAATGCAGTATTAGAATCTTGAGCAGAAGTCGCTTTGCTAAGGATAAGCTCTCTAATAAAGTGTACATATTCCAAAAATTATCAGCATTTTTCATGATTATGTTTCCAAAAGTTATATTTCTTCCAATAGATTAGATATTGCAGGTGTGATGCAACAAAATAAGCTCTAATATTTGGTAGAGAAAAGTCCCCCATTACTTTCTTCCTATATAAGTATATGAATTCCATTCCATAAAACTCTTGGACCACTGCTTCTATTAAAGAGAACCTGCCAGCAGAAAAATGCAGTGCACTCTACAGGCAGCATGTTATAGAGCAGAAAGAGCTGAGCAGATTGGTATACAGTTTTGTGAATGTTGTGTTGAATTGTGTAAAACTGTTATCTATCCAAATAGGACTACTCATAAATAAATAGTATAGTGTATACATATGTGTAACTTTGTAATCTTTGTATGGGGCAGCTTTTTCTAAACGCTAAACTTTAATCTTAAGCATGACCTCTCTAATAAGAGGAGCTATATTAAGAGTTCTATATTTTATTGGATCTAGTGAGAGAATCACACCAAAATATTTAAAACTGAACTGAAAGTGCTTAAGTTTAAAATTAAAATATTATTATGTCTCTCCCTGCTACCAAAGATGTAAGTATTGAGTATTTGCAATTATTTTAATACCAGAAAATCAACCCACAAAGACCTTCTCCAAATGCAAATGTGTACATGAACAAAAAAAAGTAGCAAATTACCCAAATCTTTCTTCAATTTAAAAAAATGTATAACTCGCAAAAAAAAAAACATCTTTATGTGTTGTAAAACACGCAGTGTAAAGTCAGTGTAGGAACAGAGCCTGTGTAGAAAGTCACTACAGGAGATATATTTTCCATGAGATCTGTTATTATTGCAAAATGCATGTTATTGCATGTACTGGGGCAGCATGTAAAGTGTAGCCCTACATATAACACAAAGCAGCAATCGTACACCGGCTACATCTGTACTGATATCACAATTAAAAGTCTACTAAATGTTACATTTACAATTATTTAACAATAAACATTTAATCTTGAACAAATACACAAAATACCTGTAAAAAAAGGGGTTTTCTGAGTATTTCATATACTCAGGATAGGGACCCCGCCTATACCACCACAGAATACTTGGTATTGCAGCTCAGCTCTATTCATTTGAATGGGATTGAGCTGCATCTAGGCCATGTAACCGATAAATGTGACATTGCTGGCCAAGGAAGAGGCTGTGATGCTTATCAGAGCACCGCAGCCCCTTTAAACAGCTGATCAGCGGGGGTCTCAGGAGTCACACTCCCACCGATCAGATACTGATGACCTATTCTGAGGACAGATCATCACTATAAAACACTAGGGAAACCCCTTTAAGCCAAGTACATTTTGATAAATATGTCAGCTTACCAATTTATTGGCTTTAGGCCAATCGTATTTTACCTCTGGATTTTCTATAAATACGAGCGGGAATACAGAATTCATTTAAGCTCTTACTAGCTGCTCAAGTCCTTTGACTATAACAAAAGTATTATTTTGGGTTCTATGGGAAGAGGATTTCCCTGATGAAAACATCTGCATTGGAGAAGATTTTGCCTGAAGCCATGTCTAAGACCTGTGCCAAGTCCTTTTCGTGCACCCTTACACACACTTTTCATTTTTTACCCTGGTTTCTTTAAAGTGACTTTATGGGTTTGTCGCATTTCTCCAGAGTTCAGAAGGGCAATAGTAGTAAGGATGAAGGACCACCCGCAGAGGGTGGAACAAGCACTTTTAATTGTCAGGTTCACAGCCTCTATGAAGTACAGTGTCCTGCAGGGAGCGTGTAATTTAACCTGCACCCATAATGCTAGTTTGTTTAGTAAGTAACTATTTCCAATAGCAGACAGAGCCTTTGAGTAAACTTGCTTTTGTTGCTAATAAAAGAACAAGCTCGCTCTCAAATGGCTTTTGTTGTGAAGTTGTTCAGTCTCATTATGTACAATGAATTAGCACCATGTTCATTATGCTGCTTGGGCTGTCAATGACTTCTTCTGAACACAAGCCATTTCCTTGGTCTGAAGGTCAGGGAGGATAGACAGTTGTATAGACAGTCTGAATGACTGCAATCACCCAGCCTTGGTTTCATTACCTTTGTGCAGAGACGTCTTGCTGTCGGGATGACTTGATCCTTGCAAACAGTCCTAAGACAATAGGACAATGTAGAGGTTAGCAGAGCGGCAAACAGCTACAATCCTTACACGCTGGTACAATTCTCAATTTACAGCAAACTGGGCACCATTGGTTCCTATAAGTGCTGAAAGGCTTTTTTACCATAATCTTTTTGTTTGCATTCTGGAAATCAAGAATGACTTAAACCTCTAACCAAACACCAACCCCTCATGGCTCTCTAAGCTTCCTTCCATTAATGGACATTTTTCATTTAATCAAACCCACATCCAAAATTCAAGAAACACTTATGAAACTTACACAACCAGCATTACTACACGACTTAGTACAGTGACCAAACAATGAACACGTGCCTCTCGGAGAAGGCATGGCTCTTATGTTTTACTTCCAAACAAATTTGGTTGAGTTTTTAAAAAATATGTAGGTATATTAACATGGCAGAAGCGGGCGGTAGAGGCAGTCATCATTTTTCCAGCAGCAGCCACCATGAAGCACTAAGCATCCAAGCTCCCGCTTCCTCTGTACAATGAAAAATAAGCAAATGTGACACAGTGTTTATAGGTTATAAGATTAGAGGCCAGAAAGTAACTGAGCAGAGCGGAGAATTACACAGCTCCCGTCTGCACTTAACTCATGCACTACCGATTCCAGCAGGAACATACACTGCACTCTGTGAGCTATCTATATGTGTATTTTAGTATGACATTTATTTTCATATTCAATGTATTTTAACATCATTAAAAGATTTAAAAATAAATCATCGATCAGACACTGGAGATCCCAACTATTCAGCAGGATTGAATAGCACATGTCAGAATAAAGTCATGACGAGAAATTAAAAAAGTGTTATTGCACTTTCTGTACCAGGTATTACATGCACAAATACACAGCAGGCAAGGCTAGAAATGAGTCTGATTGTGGCTTGTTACAAAATATCTCTGGTCATTCTCTTTGGAAAAAAATGATACAAATAATGACATTCAGTAGTTCAATGGCTTTGTTACTAATTAAAAAAAAAAAATAAAAAATCGTCGTAAGCCAATTCTCCTATATCTAAAGCAGCTGCTATCTGATATATCGTACTCCAAATTCCAGTTCCTAGAATTTGCTGCTCATATATCAGGGTGTTTCTACACATATGTTTAACAGACTTAATGCTCTGTCGAAAATTTAATTATATTTGGCCTTTCGTCACCCTTTGTGGTTTGATAGATATAGCACGGAGAGGAGATTAGAAAAACAGGTTAATTATGTTTCAAAGAGTTAATCATATGTTAAATACGAGCAGACAAGTCCATGTTCTAGGGAAAGGGATGAGATACAGCCTTTCAAACTTGGTTCGCACCTAAGATACATACCTTGTCATAATAAGATAACTGTATCTAAAGGTAGGCATTACAAAGAGTGCCAAGACAGTACCAATGTGATTTTCTATGGGAACCCTTCCCAAAGAGACAGTATAATATATAGTCAATATAATAATATACAGACAATATAATAATATACAGAAAATATAATATATAGTTAATATAATATATAGACCACATAATAAATACAAGAATGACACAGTGTGTATATATGTATGTATATATGTATTATTTATATATAGTAGATTTATATATATAGTAGATATTTTACTTTACCTGATAGATGAATTGTATTAAAAACTAATCTTACCTGCGCTATGCATAATAACAATTATATAATATCTATAAACCACTGTCCAAAAAAAAGTCTTTTGTATTTTTCTATTGACAAGTGCTGCACAATCTATGATATATTAAGATGGCAATTTCACCAGTTTAATTATGACTTACAGTTAAACGAAAGGTTTGCGCAGTGAGACAGGTTACTTTAAAGCTTATCTATTTGTGTTGACTTTTGGAAACTTTCATGTGCAAAAAATCTAAAATAGTTTAGTTGGAGGATTAAAATCATTTCCATATTGTCAAGTGATCATTTTTTGTCTTTGTAGTGAAATAATCAACAAGGAAATCTGTTAACAATGAAAAATGCATTAATTATGTTCACTCATATCTAAACACCAAGAGACAACAGCTTCATGGTTAGCCTAAAACGTGTATGCAAATATTAAAGGAGCAGGCCCGTCTGTGGTTTATTTGACACAATGCAAAATTGAGTTTATGGAATAAAATGCATGGTATAATTACAATATAATTATACAAGGTGGAGATAAATTAATGACATAGCACGTCCATATCTAAGCAGTTGTATGTCATTATTATTTCTGTAGTCCGTATACTCACCGTCATATTTCTGTAGTCCGTACACTCACCGTCATATTTCTGTAGTCCGTATACTCACCGTCATATTTCTGTAGTCCGTACACTCACCGTCATATTTCTGTAGTCCGTATACTCACCGTCATATTTCTGTAGTCCGTATACTCACCGTCATATTTCTGTAGTCCGTATACTCATCGTCATATTTCTGTAGTCCGTATACTCATCGTCATATTTCTGTAGTCCGTATACTCACCGTCATATTTCTGTAGTCCGTATACTCACCGTCACATGAGTAATGCAATAGTTTCAGTTTGTTTTGCAGGGGTACAATCCTTCCATGTTACAATGTCCCTTTCTCAAACAGCGCCCCCTCCCCCCCTACAGACATACCCTTCTCAGCTACCTGAGTCCCTGCTCACTTTTGTAGCTCCATACCTGAATAAAAGTGGCGAGCAGCTGACAGCTTAACTCCTGTTCCAGAATCAGTCTGTTCTGAGGGTTGTTGTAGCAGGCGGAGATCAGTGTGGGAAATAGAAGCCGGACCAGCCGGGAGTCACTAAAATACTGGAAGGGGAGCTGGCAGAGTTTCTGAAGAACAGTGGGGTGACGACCAGACTGGACAATGACCTAAAAGAAATTGCAAGACAAATGACCAGGGCATCTACAGTATGTGCACTGATAAAGTCCTTCACATTCAAATCAATATTATTAGAACTTTCCAGGATCTGGAAAAAAAATCTCTAAACTCAACCTAATTTCTTAAATCAATTTAGATCATAATTCAAAGCATCTATATAGTAGGAATACACTGGATGCATCTTTTGGGGAAGAATATGTGAGAAGAATACAACCCAACTGTATGAAGGACATTTCCTCGTAATCAACAAATCATTAGTATATTGCACACACAGTTTGACTTATTAACTGCACACTTCCACAGCAAGGAGCATTATACAGCATGTGAATAAAGATGCTTCCCATTACAAATCACAGCATTTCATACTTTGCTCTAAACGCATGACCTGGAGGTCTACATAACTTGCACTGAAAATCAACTGGTAAATGTAGCAAAATGAAATTTGTCATTAATGTAATGTAGTGAAGTTCATCAGACTCCCATGTGTAAAAGACATAAAAACACTTTACAGAGCAAATTTTACAAGATACCACACAGCACTAAATCAGACAGAATACTATCTATCTATCTATCTAATAATATCTATCACTAGCTATCTCATATCTAATACTATCACTAGCTATCTAATTATATTTATCAATTATTTAATAATTATATCAATTATTTAATATCTATCTATTATTTATTTATCTATCTAATACTATCTATCAATTATTTATTTATTTAATATCTATCTCCTATCTATCTATCTATCTCCTATCTATCTATCTATCTATCTATCTATCTATGGCACAATGAATGTGCAGGGCTGAGTACACTTAAAATAATAATAATAATAATAATAATAATAATAATAATAAGTGGCTATTTAGTCATCATACCAATATATCATATTCAAAAGACCATTTTAACATAATTGATTAATGCATTTCTTATAATGTATACAAAATGTATATCCCAAAATTCTCCCAATTAATAAATACCATAAAATTCATTGCAAGCATATACATATAGCTGCTGACCAAATAAAAAATTGTTATAATATTAAAAAAGGTAAATTATAAAAGAAGAATCAATTGATGACGAAAGTTCAGCCAAAAATATTACATCCCCCAAAATTGGTCAAAATTCATCAAGACGATGGGGGAGATCTATCAAAACTGGTGTAACGCATAACTGTCTTAGTTGCCCTTAGCAACCAATCAGATTTCACCTTTCATTTTTCAGAGCTCCTTAAAGGGGTATTCTCATCTTAGACAATGGGGGCATATCGCTAGGATATGCCCCCATTGTCTTATAGGTGCGGGTCCCACCGCTGGGACCCGCACCTATATCCAGAACGGAGCGGGGAGCGCTGCGCCTGGAGGACCCCGGGTTTCCGGGGGTCCGGCCACCACCAGGCGCAGGTCCCCGCTCCGCTCATAGAAATGAATGGGAGCCGGGCCGTGCATGCGCGGTGCGCTCCCATTCATTTCTATGGAGCCGACGAAAGTAGCCGAGCCAGCGCTCGGCTATTTTCGGCAGCCCCATAGAAATGAATGGAGGGCGGCTGAGCATGCGCGTTCTGGATATAGGTGCGGGTCCCAGCGGTGGGACCCGCACCTATAAGACAATGGGGGCATATCCTAGCGATATGCCCCCATTGTCTAAAATGAGAATAACCCTTTAAGAATACGAAAAGTAGAATCTGATTGGTTGCTATGGCAACTAAGACAGTTTTCCTTTACACAAGTTTTGATAAATTTCCCCATCTCCCCCTAATATGTCCCAACAAATTCATAAAAAAAAACTCAACAGGAAATTCATCCAAATAATATATCCAGAAAATGTGTTCTCATTATTAATAACATTTTAATGTCTGCAAAATGAATGGTTATTATGTGGCTCATAGGAGACAATCTATATTGCAAGCTGCTGATCATGCAACTCAAGATGCACAGTTGTTGATATTTTCTATCCCTGGACTTGTATTCAGTGATAGGAGTTGAATGAAAATTTATAGTATATGGTTTGCAATATGTGCAAGTGATCAACTGCATTTTAATTGATAATTGATATACTGATAAGGCGCCTAGAGAGCCAGTTATTCTTATTAAAGAGCACTACATGTAGATGTGTGTGTATGTGTGTATATATATATATATATATATATATATATATATATATATATAATCACACAAAAGTAGACATTTTACTTAAATATGTAAATACAGCTACATGGCCATGGATAGGTGGTAAACATGGATCATGAGGCAGGGTAAATTGCGATATATAAAACATTAGCTGAGGGTATTGTATTGCACCCAGGAGGGCAATGCTGATGTGTAACCATCACAGATACAATAGATTGTGGGATCTTGATAAAACTACCCTTCCTGTGCTCTTCACCAGCCGTCCGCACGCCGTCATACACATAACTGAGTTGTCAGAGATCTTACTAATGGTAAAGACTGAATCCTATCCATAATCATAGCCATTTCCGCGTATTATCAACACTTACAATTAACATTACATATGGAGAGTGTAAAAGGCTAGTCTGACAGTACAGACAAGTAAAATACCATGTAGAATGAAGGGGGCGTCATAACCTGCAAAGGAGCACAGTGCATAGTATCCTGACAGATCCTCTGACATCTATGCATGTTCTGACAATCACTGCTGTGAAATTAAAACTGCATTGATTGACAGGTTTTGTATCAGCGCCAGATATCGAGGGGCATAGACTGTCTGCTGTGTTAAATATAACTATTTATGATAATATCAATTTTGAAAACTCTGTTTATTTTTTTTTTATAATGTGCTGAAATGTTACAAAAATGGGTAGAATAATGAATTAAAACATTTAGCACACTTTATAATTTTAGGCCAGTAGGGAAACAACACAGCTGTTTATTAATCCTTTAAAAGAAGCAGCTTGAAGCATGTTATATTATACTACAAGATTACAATTGTTGCACAAAACAAAATGTTTATTGTTAACTTAGCAATTACATCATGTTAAGGTGTGATCATGTAATCATATGTTTTTTTTTCCAAAATATTATTGCAGAAAATGACTAGCCATTATATTCACTGATTATTTTTCAAGTCAAAGAGTACACTTTTAATTTGAACATTCCTTTACATGATCAGGAAGGGAGGGATAAATATAAAAAAAAATTCTGACTCTTCTGTTTTTTATTTCGGTAATCTAGGTATAAATCCAAGTAAAAGTCCATAAGAACCATATTCTGGAGGAAATAAACACAATAAAATGGTGCTTTCATGTATTAGTGAGCATAGCCTTTTACTAACAGCATGCTCAGAGTCTCTAACATTTATTACAATATTTTAAAGTGATTTCATATGCATTTTATGACAAGCATTACACGCTAAGGTTTTTAAAAATTTTTGCATGTTTCCATGTTGCAGCTGATCGTTTTTAGTGGGTTTAGCACTTTTTTTAAAGCATTATGCTCTGTGTATGCAATTTTCTGCCATGTTTTCCATAGGCTACTCTATAGGACTGGGGGCAAAACCCCCCCCCAAAAAACGTTTAAAGTGTTGAAGAAGAAAAAAACATTATTAGAACAAAAAAGTGCTAAAATGCTTCCAAAAATATGAGAAGCCTTGTAATGTATGTGCCACATTCCCGTTTCTTTTTTTCATCAAAAGTGGGAATGGATCGTAGAACAAAGGAGAAGGGGTGCAGTTCTCAATAAAATGTTTTTTTGTTTTTTCTTAGATGCCTTCCTGACTTCTGATGAAAAGATGAGATATCAGAGTTTGGATTCCCTAAAGACAGCATGAGGGCATCCTAACTGCTCTTAGATATAAATAGTACATCTAGTTATCAGAAGTTTCTTTCTCTGTCTTTGGAGAAGAGTGTGTGTCACATACAGTATGTGAAATATACATTCACCACCACAGAAGATATTCAGGGCTTACACACACCAGGTTCCCATAAAGTTCTGTTAAATAATACAATGGAAAGTGCAGTAGAATGAACTAAGTCTGTGTCATAAAGCCTTAAGAGCAAGGGGAGGATCAGATAAGGCAGAAGTGTGTGTATATGAAAGCTCCTCGTAAAGGTCCCTTTCTTCACAGCCATGACATGCGACATGGAAGTACTTCTTTTGTTTGGCCTCAGAGACCCCTTCAGAGTGACTAGAACGAAGGGGTTAAACTAGTAAATGTCAAGGGGCTTTCTATACCCAGCATTAGTGAACAGTTCATCCAAAATCCCTAACATTTCATAGCCACTTAGTCAGGCTTTGTGAAAACCTTTTCATCAACCCCCGATAAACATCTTCCATTAACCTTGATGGAGGGAGGGGTAGACTTTTAGGTGTAAGCACAGGCTCTGTGAGGTGGGACACCCAAGTTTTATCATTGGCGCCAGATCAGCTTCTAAGCAAAGTGGATCTGTTAACCCTGTGTTCATACCATTTTTCAGTTTCTAGATGAAACCAAGAATGTGGTTATAAGGGGAAACACATATGTACTGAACGGCAACCAAACTGTACAAACTACAGATAAACAGCTCTATCAAGCTGTGCAGCAGTATAAAAGCTCAATAAGCTCGACAATTCGCCAAACTAAAATTCTTCAGAATCCACAATGCACCTGGCTTAGACCACTCGTCATTGATTCAATCCTGCTTCTATGATTTTTAAAAAAGTATCATGTCTGCAGTTTAATATTCATAGACTAAAGAAAATATAAAAATGTACTGTACCTATCACTGTATCCTACTGGTAATAAAGTATGCAACTGGATCATATTAAAATGGCCCCAAATCTGATATAATTTATGCTGAAAACCCTCAGTAGTTTCATGCCTGAGCTGGAAACAACTGATGTATGTGCATTTTAGTGCATTGGTCTGGCGTTCCATAGCCTGAAATCTCTGCACAGTACCAGCTACGTTTTTTTTGTCTGGCGCTGTAAGATATCCAACATCAAAACTGACGCACTGGATTCCAGAAATGATTCCATCCCATTTCCGTACAACGCTGTAGGGAAACTACGAGTGCAACGTCAATGAGACTCTTCACCATCTCTTACTGGCAATACACAGTTTTGAATAGAAATAAAATAAATATAAACTAGATATATACTAGAAAGTTTAGAAAATGTTATCTTAAAATAAAAAGTTGTATAAACGCAGCTGTATATTTTAATCCAGAAAACGCACTGCTACCAAGGAAGAAGATGGGATTATGACAGACCATTGGCGTCTAACTACTTTAGAGAAAGCCTCACAGTAATCTGTGGGAACTAAGTGCCTGCAATAACCTGCTTTAGTTAGCAACATAATAAGCAGGTGAATACATTTTAAGCACCGAACTTTACTTCTCTCGTGATTACCAGATACATGAAGATAGAAATAAAGCTGTTTATGTGTTAATCAAGCCAACTGCTCTTTAATTTAGTCTTGCCTATAGTGATACAGGTAGACTTAGTACCTATGTACTGTGGATAGGGCAAAGTATACAAATTAAGCTTGCTTCATTCACTTACAGGGACACTTCCATCAGAAAGGGGTATTTTTTGCTCAAAATTCATTTCAGCAGTACTATAGCATTGAAAATTAAATACAAATTATTATACTTTATTATACTGTAGCTGGCACAGAGATAAATCTCCTACATAGACAGGCAATCCATTGTTTATTTTACTGCTTCTGAGAAGGGAAAATGTTGCCTGCTAGTATAATAGTAGATTATTTTAATTAGGATAGCAGTATGGCAGCTTTATTTTTCTCTTGAAATGCCTAGATAAAGATGCCCACAGAAGAGCATTACATTTATCAGTGTAGTATGTGATGTCACAGGAGAAAGTTAAAGAGCCAGGGCAAAAAGTAGTGACTTCAGCAAATTACATCCAGAAAACCACCCATCCATTTTTTGTAAAAGAAAAAAAATTACATTGAATAGTCACATATAGGTGGTTAAAGAACCTGTCACCTTGAAAATGCAATCCTATCTGCAGGCAGCACTTTATACAACAAGAGGGGCTGAACAGATTGATATATAGTTTTGGAAAGATTCAGTAAAACGTGTGTTTCATTCATTTAAATCTCTTTTCATTCTGGGCTTTGTCCAGAGTCTGTCCTATCAGTGATTGACAGCCTTCCCTCTATGACTGTGTATACAGAGGTAGCTGTCAATCACTGAGAGGACCAACTCCTTGACTTCAAAGCGCAGAATGAAAAGAGATTTAAATGAATGAAACATACATTTTACTGAATCTTTTCCCTTAATACTACAGGGTGGGCCATTTATATGGATACACCTAAATAAAATGGGAATGGTTGGTGATATGGAAAGTGGATTGGTTGTCGAGGGCCAGTTGAATGGCCCCCAAGGTCTCCCGATCTGACCCCCTTATACTTTTATCTTTGGGGTCATCTGAAGGCAATTGTCTATGCTGTGAAGATACGAGATGTGCAGCACCTGAAACTACGGATACTGGAAGCCTGTGCTAGCATTTCTTCTGTGGTGTTGCTATCAGTGTGTGAAGAGTGGGAGAAGAGGGTTGCATTGACAATCCAACAAAATGGGCAGCACTTTGAACACATTTTATAAGTGGTCAGAAACTTGTAAATAACTCATGAAAGAATAAAAACCAAGCACACCATTGTTTTTCTTGTGAAATTCTCAATAAGTTTGATGTGTCACATGACCCTCTTCCCATTGAAAAAAACTAAAGCTGGATCCAAAATGGCCGACTTCAAAATGGCCGCCATGGTCACCTTCCATCTTGAAAAGTTTCCCCCCTTCCATATACTAATGTGTCACAAACAGGAAGTTAATATCACCAACCATTCCCATTTTATTTAGGTGTATCCATATAAATGGCCCACCTTGTATATATCAATCTGCTCAGCTCCTCCTGTTCTATAACATGCTTCCTGCAGCTCAGACCTCGTTCAATGTGACAGGTTCAGTTAAATATGTTAGAAAAAAAATTGATGGTAGTGTCCCTTTAAAAGGTTATCATCTTAGACATTTTTAGCATATCCACAGGATATGCGTTTCTCTCCAATAGCACTTCCGAAAATTATCAAATCATAGCGCCTGGCTACTTTGGAAGTGCCACTGAAGTGAATGGAGAAAGCCATGCAAGTGCAGCCACCTCTCCATTCCCTGCCGATGCGATGAGGTCCTGTTCTAGAGATAGGAGAGAGTTCCAGAGGTAGGACTTGCACCTAATAGACATTTATGGCATATTTTGTGGATACGCCATTAATGTCCAAGAAGGGTATGCCCCTTGAACATTGTATAAAATTAAATGTATATTTCAGGCAAAACAATAAGCTTATTTAACCCCTTCTGGACAACATGAAAATAAAAACTTTACATCATAATTGGAGAGTGCTGAGAATATTTTATCTATATGGGACTATTGTGAGGGCAACCAGAATTGTGTCTTCTTAGAGAGGTCACCTGGCCTATTAGTACAGAAGAAGTTCTTTTAATGTTTTTTTCCGGACCTAGGCTCAGTGTTACAACAGGACTTGCAAAACCTACTAGTATAGGGTCTCTCTCTTAAGAATTAGGACCTGGAAGAATAGTTGGTCAGAAGGAGAATGAAGAGCATGGGGGTTAAAAATTCTGAACTACAGCTGCACAATGTTTCCAGGGCACAGATAAGTATTAGAGATTTCAACCTCGTTTAACATATTGTTCCACTGATGTCGGAGATTTCACATTCGCATAACTACATCGTATATATTTTTGTAAATATTACCAGGAGATAAAACATGTGCCACAAGAAAGAGGTATCATAAAAGCGTGTGAACGAGTTAACAAAACCAAGTTGTAACGCAGAAGGTCAAGACAATATAGACTAGAACTTCCGAAGCAGTATATCACAGGTATACGCCCAGGGCATGGCCACCACAAACTGCAATAAGGAGAAAAAGCACCATCCTTCTGATAGATTTACAAGGTTCTGAAGCTTTTGAACAATACGCTAAGAACACACTCTGAGTTCATAATGCTCCTTAATCAGGGACAAGATCAACAAACTAATAGTTGGCATTTTTTCAGTTGGTAGGAGCCAGGGAGAAGAAGGTGGAGACATTTTATTGCTGGAAACCCTCTTCATAGTCAGGCAGGATGGGGTTCACTGCAGAGATTTACTAGCTGATTCTGACATTGAGGGAACAGGACGGTCTGATGAAAAAATACATACACTCTGTAAAACAATATACAGCACAGTTTCTTCATACCTACATACCGTACAAACCATTAGTGGTATGAGCAAAACATATTGGTTGTGGCATACCTTTTAATGGTGAATTCCACTGTATTTAAATTATTGTTTTGAAAAATCTGATTAATAATGCAGGCTGAGACGTAGCATGACAATGGTGGAATGCTGCAAAGCTGCCTTCTTTCCATCTCTACTGTTAGCTCAATAGCAATCCAGCATATTAACAGAGAAGAATAATACGCTATTCTCAGCTGAATTGCCAGAGCCAATAGGTGGTAGCAATTTTGTCATTTTTTCATTTGCTCCACCGTTGTTCATTAGTTATGCCAACAACTTGAATTGGAATTACTGTTTAGTATCTGAACTCATGAATTAACTCAATAAACTAAAAGCAGAAAAATGCACAAAAAACAGGACTTCCTTGATGAGCAATGGACAGATCCACTCGGTTTACGGCCACGGGTGGTGTATTTTGTTGCAGAAAGTCTGCTATGGATTGCAATGAAGAGGGTGAAATCCACAACAAATCCGTGTAAAAATCTCCAGTTTATTTAAACTCTGAACAGCAGGTCAATTTATGTGCAGATTCTATTTCAGAAAATTTCCAGTGTATGCATGTGATTTTTAAAAAAAAATTTCATCCACTTAGCTGTAGATTTTCCACATACTGTACAATTCTGCTGTGGACAACCTGTAGCATATATGCCACATGCAGCCATATCCTTCAGGTATATTTCTATGCAGATTACTTATTATAGTTTAGTTATTAAAAGACAAATATATGGCTACCTATGACTTTTTTGGAATAGTATACAAGATTTTTGTTCAAATACATGGTTGGAAGTTAGGCTTATTTTCCCACAAACCTAGAGTCTAAGATATAGTGCTAGAACTCTACGTGGAAGAGCCTGGCTGACACAGCCATGCACAGCATTTCATACTAATGTCAGGAAGGCTTCAGGACACATCTGAATGGTTCATAATTATAAATAAAACATACTGAAAGCATCCGAGCTGGAAACATAATATTAGGTATGTGATACCACTGGTTCCAGATCACTTCTCCCCTCTGGCAACTAACAAAGGCCAGGTAATAAGGATTAAATTGTTAACACCTCTAGGTAACGCTGCACGCCACACTCAGCTACAGCAGCAGGTAATTGAGGGAGACAAGAGCTTGTGACATGATCCATTACATCTTGGGCAGTGGAAGAAGTTAACTATTGGTCGGTCAAGACAGCATGACGTACAGGATATGAGGAATTTATTTAATTCAATATTTATTATAAGGGAGACCTCATATGCCCCAAAAATGATTGGAAATTGGACACAGAGATTATTTCTGATGTGATGTGATCTTCTGTGTTTTTTCTAGAATATTTGTCACATAAAATAAAGAAATGTACAATAACATATAATATCCGGTTCTCAAAACTCACGCAATTTAAATATTTATTAATTAATAGAAGATATAAAGTACAAAATAATGTCAACCTTACTGCCTGGTATATTACCCAATAGGAAGTTTGACATTCATTATTTTGTACTTCATCTCTACTATTAAAGTGATTGTCCCACTAAAAATAGTCTACAGTTTTCAAACCAGCACTTGGACCTGAATACTTTTGTAATTGCATGGAATTTAAAAAATTGCATATCCAATTATTCAATAATATGTATCTGTTTTTTTTCTTATTTCTTTGCCCTGCTCACTGAGGTCACGCATGCTCAGTTTCATCCGTCAACTGCCCCCCCGAGCTGTGACAGGGAAAGCGACAGAAGAAAGACAAGTTCCCTGAGAAAAACACTCCACTTGAGCTGTCAGCTTGATATAAATCTAGCAGAGCAATGAATGAGGAGATCTCTGGATCCATGTGAGGTACAGGGCTGGTTCTAGCTTTGTTAGAAAGGTATTGTCATGTACTATATGATGTCTGATTTTCATTTTTTACATTAATCATGGGATAACCCCCTTGAGAGAAGGTTATTATATGGTATAACATTTATAGATTTTCTATGCTAGTGCACTCAGCTGAACCACCAACCTAAATTTCTTTAACGTATTATAATAATATATAAGTCTCTTGATTTATCTTTTTTGGATTTTATATCAACAATACTTGACATATTCACATTTAAACCAGGTATACCTATGATATTCCAGTAACAAGTTATTCCCTATCCACTGAATAGGAGATAACTGTTAAATCAATGGGGGGTCCAGCGGCTGCAGCCCCCAACATTCATGATAAACAAGGGTCCTTGTTCTTCTTTTTGAGTGAAGCAGCAGAAAATGTGCACCACTGTTCCATTCAGTCTAAGGCACTGTCGGATGGAGAGAAGTGCCCATGCTTAACCACAACTCGATCGAACAATTATTCCAAGAGGATTGCGGATAAGTTATCCCTTTAACCTATTCTTGTATCCTATTGGTATGTAAAAGGTAAGTATTCACATCAGTACTGGTTCTAGTGCACAATCTTTTTTTTCCTACATGAGACGTATACTACGCCCATAGATTATTTACAATCAATTGACCAACATTTCAGTCTCAATGGCCCTCTGTCCCTTTGTACTATTCTGACCACCAGTAAGCTTGTATTCACAGTAGTCTTTTTGGTTGTTCCTGGAAGTTGAGCGCACTATAAAGGAGATGATAAACATAATAATTACAAGAGTAAAAAGAAAAATGTGAAAGGAAGAGGGAATAATGCTTCGATCCACAGTGTATATCAATACAGCATACTTTGTGCATTTTCCATCTTGGGTACATAGTATTAATAAGGAAGGGTGTCATGGAAGAATCAGAGGGTTGACAAAAGTACGGTTGTACAGTAAATGCTCATTTACACAGGCCAGTAGTAGCCCAACCAATCATGCACAATCATTTATTATAAACACAACCATGAAATATAATTCACTTGTTTGTCATTGATCACATATTTTATGCCAACAAAAAAGTCATGGAGGTGGTTGACAGCACCTCCCTTGTGTAAACAGACACCTACCTGCGCATGCAAGAGAAACATATGAAAGGTAAGGAATGAATGATGGTAAGTATGAAAAACCCTACATGATTATTTTTACACATAAATGCAAGTACTCGAACCCCAATCAACTTGCAATATCGCTGATCGGCACTCAATATGGGCAATTTATCTGCCAGTGTAAATGGACCTAAGTTATAATAATTTATTTGATATGTTTTTGAGGTAATAGAACCATTGGTCTTTACTGACCTAAACATACTGTATGACAAAATCCTAAAAAATAAAGAGTCCCAATTAATGAAGAAAAGAAGATCAAGTATGGAACAGAAGGAGGAGGGGAAGAGAAAGAAAGCAGAAGTTGTGGCTCAGACCACCAGGACAGTCCACAATTGCCAACATTTTTTTCTAATTCTTATAATTGAACTGCTGTAGAAGACAAGCATAGTTCACAAGTGTTACTGAAGTCACCATACACAACAACTCCGAGGTGGAGGGGGAGTCTATATGGCCCTAAATCCCATAAGAGACAGATGTAAAGCTACGGGGCTGATGTCACTGTAATTATGCACATCATTAGCCACTGTTCTGAGATGTTCAGGATTTAGGATGAGGTCCTGTATGGCACATTCCTTGCTAAATACTCTATTGAAAATAGCTTTCTTGATATGCCTCTGGTCTTTCTAAATCCCCCTCTTCAATTTTAAATCCCAACACAAAGCTCCTTGTGAAAAGTTTTTGACGGATAATGAGTCAATCTCAGTGTCTCAAAATTTCCCAACCCTTTATTGAAAGTAAAAGAAGAGCAGCGAGGTGTGGGCAGCTGGTGGTTGGAAGAATATGACAAGACATAAAATATAACAAACAAAACATGCGGCAAAATGGCTAGGGGGTATAACTGACAAGTGTTATGGAAGCGGATGTGGAACTGCTGTGCAATAAGCAGATTTGACTTGGTGTACTCCTAAGGAATTGATCCTGGCAGGCCCCTGGTATTCACATATTCACCCCAAGAATGTGCAGCAGGGGAACCACCAGTCTATTGACTCCCAGTGTAGTCTCTGTTCAGTGGCTGGTCACCCACTGGAGTCAAGAGACACCAGTGCAGACCACCAAGGGATCAAGAAAAATGTAACCAGAAACATGCCAAGGTCTGGGTAAGCAGATTTTGTGCAAATCCGAGAAACAGTCAGAGGGTCAGGGCAGGCAGCTCAAGGTCAACACGAGGAAATAGCACCCTGATCATGCACAGAAGGTTAAATCCAGGGACAGGCAGAAATCAGTATACAGGTAAATAGACAGAAATATGGCACACTTTCGCAGGAATTGAATTACTAGAATATATTACCCAGGCACCCTTCCACTGGTGAAGATGCCTTAAATCCCCTAGGGAAGGCTATCATAGGCTACAGCAGATGGAGGTGCGGGAACTGGCCCTTTAAGAAGCCAAAGGGTGCCCTAGGAGATACTGCAGAAGGAAATAGGCTGGAAGGTCTAGAAGGAGCATGAGGACATCACAGGACACTGAAGGGATTGCAGCACGGGACCAGTTGTGACTACCTCCAGGATGTATACAAGTCAGGAAACACAAGTACAGTAAATGTGCATCTCCCAAAGGAAAACCAACTTAATTTTCTGTTTCTAATATTGTTGGCTCCTTAAAAAAAGAAATCCACCCAAAACATGATTCTTAACATGTGCATTTCATCTTCTTTACTTTTTTAGTGTGGGGCTTGTTAGCTGATTCAGCATGACGTTGAAACCTACAGCTCCTGTAGTGCAACTGCTCATGTACAGTCTTGTCTGTATGCTCCGACCCCCCCCCCACAATGCAATGCTGCATGTGCTTCCCTGCTCTCCTCCCATTGATGCGAAAAATACATGGAACAACCTACCATCGCTAGAACCACACACGCTTGTCTGCAGTGATTAGTTTATTCTGTCCCACATAATGGGACATCACTGATGACGTGCCATACATTCGCGGAGTGGATTCCTCTGCCATAACCATATGACCAATATACAGCATGTCATCACAGAGATTTAAAATAAATAAATAAATAAATAATTTGTCTTCTGGGCAGTTTTCTGCTTCTGGTCATTACTTTTGATGCTGACCACCTTAGGCTAGGTGCACATACATTAGTTGTGTCTGGGTATTTTTTATTTATTTTATTTGTTTTTGCAGAACAGTACTCATAGCACTGATAGCACTGGACAGAAAAACCCAACATCTTCTGTGCAGCACTATTTGATATTTGGCATCACAACTGATGTGACACATGATTATAAACGAGCCCATAGAAAACTTGACACAGCCCTTAACGCGTACCTCTCCTTTTTTATATAAAATTTACAAGTAAAGGTTCAATGTAAGTTTATTATCGAATGCTACCTTAAAGCTCATCTGTCAGCAGATTTGCACCTATGACACTGGCTGACCTGTTACATGTGCACTTGGCAGCTGAAGACATCTGTGTTGGTCCCATGTTCATATGTGTCTGCATTGCTGAGATGTTTTAATATATGCAAATGAGCCTCTAAGAGCAACGTGGACGTTGCTGTAACACCTAGAGGCTCTGCTCTCTCTACAACTGCTGCACCCTCTGCACTTTGATTGACAGGGCTAGGCAGTGTAAGGCCCCATTCACACGACCGTATGAATGGGGCTGTATCTATTCCGCAATGTTGCGGAATAGATGCGGTCCCATTCACTTCTATGGGAGCGGGCAGCCGTGGCACGGAGCCAGCTCCGTGCCGCGGCTCCGCATAAAAAGATAAAACTTGTCCTATACTTGTCCGCATGAACGGATAAGTATAGGCATTTTGACGGGCATATATATATATATATATATATATATATATGACCCGCAATATTACGGCAGTCTGAATGGGGCCTTAACGTCATCACACCTGGCCCTGACAATAAAAGTGGAGAGGGTACGGCAGTTGTAGATAAAGGTGAGTAAGGAGTAATGGCAACGCCCCCGTTGCTCCTGGAGACTCATTTGCACATAATAAAACATAATTTTTCTCTGCATTGTGGGCACAGATGTCTTCAGCTGCCAAGTGCACATGTAACAGGTCAGCCAATTTCATAGGTACAAATCTGCTGACAGATGCCCTTTAACCTTTTTTTTTTAATTTAGTTTAACCAATGGTGGTTCAGCAGCTGCATTAAAGAAAACTGATTACCGCAAGAAGATAATATAACGTCTCTAGCAAAACCAAAGGAAGAAAAAAAAATACATTACAGCTCTCCATACTATAATTATTAGACAAAAAAAAGAATATACAGTGAACACATTATTTATGCCGCATGGTGGACACTCAATTGCATTCAGGATGGTCTGTGCATGCGCTAGTACCCCTATCAGCCCCCCAATGTAAGTTAATAGAGGCCGCTGATGCAAGGGACTGGTCAAATGACCCTCCATGAACCTTGTTCCTGACAAAAGGAATAATCCTTGTCTTGTGTAAAAGGGCCCTTAGAAGTTCCAAATAATACAAAAAAGTATTTCAAGACATCTTCCTTTAAAAAAAACAGTAGCGTTCCTGCGTTATCTATGCATACTATACTATACTATACTATATATGGCCAGTAATTGGCTGCTGCTGGTTGCATGGTCGCAATAGGACACATCTCCTTGGTATGATGTCAGAAAATTGTGAAAAAGGTCAGTGTTTAAAAGTTAAAAATGACTAAAAGTAAGCATACTTTGCCCATTTTATCCCCCACTGCTTCCAGAGCTGCTGCCATCCTCCCTCCCTGGCTTTGTTATGACATGACCCTTTTCCCCATGTGACTGCTGCAACCGTTCACTGGCCACAGCGGTCTTGAGTGTGGGCATGTCATGACGGCAGCCAAATAACAACGACACGGCCGCAGCAGCGGGGGAGGATCGGAGTACCGTCCTGGAAGCCAGGGTGGAAATGAAGTGGGAGACACTGGATGGCTTGGAGGAAAATGTGTAATAAGTCAGACAACCCCTTTTATTTTATTTTTTACATGGGAAGCAACTTTAAAAGTTTTAATGGGGAATGGAGGAGATTTTGAGGAGAACGAAAAATAGCAAGAAATTTTTAAAAACTTTCTTGGTGAAACAGCTTCTTCCATCACAAGAACTAGCTACATATGCAGTTTTAATCTCGGCACACAACAGACAATTTCTTTGATTTTCATCCACTACAGGCTGTAGACTCTTCTTCTACATAAACTGCAGCCTGAGCCTAGGGCTGTTTATCAGATGCATTTCTGACAGATTATTTATAAAAGACCTGAAAAAATGAGTCTTGACGTTTCTGCGCCCTCTCCAAAGTGGTCTGCGAATTCTCTGCCTGTATATAAACAATCTGGTGTGTTCAATCAGTGGAGTGTCACAGCTAGGACTCAGCACATGGAGGTCACAGCATGGTGAAGCTTTAGGAAAGCAAGTTCCAAACGTCTTTAACTCTTTGTCTGGCAAGGTTGAATAAAATACGTCATACAAGGTCTGCTTTTTCCTGGCCAATCACATGCTTTCTATGTCACGGATTTAAAACCTGATGCCTGAAATACTTCAAAATCCATTTCTAAACATCATATTCCCCTACTTACCTTCACAGCTATTGAGTTGAATCATGAGATTCTGGTCTGGCCACAGTCGCTATTAAAGGGGTTGTCCCAAGAAAAATATTTTACAGTTTTCAAACCAGCACCTGCATCTGAATACTTTTGTAATTGCATGTAATTAAACATTCTGTACAGCCACTGAATTATTCAATAAAATGTATCTGTATAGTGCCACTTAATTTCTTAGACCTGCTCACTGAGAAGGCCGCACACGCTCAGTTTCATCTTTCAACTGCCTCCTGAGCTGTGATAGGAGGAGCTGAGACACGCCTCCTGAGCTGTGATAGGGAGAGCTGAGACATGCCTCCTGAGCTGTGATAGGGAAAGCATGGACACGCCTCCTGAGCTGTGATAGGAGGAGCTGAGACACGCCTCCTAAGCTGCAGCTTGATATAAATCTAGCAGAGCAATGAATGAGGAGATCTCTGGATCCATGTGAGGTACAGGGCTGGTTCTAGCGTTGTTAGAAAAGTATAGTCATGGACTATATGATGTCTGATTTTCATTTTTTACATTATTCGTGGGATAACCCCTTTGAGAGGAGCTGTATGAATTTGTATGTAGTAAGTTCCCGCTTATGGCGGCTACAGGAAGCCAAATGTTATCAGTTAAAGGGTGTCTCTACCATCTCCTCAAATATCAAAAATTACATGCACTGATTTTTAATGGCATAAGAAATGCAAAAATACATCAAGGCTAAACTTGTTGAAGCCCTCCTCCTTACCTAAGTCCCAGTACCAATGGGTATGGAACGTATACTAACACTATGTCTGCATTTTTTTAAAATTTTTTATTGTTGTCAGATGAAGTTGTCGGTGAAGATGATAGAGCCAAAAAATAGATATCTGTGGAGTGAATCCCCGATCTTCAATTTGTATTAACTTTGCCATCCAAAAAAACCACCTTGAAACATCAGCCATGAAAGACAACTCAATGAAATCTAGCCACCTTAAAGGGAGTCTGTCACCTCATTTTCACCTATATAACTAACAACAACCTGTGTGCTCTTTGTGTCTGTATTACATGTCCAGAAAAAGCACTTTTAATCTGCAGGAAAACAGCTCCCAAGTGCCCGGCTCTGCTGCTCAAAGCAAACCAGACTGAAGAGGGGAGGGCTGCTTTAACTGCTCATATCTTGGGATTGGTAGCAGATAGAAAAAGGGTTCTGACTGTCTTTGAAGGCTGGTATTTAATATGATACCAAAATTACAACATTATATCCAGTATATCAGAAGATATAGCTGTTAGAAATCGAGTCGGGAGAGAAAGCTGTTTTTAGTTTCACTTTCAGCCGGGCACTTGGGAGCTGTTTTCCTGCAGAATAAAAGTGCTTTTTCTGGACATGTAATACAGACACACAGTGGACACAGGTATGTCTGGGATGTGACATGTAATACAGACACACAGTGCACACAGGTATGTCTGGGATGTATATGCAATCTTCTGTGGGGCAGTGCTGTTAGTTATATAGGTAAAAATGAGGTGACAGACTCCCTTTAAAGGGGTTGTGTAAGAGGATGTGGGCTCCCTCGCTGAAAACATCAGGTCTAACTGGTGGTCACTGGCTCCCCTTACATTATGAGAGTGAATGGCTGCAGGTGGTGTCAAACCGGATGTTTTCAGAGATGGAGCTCAGTGGAGCATTGCAGGCCTGGAGGAGTAGGAGCGCTGGAAAGCAGGTAAGTAAGCTTCCCTTTACAGGTCCATCTAAGTGGGTGAGGTTTGCCCCCTCTCCATTCTTGCTCAACCCCTTTAAGGGATTGTGACCCACTCAGGAGTTGTCAAAGATCCACCTTGGGTCCTGATCTATATATTACTTTTACAAATCTATGAGTTGTCTGCTGACAAGGAACACGTGTGTTTTGAGAGACTTTGGCTTGTGAGGATTTTTGAGGTTGATTCTGTGATTCTGACAAGGGGGCACTATAGCTGGCACCCTGCTGAAGAGGAAAAAGAAAATTCCGGTTGTTCATTTAGAGATTAACATGAAGATCCTGTTTATTTTTTTAGCTTCTGCAGGAGATTAGGAGTTTATAGTAAGGTACCTAGGAATTCCCCATAACCTGCATAACATCACTAAGCCCGCTGTTTTCTGCTATTATATGGTCACTAAACTCCTTGGTGAAATCTAAGATCTATATAACTTTCAGCAGGACCAGTAAAGGACAAGTATGTAGGAAGATGAAGTGATAGACATGGATCATTGTAGAGCATATTGGTCAAATACCCCAGTTAACAAAGACCATGTAACAAAGTATATCTTGCCATCAGCATAAATATACAGTCTAGATGACCTCAGGACTTTATTTAGATCATGAAAAATGCAAATTAAACTTTGCTCAATTAAGTTAATTGTGTTAATTAGATTCCAAACAGTGAAAACACAAACGCGCTTTAATTAATCAGAAAGCAGGTTTTGGGATCTTTCACCGTGACAGCTTTGGGCCCAATCCTCTGTGGAGGAAGACTTATAATAGATTGCGTGCTAATAAATTGCCTGTCAGGAGATGACTAGTAGTGACAAATGACAGGAAAGTGATTTAACTATTAACTAAGTGATCTGGATAGACTTTTCACACAAATTAACACAAATCCAACATGCCGTGCATACAGCAGATAAAACACCATCTAGTCCAATGACTCAGGGAGTCTGGAATGAGGGGCTCCTGGTAGTAGTAGTGATTTTAGTACAATGGCATCGTGGCTAGGTAGCCGTTTGGGCTATGACCTCATGGTATTGGATTAGCAGTGTATTCTCGCCTGACAATGGTCAGACAGCTCTGCTAAATGGGATCAGCTGCAGAGAGTCCAGGGCAGAGGAAAGGTTACCACCTTCAGATGATTCAGAGATGAGGGATAAAGCAAAGCAATAGCATTAATAAGATGTCTATATATAATGTACAGTCTCAAACTGTCACTTTGTAATAAAGGCAAACGTAAACTTTAAGGCTACATGCACACGACAGTGAAAAAAAACCTCCGTTAAAAACGCACACACTGTCAGTTTTTTATGGCCATTTTGCATCAGTGTGTGCATCCATTTTCTGGCCGTGTGTCCATTTTTAAAGTCCGTTTTGCATCAGTTTTTCATGTCCGTTAAAAACGGACATGAAATATTGATGAATTGGATTGGCAGTGATTTCTTGCCCCCAACTATAATCATGACCCCCATGATGCCCATAATGTCCTCCATAGTGCCCCTAACTAAAATAATGTCCCCCACTGTGTAAATAATTTTTATAGTGCCCCAGCTAAAATAATGTCCCCAAGGAGGCCCCCCAGCTAAAATAATGTCCCCATGGAGGCCCCCTGGTAAAATAATGTCCCCCATGTAGGCCCCCTGGTAAAATAATGTCCCCCATAGTGTAGGAATTTTTTTCATTGTTCCCAACTTTAATAATGTCCCCCATGTAGGCCCCCATCTTAAATAATTTCCCCCATGGTTTAAATTAAAGTCCCCACAGCTGCTTTTTTAAGATAAAAAAAAACAAAACAAAAAAAAAACCTCACCTTATCCAATTGCTCGCGCTGCAGCAGTCTCTTCTCTCTTCACTGAACAGGACCTGCCGAAGGACCTGCGATGTGCGCAATGACGTCACTGCGCGCGCCAACGTGGTGACGTCATCGCGCATAACGCAGGTCCATCGGCAGGGCCTGCTCAATGAAGAAACCAGAGACTGCGCAGCACGAGCAAGTGGATAGGGTGAGTGGCCATATTGTACCCATTTTTAACGGCCGTTAGACGGGAGCACTCCTGTCAATCGGCCGTTAAAAACGGCCCCATTGATTTCAATGAGGCAGTCGGCCCGTTGAAACGGCCCAGAAATAGGACATGTCCTATTTCTGGACGGATGCTATTCACTGGCCGTTAAAAAAATGGCCATGTGAATAGAGCCATAGGCTTTCATTGGTGCTAAAAATGGCTGTGTGACGGCCGCTACTTAGACGGCCGTCACACGGCCATTTTTCACTGTCGTGTGCATGAGCCCTAAGAAATCGGGATCCATTGAATGCAGCTGAAAATGAAAGTAAAAACAGGTTTCACTCGCGATTATTCTCGACTTGATTTCTAACTGTGATTTCTCCTCTGTTGCTTGGGCTTTAGCTGTCATTTTGGTCTTGCATTAAAGCTTCTGGACTGTCAGCTTTCAGAAAAGACCAATTGCATGTTTCTAGCTGCTACCATTGAGAAGATATCACCATCTAAAGCAGCCCTCCCCCTCCAGTTAGCTACTTTTCACACTGCCCGAGCTGGAACAGAACAGTTAGGTGGTTAAATGGTATAAATAATTCAGTAAAGTTTTGTTTAAAAAAAATCCCCTCAATATAGACCATCAATTTTAAAGTACTGGAAAACCTCTTTAAAGATAATTTTTTATTTCTTAGTATAATTATACACTAGAAACCATATAATTTTTTTAATATACATGTACTAACTTTTAAAAACCTTTCTCAAAACAGAGAAGGAGCCAAAATGTATAATGCACAGATTATCCCTGATAATGCACAGAATAGCCTAAATATGGCGTCATGTGACCCCTGCCAGTCAGTTAACACTGTCCAGCTATCTATCAGGTGGGAGGCAGTTTATTGAGAAACTGAAGTCAAAGTATTTCCTACAACAGCATCACTTTCTGTGCAGAAGCAACTATAAGGGTATGTTTAGAGGTCAGTGACTCAAAATGCTGCATTTTTGTGGTAGTCACTGTAAAAAAACTATATGACCTCTATGTCTGAATATTCTCTTTACATAGTTTTTCCCCATTTCTGTGTGTGATACAATTAAAGTTTTTTTTTTTTTAAACTGATGGCCTGTCCTTATGATACGCTGTCAATGTTAGACTGATGGGGATCCAACTCTCAGTGGCTCCACCAATCAGCTGTATGAAGGGGGCAAATGACCAGCAATACCAAGCAAGCCACTACACAAAGTAATGAACACAATCAAGGGGAACACAGTGCTTGCCTAAATGTTGCAGCCACTTCAAACAGTTAAACGGCAGGGGAGCAGAGAGTCAGACCCCTACCGATATTGATGACTAATATTGATGGCCTTTCCTATGGTAAGGCATTCAATTTAAAAAACTGGATGGCCCCACTCACTAAGAACTTTGGTTCATTCAAGCAGAGTCTATAGAGGAACTGATCTGCAGGGATGTGGAGTTGGTAACCCAAACTTCTGACTCCTCTAATTCTCTACACTCCAACTCTGACATAAATGGATCATGTATAATAATTAGTAATAAACTCACTGTTGTAAAATGATGACACCAGAATTTTCATAAGGCAGACTTCATACAAGCTATTCTTATTTCCACTGTTATAGGAGCAGAACAACAGAAATAGAAGTGCTGTATCCAGCACATACCTAAAACTAATGGCACTAGACGAACACTACTGGCTTTAATGGGATCTCCTGGGTTTCCACTAGGCAGTGCAGTATTTTTTATGGAATTTGCGCCAAAGACTCCTAATGAAGCCTTCTACCCAGATGTGAACACAGCGATTTCTGAACAAAAAACAATGTATTCAATAAATGGTAAAACGTTTTTTAGCTGAAAAATAGTAAGTGGAATTTGTGCAGAAACACAAAATATTACTTTAACATACACACAACATTAGGATCAAGAATCGGAACAAAATACTAATATCTGTAAAAAGTCTATGAATTTGTCTTCAGAAATGGTATTGTCTCAATATAATTAATATTTTCAAACTTTTCTTAAATTCCTATGAAGGGAAAAATGCAACGTTATGAACAGTGATTTCACAACAATTTTTTTTGTAGTGTGAAAAAAATCTCTAGATCTAGCTTGAGCCTTAAAGGGGTTCTCCGAGTTATATATATTGATGACCTATCCTCAGGATAGGTCATCAATATCAGATCCTCGATGGTCCGACACCTGGCACTCCCGCCGATCAGCTGTTTGAAGAGGAGGCGCACGCCGTATGAGCGCTGCCTCCTCTTCATTGTTTACATGCTGGCCGTAACAGGGGTAGTGGTGAGTAGGTGTAATTACACCTAAGCACCCCATTCATTTTTATGGGAAGAATCGCTTCCGTACAAGTCTATGAAAGCGATTCTTCCCATAGAAATGAATGAGGCGGTGAGGTGTAATTACACCTACTCACCACTACCCCGTTACGGCCAGCATGTAAACAGTAAAGAGGAGGCAGCGCTGATATGGCGCGTGCCTCCTCTTCAAACAGCTGATCGGCGGGAGTGCCAGGTGTCGGACCCCCGCCGATCTGATATTGATGACTTATCCTGAGGATAGGTCATCAATATATATAACTCGGAAAACCCCTTTAAGGTCTCCTTGGACACAGCGCTGTGAGTTTTGTTATAGGTCTATTTTACATATTAAATGCATGGGGACATGTTCACAAACATCAGGGGTGTATAAAGGTAATCATTTTTAATATCCGTGCACAGGCAAAACGTTTGTGAAACAACTGTACTGATTTCAAGGAAAATAAGACACAATGCTTATTAGGAATGGCAGTCTAGTACCATACTGGCTTGTATCTCACCACTCACCTGATTGTCAGCATGATTCACCGTGAAGTACCCAACACAAACAATGATCTCATGAAGAAGATCTTCACATGTGTATTGGGTGCAAAACCAAATCAGGTAACTGATCACATGTCGAAATGCAAGAGAAAGGCCCTC
Organism: Rhinella marina; assembly: GCA_900303285.1. Lineage (NCBI taxonomy): Eukaryota > Metazoa > Chordata > Amphibia > Anura > Bufonidae > Rhinella > Rhinella marina. Next base: position 319,129 of record ONZH01019684.1, on the reverse strand, counting down.
TGCACCTACAACAGACTAAGAGAGACCAAGAAGGAAACACTTACAGAATATCTAAGGGGATCATACAAAAAAAGGTGCACACTATATTTTAGATTATGAGCAGGTGTAAATCAGAGCCAATTTTTGTGCCATTTTCTGGCTTTAATGTTAATAAATCTATCTAAAAGTTGCAGGCCACAAAACCAGGTACACCCATAAAACCTTTGGTGAGCTAAATCCTCCCCCCCCAATTTGCAAAGCAAAAAAAAACCCTTGCAAAGCTGATGTTAAATTACCCTTCCCTCCCCCATAGTATAAAACTAGTTCAGGTAAGAGGTGGAGTGTTCCACTAGAGGCTTATCTGAGAATTCATTAGTTCACACAATCTTTTGACACCTACTGCACCAAAACTAGTATTAAAAGTATCTCTGTGCAGCAATCCCCTGAACACAAGGTCGTGTAATGATTATAATTAGAGATGAACGAACTTTTGAAAACTTGGATTCAGCCGATTTGCCGAAGTTCGCCAAGAAATTTGATTTGTTCCAAATTAAAGGGGTTTTCCAGGATTTTACTACTGATGACTAGAGATGAGCGAGCAGTGCTCGTTACGAGCACTGTAACGCTCGGGTCCCGTGTGAAATGCCCGCAGGCATTGCGGATCCGTCCTCATCTGCATGTAAGTCAATGAGGACGGATCGTTTGGTATGACACTCATACCAAACGGTTCCGTCCTCACCCGTCTTAAAGTCAGTGGGGACGGAACCGTTTGGTATGACAAACCGTCCTCATTGACTTACATGCAGATGAGGACGGATCCGCAATGCCTGCTGGCATTTCACCCGGGACCCGAGCGTTACAGTGCTCGTAACGAGCACTGCTCGCTCATCTCTACTGATGACCTATCCTCAGGATAGGTCATCAGTATCTGATAGTTGGGGGTCCAACACCCAGGATCCCTGCCGATCAGCTGTTTGAGAAGGTACCGGCACTCTTGTGAGCGCCGAGGCCTTCTCTCATATCACCAAGCACAGTGCCGTACATTGTACAGCGGCTGTGCTTGGTATTGTGCTCAGCGCCACTCACTTGAATGGGGCTGAGCTGCTGCTAGGCCACGTGACTGATGGACGTGACATCACTGGCCTAGGAAAAGCTAAGAGAAGGCCGTGGCGCTCACGGGAGTACCTTCTCAAACAGCTGATCAGTCCTGGGTGTCGGACCCCCACTGATCAGATTCTGATGAGTCATCAGTAGTAGTGATCAGTAGTAAAATCCCGGAAAACCCCTTTAATTTGTCACAAATCACTATAATTCAGGTATACCCAGGCCACTCTACCTAATCATATTCTTATCACTTGACAATCTCAAGGCTTGGAAGTTGACCTTTTCCCAACTACCAACAGTAAATTTACGTCGGCAGCCAGGCATTTAAAAATGGATTTAAAGAAATATTCCCTCAATGTTCACTTCAGGAAGCTGAGAATGTATTTACCTGAAATGACTGAAGATGAAGTGTAGCAAAACTGTTCAGGAACCGGAGGCTTTGAACTGCCACTTGAATGGTATTGAGCTCATAGGTCTCTTTTGAGCTGGAAACATTGGGTTCAGAGGAAGAATTGTGGAACAGTGCACAATACAACATATGTACAACTCCCACAAGGTCCGAGCTTTGTAGGGCCGCTGACAGGCCTGTGGGATCCTGATGGCTTTCAAAGATGTCCCAAGTGCTGAATTAAACCAGAGACAAATTAGACATGTGACTTCACTAGGTACAAAGGATATTGTCTTCTCTCCAGCATAAAGGTTATGGCAAACAATACTAAACAGATATCTGTGGCTAGCTGTACTGGAACAGACAATAAAGTACACTATGGAACATAGACGTTGTGGCAGAAATAGAGGATTTCAATATATAGAAGCAAACAGAATAAATAGTCCTGATGTCCTTCAAAGGTGTGAGGACTGGGTCATAACTGGATGCAGAAGATACATTGATGCATCACTAAGTGGCAAGAATATGAAAGTATTAATGACCCTGAAAATGAACATTAAGAAATCCCTGATTTGTAACACAGCGTGATGTTCTCTATATTGTACATGACAAATCTTCCAGTAGTAGAACGTGTAATGTTTCAGTAATGCAGAAGTCTAACTATCCTACTCCTGAATTCCAACCACTTCAATCTACATGGCATCTGATAACTTGCTCAGCAAGCATTACCACATGTATTGATGGTCTACAAAAATGCTTTAACCACACGTCTAAAACACTCGAGGTAAGATCAATGGTTGCAGTCGGTTCCTTAGAGCTATGTTTACATTTAAGAGCTGATAGTATATTTAGGAGGCTCCCCATGTCTCCCGTTGGTTTGCAACGTCAATTTCAATCATGAGCTTTGGTGAAATTGAGTATGGAACTTAAAAAGGGTCTATTCAGCAATCCAGAAAACAAGATATTAAATGAAAGGTGAGCCGATCTAATCAGATGCTGGGATGTGTTAAAGTCCGATAGCGACTACTCTGCTTACATAGGATGGTGGGAGTCCAATCACAGCGTGCTGTAAACAATACAACATATAGCAGTACACTTATGCAATGCTCACATTGTGTTGGGGCTATACGTTGAAGGTATGTCGGGATTATCACTCAATCTTTCCATCAAAATTAAAGATTTAAACCGAATCGTGAACATGCAGGGTAATACTCAGAATAATTATATTTTATCAAGTATTTTGCTCGTGTGGGACGAAGGCCAAGATCACTTTAGAGGCAATCATTTTACAAATAAGGTTAGCATATTTTTCCATGTATATCAGTTGCAGTTGGGCTTATTTTAGGGGATTTAATAATAATTCATATTGGGCTATTTTGAAATTTATTTTAAATGCATTTATTATGGTAATGTATTTCATCAGGCTTGTATTGTGCACTTTATCACACATAAGAATCTGTCATAATGGATACATATATATTATTCAAAATATGAATTGATAGTTTATTTATTCCTATGTATTGTAATCAGTAAAGATATCTAAGCCTCGTATACACTTTGGTCCCATAATATATCAGATTGTTTTTAACATGCATTGATGCCCTTTCCCAACATTACTGTGTTGGGTGCATGCCCAGGGTATGGGGGATCCGTCCATTGTGGCTGATGTGACTACGGTTGGGGCAGGACTGCGGTCCTAGAGTATGATGTGAGGGAGTACTCCATTTCTAGAAGTCATCCTCCACATAAGGGGACACGGTAAATTTTATAGAATGTAGTGGCAACAATGATGCTTAATTAGTGCTATTACTATTTAAACCTGCAACTGACACTGATCCAGCACTCCCTGCAAAGCTGGTGCTAAATATGTGATGGACGGTGCAGTGCACTGGTGATCATGGCACTCTGGGTGGGCGTACAGTATGGGAGCTGTAACTTCTCATGCCCTGTTATTGTGCTATCCACAATAAGTTTTGCTTTAATCTGCATTTCGCACTGTTCTGGTAGCTTTTATGAGGGGGTTTATACTTATATTTTTCAGTTGTGTAAATTAATAAAAGTGATATTTTTATAAGGTTTACTGTCTGATATTGTGCATTTAGGCTACTTACACACTAGCGTTTTTGCCTGATGCAGCAGGGATCAGCAAAAACGCTTCAGTTTCTAATAATACAACCATCTGCATCCGTTATGAACGGATCCGGTTGTATTATATTTAAAATAGAAATGTCGAACAGAATGCTCCAAAATTCATTCCGTTCCGCTTGGTTGCATTCCCATACCGGAGAGCAAACCGCAGCAAGCTGTGGTTTTCTGTCCGTCATAGAATGCGGACACAATAGAGAACGGATACGGCATCCATTGACTTGCATTGTGGGTCATCCCACATCCGTTTTGCTCCGCATCCCATGACAGAAAGAAAACCCCTGCTTGGTGCGGTTTGCAATCTGGTATGGGAACGCAACCGAATGAAAAGGAATACATTTTGGTCAGTTCAGATTTGTCCTTATTGACAATGAATGGGGACAAAACGGAAGCGTATCTCAATACCATTGTGAAAGTAGCCTAATACATGTAATAATAGAGTCAGGGAGTCATTTTTGGTGATCTATTTGCTTGTTTGAGATCTCTGTTGTTTCAATGGGGACCTGCTCTAGTTTTTAGACTTTCAAAGGCCAATATTAGCTCACCATAATTCATTATAAGCATCATGGGACAATATCCTGTCACCTCACATGTGTGACCAACTCGAATGTAAAAAATATGGGACCCTATTCTACAGTCATGGCCAAAAGTTTTGAGAATGACACAAATATTATATTTTCACATGATCTGCTGCCCTCTGGTTTTTATGTGTGTTTGTCAGATGTTTTTATCACATACAGAAATATAATTGCAATCATATTATGAGTAACAAAAGCTTATATTGACAGTTAGAATGAGTTAATGCAGCAAGTCAATATTTGCAGTGTTGACCCTTCTTCTTCAGGACCTCTGCAATTCTCCCTGGCATGCTCTCAATCAACTTCTGGACCAAATCCTGACTGATAGCAGTCCATTCTTGCACAATCAATGCTTGCATTTTGTCAGAATTTGTAGGTTTTTGTTTGTCCACCCGTCTCTTGATGATTGACCACAAGTTCTCAATGGGATTAAGATCTGGGGAGTTTCCAGGCCATGGACCCAAAATCTCTATGTTTTGTTCCCTGAGCCATTTAGTTATCACCTTTGCTTTATGGCAAGGTGCTCCATCATGCTGGAAAAGGCATTGTTGATCGCCAAACTGCTCTTGGACGGTTGGGAGAAGTTGCTCTCGGAGGACATTCTGGTACCATTCTTTATTCATGGCTGTGTTTTTAGGCAAGACTGTGAGAGAGCCGATTCCCTTGGCTGAGAAGCAACCCCACACATGAATGGTTTCAGGATGCTTTACAGTTGGCATGAGACAAGACTGGTGGTAGCGCTCACCTCGTCTTCTCCGAATAAGCTGTTTTCCAGATGTCCCAAACAATCGAAAAGGGGATTCATCAGAGAAAATGACTTTACCCCAGTCCTCAGCAGTCCACTCCCTGTACCTTTTGCAGAATATCAGTCTGTCCCTGATGTTTTTTCTGGAGAGAAGTGGCTTCTTTGCTGCCCTCCTTGAGACCAGGCCTTGCTCCAAGAGTCTCCGCCTCACAGTGCGTGCAGATGCACTCACACCTGCCTGCTGCCATTCCTGAGCAAGCTCTGCACTGCTGGCAGCCTGATCCCGCAGCTGAAACACTTTTAAGAGACGGTCCTGGCGCTTGCTGGTCTTTCTTGGGCGCCCTGGAGCCTTTTTGGCAACAATGGAACCTCTCTCCTTGAAGTTCTTGATGATGTGATAGATTGTTGACTGAGGTGCAATCTTTCTAGCTGCGATACTCTTCCCTGTTAGGCCATTTTTGTGCAGTGCAATGATGACTGCACGTGTTTCTTTAGAGATAACCATGGTTAACAGAAGAGAAACAATGATGCCAAGCACCAGCCTCCTTTTAAAGTGTCCAGTGGTGTCATTCTTACTTAATCATGACAGATTGATCTCCAGCCCTGTCCTCATCAACACCCACACCTGTGTTAATGGAGCAATCACTGAAACGATGTTAGCTGGTCCTTTTAAGGCAGGGCTGCAATGATGTTGAAATGTGTTTTGGGGGATAAAGTTCATTTTCTAGGCAAATATTGACTTTGCAAGTAATTGCTGTTAAGCTGATCACTCTTTATAACATTCTGGAGTATATGCAAATTGCCATTATAAAAACTGAAGCAGTAGACTTTGTAAAAATTAATATTTGTATCATTCTCAAAACTTTTGGCCATGACTGTATATACAGCACCCTAAATATCTGAATAGAAATCAATTATGATGGAGATTTATCACTGGCACAGTGCACTATTACCGTACATCGGGTAGATGAACACATGCTACGTGTGTTATTAGAAAAGAGGCAGAGGAAACGAGTGACACTCTTTGTAAGATCAATTTCACACAAGCGTATTCAGTGCAAGAAATATGCTCCGTGTGTCAGGGGTATTTCCCATCCTGAATGCTGCTCCTATGACATGGACCCACGGCATTATGATTTATAATGCTGGTCCTGACATGGACATATGGCATTATAATAATTTATAATGCTGCGTGTTCCTGCCTGACCTCAACTGTAATGATTTGTAGTGACGGCATTATGTGAGTACAATTCATTACAGTTGAGATCGGGCAGGAAAACACAGCATTATAAATTATAATACGTGGGTCCATGTCATGGGAGCAGTATTCAGGCAGGATATACCGAAGTGTATTTCTGGCACTGAATGCGCTTGTGTGAAACTGGCCTCTCTCTGATTCCCTGCCCTCTTATTCCAATAAAGTCAAAAGTACTCAAGAGAGTTGTGGCTTTATAGGGCTATCTGCATACATTCCAGATTTGTGTAAAGAAAATCCGCATGAAAATCGCACATAACCTGCACTATTTATTGTTCTTTTGTGCAGTTTTTATTGCGGATTCTCTGTTTATCTTAAAAACCCCACTGGCGTCTATGGGGAAAACCAATATACATAAGGTGCTAAATCACAGAAACAATTGATCTCAATCACTTTGCTAGTACATTATTAGGGCTTGTGCACACGAACATATTTTCTTTCCGTGTCCATTCTGTTTTTTTTTGCGGAACCATTCACTTGAATGGGTCCGCAAAAAAAAAACAAAACGTAAGTTACTCAGTGTGCATTCCATTTCCGTATGTCAGTTCCGCAAAAAATTAGAACATGTCCTATTATTGTCTGCATTACGGACAAGGATAGGACAGTTCTATTAGGGGCTAGCTGTTCCGCAAAATAAGGAATGCACATGGACGTCATCCATAATTTTTGCGGATGGCAAAATACATATGGACGTGTGTGTGAGCCCTTAGTTTTTCTGCACAAAAAGATGCACTGAAAAAAACGCATGTAATCAGCAACGTGTGCAAGTACTCTAAAGAGGCATATTTAACCTAATACCAAATCAATATATTTACATCAGAAAACTATTCTACATACATAGATATCTGCCACAATAAGTGTAAAAAAAACCTGAAAATCAAAACTTAGAAAAATAATAAAAAAGAACAAGCTTATGTGGTACTGAACTGATGCTGTGAGCGGCAAGTACACATTTCACGTGTCAAGTGGTTACTGATGTACGTATCAAAATCTGAAGGGCATGGTATAACTGTAACTCGTCATAATTAGACATTATGTAAAATGTAAGTCATACAGTAAAGAAATCACTGTAGAACGTCCTTACCTTGGAGCTACAGAAATGCAAAGTCTGCACAGTTCATGTAGAAGGGTAGTTGCTGCTTGGAGGAATGCTGCCAATTTGGGACTCTCATCAAGAGGACCTTGTATAGAGATGAAGCAGCCAGATAGCTTGTCAATCAGACCAATATTAATTGTATAACTGAGAAAAGAAAAAAATAATCATATGTGCATAACTTAACTGTTGTTTTTACAATATGAAACATGATCAAGAAAAAAAATAAAAAGCTCCCCCCTCCATAATGCTTTGACTAGTCATGATGAAGACAGTCCTCTAAAGGCTATGGACAATACTGACGTGGAAAAACAAATGATTTTTACATGTTAGTGATTACCTTGAGTTTAAAGTGTTCTTCATCACATCACTCATTTACAGATGCCTTTATATACAGTTTGCCACCTGCTACTAGTCTCAAATTATGCTCATAGGAGTATATGTTGGACATAGATTTCTGAATCCAGAAAGCTGCCGCCTTCACAAGATCTCATGAGTCAGTTTTATGGCTTCCCCCTTCTGTATATACCTGCCTGTGTGCGTGATCCCCCCATTTATTTTCCCTGTAAGGGGTATTCTGTGGGTTAACTCCTTCCTATCTACACTGATACAGCCTACGTGATTCCTGCCTGCGCTTGCAGACTCTGCCAGGGGTGCACTCTCAGTCTATGTATAATCTACGCCCCGTCCTGTTAGTATTTCTATCACTGAGAAACTGAGTACAGGAAGTGCAAGGCAGAGAGAGCAGGTGATTTCAGTAAAGCAGATAGATGACATTAGTCCTAAGTTGACAGCAGCCAGGAGCTGTGTGCTTTTGGCATGTAGGAAGCAGTACAGCCAGGTACTGTATGTTACATAGGCTAAATATTATGGTAGAAAATTTGGAATGAAGGTTATGTAGAAAGCTGCTCACTGATCCCCTGCTGCAGCTCCGATCCCTGCTCCTCTCAACTTCCTGGTCTTGGTCTGCAGGCTCAGCCAATCACTGGCAGCTAGTCCAAGCCATTTCCTGTGTGTTAAGTCTGAGACCAGGAAGTGGAGAAGATGCAGGACTGAAGCAGAGACCAACTGTAGTGGTAAGGGATTGGTGAGTAATTATTGTTATTTCAAGTCATCCTGATGCCATTTTTAACTAAAAGATGTTACTGGAAAACCCCTTTAGGGCTTGTTCACGAGAACATGTCGTGTTTTGCGGTCCGCAAAACACGGATGTCGCCCATGAGCCTTCCGCAATTTGTGGAACGGAACGCTCATTATAGAAATGCCTATTCTTGTCCGCAAAACGGTCAAGAATAGGACATCATCTCTATAATTTTTACGGGGCCATGGAACGGAAAGCTGTCCGCATCTTTTGTGGCTCCATTGAAGCATTTTTTGGGGCTCGGTTGCGGAACCAAACCACGGTCGTGTGAATGAGCCCTTAAGGATAGTTACAGTTTTCTTCTGGCCAATTCTCAGCATATTTGCTGGAATGCAGCCGGATCTCTGACGCTAGTCTGCAACCCGGGTTATAAATAAATGAACAATACATAAAATCAGTGCCAAGGTGTCAGCAGCCTTTACTATAGCTCCAGGAGGCAATATTTTCTACTTTTCTTAATTTGAAAAGGTAATATTTTAAATTGATTAAATGATTACTCGCCTATCTCTGGCACTTTTCAGACCAGCATTTCAGGGGGGCTCCACAAGATACAAGGCACTCGTGATTGCTGGAGGTTCCAGCGGAAGGACCCCACTGATCTGATAGTTATCCCCTATCCTGTGGAAGGGGATAACTTGTTAGAACAGGAATATGCCTTTAAACTCAGAGCATACTGTTCATTTAGGGCCGGTTCACACGGCCGTGGTATTGCGGGTCCGCAATAATGTGGACCCGCAAAACTACAAGTGTCGGGTGTGGAACACACGGCCGGGCGCCCCGTTCAAAATGCCTATTCTTGTCCGCTATTGCGGACAAGAATAGGACATGTTCTATTTTTTTGTACAGCTGCCCGCTCCCATTGAAGTGAATGGAGACGCATCTATTCCACTATATTGCGGAATAGAGGCGGACCCATTTACACGGCCGTGTGAATAGGCCTTTATGCTAAGTTTCCAGAGTAAGCTGTCATGGTGTACATAAAGAGTAAAACTAAGGGCACGGGCACTGACCGAAAGGCTGCCGCATGCAGACCTATTCACTTGAATGGAGTCCGCGGTCTGCACTGCTAAAAACTAGTGCATGCACTACTTTTTTGTGTTGCGGAGGCACGGACAGAAACCCCACGGAAACACTCTTGAAGATACTGTAGTATCCATCAGAAATCTGCTCTGACAGCTTAATTTATAGCCCTTATCATAAATACACATTACAGTTAAATTCTTATCAGTTAGAATGCAATAATAAAAAACTTCCCCCAAAGGTGTCCATAGCCTTTACGTTTATTCCTCTCTTTAAGAGATTAATAAAGGCAGATCGCAGCTCTACATCATTTCTACTATTTGAAAAAAAAAAAGAAAAACGACTAAAATCTAAGCATAAAAGTAACAAACAGCCACGGAAACATTATCAAACCTAGTTATAAAGACAAATGTACCTGATGATATCTTGGATGCGGCTATTGAAGGCATCAGCTGGAGACAATTTTGTTTTGGCATCCGGTTTGAGTTTTATGGTGTCTGTCTGTCCACTTATTACTGGAGAACTGCTTGTTAGGCATGAAAATATTTTAGAAAGGAGCTGGAGGAGTCCTGTGGTCAAACCTTCGAAGATCTGCTTGTTGAGGCTCCTTATGATGGTGAGCTTTTCGTCATCTGGGACAACCAGCTATTGGACAAAAGTGACATACGGTGCATGTTATCTTTATACAAGCATTTGATTACAAACTTAAATCATCTGTAAAATATTTATTACTATACCGTTCTGCACCTAATGTCTACGCTCCTCTAATAAAATGGAAATGTTTTATTTCAATAAGGTAACATTGCAGCAAATATGGGAATAGATAATACATGTAAAAAATAAATATATCTGCAAAGTGACTCTGTTCTCTTCCTCTAGTACTGCGCGATTATCGGACAACCTTTATTTTCTTACTGTTGTATACAGTACAATCACTCTACACTGGCGGTACCAATAATCAACTCTCCACACATTTCTTCCCTGGCGTGATCATGCTGAATCTAAAGAAGGGAGGGAGAGATCAGTTCCCCGAACCAATGATGAGACACAGGGTGTGTCAGACTACCTTTAGACATTGTATCTGAACCGTAGTCGTAGATCACTGCTTTGCTCTATGAATGCTGAGCTAAAAAAGTAGCCAAGCAGCAACACTGAAGAATATTACTATCATGTGACATCAACTACAGATACTGACACACACATTTTAAGCTTACAAATGGCTATTCAAAATCATTTTGGGGTTCACAGGAAAGTGATGAATTTTTTAAAATTCTAGTGTGAATGTTTTCACTAAAAAAAAAAACATCACTATTGCCTCAATTTAAATGTGACTTTTAGGCTAGGGCTACACGGCGACATTTGTCACGCGACAATTTTTATAATGGAAGTCTATGGTGTCGCACTGCGACATGCTGCGACTGCGACACGACAGTCGCAAAAAATCCATCTAGGATGGATTTTTCTGCGACTGTCGCGTTGCAGTCGCAGCATGTCGCAATGCGACACCATAGACTTCCATTATAAAAAATGTCGCGCGACAACTGTTGTCGTGTAGTTGCGCGACACATGTCGCCGTGTAGCCCTAGCCTTAAAGGGAACCTAAAGCTCTGCACTGTTGGGTTTCATCGATTCTGCTCAGTGATTCCAACATGTGGAAAAGGGATCCACAGCCAGTATATGGGATTTGTACTCCGCACCCTGCAGAAGCTGAGCACAGCAGACAAAATCTGTTGTGGAGTGCTCTGAGACGCACTTCTGCACAATCGTGGTTTCATCAATGGAGTAAGTCCCCTTTCATTATGGTTAAAGGGGTCATTCCATGAGTAATGTAAAAAAAAAAAAAAAATTGAAAATCAGATATCATATATTACGTGGCAATCCCTTTCTAACAAACTTAGAACCAGCCCTTTAACTCACATAGATCTAGAGATCTGCCCATTGATTGCTGCAATTGCTCTGCTACATTTACTTCAAGCTGGCAGCTGAGGGGGCGTGCACTTTCTGCTGCAGCGGGTGGCAGTTGAAGAATGAAGCTGAGCATGTATGTCAACCTTAGTGAGCTGGACAGAGAATTTAGAAAAAGGGCAATCAGCAGGTGGTGCTCCGTAGATAGATTTCAGTGAATAACTCAGTGGCTTTACTAAATTTTTAATTACATACAGTTACAAAAGTATTCAGATCAAGATGCTGATTTTAAAAATATTGAATATTTTTCATGGAACAACCTCTTTAAAAATAAAAAACAATGTGTAGAATAAGGGCACATTCAGACGGCCGTGTCTTTGCGGATCCGCAAAAACACAGATGCCTGCTGGTGCGCTTTCCGCAATCTGCGGAACACACATGGCCGGCACCCCATATAAAATGCCTATTCTTATCCGCAATTGCGGACAAGAATAGGACATGTTCTATCTTTTTTTGCAGAGCCGCGGATGTCCGCGATCTAATGCTGCCCATTGAAATGAATGGGTCGTGTGAACGGGCCCTAACAGTATTCTACTGATTTAGCAAGGACATACAAATCACAAAAAAAAGTCATACAATGTTCCTTTTTCCTGTACATTCAACTAAAAATACGAAGGGTGTTTAATAAGTTATCTACCCCAGCATGTTCTGTTGGTGTTAGACAGCTAAGATGTGTGTTCAGGTTGAGAAATGTCTGGACATGCAGCAAACACAGTAGCAGTTAAGTCCTGATGAAAGCACTAGAAGTGACAGTATGGTAAGTGCAGTACAGTGTTGGTTAACAAAGAAGGCGAGGGATCTAGAGCTTCATTCCATGATAAAATTCCTTACAAAGGAAGAAATGAAGCCTAAAGAAATCCATGAAAGAATAATTGCTATATATGGTGATGATGGACCTTCTTACTAACAAGTAAAGTTTTGGGCCAAGCAGTTTAAATAGGGTAGAGAATAAACAGAAGATGACCCCCGTTCAGGGCGATCTTTTGAAGCATCTTCAGAGGAAATGTGCCATAAAGTGAAAGGCCAAGATTTTGGAAGATCAGCAAGTCAAAGTCAGTGTTATAGCTCGTGAATCAGGCATTTGCGTTGGCAGTTTCTAGTATAATTCATGATGTTTTGATGGTGTCAAATGTCATCTCCCAGTGGCTGCCACGAATGTTGATGCCTGAGCAAAAAACTTTTCGCAGCAATTTAGCCAAGAGAATTTAGACTGGCTTAGAGAAAATCCAGGAGATTTCTATTCTCAAACTATTACGGGTGATTATGGGTTAACCACCATGATCCTGAGACCAAACAAGAATCCATGCAATGGAAGCACAAATGGTCACCTACTCCAAAGAAATTTTGTGTGAAGCAGTCAGCTGGAAAGATCATGGTAACAGTTTTTTGGGACACAGAAGGTATTTTATTACTAGAATTCATGCCACAGAAGACAACAATTACTGGAGACCTCTATGCTTCAACAATGAAGGCATTGCATGAGGCAATCAAAGAGAAACGCTGTGGGAAGTTGTCAGCAGGTGTGTTGCTGCTTCACAACAATGCCACCTCACAAGTCTCGCAGATCACAAACTGCTATCAGGGAATGCGGCTTCACGGAGTTTAACCATCCAACCTACAGTCTAGACCTGGCTCCCAATGACTACTTTCTCTTTTGGAAACTGAAGTAATTTCTGTGTTGGCAACGATTTGCAGTGATAAGGCAGTCAAAAAGGCGGTAACAGGGTTCCTGCTGCAGAAAGAAGTCTCCTATTATGCGGGTATCTGATCATTGGAGGCGAAGTGGGGGATCACACGGAAAAGTAGTAAAATTTTGTTTTCATATTTAGGTATCTGACTTACTGAACACCCCTCATATAATAATAAGCAGCTTAGAATCATATAGCTCTTATAGCAGTACAAGATATATTCATATTGCCTTATTCTAAAATGTGCATATATATTTTTTTTCCCCGCAAATAATTTAAAGAAAACAAAAAGCATAATTACAAATATAAACTTAACCTATGTACATTAAATCTGAGAGCTCTCTATCCATTTTCCTCTTCGACACGGTCCAAATGTACTAAAAACCTAATAGTCACATAAATCTTAATCGATATTGAAAAAAGTCAGCCCACTCCAGAAACTCACACAAGTACAGTAGTTGGAATGAAAAATGATTTCTTGTCCCCACTAAGAATAAAATGCAAGACTGGCCAGACTGAAGCTGCTGGGAGGCTTTTAATGACAGATTAATGAAGAGACATGTTCCAGTTGCAGTTAAGAGAAACTGAGTTTGTCAATTTAAAAGGTTTCTTTAGTAGACGATTTAAGAAAGTGACTAACACGAAAAATGTACTACTTTGAATATAGTTTAACCCCTTTAAGGGGTATTCTAGGATTTTAATTGTCCTGCAGGAGGTCTGACACCACGCTAACTGCTGTTTCCAAGCGGATCCAGCACCAGAAGTTGGCGCAGACACTAAACAGCTCAGTACATTGTATATTCACAATAGTGCAGTTTAGTTCTGGCACCAACTTCCAATGCTACCCGAGAACAGCTGACTGGAAGGGGGGGTTGGATCAGATATTGATAGCCAATGCTTAAGATGGCCCATTAATATTTAAATGCTGGAACATCCCTTTTTTTGTTTTCAGAATTTGGTTTTATTTCAACATTTTTACAATGAAAAACACAAACGCACATATGTACATAGTCAAACCTTCAGGATCAGAATGAGTTTTGCACATGTAACAAAAAAAGGGAAAAAATACTGAAACAACCAACAGTAATATAGCCCATCAGCCTACTGATCCCAACACATAAACTCAGATGAAAGGAGACTGGCTGAGCTATGCCTACATAAGGAAAATTGAAAGCAATTCAAGATGACATTCTATAAGACTCAAAAGCCACCTTCAAAATAGGGACACCATAAGTAGGGTACAAAAGATAAGGGTGAAGACTTATCAAACCTGGTTCAAAGGAAAACTGACTTAGTTGCCCATAACAACCAATTAGGGTGATCTTTTCATTTTCAAAAAGGCGCTCTGAAAAATGAAAGGTGGAATCTGACAGGTTGCTATGGCCAACTAAATTTTCCTTTGCACCAGTTTTGATAAATCTCACTCTAGGTGTCTAAGTTAGACGTGAATAATGTAATTAATCAGCAGACAACTGAGTATCATATGAGGCACACCACCGAGACCACACCTTATCAAACTTTGTTGGGACACCTATAGTATTGGTACATCACCATTACAAATGGAAGAATATCGATCCAGAGAGCTATGGATGGGGAGGAAGAGGCCATCCAACAGAGAGCTATGGCCTCCAGGCCATAAATAAAAACTTCCTGTGTAACATTAGTTGGTGATGGAGGAAGCCATTCTCGTTATCCAGAAAACCCAAAGATGTACAGCTGCATCAGGAGAGGAGACCCTAACATGACCCCAAGGGTCGCTCTTACACCCTCCAAAAATCAGAGATTGGAGGGCAAGACCAATTGGAACACCCTGTTAAAGGAGTTCTCTGGGAATTCATGAAAATACTTAAATAATACTTTCATTATTTAAAACTTTCATTAGTTATAATGGCTTATTTTGTCTGGGGAGCAATCATTAGGAGAAACAAATGGCCGGCGTCTGTTAGTACACCAAAACCCTGTCCTAATCACACAGAAGGACAAGTTACTTCATGACACTGAGGTAAAGAGCTGCCTCATCCTCCTCTCTGATCTACTTGTCAGGGGTTATGATCCTGAATACAGATGATAAGAACTTTAACTGAATCTCTGTAGGAATGGAGTTCATGAGGAGACATGAAGTACAGAGAGGAGGTGGGGATGTGGTAATACGTAGCAGCACTTGTATGCAGTCTGCATTACCACAGTCTGTCCTGTCCATCCTCTCTGTACTTCATGTCTCCTCATGAACTCTATTTCTACAGAGATTCAGCTGAAGATCTTATCTGCATTCAGGATCATAATCCGTGACAAGTAGGAGAAGAAGATGAGACAGCTCTTTAGCTCAGTGTAGAAGTAACTGGTCATTCTGTGTGATTAGGACAGGCTTTGTGTGTACTAATAGGACGGCGGCCATTTTATTTCTCCTAATGATGGCTCCCTAAACAAAATGAACCAATATACATAATGAAAGGTATATGGGAATATATTTATAATAAAGTAATATTTAAGTATTTTCATTTTCTTAATTCCCAGAGAACCGCTTTAAGCACCAGGCTAATTTGGAGTAAGTTGCACTGTTCTTAGGCAGCATTATGTACTATTTTTATTACTGATAAAAAGGAAAAATTTTGTGATAAATTAAGACTGATATTCTTTATATGTATGAAACGTAACCCTTAACGATCCCACATAAAGGGTAAACCTACATTATACTTACCTATTCCAATTATAATACAAAACAGCATAAGTATAATAAGCTGTACTATTTCATAGTAAAAGAGTGACTCGATCATTTTTCCTATAAAAGCAGCTGTACACAGTGAAGAGAGAAGAGCAGCGTGTCCCATAAAGTGATTAAAAGGTTAGCAGCATAAGGCAGGGACCTGCACAATTAAACTATTGTCTGTGATACCCCATATTGCTGGAACATATGTCAGCATGAGGGAACACGTTATAACAAGCTGCTTAGGGCACATACAGACACGTCTTGTCTTTTCAGGTTCTCTGAAGGTTTTTCATGGCTTCAAGCATTATTTTTGGCAAAACAGAAGGATGTAATGACAAAACCATATAGCCCTTGTCCTGCACTGAAGACAACGTAACATATGGAGCTACTATTAATTTTCATATAAAAGGTCATATATATAGTAATATAACTGCTGATCATAAGCTAATATTAAATGATGAAAGTATTTCTACTAGCTTCACCCCATCAGAAGATTCTGCCCTTGTGCACTAGTTATATATAGGGGTATTATCTGTGAAATGAGATTTTACTTATGTGCATTATTTGCAATAGTATTATTACAGAAGAATACAGGCACCTAAGCTACTACTATCTACTATTCAAACCACTATTTTACCAAATTCTCTATAGTTGATACTTTTATAACACCTCCAACAAAGTCAACCTCAGGATACAATGAAGTGGCAGGCCGTAGGCAAGAGCAATTATGGCAGCAATCAGAAAACCGTGTGGAGGCTGGGGCTGAGATCACCATTGTCCTCAGGGAGACAAACCCTAGTACACAATACCAGCAATAGTAAAGCGGCCAGGGTCGATTCCTATAAACACTTAGCAGCATGCATTTTTGTATAGTGCCCAAAAAGTGACTGACAAGTGAGGAGTATTTCTAAATCTAAGCCCCCCACCCCCCTTTCCAACCATTCCTTTTTTGTCCCTGGCAAAGCACCACTTTTGTCCATGGGCTGTGTGTGACATTGCAGGTCATCCCCACTCACTTTAACCTTTTTATTGCCAAGGACGTAGGTTATGAGGGGATAAATCCTTGGTATCCTATTAAAGCTCAGAATCTCAGCTTTCAAATGACACCAGCATTTGATGGAAGTTGGGGAGCAAGAGAAGTATTCTTCTAACCCGCCAGTGACCCCAAAGTGGAAGGTGATACATAAACTTTTGAGGACTGTTTAGATGATCACTGGCATACTAAACAATATGTTTGCTTTATTTCTTCCACTTCTAGTCTATCCTTGTTTCCACATAATCCAAATAACTAAAAAACAATGTATCAGAGCCACAAATGATCACAGTCACCGTTTTCTCACTGGAAATGAGTAATGGTAAAGGAATGGGTTAAACATGGGTGGATACAGTTTCAGCTTAGTCTTCTCCTGCAAGAAAATATATGTATTTCTATTAGGAGATTGTCTGCGGCCATAGCCTGAGGGATAGTTTATATAAAAACAAAAGCTTTAAGACATCCGCAGAGCAGAAGGAAATCTTTCTGCAGCTCTTCAAAAAATCACTTGCTAAAGACTGAGCAACCAGGAAGAAGCCTTCCACACTGTCATGTTAGTTTAATAGAGGTATTTCTTATACTCGCTATTCAGGTGACACACGGGTCAAAGATCCAGTCTTAGTTTAAAGGCCCATACACCAAAGCATCCTTATAAAAACATCATTTTTACTGTTTGTCATAATGTATTTTTTTGCACTGACACATACATGAACACATCCTCTACAACTTTAGCAAATATTTTCCCCAAAAGTTACCTGGACATATAAGTACCTGACTTTTTTAGGCTTCACATCTGTATTTTTAAATCCAGGAGAGGAACAGTCTGCCTTTATGACCCTTGGTAGGTTTTTTTAACCACTTCCTGTCCGCCCCACCTAAAAATAAGTCGGCGGTCGGGCATTTAAAAATGCTGCCTGCTCGCGAACAAAGCCACAGGGTGCTTGCTGTTTCATACAGCAGGCATCTGCGGCTAATGTCAGTGACTGGCAGTAATGCTGGTGCTGGACATTTAACGCTTCAGGTGCCGTGGTCAAACCTGACCACGGCATCTGAACGAGTGAAAAAACTGGAAGCGCGTGCTTCGGGGTGTGCTCTGGCTCCCCCCAGGGGAGATCGGGAGAGCCAGAGCTTGTTAGCAGCAGCCCCTGTCCTCCTGTGTGACAGGAGGCTGCACCATAGTAAAATCTTTATAGACTCCAACGCTAATGCATTGGAGTGTATGAGAATAGCAATCCAATGATTGCTTTTAATATTTCCTTATGAGAACTATAAGAAAAAAGTGTAATAGTTTTTATAGATTAAAAAAAAAAAATTCAAATCACTCCCCTTTACCCTTAAAAACAACCCATAAAACATAAAAATTGACACATCATGGGTATCGACATGTGCAAAAATGCTTGTACTATTAAAATATAAAAATAAAGTCGACAGCACTTCAACAAGGTATCATTGAAAAGTACAGCTCGGCCCCCCAGAAAAATGATCCGTATACATAACTACAAAAAAGTTATAGCAGTCACGATATGGCGACTAAAAGTAAAAGAAAAATATTTTTTCAGTATAAAAATACAAGAATAAATATACATATGTGGTATCGGATTTGTACTGACCTGGAGAATGAAAATAATTGGTCAGTTTTACCATATACCGTTTTACCGTAATGCCATAAAAACAAAACACAAAAAAAATGTTGTAGGATTGCGTTTTTTCCCCCCCTAATTTCATCTCAGTTGTAATTTTTTCCTGGCTTTCCACCACATTGTATGCAACCGTGAATAGAAAGTGACTCTTGTCCCACAAAAAACAAGCCCCCATACGGCTATGTGAATGTAAAAATAAAAAAGTTATGGCTTTGGGAGGGCTGGGAGTGAAAAAAGAAAAATGAAAAAATCACCTGGTCTTGAAATGGTAAAATAGCAGGATGCTGTTCCATCTGCCTGGCAAATTTTGAATCTGTACACAACATGCAGCTGCAAGATTTCAGGGCCAGGCCCGATTACATCTACACTGCCTGGCCCTGTCCAAGAGGAGGGAGTGTGGCCAGCAGGGAAAATGAGCAGAACCTCTGGATGCAATGGCAACCCCCTTGTGGCACCGCAGGCCTCATAAGCATATTATAAAAGTGCATTTTTCTGAGAATTGGAACCACGATCAGGATGGAAGTCCATTACATTGAGGGGAAATGGGCAAATCTAGGTAGGTAGGTTGGCCTAATTTACAGGTAGGTTCTGACAGATTCCCTTTAAAGGCGTTGTTTCACTTCATCAAATGGCATTTATCATGTAGAGAAAGTTAATACAAGACACTTACTAATGTATTGTGATTGTCTATTTTGTTTCCTTTGCTGTCTATACTAATTTTTCCATCACATTATACACTTCTGGTTTCCATTGTTACGACCACCATTCATCCATTCCAGGATTGGTGGCCGTGCTTGCATACTATAGGAAAAAAGCACCGGTCTATGTGCGTTCCTATGGTCCTGGCCACCAGAGAGGCCAACTCTTTTTCCTGTAGTATGCAAGCATGACCACTACTGATGGATTGCAGGGTGGTTGTAACTATGAAAACGAGCAGTGTATAATGTGATGGGAAAATTAGTCTAGCCAGCAAAGGAAGGAATATGGATAATCACGATACATTAGTAAGTGGCTTGTAGTAACTTTCTCTACATGATAAATGCCATTTGCTGAAGTGGAACAACCCCTTTAAGGAGCAGAGTCTCCTGTCTCTATGATACAATAAAACAGATACAAAATGGTCATATATAGTGTAGACTCATGTATACACATATAAAAGCTTACTCTGAAAAGTCATTTTAAATGACAGGCTCCTTTGCATGCACAATTCATTCAGCTTTTTAAATTTAATTTATATTATAAATTTCAAGCTTGGCATTTGTTGAGTTTTATTTAATTATATTGAAGAGATATTTTTTTTTTGGATGTTTTTCAAATATTAGAGATGAATACAGAAAAAACAACACCCTCAGAGCAACAATACAAAAATGTCAAATACCAAAATGCTGTGCATGTGGACTATACAATAACATCTGGCCACAGCATCTAAAAAAAGGGCTGTGAAAAGCCCTACTGAAAATGCCACAAAAAAAACCCCAAAAGAAAACAACACGTTGAATCCTTCCTAAACATTGGGTAGATTTACAAGTGAAGTGTGGCAGAATTCTGGCTCAAATTTTGAAGAATTCACCTTAAAGGGGTTTTTCTGAGACTTATTCTCTGGATAGGTCATCAGTAAACAACTCTCAGAAAATCCCTTTAAGGCTTATGCACACGACTGTATGTATTCTGCGATCCGCAAAATAAAACAAAAAGCAAAAAACGGATGACATCCAGTCTGTGTTACATCGTTTTTTTTTTCCTTTCCCTGGATACACTGTAACAATGCCCATCCTTGTCTGCAAAATGGACAAGAATAGGAAGTGTTCTATTTTTCTGCGGAATGGACTTGCAGGCATATGGATATGGAATACATAGTAATTTCCGTTTTTTTGCAGCCCCATTGAAATGAATGGTTCCTCATACAGGGCATAAAGAAAGGACACAGGAACACACACAAAAAAAATATGTTTGTGTGCATAAGCCCTACGGGTAAGGACACAACAAACTGTTTTACCAAGACATAAGCACAAATATGGAGACAGAAGCGTTATGAATGGACTAGTTACAGATATGAGATTTTGTATCAGCGGACAAATGAATGTCCGGCAGCAGAATTTGCATGAAATAATGTGGTCAGTTTATTGGAAAATGAGTAAACTGAATGTTTTGGCTGATAGTTATCTTACATCATGAGCAGATTTAGAAAGGTTACTGTAGGAATAAAGCAAAACCTGTGAATGACCTTTGCAGTTGTTAAATTTCCTAATTTCATCATAATTGCATGATAGTCCGTTCATTACCTGCCCCGTACATGTCGTCCTTTTCATGGTGGCCTTAGTATAAAATACACATATATACGGATGGATGAACTGATGGATTGGAGAATGTAATGACAGATATTGCACTGCAACATTAAGGTACTGTACGTAATGAATGTTTCACAGACAAGCAAACAAGGACTTCCATTAAATGTCCCCAAACAATCAAATTTCTGTCTGATTCAAAAGAAGTCATGTAAATTATTCAAGTCACATACATAGATTTTCAATTACCAAACGGCTTGGCTCGAGGACAGATTTGCACACCAAAGTCTTAGTCTAAATATCATACAATTCTAAGTAGTGATGAATTAGAAATGATTTTTTAAATTAAATATTGAGTGTGCTTCGCAGCTGGTGAGACGCTGGCTTCACTACTACTTGGAATGTCTCTGGTTTTTGCGCACTGAATGAGTCTAAATAGTGATTATAGCTTTAGTATTATAAAATGTAGGACATAAACTAGCAATGGCAGAAGAAAATACTGTAAACTGAAAATACAGTGCATACATAATGGAACAATAAATAATAGCGTATAAAATATATCATTTAACCAGTGCAAAAAGCTAAAACCCTGAGCAACTGGTGCTGCAATAACATAGCTATTGCATCTGTATAGCGCCACCTGCTGTTTGTTTTTTTCTTATCTCTTTGTCCGGCTCACTGAGATGGCGCACATACTCAGTTTCATTCTTCAACTGCCTCCTGAGCTGTGATAGGGAGAGCATGGACACGCCTCCTGAGCTGCAGCAGAAAAGACACTCCCCTTGAGCGGTCAGCTTGATATAAATCTAGCAGAGCAATGAATGTGGAGATCTCTGGATCAATGTGAGGTACAGGGCTGGTTCGAGCTTTGTTAGAAAGAGATTGTCATGTACTATATGATGTCTGATTTTCATTTTTTACATTAGTCATGGGATAACCCCTTTAAAGGGTTTCTGTCACCAGAAATCACCCTATTAAACCAAGTGTCATTTGCAATGAGCAAATGACACTTGATGCCAGTAATGTTAGTATTATACCTCTCAGTCCAGCCGTTTTGCCAAAAATTACGATTTTATAATATGCAAATGACCTCCCCTAGGTGCAGTAGGCGTGAACCTGCACCTAGGAGAGGCCGTAATAACGCCTCTTACCACGCCCCCGGTCGCGCTGATTGACAGGGCCGGGCAGCCAGCTCTTTCGGCTCCCGGCCCTGTACGAGCCCGAAATCCCGCGCCTGCGCATTAATGAAGCCGGGACCCGGGCGGGCGCCGGCTCTCAATGCGCGCTGATCGCAATGCGCAGGCGCGGGATTTCGGGCTCGTACAGGGCCGGGAGCCGAAAGAGCTGGCTGCCCGGCCCTGTCAATCAGCGCGACCGGGGGCGTGGTAAGAGGCGTTATTACGGCCTCTCCTAGGTGCAGGTTCACGCCTACTGCACCTAGGGGAGGTCATTTGCATATTATAAAATCGCTATTTTTGGCAAAACGGCTGGACTGAGAGGTATAATACTAACATTACTGGCATCAAGTGTCATTTGCTCATTGCAAATGACACTTGGTTTAATAGGGTGATTTCTGGTGACAGAAACCCTTTAAGTGAAACTCCTATTTAATCTCTTAAAGGGGTTATCCAATCAAAACATCCGGTGACGGGGGAACAACCAATAGCAGGTCGCAACAAGGACGTGCCTCCCTAGTGTCACCCGCGATGCTAGGAAGGCTTGTCCCCGTCGCGGCCTGCTATTGGCTGCTCCCCCAGTTGCCTGATGTTTTTATCTGTGCGATGGGGTCATGTACTAAGGGTCTCAATAAAAACCCTAATGACAGATGATCTGAGCAATTTATTGAAAGGTGCATGCTTCTTAATAAATGTGTTGCATCTTCTGCTGTCCGTGCGCCAGAACAGGAATCTACTCCAACCAGGAACTGGAGTTGATTTCTGGTGTAATGTGTACTCATTTTCTGGTGCACGTTAGTAAACGAGTTGGCCAGCGGAGCTCCAGCCCCTGGCCCAACTCCTCCTGCACCAAACCCAGCCCAGTTTTTTGGAAAAGCGGAGAGAGTGCCGGATATAGCTAAAAAGTTGCAAGACAGAACTTGTAACAAAATTTGTGCCTATTCCACACTGAGAAAACTGGAGTAGAACATTAGTACATGACCCAATCAGAATAAACTTCTCAACACCAGAAAATAATTAACCAAAAGTCTTGTCACATTCAATGGATGGTATTATAACACGTAAATCAGACAGTGATGATAAGAGGCAACATACCGACAACTGCTGTATAAGGAGCTCAAGAAGGAAAGTGATTTTACTGCTCATGAGGACATAGGTGCAGTTCTCTGGACAGTTACTGCAGGTTAACATGTAGACATTCACAGCACTGCAGACAGACCTGCGAACACAGGAAACAGATACATGTGTATAATACAAAGTATCACATATTATTATTAGAATACTTCTAATAGGTAAGGTATTATCTGCAGAGGCTCAATGGTTAAAAAGAGCAAATCTTCTTACAAAATGCTAAGGCCTCTTCCACACAAACAATACGGATTGTGTCAGGATGCATTAAAGAAGAACTCCCGCAAACATTTTTATTCTCTGACCTGTTAGAAAGGTGCATGATATAATCTGTAGTGAATGTCATTCACTACAGAGTTTCCACTCTCTTCTTATTGTAGCTGGGTCATGGGACCAACCCCCTGACCTCCAACTGACCCAGGACAGAAAGCCAGTCACTGCTCTATTCATTCCTATGAGACTGAAAGTGAGGCTCCCATAGGAATGAAAAGAAAATTAGACTTCCTGTCCACACATAAGTCTCTGTGTGAGTTGATGGGTCTAATTCCTAGTCACATGACACAGATAAGAAACTTCAGGATGATATAACTCAAAAATTCAGCTACTGGTAAGAAAATGACATTCACTACAGATTACATCATGTACATTTCTAGCAGGACATGGAATACATTTTTTTGCAGGAGTTCTTCTTTAAGTGAAAACCGCACCATCTTGCAAGCGATTTCAGTCAGTTTTGTCTGCAATTGCGTTCAGTTGTTCAGTTTTTTCCACGCAGGGGCAATCAGTTTTGATGCTTTTTTACGCGTGTGAAAAAACCCCTGAAGATTTACAAACATTTCCTAGAAACCATCAGTGAAAAACACATTGCATCCAGGCTGCATCCAGGCTGCATCCGGATGCAATGCGTTTTTCACATAAGCCCTGTTCACTTCTATGAGGCCAGGGCTGCATGAAAAATGCAGACTATAGAACATGCTGCGATTCTCCCGAAACACAGAAATGATACGTGAAAAACAATGCTCATGTACACAGACCCATTGAAATGAATGGGTCAGGATTCAGTGCGGATGCTATGCGTTCACTTCACGCATCTCACCCACGTGGGAAACCTCGCTTGTTGAAAGAGGTCGATACCAGGAGTGGAGTCTACGCCATAAAAGTATAATGGAAAGATCTGCACCTCTTCTGTGTTAGGTCTTACAAATACTTATGCAAAATACTGACCAAATACTGACTGTGTAAAAATGACCTAAGGCTGTGGCTACACCTAGACTTTTTAACACACTACAAAGCAAATGGCTGCAGCACAGTGTGTATTGCTGGAGTGATTTTATTGCTAGAGATATATCACTGAGAAACATCTGCGAATGAGTAGCTAGTGATTATTTTTTAAAGAGTTTTTCTGGAATTCATATATTGATGACCTATCCTCAGGAGTGCTGCGACCTCTTCCAAGCTTAGTGACGTCATGCTCTTCAGTCACATGACCTAGTTGATATTCAGACCCATTCAAGTGAGCTGCAATACCAAGCACAGCCACTATTCAATGAATGGTGCTGTGCTTGGTTAGCTGTGAAGAGGCCGGAGGGCTCACCAGAGCGCCGCAGACTTTCAAATAGTTGTTCGGTTGCAATGATGGGTGTTGGACCCCCACCAATCTGATACTGATGACCTATTCTGGGGATAGGTCATCAATATAGGAGTTCTGGAAAACCCCTGCTACTTGCTGGGATTTCAGAGTGATTTCCAAGCTACTTTTTCATCCACAGAGTAACATAAAAATCTATTGCCAATAAAATCGCTGTGAAATGGCTGCTTAAAGGCTACTTTGGGGACAATCTTTTTTACGATTGCAATTTACTCATTTGGGGCTAAAAATAATTTTTCAATGGGTCTTTATTAAAAATACTGAGCCGTTCTGTCACAAAGGGTTTGCTGTTTTTCTTGCTGTGTGCATACTACTTTCACTTTGTGCAGGTCATTTATTAACCCTTATCTATAAATAACTAAGAGGTCAAACACTTATTTAAGCCACACTCTTATCAGTAACTTAAGGATTGAACTTTAATGAGTGTTTATAAGGTCTGAAAGCAGAGATAAGGAGGCCGTCAGCTCCTTGACTGACGGGAGAGAGAAAAAAATTCAGATCCTGCTAGTAGAAAATCTCAGCTCTGTACAGAGAAAAGGACTCCATATTTTTGTTATAAAGACCAACAGAAAAAAAATGCACAATGCACTAATAAAAAAAAAATGCCCCCAAAGGTGTACATAGTCTTTAATCTCTAGCGAGTATATCACTGTAGAAGAGTCTAAGCTACTCATGTAGTGATTGGGAAATGATTTTCAAGCGACTCAATGCATTGCCTACCAGCAACTTCACAGTGATTTTTATTGCGTGATAAAAAGTCTAGCTGCAGACTATGGCCCTGCCAATGACAGCCGCCAATGACCTTGTGATTTTGAAGGTATTATGTCACTTTTACCAGCAAAATTATGTGACCACCGTAAGTGGGTGGGGCTTCAGCTGCATGCGGTGACTGTAGTATGCAAACTGCAAAGGCTACATGTCTCACCTTTACAATCCACATGGGCAAACACCACATTGAAATGCGTACATAATTTGCAGTAATACTGTGTGCAGATTTTGTTGGGTGATTCTGCACCTCACGGCACAAACCCCTTGTGTTTGTCAAAAAAAAAACAAAAAAACAAAAGTCAGTGAATATTGGCAAATAGGCAAATGTATCAGACAGATTAGCACATAGATACACATTATTAATCAGGATCCTTTTCTGCGTAATATCTAACGGATTCCATTCAGCCAAATGTTTTCTTGTAAACTGCTCAATTCCATGAAGTCATTTGTGTTATATATGTATCTAAAAAAAGAGAAAAAAGCACCAAAAAAAGCAAAAACACATGTTATAGTAAAACTAAATAAAACACAGGATCAAAAGTATTGTGTCCAAAAGAGGGGACGAGATTGGCGTTCAATTATGGTCTCTATTATATACTCTAACTGCAGAAAACCAGTGGATCTTCTCTCATCCAATGAACTGCACTCCCAAAATCTCAATAAAAGGGGCAAGAGATAAAAACAAACAAACAAAAATATTAGATGCAAAGCAGCAATACCCTCTGTGCTCACCTGACAGGCTCTATCAATTCTTTATAAGAAGAGCGCCCTGCAGCCTGTTAGATGATCCTGCTTTAGTGATACTAAATTGTTTTTAGAAAGTAGTTTTTATTATGAACATTAATATATATATATATATAGCCAAATATACAAATAAAATCTCTATTTATGACAGTGGAGGCAACTATATTCCTACTAATGCTAAATGTTATTCTAAAAATATTCATTTTCTGTAACCCATCCATCTGGGTGATGAAAATGTCTTCTATGTGTACCCAGCATTGATTGTTCAAAAGTGAGGAAGCCATCACCTTTGCTGCCTCCCAATGAGATGAGAAATTCACATATGTGTCACAGATACGTCCTATTTAAACTATGGAGTCTAAGTTACTGGCTAATGAGATGAGCTATACTAAAGTAATATCTTAAGAGCATTGCCCATTTTTATCTGAATTAGGTAAAAAAAAAAAAACTGCATGTAATAACCATATTCCATTTGGTGTTATCAAGCCAACAGTGAGTCCAAAGAGCGGAGAGGTGCATGACCTAAGAGCCTGACTCCTCCTTTCCATCTGGCACAGCAGCCAGTTCACCATCTGTCCCAGACACAGAATACAGAGATCGCAGTCACAGTGATCATGTACTAGACATGTACGTATAAATCAATTCTCCCAGGACTGCAGGTAACATGGCGTGAAGAGTAGGAAAGCCATCAGATATGGCATAGGCTCCTTTCTGCTGCCTTCTTGGGCCTTCATATCCATTTCACCTTTTAGAAGGACTGAATGATTTTGTTTTAAATTAGTCTACTCCATTTTTTTACATTGTGAGACACATAGTACTACATAGTGTGTAATACATAGTAAATGTATTAAAGGAGTTTTCCGTTCCTTTTATATTGATGACCTATGCTCAGGATCGGCCATCAAAATCTGATTGGTAACTCTATGTATACTACACAAAAAGGACAAAGCTATAGTCCCAGTGCCGGGGCTACTGCAGAACAGCTGACTGATGGGGGTGCAGGGTGTCAGACCCCTGCCAATCAGATATTGATGGCCTGTCCTGAGGATAGGAAATCAATGTAATAATAACAAACCAGGCTAGTGTACGAGGCACCAGAAACAAGAGGTAATATTTCTCTCATTTCTGTGGGAGTTCTAGGCACAATGAAAGTAAATCTATACCAGCAGGGAGCTGGTAGAGATTTCAGGTGTAATGTGAGCTATTTATCTAGCACCCATACTGGTATAGGTGTCAAACTGAGGGTGACCCGCCCATGGCCCATCCCCTCCCCACCCACTTTTTGTAAAAGCAGTTAGGATGATGGAGAAGAGGGGAAAAGCCACAAATCCTTACAAAAAATTGCACTTGCGGTAATGTGTGCCACAAAAGCGCGTAACCTAAAGATACATTGTCCCATAGGGCTTTCTTATTTAAAATTTTGCAAGGCTTATTTAAAGTCTAACTGTCATTTTGATGCTAAGAATATGAATCACAGTCTTGATATTAGACAAATTTACTATTCTAGAGCATGGAGCTTTGTAAGTTTGGAATATAGTAAATCCTGCACCAGATTTGCATTAGAATTCTGCTCATGCGCCAAAAATTTGTCAGTGAATGAGAATTCTGTCAGTGCGCCAAAAAATCCTGTCTAGTCTAAATTTACACCATCTATAAGTTGGTGTAGTTTTACTGCAAAAAAGTGGCAAAATTTGGGATTTTGGGGCACATTTAGGGCACACCCTCTGCTGTAAAACCACATCACTTTCCCACAAAGCCACCCCCATGGTCAGACAAGGCGTAAAAAGCTTAGAAAAGAGCTGGTAAGTGTCAGGCAATGCATGCATATCACATTTTTGGCACAAAATGCGGCACAAAACTGCTGGATTTTTAATAAATCTGTCGGAGTGTCTGTACATTTTTTTTTTTTAGTAATTTTAGTAAAGATGCAAAAGCAGATAGGGCTGGGTGTGAACCAACGAAAACTATATGTGGGATAATATACATTCTGTGTGACAGGAACATATTAATTCCTGAGCTCCTGACTCCAATGCACGTCTATAACCTGTGTGTGTGTCAGTTCAGAGAGGTGTGAAATGTTTCCTTTTCAGAGGGTTTCTTGTCATTTTCTTCCCTACCATTTGACCTTATTTATTATTTTTACTATGTAGGCAAAGGAAGTAGAGAGCCTATTATCTATGTCCTCCTATACAGGTCACTGATAACAGTGACCTAATATTAACAGCCCATTAATAACTGTTCCCTATCAATCACATGCACAACAGAAGTGCCAATCTTGCCAAGCTTGTGGTCATGCGTGATACACATACCAAAAAGTAGTCAAAAATTCTACTACTGCTTCTTATATCACATTGATTGTGTATTATAATAAGTTTCAATATACACAGTTTTAAAGGGGTTCTCCGAGTTATATATATTGATGACCTATCCTCAGCACCCCCGCTGATCAGCTGTTTGAAGAGGAGGTGCGTGCCGTATCAGTGCTGCCTCCTCTTCATTGTTTACCTGCTCACCGTAACGGGGGTAGTGGTGAGTAGGTGTAATTACATCTAATCGCCCCATTCATTTCAATGGGACAGCTCGTTCCTATACAAGTGTATAGGAACGAGCCCTCCCATTGAAATGAATGGGGTGGCTTGATCTACCCAGAGTTTAAAAGAACTGCAGAACCCCTTTAAACATAGTTTCACTTGAATAGGAGCTAAGCTGCTGTTGCCAGCACTGCAATTACATAGTAGATAGAGCTTTCTGCTTCTAGCTCTGTCGACTTGTTTGATCGGGGGGTGCCAGGTCTTTAACTATATTTCTGGATATAGAAAAAATACTAAACACAACACATTACACTTATTTGAATTGATCATTTAATTCGAAATGTGTAACTTAATCTGGTAGTGGGTAAAACAAGGCTTTCTGTACACCATCTGCCTTTTTTTTTTTTTTTATTATTGAGGATTTAAATCCTTCCATGCAATACAATACATACCAGAACTAATATCTTGGTGTAACTACTTCATATTCTAAATTTGCTTGTTATACCTTGACTATCACAGCAGGCCCTCAGGACCTATTAATCTTGGTTTCTGGTTTCAAAACTTTTATAGATTTAAAAAAAAATGAAAAACCAGTATGTGCATAGCTTTGTTGGCATACTGCCCTACTTCATGCCATACTAAATGAACCAGCAGCCTTTAGACTCTAATCATGCATGAATTAATACTATTCCTCTCTGATACCCAGCTGAAGTCTGCATTTTAGGAACTATATATAGGGATTACTTCCACACCTCAACCACAGGCTGCCCAGACAGCATTATGTTGTTTGAGGGCAGACTGGAAGCCTCATCACCAATAAATTAATCCTATTACAAAAAGAACCGGGAACCACCTGTTCTTGGCTTTTGTTATAAGAACTTTTAGATTTGCTGATGAGAATCGCATTATGAACATATTCATTCTCATTGACACTTATACAGAGCTAAAATTAGTAAAGGAAAAAACAAACTATCATTAAAAAAAACTTAATTTTAGAAGCCAAAGGTGACTTTCCTCCCCAAAATATTCACATAATATTTATTCATTTTTGTAAATGAATATTGCACACAATTAAGTTGGGTGTTTAAAGGCTTTGTACACCTTTGGGGACAATTTTTTATGATTCCATTTTACTTATTTTTTTCAATTGGTCTTTATTAAAAATATTGAACCATTGTGTCACAAACCGGTAACTATTTTTCTAATAGTATCCAGTTTAGCTCACCATTTGCAGTCCATGTGTTGCTGCCCCCATCCAGGACGGTGCACGGATGTGTCTGCTCCAGCATGGCAAGGCACATACAGTCTACATGTTGACATCAGGCCATGAGTAAGGATGCACGGTAGTAGTTTGAAACGCATACATTGTATCTACCTTGCCATGCTTTTAATGGAATAAAATAAAGATTGGAATTTTATGGCCGAAGTTCTGATTTTGGAAACTTTCTTAGGATGAGTAATACTGTAGATAAGGACTCCAAATAGCCTTTTTTATTTTCCTACTGCCTGCCGTTCCCTCACTGTCAGCACTCAAGGCTGCACTGAAATACACAGACTGGACTGCTGTGCCATGCAAACACAATGGAGATGACTCCTGTGCTCATGCATGGCAGTGGGGGGGCAATAGGAAAGTAAAAAATAGTGATCTGGACGCCTTATCTGCAGTACTACTCATATATGACTGCAGATAATAGTCCAAAATTGTGGCAACAGATTCCCTTTATAGGGGTATTCTGGTTTCATGATATTGATGACCTATCCTCATGCAAGGTCATTAATGTCAGATCAGCAAGACCCTAAAGAAGCTCCTGCCCTAATCATAGAAAGTGATTTACAGCTTGCAGCATCTATTGCTGCCTGTTTATCTATCTTGGTTATCTGTGAAACTTCACCTTTTCTTGTTTTGGGATGACATTTTGGGGCTTTGGAACCAATTACTCATTTTCCATAGAGTTATGGACTCAAGTTACAAAGGTTTCAACTTACAATGGTCGTCCCGGAACTAATTAATATTGTAACTTGAGGGACCACTGTAATAAAAAATGCTAGTATCAAACACAGAAGGGATTATATCCTTACCAGTGCACAGTCCAGTGTAGACGCAGAAGTTCTATCTAGTTCATTGTCTATAAGATATGTGCATGCTTACATGATCTATTCATGCAGTAAAACAATAGTCTCTTACTTGAAAGGGACACGGGAGGATGTGCTGGAGTTATTTTGAGGTGTCACCAACTGTAGGATCTGTTCCACGACTGAAAGCCCACCCGCAGCCCGAAATGATATCTGGTCAGATGCATTCTTTAGAGAGAGAAGAAGCATATTTAGTCCAGTAATGGAAATGAGAATGGAAATAAAGTTTCAATTTTGGCAGATTATGCATTGCTGTGTCTAATTCAAGTAGAGACCTAGGCCAGGTTTACATGTTGCTTTTGAAAAATGTGTCAAAATCGCATTGCAATCCATGATTGGATTGCGTTTTTTTTAGGTGGAGCACACAAAGCTGCATGAGCTCTTAAAGAGGACCTTTCACCGCTCCTGACATGACTGTTTTAATATCTTCATGCATTCCCCATGTAATAACAATTCTGGAACATCTATTCGTATGTCTCTATGTTGTGCCATTCCTTTATTATTTCTACTAGAAGTTATGAATGAATTGCTAGCAGCCTGCAGTAAGGGTACAGAGGGGAGGTAACCAGTTGGGGGTGTGTACCTGCACAGTCTGAAAATGGCAGCACTGATTGGATAGAGTGAGTCTCTGCAGGTACACACCCCCAACTAGTTCCCTCCCCTCTGTACCCTTACTGCAGACTGCTGGCAATTCATTCATAACTTCTAGTAGAAATAATAAAGGAATGGCACAACATAGAGATAAGAATAGATGTTCCAGAATTGTTAGTACGTGGGGAATGCATGAAGCTATTAAACCAGGCATGTCAGAAGAGGTGAAAGGTCCTCTTTAATATGGTTATTCAAATGCATTTTTAAGTGGCAACAAAAGAACAATGTGTAAACATGGATGCCCAGGCCCCTCATATAGATTATACTTACTCTGTTCCCCGGCACCCCGTAGCTCCTGCTCCCCAGATGGCCACCACTGCATCTGCCCCAACGCGGCCTGTTATTGGCTGCACCCCCGTATGTTTTGAACAGTGCAACGGGGATATTCAGCGGCGGCTGTGCAGGGAGCAGGAGCTATGCAGGTGCCGGGGTAAGTATAATCTATATGAGGGGCCCGGGCATTGGGGGCATGTTTTACACGTTGGATAACCCCTTTAAGCTCAGCAGTCTTACTCTAGCAATAGACGCAAAAAATGATGAAACTTTTACCACTAGACTTAAAACATAGAGAATTACATTATGGTGGAAGCTTTGCACCAGAATGTAGAGGTTGTTATTTATCTAACTAGTAACACTATTCCCCCAATATTTCATTAATTATGTCTGCTGATTTTACGGGCTAACACACACAAACTTATTTCTTTTCTGTGTCCGTTCCGTTTTTTTTGGAGCCCATATGCGGAAACAATCACTTCAACTGGGTCGCAAAAAAACACGGAAATGACTCTGTGGTCATTCCGTGTCTGTATGTCCGTGCCGCAAAAAAATAGAACATGTCCTATTATTGTACACATTACGGACAAGGATAGGACTGTTCTATTAGGGGCCAGCTGTTCCGTAAAATGTGGAATGCACATGGCCGGTATCCGTGTTTTGTGGATCTGCAAATTGCAGACTGCAAAACACCCAACGGTTGTGTGCACGAACCCTAAAGAGCACCTTTCACCTCTCTTGACATGTCTGTTTTAGAAATTACTTGCATTCCCCATGTAATAACAATTCTGGAGCATCTATTGTTATGACTCTATGTTGTACCATTTTTTAAAGGGGTTGTTTACCTTCCAGAGCTTTTTTTCAGACCTCCCCAATGTGGCTGGACCTGCGGTGGTTACCTGATTTCTGCCACTAGGTTCAGGCTCCATCGCTCCCCTCGAGCACCTCAAGTCCCGGGTCTAACTGTGTCAACATCTTGTTTGATGCATGTCATGTGACAGCCGCAGCAGTGATGTCTCACCCGTGAGTCATGGTGGGGGTCTGAAGAAAAACTAAGGGAGTTGAACAACCCTTTTAATTGAGCTTTCTTATGACTCTATAATGTGCCATTTCTTAATTATTCTGGCAATAGGTTATGAATGAATTAATAGCAGTTTGCACTGAAGGTCCAGATGAGTGTTACCAGTTGGGGTGTGCAGTCTAACACCAGCAGCATTACTCAAACTTTGCAGGGACAGACACCAATCTGGACCTTCATTGCAAACTGCTACTAATTCATGTGTAACTTCTAGCGAAATAATTAAGACAAAGCACCATTATAAGTACTAGCTGATCAGTTTAGCACAACCCGTCTGTGTCCTTTTATCTGCCTAGTCTGGGGTCTAAGGAATCTAAGGAGCTGGACACTGCCCTACAAGATGAGTCACATCCCATAAGCCCACCACTCCCTAAAGAGTCCTTGTGACAGATGTGTGCAAAGTTATTATACAGTGCTAGTAATTCATATTTCTCTATGTTAAGAACAAACTGGAAAGGCCTCTTCACATACACAAATTGGATCTTGCTGTTTTTGCTTACACAAAATAAGCGGTTTTCTGGTGTTTTTAGCTGTGTTGTTTTTTTTTAACTGTGTGAATGGCATTTTTTCAGGGGTTTTTCTACTATAGAGAAGGAGATGTCAAAAAGCCATATAAAATGGCAAAAGCTTCAACATGCTTCGTTAAAAAGAACTAAAAATAAAAAAAAGCCAAAGACGCAAAAGATGCCACCTAATAAACAAAAATGCTATAGCAAAAACATTTTTGCCCTGGGTTTCATATTTCCCATAAAATTTCAGGTAAAATGCACCAAAAAAATGCACCAAAAACCACAGGTGCAACCCCCCTCCCCCCAAAAAAAAACAAAAAAACAAAAAGCAACCCACTAAAACTGCACAAAAGGCCATTAAAACCTATGTGTGAAACCACAATAAAGAGAACCATTCATAATGAAATGTAGTACAATCTGTAGGCAGCATGTTATAGAGCAGAATGAGCTGAACAAATCTTGTAATTTCTACATTTACAGTAAGTCTCTGCTCCTTCTGAGCTCAGTAACCATGTGGGCCATCTTATCAGTGACTGACAGCTATCTACCTGGTGAGTGTCAGGATACCCTTTTATTTCAGAAACAAAAGTGAAAATGAAATATCTGAATACCCCGGCAAGTAATGGGTGAGGGGTCCTATCTTTTGGGTTATGTCCGGAACATGGCTGCCATCTTGAAAGCCGCCATGTTAGATCAAGGGTAAATATTTCAAATTGAAAACCGAATGTTCTCAAAAATCAATTGCTGCAATCAGATATGCAATATTCTCTTGTGGTTCAAAAGTTATCAACACAAAAAATTCTAGGTTCTGTGTTCAGCATCAGGAACAACACATTGAACACATGAAAAAGCTGTGCATCACAGGGAACGTTCCCGATTGCTGTTGCAACTTTCTGTGTTGATAACTTTGATATGCTACATGACTTCCTTCCCATTTGAAATTTGCCCTTCATCCAATATGGCGGCCATGTTCTGGACACAGCCTATAAGACAGGCCCTCTCACCCATTACCTGCTGGGGTATTCAGATATTTCATTTTCCCTTTTGTTTCTGAAATAAAATGGTGTTCTGTGACTCTTAACAACTGATTGTCTGCTGTTTCACAACCGGGCCTAATATCCGTGACCAGCGGTAATGCCCATAGCAGACTTTTAACCCCTCAGATGCCCTTGTCAAACGTGACTATGACATCTGAGAAAGTGCATGCTTCCAGGTACGTTTCAGCTCCCCCTGAAGAGGAAGTAGTCTGCGGCAGCCTCTGTCCTCCTGAGTGACAAGAGGCTGCCGCACATTAGTTCTTATGGAGCGAATGCCTGTGGTGGGGCTCCATAGGAACATAGTATAATCTCCATAGACTCCAATGCCAATGCATTGGAGTCTATGAGAGAAGTAATCTGATGATTGCTTGTTAAAGTTCCATATGATACTATAAAAAAAGTGTAAAAAATAAGATAAAGGTTTTTGAAAATTAAAAAAAAATATATAAAAATTCAAATCACCCCTCTTTCCCCAAAATGAAACTACGTATTAAAAAATACACGTCATGGACATCACTGCATGCAAAAATGCTCGTACCATTAAGACCTAAAAATATTAAACTCATACGGCAAATGGCGAAATGGAAAAAAAACATGGTGACAAAAAGAAACATTTTTTGCCCAAGGTTTTTTTTTCAGTTTTAAAATGCTTTTGAAAAGAAAATACATATGTGTACTGACATGGAGAATGAAACTAACAGTTCATTTTGACCGCACATTGAACAAAAAACAAACACAACTGCTACAGGATTGCATTTTTTTTTCCAATTTCAGCCCATTTGGAATTTGTTTCCAGCTGCCCACTACATTATATGCAATATTAAATGGTGGAATTAGAAAGTGCAACTTGTCCAGCAAAAAACAAGCCCACATAAAGCTATGGAAAAATAAAAAAAGTTATGACCCCAGAAAGGCAGGGAGTGAAAAATGGAAACGCAAAAACTAAAAAAAAAAAAAAAATACTTTTATCTTTGCACGTGTTTATCTTTTGGAAATTCTACTTTGGGATCCACAATATACCAAGAAAAATGTACTAGATGATTAGTTGTCTGTAAAAAGTAATGCTAAAAGTAATCTACTTCAAAGATCCAAGCAGAAATATTGAAATACTATCTGCACTATTCTTCTCCACTGCTACACCTGATTGATGGAACACTGGGCACTGCTGGCCAATATTTCTTCTCATTGTGACCCAGTGTCATGTTTCATTAAATCCAGTCTTCCCAGTGGACTGTGTCTTTTGTTCACTGGTATTTTTAATGGGGTATGTTGACTATGTAAGTCCATGTGGGGAGATTTATCAAAACTGGTGCAAAGGAAAACTGGCTTAGTTGCCTATAACAACCAATCAGATTCCACCTTTCATTTTTCAGAGCTCTTTTGGAAAATTAAATTTGGAATCTATGGTAAAGTAAGGCAATTTTCCTTTACACCAGTTTGATAAATCTCCCCCATGGAGTTTAAACACAGAAGAGTAAATCTTTAAATCTAAGCAACTATTCTGTGAGACACAAAACCCCTTCCTTTTGTGTGAAACTCTGAACATGTCAAATATGCAAATATCTAATTATATGAAATACTGGATGTGTTTTATAGTGCTATGTATTTATACTATTATGTATGGGACTGGGAGGATGATTACTATGTATGCATCATCTTCTGGTTAGATTTCATTCTGTTAATAATATTTCAGACCACAAGAATGCGGTGTAATAAAATGGTTTAAATTCCTAAAATTAGTCTGGAAATTAGGTATCAGTGGATGTATGAAACCATGATCTCACCTGGAACGGTAGACAGTGTTATAATACAAACTTTGACTTTCTATACTTATGCGACCCCAATGATTATGAAGTGATGGGATATCAATATATATATATCATGTCTTTGCAAGATATGAATACCCTTTTGATCCTATTTTACATAAAGCCAGAAACACTATTAAAGGGGATTTTGATATTGAATTTCTATCCTTCCTAGGCCAGTAACAACACGTACACTGGTCACATGGCCTAGGCAGAGCTCTGTCTCATTCAAGGAGTGGGTTTGGGCTTCCATACTAAGTACAGCTGCTATCCAAGGGACGGCATCGTGCTTAGTTAAGCTGTGAGGAGGCAGCAACACTCAACGGAGCGGAGCAACGCGTCCTCATCAAACAGCTGACTGGGTGGGGGCTTGACTGTGGGACCCCCATCAGATACTGATGACCTATCCGGAGGAAAGCCCATCAATATCAATATCCCAGAGAACCCCTTTAATAGACAGTATTCAGAAGATAAGACACAAGTAACCAGCAGCCTACACTTCAATGATTAAAGGGTTGTTCCAAGACCCCAAACATTTTCCAGAATGCCATAAAAACCTTATTCACCTGTCAAATTCTGTGTGGTTCCAGCAATCCTAGCAGTCTCTCTTTCTGAAAACTGCAGCATAGACCTCAACGATGCCATGTGATCGTGGCAGCCAAGCCTCGCTGGTCACCTGGATAGTTGAGCACATCATGTTGGTACAGTAATGATGCATCCAACCACCTCACAAGAGGTCTAGGGATGGGCAGTAACTGGCTGCAGTGATCACATGGAGTAATCTGGTGATGCTATTGCTGAAGTGCAGGAAACAAGAACCACCAAAACCAACAAAGGGATTGAGGAAAGCTTACGGAGAGTGAGGAAGGCTTATTTTTTTTAACTTTAGAGTGTCCCCAATGGTCTGAAAAATAATTAAGGGGTCCTGGAAAAACTTGTTAAATTCTGCACAGATAAAGATATCACAAAACTATGTTAATATAGTACACCCAATATTACTGCTATACAGATGTGTAGGGTCTTGTAGGCAGAGAGATAACATGTATCTACATGTGCTGCTCAATGATCAGCTATGTCCTGGAATCTCCTCTGTGTGTGGCAACCCCAGAGACCTGTTTAACCAGCTAAATGGTCCTCAGTCTCCGAGGCTGGCAGTGTGAGTGACAGCAGACTAATAAGCTTAGCGGCTGCCTTCCAGAAACACCGCCAGAAGGGGGATAACAGGGAGACGACCTGAATTACACTGCATAGGGATCCTTCCAATTTTGACTACAAGTTACAATTACCTCAGCTAATGAAAAGAACAACAGCTGTTGATGTGGAAGGGGCTTTTCCCGGGTGAGGGGTCAAGACAGCTTTGTACTTGACTTATTGAGAACAGAAGGGATTGGACAATTTAACCCTTGCTTAAGAGATGAAGAGCATGCTAGCTGGATGACATAAAAGATGACTGGCACCGAACAAGGTAAAAAGGGAAGGGGAAATCTGAAAAATTTTAAGTGCTATACATGGATTGTTAAAATAGACAAATATGTTTCAGCTGCTTATATAGCATGAACTTTTCCACAGCGCTGTACAGCGACTGCCACCATCCACATCAGTCCTTACCCCAGTAAGGCTCACAATCAAATTTCTCTATCTCTGACAAGCATACACATAGGGGTCAATTATAAAGGAAGCCAATAAAGGGGGCTGTCCAGGACTAGAATTCAAATCTGCTTTCTTCAACCCCAAGCGACCAATACGTTTTTGGAGTTTGGTATGTAACTGGAAAACCTGGAAGAATTTCACAAACCATGATATGAAAGGACAAAATTCTTAAAAAAAAAACCCCAATACAACACCTATGGATAATAGGACCACCGTACTTCTTGTGCCACATTTGAAGGGATTTCAAATTAAAAACTTCTGTAAATATTGTAAGAAAAGTATTTTTAGATCTAGCAAAATGTTGATATTTTCCTACAGGTTTCTAAGAACCTTCTTTGCTTGGCTCTCCATGCTCCACAAAGGAGCCGTCATTGATACCAAATAAGAAGTAGTAAGGAAATTGGATGACAGCTGCTAATATGTGAAATATGTGAACTACCTCAATAATAGTAATGCAATATGAACAAAGCCAGTATAAAAAATATGCAAATTGGATATCCTCAGGTGAGCATGGATTATGTGGTTGAAATGTTGACTAAAGGGATGAGAATTTAAAAGGGTTTTCTGAGATTTCCATACTAACCTTCTGGATAGGTCATCAGTATCTGATCGGTGGGGGGTCCAACATCTGGGACCGCCACCGATCAGCTGATTTGAGAAGACAGTGACTGTGCTTGGTATCACAGCTCAGCCCCATTTACTTGAAAGGGGTTGAGCTGACCCTAGGCCACGTGAACGTGCTGTCACTGGCCTAGGGAAAGCATAGAGAAGGCCGCAGCACCTACAGGAGTTCACAGGAGTGCTGCTAACTTCTCCAACAGCTGATGGGGGGGGTTTCCACGGTGTCGGACCTCCACTGATCAGATTCCAATGACCTATCCTGAGGAGAAAAAAATCCTGGAAGACCCCTTTAAACTTTTTTTTTTTCAGGAATGGAGGGCCCATAATGGGGGTTGAAGTGGAGGAGGGTCTCATGATTATTATTAGGTCAGTTTTGCATATTTGTATTAAATTTTTATATAATTTTTAAAAAAAGTAAATAACAACAAACGTACAGTAACAACTTGTAGGTCTTCATCGGGCAATAAGAAGTAGCTGGGGCTAGTTACAATGGAAACAATGTATCCACCCAAACCAATACACAGAAAGCACATGGCCTCCTATCTTTCTTGTTAATGCATGTTTCATGCAAAGGTTCCTACACCCTACAGGATTCCTTGTGCAGTCTGCTCATGCCTCCTGCTGCTTGAGTGGAGGAAGGAGCTAAGGCAGATCAATGTATCATTGTAGCAGACAAAATGTTCTTTGACCACTTCAGCACCTGTAGCTGCATGTAATCAGATGCAGTCACCCAGAGAGGATGTGATAACTACGTTACATGAACTAATTTGAAATATGAAGTTATGGGTTTCTGATGGATTGGTCATGTGATGGACGCGTTAGTGCGGGACTAATTATAAGAATTACAGTACAGTTGTCAGAGCTGTGCACCATGTGTGTCCATCACATGACCAGGACAGACTGCTATCTGCTGGGAGTAAACAATAAAGGTTTCACTTGCATGGCAGCAAGCAGATATCCTAAAAATTGTGAGGAATTGAAAAACAGAAAATGTAATGGAAAATTGTATGAAATATTTATACCTCTATTTATAACTGATACAAACCTGTTATCTAGACCATACTCAACATTAAAGGGAGCCTATCAATGTGTATCCTTGGAATTGTACTTTACCTTGAGAAAATTATTTTTTTACTTTTTCATATCATTATCCCACCAGAAGGCTCTGGACTTAAGTGCCCCCCCCCCCCCGTTATTGTATGTGATATTACTGTAGTCTTCAGGAATATCTTTCTTTATTCGTTATTATCAGAGATACCAATGATTTCTGAGTGGGTTGGTCAATTTATACTTAAATTTCTAAAAACTGTGAAGGTCTCTGCCTTCTCCAGTATTGGCAGAAAGTCTGTTGGCAAAAGTGTATAGGATGCAAGATGGTGGTCGTCACGTGACTTGTTCATAACTACTTTCTCAGATGGTTCCAGGCGTCCAGTACTTTGGACAAATGGTAAAGCGCATGTGCAGATACAAGTAGCAGAAACCCTAGTATGTAACATAATTTATAAAGCCGAAAAAAGACATCTGTCCATGTAATTCGGCCTGTTATCCTGCAAGTTGATCCAGAGGAAGGCAAAAAAACCCTGTGAGGTAGAAGCCAATATTCCTCACTTTAAGGGAAAAAATTCCTTCCCGAAGAGGAAGTAGTGGATGATGAAATCACTGTCCCAACATGGGAAGGAGGCAAGCTGAGCGAGGACAGCAGTACAGAGGGGGAGGGATGCGCAGCACCGCAACAGGCCGGAAGAGGCGGTGGGGTGGCAAAAAGGAGAAGGCAGGCCACACCAACAAGTGTGGACGATAAAAGAATTGTCATTTGCAACTTCTGCCGTACCAAAATGAGCAGGGGCATGAACACTAGCAACCTGACCACCACCAGCATGATCTTCATGGCAGCAAAGCACCCTAATAGGTGGGCCAAACGTCTGGATCCACAATTGGTGTCTGCGGGTCACACCATTGCCTTCTCTTCCCTGTGTTACGGGCTAGCCAAGACACAGGCCCAGATGCCTCCTCCCTGCACCTGGACCCTCGCAAGCACCATCAGCTAAATGCACACCTTACAAATTGCTGGCGTTGGAAATGTTGCCGTTTAGGCTTGTGGACACTGAGGCTTTTCGCAGTCTGATGGCGGCGGCTGTCCCCCGTTACTCAGTACCCAG
Source organism: Rhinella marina (assembly GCA_900303285.1). Taxonomy (NCBI): domain Eukaryota; kingdom Metazoa; phylum Chordata; class Amphibia; order Anura; family Bufonidae; genus Rhinella; species Rhinella marina. The sequence continues at coordinate 278,453 of ONZH01019684.1, read as the reverse complement.
CTGCCACCATTTTTGCCAGTGTGCCCTCACCGCCTTACACCAGCATGTGTCCCGTAACATAACCCGTGCCCTGACCAATGCAGTTACTGGGAAGGTCCACTTAATGACTGACACATGGACAAGTGCTTCTGGCCAGGGACGCTACTTTTCCCTGACGGCACACTGAGTGAACGTTGTGGAGGCTGGGAGCAAGTCGTACCCTGGGATGGCACAGGCGCTACCGACACAAAGGATTGCGGGCCCCACCTCCATCAGGATTCCCGCCACCACCTACATTAGCGGCTGCAACCCCTCCTTCTCCTTCACCACTTCCATCTAGGAATTCTCATCTTGCAGCACCAGTCAGCCATCAGTCAGTAGCTGGAAGCAGTTTAGCACAGCGGTGGGGAAGCGGCAACAGGCTGCGCTGAAACTTATTTGCCTAGGCGACAAACAACACACCTCCACAGTGCTGCGGCAGGAAATAAGGGACCGGGCCGAGCTGTGGCTCTCGCCACCCAACCCACAACCAGGCATGGTTGTCCCCGACAACGGCCGCAACCTGGTGGCGGCTTTGGAGCTTGGCAAGCTCACACACATACTGTCACGCTCAGGTGTGGGGGGTAAACCACACAGAGCGTAGAAGGGAAAGGAGATTAGAACCTACTTAGATCCCTAATACAAAGAGATCACAATGTCCACACACAAAAATCTATATAGAAATAGTTCATATACTTTATTTATGTGTGCCTGTGCCGGACGTGTCCAATTACCGTTCAGCACCGGCACCAAAATACTGGAAGCAAAAAACAGCCTAAGGCTACTTTCACACTAGCGTTAGCACGGATCCGGCACCTAAAGGGTGCCGACGGATCCGTGCTAACGCTATACATGTGTGGAGCCGGAGCAGCGCTCCGGCCCCACACATGACACACATTAAAACAACACACAGACTACATACAAACAAACATACAGACAAACATACATACTCACATACACACATACATACTCACATACTCCCGGGACGCCGGCAGAACGTCTTCACGCGCCTCCTGCGCGCAGTGATGACGATTCCCCACAGCGCCCTCTGCTGGGCGCAGTGGGGAAACGTCATCGCAGCGTGCAGGAGGCGCGTGAAGACCTGCTGCCGGCGTCCCGGGAGTATGTGAGTATGTATGTATGTCTGTATGTTTGTTTGTATGTAGTCTGTGTGTATGTATGCCGGATCCGGAATGACCCCCCATTGGAAATCAATGGAGGACAGATCCGGATTACTGGTGTGTCCACACCAAACGGATCCGTCCCCATTGACTTCCATTGGGGGTCATTCCGGATCCGTCTTGGTGCGGATGCCTGGACCGGAGAGCAAACCGCAGCATGCTGCGGTTTGTTCTCCGGTCTGAAGACGGAACGGAATGCTTTCAGGAGCATTCCGTTGTCTTCAGTTCAGTTTTGTCCCCATTGACAATGAATGGGGACAAAACTGAAGCGTTTTTTTCCGGTATTGAGCCCCTTTGACGGAACTCAATACCGGAATTTAAAAACGCTAGTGTGAAAGTAGCCTAAGGAGGTGGTCACATGAATACGTCACATAACCGCCACCATCTTGTATCTTATGGATGAGGAGGATACCATTTATCTCTGTTTACACTGCAGATACCAGGCAGCAAGGAGCCTTCACTGTCGCAGTTGGGGTACACAACAAAGTCATTCACACTTTCACTGAGCAAATCTGACTGTATATGGCATTAGACATTTAAGTATAAAGTAGCCAACTCCTTTATTACACAGCTTCAGAAACTGCTGGGTTTAAAAAGGATAAAGGTGGAAATTCATGCAAAAAGTTTTTTTGGTAAGTGGAAAACTTTTATTATTAAACATTTGACCAAGCTGGAAATAAACTAAAAAAGGTTAATACATCAGTAGACACAATGGTATTCCTCAGAAACCCTCAAAGGAACCCTGGGGTCACTAAGGCCACGTTCACATCAATGACAAGCAGATAAAGCTGCCTAATCTGACACAAATGGCGACTGTCAGCCGGACAGAAAACTGTTGCATGCAATGGTTTTTGTCCGACTGAAACACAGCATTTATGCCGGAAAGTGGCCAGATCACCACAGTTCTCATTACAGTCAATGGGGATCCAGAAATGCCAAAAAAGACTGCTGGATATGCTTGAGGGAGATGTAAAAGAAGACCAAGAGTAAGTTCTCTCTAATGGAGGGGTGGCATGCTATATCATAAGGGATCTCACCTCGGCAGAATCCTGCCAATAACATACAATGATGTGAGACAGATAGATTTTGTAAGGGTGTCACTCGATACTACCCGATTTCTTTCAATATTAATGTATTGCACTTTACTACGTTGTGTTATTGTGCACTGTATTACAGCTTTAAAATATATGCATAATCCCAAATTATGATACAGTTCTTCATACTGATATAACTGGTATTGATACCTTGTATCCTGATTTATGGGATATAATGTACCGTACATGCAAAAAATCCAAACAAAATACATGTTGAAAAAGGGAGTCTACCAGCAGTTTCAACCATGCCTTTTCTGGAGCTGTCAGCAGTTCTGAATGATCCTTCCTGTAAAATGTTTATGCCTGTCTTAAATATAATTCCTGCTTCTACGTAATGTTATATCATATTTTACATACTGTAACTGTTTCAATCAGATACATGTTCACAAAGGCACTGCTTGACACTTTTGTTTCATTGTCCCGTGAACAAAATAATGTAAGACATGTAATTCTATGATGCACTACATGCACATGTCCATCAATCTACCTGCAAGCCTACATCTATCAATTCCTCCATCATCCAATCATCCTATATTTCTCATGATGTTGATACTAATGGAATACACTATAAGTGAAGTGTTGGATTCTGGGAAGAAACCTGATGTAGTTAATCACAGACCATGTTTGCATCTGTGATATTTCTTTGAGAGGTCATTTTGATTACAGGAAATTTCACCCCAATATGTTTTATAAGCGTTGTGTTAATGTTTAAATCAAATTGTCTCATTTCTCCTTAATAGGATCACGGTGAAGTAACAAGCCGGTCACCTCATGACTCTGTAATAAGGCAGCACAGGAACCTTAACTTCATTACAGTCCAGTCGGCCATTTCCATTTAATTAGATGCTCGCTGGAAAACGGTGCCAATTTTTTGATACGTTGTGACTTTTTACAACATATTTACCCTTTTATGGGCAGAAAACCAGTAATAGTGATTCCATAGATACAACATTCCAATCAGACATTTATCAAATCCCAGATCCAGAGATAAATGAGAAAACTGACCCCTGTGATACACTGTACAAGCTAAAGTACAGACTGTTCAAGAAGGCCAGACCTAGCCGCAGGTGTAATCTGAATGTGAAAAAGATCAGTACTAAACTCCTGGAGCTTTCCAAATGAAGCAAAGCCTGACTTGCATCAGCAACAAGGCAAGCTCCAGAATGCCCGCAACAATCTGATTCATTCCTATGCCGTTCTGATCAATTTCCTGAATAAGCGCAGACAGACATAAATATTTCAAAGGAAATCAGGTTCCTATAACTCACACTTGCAAAGCCAGATCCTGGAGCTCTTAACATCATTTATTAATACTTACTGTAAACAGGCTGAACGACCGAATGAAGTCCGAGGGCATGTACAAACACGCGACACAAAGGCAGTACAAAACGATAAATAGAAAAAGAAGACTCGCAACTACTTCATATCCATAATACATAACTTAAAAATTCTGAGAAAGGTTATATCCAAGAACAAACCTGCATAGTCTTCTTTCACCATAGAAATAACATTGTACCTCCAATTATAAACAAGCTCCCATAAAGCAATAGTACAAGCGAGCAGAAGAGACTTTCTAATATATTTTATTAAAGAAAAATGCCTCTTTCTCCACTTATAAGACTTCTCTCCACTTCCATCCTGCACTGATCACTTACTCTGAATTCACTGATAAAATCATATGAGGCAGAGAAGAGATGGATGTTCAGCTTAATTGAGAGATAAGGTTACCGCTGCTCCCCATAGACGTTCATAGAGTTGGAAGAGGGAAAAAAGAGAAGAAAGCTGGAAATTACCTGTTATGAGGTCTCCCATACACAGCACACAGAATGAAGTGCTCCCCTATCTTTGCTTAGCACCCCTTATTAACAGCTTCAACAGAATGGAGAGCATTATACAGCAATAACAAGCACTGGGGTGAGCCACTTAAAAACTTGAAGTAGTCTCTGTCGCGCCAAAGAGGGACTGTACAGAGAGTGTGTGAGTGAGCAGTGCAGGGAGGAAGGGGAGATGAGTTTGATAAGTGGAGATACAAACATAGGGGGTCATTTATTAAACTGAAATATGTCTATATTAGGCATATTTCAGGCACAGATTGCGGTGCAACAGCTAGTTGTGCCGCAATCTGGGACTTCTCCGCGCTCAAGCCAGGTCTAAAAAAGTGGATGTGTTGTGGGCGGGCCGGCAGGTCCGTCTCATTTACCATTGACTACTCTAGTTTCAGGCGTAGAAAAAGGTCTAACTGTGCTAGGAAGCTGTCTTACATGTAGAACTAGCGGAGGATATGCCAAAGTTATGAAGAGGCTAGCACCTTGTCATAACTTTGGCGGAACCACTGCTAGCTTAGTGGTTTATTAAAACCGGTCTCTAAAACGCCAGTCTTAATATATGTGCCCCATAGTAAAAGCCTTGTTGTCATAAGCAAACATTCTAAAATCATACAATTTTTTTGTAAATTATGTAAAAAAAAAACTTTTTTACCCCATTCTTTCCTGGTTTCCATCTTTATGAAAAAAAAAGTATTAATATACCACTTTTTTTATTACACACTATAGAAGCCCAATATATTCGGAGAAAAACCAGATCATATACATGCAGACTGGCAAAGAAATAAAACAATATTAAACTGGCACATAGTTAAAACTCAAAAACGTGCCTGGTCAGGAAAGGGGGTAAAACTTCAGGTCAAGAAGTGGTAAAAAAAAAAAAAAAAAGAAAATAAAAATGTTTATTTATGCTACTACCACGCATGGCAAATATCAATTTTTGAAAGTCTCTGCACTGTGGCATCTTTAGACATACCAACTTTAATGTCAGAGGCCAGTGCTCAAGTGGCTTTACCTTGACATAAACATCTCAGATCAGATCCGATTATCAAAAACTGCTTTAATCTTCTTTTACAACGTAAACTCTGTTATCCAATCTGTACTAATCTATTTTCGCTACCAAACCAGGCTTAGCTGCCAGCACTGCATCCTTGTATATCAGTCAACGTCCCTTCTTCTTTCCGCTCATGCATAACCAATTTCTACTATTCACGGCACAAAGGTGTATATTATTAAAATTTACAGTAACCAGACCTGTAACCGTACTACAACAACCCTGACACCGTTCTCAGATAGGACTTTAACTTATGTAAACAAGAACTAAGAAGAAATGCAGAAAAGTTAACATACTTGAATAAGTGTATATATATATATATATATATATGTATAAGACACACTTTTAGTTCATTTCAACACCTATAATTTGGTAGTGGCTATACTGGGACATGGAAGGTTTAACATGTTGATTGTAAAGAACTGGGGAGAGCCTCCCGTGAACAGTCATTACGATGCAGCTCATAAAGCAGTCCATTTAGTAAGTGAAAAGCTATTGTCCTGCACTCTTGTCTCCCTGGAGAGCATTCTCTGTATGAGCAATGCTATATAATGCATCCGGTCCATGTTCTGAGCAGCTAGCCCAGCCTCTTCCTACATGATAACTCCCCAGGGAAATTCAATTAACAGTACAACTGCACTCCCTCTGGTCAATAGCTCACACCATCGGGGCTCTTCCTACCGCCCACAATACAATACAATTACAGGCTACGTTTATAAATGATCTTACAGAGGCACGGGCATACACTGGTAAATCCTTCTGCTGAAAGGCTATTGATCCATCTCAACAAATGGATGGTCCTCTGGGGATGGTAAAAGGGATATTTCACAACAAATATAAAGAACAACTCTCAGGAATTTATACAAATGAGTGGACTGCAGTACGGTAGTTTTTTTTAGAATGGCAATGACCACCAAAATAAATGGAGAGGTAAGGGATCGGGGAAGTAAAGTGATATTACAGTTTTACATATTCTATTTGTAGTAAATTGCATATGTTTAAAGTGTAACTGTAATTCTTTTTTTTATTTGTGTAATGTGTAGGGGCAGTGATTTTGGCCATTTTTGTAATATACTTTAATCATACATTTCTATTAGAAAAATAGTTGTAAAGTGCCCCATTTTGAGCCTTAGAAGCGCTCCTCTGTCTTCTGTTTACATAACAGTGGAGACTCGCTAACACTGACTGTGTTATGTAAACAGAAGACAGAGGAGTGTTGCTAAGGCTCAAAATGGGCCACTTTACAGCTATTTTTCTAATAGAAATGTACAATTTAAGTTATTAAAGTATATTACAAAAATGGTCAGTATCACTGCCCCTATACTTTACAAAAAAAAAAAAAAAAAAAATGACAGTTACACTTTAAAGTTCTAGGAATGAATAAAGCATCGTTTATACTAAAAGTTTCCATATACTGAATATCAAGGAAGGGTGAGTGACATTAATACAGATGTCACCCCAACAGGAAGACCTGCTTGGATAAATGCCTCTCCCCAGATCTGCAATGAGTATTGCACTGTTAATACTATTCTCTCATTTTCTGTGTAAACAAAAGGACTAAGATCACCCAAAAAAGTTTAAACTATAATAGAAAAATAGTTTTTTTCCCAATTAAAAACCTGTATATGGTATAAAAATACTTAAAGTAAAAAAAGATATTTGGTATTGCAGCATTCTTAACAACCTGTATAATAAAGTTAACATTTTCTTTATATGACATGGTAAATACTATTAAACATTAAAAAATCCTCATAAAAATGGCTGAATTGCTTAATTTTTTTTTTTTAAGTTCATCAACATGTTAAACCTACCACAAAATGGTATAAATAGAAAAATAACAAAAGTTATGGCTCTCAGAAAGTAAGGAAAAACAAATATTTCTGTGTAGAAGCAAAAATACATTGCATACTTAAAGGGAACCTGTCAGCTCTGAAACACCCTCCAAACTAGAGTAAGTGTTGTATAGTGTAAGTGACGTCGAGTCCCGTTATGTAAGTTTTATCTTCGTACTCACTTCCATTCTGACTCTGTGCTCCCACAAACCTGCAGTAAAATGCACTCACTGGACTCCAGTGCTCACTCATATAATGGAGAGGACTCAAAGAAGAGTCCTTTAAATGTATTTTACAGCCGGTTTGTGGGAGCACAGCATCGGACTGGAAGTGAAGATAAAACTTACATATTCAGATTCAGCATCACTTACACTATACACCGCTTACTCTAGTTCAGGGGGTGTTTTGGAGATGACAGGTTCCCTTTAAAGGGGTTGCACAATTTTTTTTTTTTTTTTAGTTGCTTTCAACAGCAGCCTTCTGGTCCCTGTCCTGTAAACTTCAGGACTGACTGGGTCACGTGTACTGCTGAAGCCAATGACTGGCCTCAGCAGTGACATGTCCAATGCCTCTTCTCCTGATTGGCTAGGGAGTGAAATATAACCTGAAAACACTGAAAGACAGGGGCGTAGCTATAGGGGAAGCAGGGGAAGCGGCTGCTTTGGGGCCCAGACTCACAAGGGGCCCCCTCAGGAGGGAGACTAAAAGATTTTATTGTCAGGGCCCCCTCAACAGTATTATACAATGACGTTATATACAGTATATACGTGTAGGAAACGGACAGAGCAGCTGCCAGGCCTCGTCTGAGAGAACAGTTTTGACCAGCCACAGTTTTGACAGGAGTGGGGGATGCGTGAGTTGGGGGTTGCGAAGAAGTTGCTGAGGGGGGGCCCCGTTCTAAAATTTGCTGTGGGGCCCGGTCAGTTGTAGTTACGCCACTGCCGAAAGACATTAGGCATCCCAGGATACCATCCCCTTAATACTTTTCACAGCGTTCAGTGTAACCAGTGTAGCCTGTGCCAACCATCTTAATTTGTGCACAATTAAAACAGATAGCTTCACATACTTCTCTGCACATAGTATACCAAATCATTCATAATCTGATTAGTACAAATTGAAATCACAGGGCATCTAGTATTGGGTCCTGAGGTGTATGCCCACACTGTCCTGATTGCATTGACTGAGGAATTTAGTGAAAAAAAAAGAGTAACTCATTTTTTCATAAATGAGTAATACAGTCTAATACAAGAAACTTTAAAATATATCTTATCAGAGAAATATGCTTCCTTTCCCTCTTCCTTTCCTGCTTCCCCTCCTCATCTCTAAGTGTCAATTTACTGTTTAGATATATGTGTAGACCATTGAAGACAGGCTGCCTGCTCACTGAAGAATCAAATTAAACAGAAGTCTATGGAGCAGGGAGGGAGAAGTGGAAGATCCTGCTGTACACAGACAGACCACAGAGCGTGCAGCTTGTGTGTAATTTACTGTATTATATAACTGCTGGATTCACATGTAAACTGCTTAGCTCTGCTGTGTATTGTCCTCCATCACTGCTGCTATTTCTAAGGCTGTGCTACAGAGAGTTAGGGAGCTGATTACTGTATTTTTCGCTTTATAAGGCGCACCCAGGTTTTAGAGGAGGAAAATAAGAAAAAATATTTTTTTATCAGCTTCTCAGATCAGAACCACATATGAGATCCTCAGATTAGACCCCCATATCAGGACCTCACATCAGACCCCAGATCAGACTCCCATCACACCTCCATGTCAGACCCCCATTTATTTAATGCACTTATATAGCACTACTATATTCTGCAGAGCTTTATAGACATTAGCATCAAGATGTCCCCAGTGGGGCTCACAATCTAAGTTCCCTATCAGTATGTCTTTAGGGTGGAAAGCAGAGTACCCAAACAGGGGGGGGAACATACAAACTCCATGCAGATGTTGTCCTTGGTCCAGCGCTGCAAGGCAAGAGTGCTAATCACTGAGCCACCATGCTGCCCATCCCCATCAGACCTCCATACCAGACGTCACTGACAGACTCCCATCAGACTTCCATACCAGACCTCAGATCAGACTTTCATACCAGACCCTCATCAGACCTAGATCAGCCTTTCATGCCAGAACCCTATCAGACCTTCATGTAAGACCCTCATTAGACTTTTAAAATAAATAACTTCACTTACCTCTCCTGCTCCGCCACTTCTCTCCAGGTCTGGTGGTCTCTGTAGAAGTCACAGACACTTGTCTTCTCCGGGTCCGCGCTGCACTGTCATCTGACTACATGCAGCGTCAGATCATAGTGAGCACACTGCGTCCTGCTGCTGTACACGGTCAGGATCTGTACTGCAGCCTGGACCCAGGGAAGACGACCAGGTAGGGTGAGTACAGGAAGCACTGAGAGCACTTCACTCCCTGCAACGAATGAATACTAATGCATCCATAATGGAAGCGCTCACTAGTATTCACTTTATAAGACCCACAGCCATTTCCCCCAACTTTTTGGAAAATACGGTATCTTGTTTCTCCATGTCCCATGTTAGGGCATACATAATGATCAGATGGTTTCCACCCAACAGCTCTGAAATAACTGAGAATGAAAGAGTGTAGAGGGAAGCACTTCTAAAAATGCCAGAGAAAAATAAAATAGTGGTCAGGAATAGTGGTATTCCTCAGGTACACACATATGGCATTTTTTTCTGCAACATTACCAAAAACGACAGTTACACTTTAAAGCAATAAAAATGTACGCAAAATGTACATAGTGTGAAATGTAAAACTAATGATTTTAAAGCAAAAATTAAAAGCAGTCATTCAAGTGGGACGTAAAATACCATAATGCATTCCTATGTCTACATGACCCTATGGCGTGCTATACACAATACCGTCACCTCTATGTATTCACCTCACATACTGTAAGTATCGCTCATATAGAACGGAAACTGCATGTGATATCTGCAGATTTCAATTTCTATTTGGTAATATCTTCTAGGATAGGGATATATCTGATATGATATTAATGTAGGAAGTGAAATTACTCTGTTAGGGCCCCACTAATGGCTTCAATTTTAGGAACATGATTTAAAGTTAATGGGTAAGTCTGTAGAAGAGAAAGCTATTTTGCTATCTGATTGGCAGCAAAATACATGTGGCGGAGAAGGCAAAGGAGGCTTATCCAAGTAATCCCTCAATTGTGGCTTTTAATGGGAATAACTCTCCATGGCAGTGCTGGTATATCCGATATCTGATAACAAACAGTTACGGTCAGGATCTGACTGGGTAAAGCTACAAAATACAGCCCTCTCTGGAATGTTATCATCCAAATACTACACACTTTGTAAGTCGATCCAGAGCTTGAAGCGAAGCTTTCCAACAAATCGTGAATGCCTCAAAAATGGCTGCATTTAACTAGAGTCAAAGAACAGGAGCGCTCAGACTAAGAAATTCTACGTCTCATACATGCATAGTTTCAGCTTGGGTTGCACAGAGACCATCATGCCTCCTCACATGCATCTCAAAAATATATATATTTTGGCTGCTAAGCCAGAAATCATTGCAAATTATTATCCAATAGTATTGGCTCATAAAAAGCACAATAGGTAATCATTTAACGTGTTTCTATCCCAAAAAGTCTTAGGCTACTTTCACACCAGCGTTTTTGCTGGATCCGTCACGGATCAGCAAAAATGCTTCCATCACGATAATACAACCATCTGCATTCGTTATGAATGGATCCGGTTGTATTATCTTTAACATAGCCAAGACGGATCCATCATGAACTCCACTGAAAGTCAATGGGGGACGGATCCGTTTTCTATTGTGTCCGAAAAAAAGGGATCCGTTCCCATTGACTTACATTGTGACTCATGACGGATGCGTCTTGCTCCGCACCACATCGTGTACAGAAAAACGCTGCTTGCTGCGCTATTCTGTTCCAAACGGAGCATTCTGGTGCACTCCGTCGTGTTCAGTTCAGTTTTTTCCCTATTGACAATGAATGGGGACAAAACAGAAGAGTTTTCATCTGCTATTGAGATTCTATGACTCATCTCAATAGCGGAAAGGGAAAGCGCAGATGTGAAAGTAGCCTTAAAATCCTATAGATAAAACTGAGCATTTTTGCAGTCAATTAAACCGTTAAGGATGCAATCTAGTTTGGTATATAAGGATACCGTGATTTTTTTTCAATTGCACATTTCAAAAGCCATAAGTGCTTTGTTTCTTCATTGACATATACATATGAGGGCTTGTTTTTTGCGTCATCATTTTGGGGTACATCCATTTTATATTTCTAGGGTGATAGTGCGAAAATAAACACAACAATTCTGCCACTGTGTCTTGGGTTTTGTTTTTATGGTGTTCACTGAGGTGTAAGTGACATCAAAACATTATACTGCAGGTCAATACGATTATGTCAATATCAAATTTATATTGTTTTTAAAAAAACATTTTTACGTAAATGAATGTCTTTACAAGCTATAAAAGGCCAGTGAGGGTGTGTCCCTGCACAGTATGATACTGGGAGCACTGACACACTCCTAACTGGTAACACCCAGCTGGACCTTGATTACACACTATTGGCAATTCATTCATAAACTTCTAGTAAGAAGAGGAATGGCACAACATACTGTCATAATAAATGCTCCAGAACTTTATTACACAGGGAGTGTAAGACGTTATTACAACAGACATGTCAGGAGAGGTTACAGGTCCTCTTTAAGGAACTGTATAAAGAACAATTCAGAATTATACCATTATTATTAATAATAACAGTGGGCCTTCTTCTTCTAGGCACATACTTGGAGACTGTACACTTCAGTCATCGTTACCTACCAGATTATAAGTCTCAAATTCAACCTTTTACACCTACAAAGTTGATGCAGGGAAAGGCAAAAATCTCTCTTGAATGGCACAGACCAGCAAGCCACAAAGTGAAAAACACAGATTTTTTTTTCTTTCCCTGAAATTGTTCGCCTTACCTGCTTTTCTAGGATTCGAGAAATTTCCCCCAAAGCCCTGTCAAGAGCAGACACTTTATTGCTGGCCCAGGCTCCATTGTCTTGTGTTTGTAATTGTTTCTGAAGATCTTTGGTAAGTCGCTGTAGCCTACAACAATAGGAGAAAAAAACAAAGAATTCAGAGTGGATCTATTAATATACTATGCTGTTCTGTTTAATGGGAACACAGTATGGGAACAGGTTAGCTCTGTTATTAGCCCAAATACTGCGCTGTTTAGTTAGTCATCAAAGAATACGAGGGGGGGGTACTCTACCTGCCCCTGTAACCAGCGACTGAGGGGCTGATGTGTGCCTACATCTACACATACAACATGCTATTCATTAAAGGGGTATTCCCATCACCGACAATGGGGGCATATCGCTAGGAAGGGCTGTCATGAAAACAGCAGACGCATATCTATGAGTTGCCGATATTCTTTCACAGTTACAATAAGTCGACTGACACAATATAAATGTAAAATAAATAGGTTGGACATGTTTACCATTTTTAAAGGGAACCTGTCACCAGTTTTATGGTGTTCTAACTAAGGGCAACATAAACAAGTGACAGATCCCCTTAGCAAAATGTTGCGTCACTTTATTTAATTGCCTCAGCCTCTTTGCAATAATCTTGTCTTAAACAGCTCCAGTGCATAATGATGAGTCCCCATATTTACGAGCTCCTACTACTCCTGACCCACCTACTGCTGGGTCAGATGGAAGAAAACCTGTCAATCAGAGGTAGGTGGGCGGAGACAGCCGTGAGCTCATGAATATCGGCACTCATTGGCATGCGCAGGAGCTGCTAGGATAAGGGGTCAGCAACCTTTGGCACAACAGCTGCTGTGAAACTACAACTCCTACCATGCACACTTGCTCAGTTGTTGATGTCACTCCAACAGAAGTGAAGGAGGGCCACGGGGGCAGTTCTAAGGGCTTTTTCTTGGGCTACAATTGAGACAGAGCCGCAATCTTATTTGAAAGCTAACAATCTATGCTTTACGGGGCATTCACACAGTCATGCCGAAAAGACAGGACATGTTCTATACTTTGCCACTACATACGGACCACTGACCCACTGAAGTCAAAGGGTCTGCACTGTGATGCAGTGTGCACACGGCCGTTATCTGTGTTTTTCTGTTTGCAGACCGCAAAATACTTACAGTTGTGTGAATGCACTCTTACTAAGGCTACTTTCACACTAGCGTTAGCACGGATCCGGCACCTAAAGGGTGCCGACGGATCCGTGCTAACGCTATACATGTGTGGAGCCGGAGCAGCGCTCCGGCCCCACACATGACACACATTAAAACAACACACAGACTACATACAAACAAACATACAGACATACATACAAACATACAGACATACATACATACTCACATACTCCCGGGACGCCGGCAGAACGTCTTCACGCGCCTCCTGCGCGCAGTGATGACGATTCCCCACAGCGCCCTCTGCTGGGCGCAGTGGGGAAACGTCATCGCAGCGTGCAGGAGGCGCGTGAAGACCTGCTGCCGGCGTCCGGGAGTATGTGAGTATGTATGTATGTCTGTATGTTTGTATGTATGTCTGTATGTTTGTTTGTATGTAGTCTGTGTGTATGTAGCCGGATCCGGAATGACCCCCCATTGGAAATCAATGGAGGACAGATCCGGATTACTGGTGTGTCCACACCAAACGGATCCGTCCCCATTGACTTCCATTGGGGGTCATTCCGGATCCGTCTTGGTGCGGATGCCTGGACCGGAGAGCAAACCGCAGCATGCTGCGGTTTGTTCTCCGGTCTGAAGACGGAACGGAATGCTTTCAGGAGCATTCCGTTGTCTTCAGTTCAGTTTTGTCCCCATTGACAATGAATGGGGACAAAACTGAAGCGTTTTTTTCCGGTATTGAGCCCCTTTGACGGAACTCAATACCGGAATTTAAAAACGCTAGTGTGAAAGTAGCCTAAGACCAGGGTTGTGATGGTAGCTTCTATAAAACCTGACTTTACAGCAGTGAGAAACAAGTGTCAGTGAGAGCTACATAAACCTGCAGCTCTCACTTCAGATCCAATTTCTAAAGGCTGTGGGGGTCATTTATCAAACTGGTGTAAAGTAGAACTGGCTTAGTTGTCCACAGCAACCGCCTTTTCATTTTGGACAGCTCCTTTGGAAAATGAAATGAGGAATCTGATTGGTTGCTATGGGCAACTAAGCCAGTTCTACTTTAAATCAGTTTGATAAATGACCCCCACAGCCTTTAGAAATTGGATCTGAAGTGAGAGCTGCAGGTTTATGCAGCCAGTTCTACTTTAAATCAGTTTGATAAATGACCCCCTGGATCTTCAGTTTTATGGCAGCTAAAACGGCAATACTAGTCTAGTTTTTAGACAGTAAGCTTTAAAACAAAACCAAGATCGCAGCTCTAGCTCAACTGTGGCCTAGGAAAGAGTACTCAGAAGTGGTCTCCTCACCTTTGCAGCTACACAATTTGAATACAACCTCTAGGTTATTTGTAGCCTGAGATATTACAGGTTAAAGCAGCCCTCTCCAGCTTGAACTGGGAGTGATCTCAGCCAGTGTGAAGGAGCAGAGGGAGGGCAGTGGGGAACATGCCGACAGGTCATTCTGGTCATATGGACTATTGTGCATGTTATAAATCCCCCTCCCCTCCACTAATCAGAAAACAACCCATTATAAACTTAATACATTAATCATAGTTCACATAAAACAAAAAAAAAAAACAATATCAGAATTGCTGCTTTCTAGTCATCTCAAATATCAAAAACAGGTTAAAAATCAAACCAAAATGGTACCAATGAAAAATGAAAATCGTTTCGCAAAACATAAGCCCTCACAGTTATGCCATTAGAAATATAAAAATGTTAAGGTTCTTGCAATGCGGTGACACAAAAACAAATTATTTGGTGTTTTTATTGTGCAAGTAGAACATAATAAAAACTGTATAAATTTGGTATTATCATAATTGTAATTGTGCGGGGACCAGGAGTGGCACAGGGAGCAGGGTAAGTATATTCCCTGTGAAGGGCCCGGTATATGGAGGGGGTCAGTTTATAGTATTGGATAACCCCTTTAAGACTTTGGAGTCAGGCCACTTGCACCCTGTATTTACTTTGCTGATCTTCACAGTGCTGCTTCATTTTTTTGCAATTTTATATCAAAACATATAAGTTTGGTAAGATTCAGTATTATATTCGGTATTCAGGACTAGTTCCAAGATCTTCCATGTTTGGCTGGCACCCAGCAAGATTACTACTCTGCAGAAGAGAAGATTTTAGTGCCATGGAGGGAAATAGTAACTTGCCAAACAACAGATTGCGCAAAATTCTTAATTACTGAAACCGCCTGCAAATGAAGCAATGGGTGGAAGAAGGCTCTCTATGGCGCTAAGACTAATCAAGGTACTGATTAAAATGTTACATTAAAATGCAGAATGTAGAGGCATGAGGAAAATAAGAAATCTATACTAGACAGTCTTATAATCGAGATATTTTTTTCTTAAAGGGAATCTGGCATTGTGTCTGAGCTGAAGGCAACATGTTATAGAGCAGGAGGAGCTGAACAGGTTGGTATAATAGTTTTATGGGAAAAGATTGAGTAAAACTTGTATTTCATTCATTTAAATTCCTGCTCATTCAGGCGGTCCTATCAGTGATTGTGCAAAAAAGATAGCTGTCAATCACTGGCTAAAAAGTCATACACACTCCAAAGTAGTATCAATAAAAATCTATAAAAATTGGTCCAAAAAATGAGCCCTAACACAGTTCCGTATTCATAACTATAAAAAAAAAAAAATTATAGAGGTTGGAATATGGCATTGCAAAGAAAGAAAATCTGTGACATTTTTTCAAAGTTTTTATTTTTATGTGTTAAAACACTACAAAAACTATATAAAATGTGGTATCGCTATAATTGTGCTGACATGGGGAATCAATGTAAAATGTCGGTTTTACTGCATAGGTAACGATGTAAAAACGAAACCCTTAAAACTGTGTCAGAATTGCATTTTTACCCAATCCATCCATTTTTTCTTGCTTCCTATTACATTTTATGCAATATTAAATGCTGCCATTAGACAGTACAACTTTTCCTGCTAAAAACAAACCCTTATACGGCTATGTGAATGGAAAAAAGTTATGGCTTTGGGAATGCAGGGAGTGAAAAAGAAAATGGCAAAAATGGAAAATAGCGATATCCTGAAGGGGGTAAATAATGTAAAAAGGCAGAAGGGGGCTAATTTAAAAAAGAACTTCAATAATCTGTACTGTACTATACTTCACTGTACACAGAAATCATTAAAATAGTCTTGACAGTCCTGTTCGCTTTTCCATTCTTTATCTTCCTATTTAATCTATGAACTATAGGTGAACATGTACAGTAAGTGGCACTGATATCACAACACAACTTATACCCACTTTGCTTTGTAAGGAGAATCAGACACAGGAGTTTTTGTTTCCAGGACGCTCTCATATTCTTTTATTCTGGAAGAAAACATACAACATATTGTGAAACATTGCTCTCCAGAAAACCAGTTAATACAGATATAACCAGTGATATCACTTTTATTTCCATAGTTACATAGTTGTTAAGGTTGGAAAAAGACAAAAGTCCATCAAGTCCAACCTGTAATCCTGCTATATCCACTCCTGGACCAATGATCATCTTCCATCATAAGCCTCAATGTTATTTTGAATTAACCCTTTTTGAAGCCATCTACTGTGTTTACAGTGACCAGCTCCTGTGGCAGGCTATTCCAAAGATTCACAGATCTTACTGTAAAGAATGCTTGTCGCCTCTTATGACTGAATCTTTTTTTCTCCAGTTGTAGGGAGTGGTCTCTTGTTTTTTGAGGGGGTTTAACACAGAATAGCTTCCCTTGATATTTTTTGTATGGTCCCGTTATATATAGACCGTTATCTACTACCAAGATCCATGTTATAGCAGTTATCATATAAATGAAAGAAATACTACCATGCAGTTTATAATAGTTTAGAAGTATAATTTACTACAATGGGCATCAACATCTAGCGTCACCAATAAGGGCTCATGCACATGACCGTGTCCTGGCCATACCCGGACACGAACCTTGTGCCTGCTGTGTGCGGACCCATTCACCTGAATGGGGTTCGCGATCCTCATCTGACGGTCCGCATGCACTACTTTCTGTGGTGCAGAGGAATGGACACAAAACCCATGGAAGCAGGAAAAGACAGTCTTAGGAAGAGAGAGATTGTGATCCTACTGTATAGAGCTCTAGTGCAACCACTTCTACAATACAGTTTTGGAGACCTCACCTACAACGGGTCCAGAAAATGGTGGAAGGTCTTACCCATAAAACTTAGCAAGAAAAGAACTTAAAGAGGTTTGCCACTTTCTGGCTGCTTTTGACCAATGTGTATGTAAGATGACTATATGGCACTTACTTTTGTAGCCTTTGTTGTTATTTTGTGCCGTTTGCTATATGTCATAAGCCATGTCCCTATATTAGGCAAACCGTCTATGCTGTCCACGTAGAGGTCCTGTCCATAAGATGGCTGCTGATGGAGGGTCATGTGACCAGGCAAATAACCTCTAAGTAATGGCTCCTCTATTCAGATACACTGCACTTGCACTAAACTGCCAACAGTGCAAGTGTAGATGCAGTGTAAACGAATGGTCGAGGCATCACATGGAGGTGGTTTGGCTGGTCACATGACCCTCAATCAGCAGCCATTTTACACTCAAGATCTCTGTGTGGACAGCACACAACACTTCATACCTTATGAAATATAGAAAATAGTACAACATTTCCACAAAGAATATATTAGTAAGTGCCATATAATCATCTTACATACACATTGGTCACCAGTAACCAGAAAGTGGACATCCCTTTAATTTATATGGTCTGGAGGAAAGTTGGGGAAAGGGGTGATATAATCAAAACCTTCAAAGGTAAGAATAAGAGAACAAGAGTACACTGTCTAAGATTAGTTTGGTGGGGTGAAACAATATTTTATTGAAGGAGTAGTAGGTGCTTGGAACAACTTCCAACCAGCAGATGTGGTTGGGAAATCAGCAGTAAGTGAAGTTAATCATGCCCGGAATATATCTATCCCAAGAGAAAATAAAAAGGAAGTATTATAAGGGCAGACTGGATGGGCCATGTAGTCTCTATCTGCCATCAGTCCTCTGTTCCTATCATCTTAATGGCCCTCTTCCAGTTTTAACAGATCTTCTATCCAGCAAAGTACCAATCCATTTCTCCAAAGAGATCCAGTAAAATATTTTGGACAAAAAATAAGCAGCAGAACTGGGGCCCTTCATCAGTTAATACGGTGCAGCTCACTACATAGTTTTCTCATGCGACACACTGTCACATACACATCCCTCCGCTCTGACAGATTAAAGTGTTTCTTTGACAGGCCCTCTTCACATGTTACGTAGTTCATACTCCTGCTCATAAATCCTACAACCTAATTTAATAACCCAAGGATATAAATAATATTAATAAGACCAACCAAACTTCTACTGAGAAATAATAAGCCATTTATCACCCAGTGTCCCACTGCTCCCCTCTGCCCTCTGTAATGGGAGGATTTAGACGAGCAAGCAGTTTGTAAACCTGTTATATGCAATGATCAAGCACAATTATATTACATACATTTACTTAACAAAGAATATTCATCTGCAATATTAATTTTATGAAATCATTTATTAGACAGTTATTGTGCATTTTACTTTTATTTAACTCCCAGCATTCCCGGAGTCATAACTTTTTTTTCTTTTCTCAATTACATAGCTGTATGGAGGCTTGTTTTTTGCGGGATAAGTTGTACTTTCTAATGTCACTATTTCATATTGCATACAATAACCTGTAAACCATTTTCCGGTAGGGTCCTTAAGTATAACGCCCAATCTGAAGCAGACTGGGAGCCACAGCTGCCAGGTTTATGCTGTTTTAAACGAGGAAGCCATTAGTTCAGTGTGGCAGCCTCGAGCCTGCTAGAGGCTACCATGCCTTCCTCAGCGATGTTCCTATGGAGCCCTGCCTGCCTCTATAGGAACGTTCGTTAGCTATTTTCCCATAGACTGCAATGGTCATTCATTGCAGTCTATGGGAGAAGCAATCAGACAATCACATTTTTAAGTCCCCTAGGGGGACTTTAAAAAGTGAAAAAAGTAGTTAAAAATACACACAAAAAAAAAACAAATTCAAATCACCACTTTTCCGATTTCAAAATAGAATTGAAAATTAATAAACAATAAAAAAAAAGATCAGAGGCAACATGGTATCCCAAAATGTCTGTACTATTAAAATATTTATCCTGTACGTTAAACACCTTAACAGATTTATTTATTTTTTTTACATGACCAATTCAGCATTTTTGGTGGCTTCACCTCTATAAAAACATACATAAAAAGTAATTAAAACACAAGAAAAGCTGTATAATTGTGGTATTGCTGTAATCGTACTGACCCAGAGAATGAAGGGGGCAGGTCAGTTTTACTGCACAAGTCCATAAAAATATGGTAGAATGGCCCTCATACAGCTATGTGAATGAAAAAATAAAAAAAAGTCATGGCTCCAGGAATGCTGGGAGTAAAAAAACCAAAATGCAAAATCGCCCGATAATGAAGTGGTTAAATACAAATAAAGTAAATGCATTGTTTAAGCACTAGGACTGGGTGATATCTTCTAGCATGAGGACCTTAAGGCATCTTCTGTTTCTAAGGCTTCATTCACACGACCGTATGTGTTTTGCGGTCCGCAAATTGCGGATCCGCAAAAAAAACGGATGACGTTCCGTATGGCATCCGTGTTTCCGTTTTTTTTGCGGATCCATTGTAACAATGCCTATCCTTGTCAGCAAAACGGACAATAATAGGACATGTTCTATCTTTTTTGCGGAACGGAAATACGGACATACGGAAAAGGAATGCACACGGAGTACCTTCCGTTTTTTTTGCGGACCCATTGAAATGAATGGTTCCGCATACGGTCCGCAAAAAAAACGGAACGGACACGGAAACAAAATACGGTCGTGTGAATGAAGCCTAAAAGAACACCAAGGGTTCTGCAGGGACCAAGAAAAAATAATGCCATGCTTATCCATTTTGATCTTGCATCCTTACACAGCATTGACAAATGGCAGGCCTGACCACTCGCCTTCCCTAGGATGATATTTTAGCTTGTCCCATGTTGTGACAGAACACTAAATTGATTAAAGCGGCCCCGAGATTTGACACCAGCAGCGGACGCCTTCTATTTGTTGATTATTATTGATTTTCTTTGATACTTCATTTAAAAATCAATAAACGTGTAGAAGAATCGGCCTGGTTTACCCAGTCTGAAAGAGGCTATTGTGAACTGGACGAAAGCCATAGACTAACACGACAGTGCCTTCCAATTATGGAAAAGCTCTTAACAGGTGAAACATCATCTGGAAAATCAATACCCGGTTTTCTTGCTCAATCAGAGAAAGTGGCCATAAATTAGGCTCATCTCTGGGAATCTCCAGACAAGTGCAAAGCAAATAATCTGCACATTATTTTCATACACTAGAATACAAACACATTACATACATTCAGAGAGGGAACAGACACTCACACACAGTTTTTTTGGACAGTCCTAATGTCTATAATTAACAAATCAGGGAAAACAATAACAATTGCCTATAATTCTGAAACCTTTCAAAGGTAAACATATAAAAAGCTAATATGCAAACATGCAAAAGTGAGATCCACATGATCTAGAATGGGATTTCACAATTCTTCATAGTATTTAAGTTTTCATACTAATCCATCCTAAAGTTTGATTTGGTCATACGGTAAATTAGTTAAGAAGATTGATCGGGAAAGGAGTGAGGAACTGAAGACCGGGCCATCAGACAGCGAGTTTGATGGACCCACTAACAAATGGCATTCTGCAGCTTGCTATGTAGTGTATGTACGTGCCACTGAAGAAACCACATAAAGTAAACATTTTCAAAATAAAAATTGAAAAATCAAATTCCCATGGCGGCTCAGGACTCTCCTCTATTAGTCAGGGTGGCTCTCCCACTTGGGGACCCCACTAGGCCATGAATTACAGGAACAGCCTACTGACTGACAAGTGTCATGTAATGATTTATATCCCCTGTAGCAATGCTGAGGATTTGTAGATTCTTCCATTAGCAGTAACAGCTGATCGTAGGGGGGCCTGTGTGTTTACAGTGGAACTAGCTGGATCAATTTTTAAGGGGTTCACGGCAAACCCTGATGGACCCCCAATGCATTATTCTCGTAGTAAAAAAAAAAAAATGGAAAGCTTGATGCACAGACAGTGGTAGCCTCCCACAACAGTAGTAGCCTTGCTGGTCTGTTTGCACAAGTTCAATACTAACAATGTTACAATACACAAAAAAATCATACAAACATCAGATAATCTCATACTAGTATCAAAATATATACAGTACAGACCAAAAGTTTGGACACACCCTCTCATTCAAAGAGTTTTCTGTATTTTCATGACTATGAAAATTGTAGATTCACACTGAAGGCATCAAAACCACGAATTAACACATGTGGAATTATATACTTAACAAAAATGTGTAAAACAACTGAAAATATGTCTTATATTCTAGGTTCTTCAAAGTAGCCACCTTTTGCTTTGATTACTGCTTTGCACACTCTTGGCATTCTCTTGATGAGCTTCAAGAGGTAGCCACCTGAAATGGTATTCCAACAGTCTTGAAGGAGTTACCAGAGATGCTCAGCACTTGTTGGCCCTTTTGCCTTCACTCTGCGGTCCAGCTCACCCCAAACCATCTCGATTGGGTTCAGGTCTGGTGACTGTGGAGGCCAGGTCATCTGACGTAGCACCCCATCACTCTCCTTCTTGGTCAAATAGCCCTTACACAGCCTGGAGGTGTGTTTGGGGTCATTGCCCTGTTGATAAATAAATGATGGTCCAACTAAACGCAAACCGGATGGAATAGCATGCTGCTGCAAGATGCTATGGTGGCCATGCTGGCTCAGTATGCCTTCAATTTTGAATAAATCCCCAACAGTGTCACCAGCAAAGCACCCCCACACCATCACACCTCCTCCTCCATGCTTCATGGTGGGAACCAGGCATGTAGAGTCCATCCGTTCACCTTTTCTGCGTCGCACAAAGACACGGTGGTTGGAACCAAAGATCTCAAATTTGGACTCATCAGACCAAAGCACAGATTTGCACTGGTCTAATGTTCATTCCTTGTGTTCTTTAGCCCAAACAAGTCTCTTCTGCTTGTTGCCTGTCCTTAGCAGTGGTTTCCTAGCAGCTATTTTACCATGAAGGCCTGCTGCACACAGTCTCCTCTTAACAGTTGTTGTAGAGATGTGTCTGCTGCTAGAACTCTGTGTGGCATTGACCTGGTCTCTAATCTGAGCTGCTGTTAACCTGCGATTTCTGAGGCTGGTGACTCGGATTAACTTATCCTCCGCAGCAGAGGTGATTCTTGGTCTTCCTTTCCTGGGGAGGTCCTCATGTGAGCCAGTTTCTTTGTAGCGCTTGATGGTTTTTGCGACTGCACTTGGGGACACTTTCAAAGTTTTCCCAATTTTTCGGACTGACTGACCTTCATTTCTTCTGCAAGTAATGATGGCCACTCGTTTTTCTTTACTTAGCTGCTTTTTTCTTGCCATAATACAAATTATAACAGTCTATTCAGTAGGACTATCAGCTGTGTATCCACCTGACTTCTGCTCAACACAACTCATGGTCCCAACCCCTTTTATAAGGAAGAAATCCCACTTATTAAACCTGACAGGGCACACCTGTGAAGTGAAAACCATTTCAGGTCACCACCTCTTGAAGCTCATCAAGAGAATGCCAAGAGTGTGCAAAGCAGTAATCAAAGCAAAAGGTGGCTACTTTGAAGAACCTAGAATATAAGACATATTTTCAGTTGTTTCACACTTTTTTGTTAAGTATATAATTCCACATGTGTTAATTCATAGTTTTAATGCCTTCAGTGTGAATCTACAATTTTCATAGTCATGAAAATACAGAAAACTCTCTGAATGAGAAGGTGTGTCCAAACTTTTGGTCTGTACTGTATATGTATGAAAATCAATGTACAATGTGATTGCCTTCACTTATTTAATGAATTGATATCGACTTAAATGTGATACAATACTGAAACTCCTGTCTAAAGAGGCACTGAAGACTACCGTATATACACTATTATAATCTCTGTCTTTCAACTACTCATACTAGAGTAATAATTTGAACAACTGCTCAAAGACAGTAGATAAGCGTGGAAAGGTTATACTATGTTGTTATAAACACCTATCATCAGTGGGTCTCATATCTTTAGTGATGAACATTGAATTTCACGCAAAGACGGACATACTTTGAGTTGATCCGGGTCTTCAACTTTTTAGCTTTCTTTTTATTTTTTTGCTTCTCTTCGCCATCCTTTACAGGTTCTACAGGAACAGGGGTCTCAACCAAAACCTCCACAATGTATTTTTTCAGAGAAAGATGCTCCTGGGAAGACAAATGTATTCAATTTGGAATAAATAAATAATAAT
The DNA here is from genome assembly GCA_900303285.1 of Rhinella marina. Classification (NCBI taxonomy): domain Eukaryota; kingdom Metazoa; phylum Chordata; class Amphibia; order Anura; family Bufonidae; genus Rhinella; species Rhinella marina. The sequence goes on along the minus strand of ONZH01019684.1, from coordinate 254,905 downwards.
AAATAAATAATCCAGTCAAATATAACCTCAATTCTATCAGTAGACAGGTCCACATTTTCACTGCAGTAGTAGTAAGTTAGTATTAATAAATGACTAATTACATTCACCCATTCAAATGAAAAAGTTATCATGTAATAAATGGGTGTAGGCCAAAGTTGGGGGCCACCAAAAAGTTTAAATGCTATATACACCTGCAAGGACAATTTCTTTAATGATAGCATTTTACTCATTTTGGGCTATAAATCATTTTTTCAATTGGTCTTTTTTTAAAAAAATATTGAGCCATTCTGTCACAAAGGGCTAACTGTTTTTCTAGCTATGTGCATCATACTTTTTACTTTCACTTTGTGCAGGTCATCTAATAAACCTTTTTTTTCTACATTACTAAAAGGTCATAAACACTTATGTGAGGCACATTATCAGTAAGATAATTGAGCTACATTGGGTGTTTATAAGGTCAGAGATCAGAGATAAGAAGTCTGTCAGTTGTGCTGCCTGATGGAACAGAGTTAAAATTCAGATCCTGTTACTAGATAAACTCAAGGCTACACAAAGACAGTGGTTAAAGTTTTGTAATAAAGCCCAATTAAAAAAAATGATTGTTTTATCTCAAAATGAGTACAATGTAATAATAAAAAATTGCCCCAATGGTGTATATAGCCTTTTAAGCAAATATCCTAAAAAACATAGTGACAATCCCTACTGTACAATGTTGACCTAGCCTAAATGGGCCATAGATGGAAAGATATTTGCCATAATGGGCATGATTTTTCCCAACTGCCCTTAGTGCTTTAAAAAGAAATAACCTATGTATTTGCTACTCCATTAGCTAGTTAGATACTGTAAATGAAATGGACTAACTAATTATCTGCAACTTTAAGGGAGCTTCCCAGACTTTAATACTGATGACCTATCTTTAGGTTCTGGGTTGGCCATTCTCATGGATAATGGCCAAGATAACTGTATTCTATTAGCCAAAACGTTGGCCAGTAACATAACATCTGTCGTTAATAACGAGATTGTCCTGTAAATATCAAAGGGTTGTTGCTCCTCAGCTTTGGCAACACCACCACTACTGCTTCCTTCATTGAACTAGGCAACATCCTTACGCTCAGGGAATTCTCAAACGCTGTCAACATCTGAGGTAAAATGATCTCCTGATATTTCTTAAAAAACTCCTTGGGCAAACCATCTATGCCCAATGCTTTTTCATTGGGGAAAGACTTGATAGCTCCTCCAACTGTAACTGATCGAGATACTCCTTAGATGTTCCTTAGAAACGGTGGGTAGTGCAATCCTAGAAACATAGTACTCAATATCACTTTTATTGACCTCCAATATTGAACTATTCAAATACTTGTAATAAGAATATAACATTGTGAGGATGTTTTTATCCTTCATAACGACACTACCTTCCCTATCCCTAAGTTCCAAAATTTGTGAGGAGCCTTCTTGTGCCCTAACAACCATCGCTAAAAAATGGCCAGCACTCTCCTCCAGTTTTAAAAGAAACTTCTGCTTAAAAAAGAATCATTTGTTTTCACCCATCTGGGTAAGGAGGAGTTTGGGACTCCACCCAATTGGATTCATTCCCGGTGGAGGTGCTTTCAGTTTCTGTGCCCTCTCTAGTTTTAGATTTACGTCTGCTTATCTTTTGAGTATATAACCCCAGAACATAGGCATTCATGGTATCCCAAACTACTCTCAATGAAGTCAAGCCCAATTGGAATATAAAAACTCCTTGAGATGGCCGGTAATGCCAGCCCACCCTCCACTAACTGCAACCAGAAGGGATTGCATTTCCAAGACCAAACCCCAGTCTACCTCCACCACCCATTTCTAATAGTATATTATCGGTGAGTGGACAGATACCCACTATGGAGATATTCCACTTCTTTTAAGTATTATTATTTATTAAACTGCAGATACACAACAATCACAGTTCTGTGGGGTGGCGAGCCTTCTACTCATACATACATCAGATTCATAGACAATGTGTTTTGTGCCCTTTAATCACATATATGCTCCACAGCTCTGAGACTACTCTTAGAAATAATGATGGCTTGTGACCACATAGTTCCAACAATAATGTGGCCCCATGATATAAAATCTGGGATAGTATTAATTTGGTCATAGTCAGGATCTGGCTTCTCTATTGTACTTCACAGTCTGCATTCTTGGGCGTTTCTCATCTATTTCTCAGCCTTCTCAACTTACACAAGAGGGGTGACTGGATTAGCCCAAACTTTACATTCAAAATTCATCAAAAGACAGCAAAAGGAATATCAGAAGTGCCCAGGTTGGAGTGTCATTTATACCCATTGCACATCAAAAAGAAGGATTAGTGTTGTCTCCAAAATAAGTGTGAAGTAGAACTGCATATTAAATAACCTCATAGTTTAACGGGTATTGCACCTTAATTGCTGGAGAGGTCTATGTAATCAAACTATATAAAATATTCACGCTATTAATAAAACATATAATCAAAGGATGAAAACCATTCTTTCAAAAGGAAGGTTTGGCATTCTGAAGAAAGGGGCAGAGAAAACCGAGATTGTGAGAGCTGGTAATACTGTGACCTCTGGTGAACTAGTGCAAGCTTTGTGTCCACAGGTCATTATGCCAAGAAAGCTAAACTTTTATATTTAACGTGACTTACATTGACAAGCTTATATATATATTTTTTTTAAATGGAGTCTTTCACCTGTTTTTCACCAATATAACTAAGAGCACTGCTCCACAGAAGATTGTAGCCACATCCCAGACATACCTGTGTGCACTGTGTGTCTGTATTACATGTCACATCCCAGACATACCTGTGTGCATTGTGTGTCTGTATTACATGTCACATCCCAGACATACCTGTGTGCATTGTGTGTCTGTATTACATGTCACATCCCAGACATACCTGTGTGCACTGTGTGTCTGTATTACATGTCACATCCCAGACATACCTGTGTGCATTGTGTGTCTGTATTACATGTCACATCCCAGACATACCTGTGTGCACTGTGTGTCTGTATTACATGTCAGATCCCAGACGTACCTGTGTGCATTGTGTCTGTATTACATGTCACATCCCAGACATACCTGTGTGCACTGTGTGTCTGTATTACATGTCACATCCCAGACATACCTGTGTGCACTGTGTGTCTGTATTACATGTCACATCCCAGACATACCTGTGTGCATTGTGTGTCTGTATTACATGTCACATCCCAGACATACCTGTGTGCACTGTGTGTCTGTATTACATGTCACATCCCAGACATACCTGTGTGCACTGTGTGTCTGTATTACATGTCACATCCCAGACATACCTGTGTGCAGTGTGTCTGTATTACATGTCACATCCCAGACATACCTGTGTGCATTGTGTGTCTGTATTACATGTCACATCCCAGACATACCTGTGTGCACTGTGTGTCTGTATTACATGTCACATCCCAGACATACCTGTGTGCACTGTGTGTCTGTATTACATGTCACATCCCAGACATACCTGTGTGCACTGTGTGTCTGTATTACATGTCACATCCCAGACATACCTGTGTGCATTGTGTGTCTGTATTACATGTCACATCCCAGACATACCTGTGTGCATTGTGTGTCTGTATTACATGTCACATCCCAGACATACCTGTGTGCACTGTGTGTCTGTATTACATGTCACATCCCAGACATACCTGTGTGCATTGTGTGTCTGTATTACATGTCACATCCCAGACATACCTGTGTGCACTGTGTGTGTGTATTACATGTCACATCCCAGACATACCTGTGTGCACTGTGTGTCTGTATTACATGTCACATCCCAGACATACCTGTGTGCACTGTGTGTCTGTATTACATGTCCAAGAAAAGCACTTTTATTCTGCAGGAAAACAGCTCCCAAGTGCCCAGCTCTGCTGCTGCAAGTGCCCAAAGCAAACCAGACTGAAGAGGGGAGGGCTGCTTTAGCTGTTCATAACTTTTTGATTGGTAGCAGCTAGAATGGTTCTGATCGTCTTGGAAAGCTGCCATTCCAAGCTTTCAAATAACAGCATTATATCCAGTATATCAGAAGGTATAGCTGTTAGAAATTGAGTCAGGAGAGAAAGCTGTTTTTAGTTTCACTTTCAGCTGGGCACTTGGAAGCTGTTTTACTGCAGAATAAAAGTGCTTTTCCTGGACATGTAATACAGACACACAATGCACACAGGTATGTCTGGGATGTGACATGTAATACAGACACACAGTGCACACAGGTATGTCTGGGATGTGACATGTAATACAGACACACAGTGCACACAGGTATGTCTGGGATGTGACATGTAATACAGACACACAGTGCACACAGGTATGTCTGGGATGTGACATGTAATACAGACACACAGTGCACACAGGTATGTCTGGGATGTGACATGTAATACAGACACAATGCACACAGGTACGTCTGGGATCTGACATGTAATACAGACACACAGTGCACACAGGTATGTCTGGGATGTGACATGTAATACAGACACACAGTGCACACAGGTATGTCTGGGATGTGACATGTAATACAGACACACAGTGCACACAGGTATGTCTGGGATGTGACATGTAATACAGACACACAGTGCACACAGGTATGTCTGGGATGTGACATGTTATACACACACACAGTGCACACAGGTATGTCTGGGATGTGACATGTAATACAGACACACAGTGCACACAGATATGTCTGAGATGTGTATGCAATCTTCTGTGGGGCAGTGCTGTTATACAGGTGAAAGACTCCCTTTAAAAAAAAAGCTATTTTCCATGGAAAAAAATAGAAACGAAAAATAGGGGCACAATAGATATTGGACTAAATGAGGCAAAAGTCAATGTAAAAGTCTTATTATTTTGAGAATTTTGTAAGTGGTATGCTTATCAGTCTGTGCCTTCCTGCTTAGTCAGTTATCAGGCAATTGCTTGGCAAGAAAAGAGAACATAAAGTATTTGAATGGCAATAAGAACAAGGATAAAGGGGAGAGAAGGGAATAATGTGCGTAATACGTGGACAAAACAATCTAAATACAGTTGAACAGAAGTAGGAAGGAATAAAAAATAGATTCTTCCGTTTTAGATTTAATAACTTCTTATTTAAATAAATGATTTTTGGAAATAAAACAGTACAAAACAATACAAGGTGCACTGTAGGATCCTTCTCCCTGCTTGTAAACCCCAGAAGAACAGGCAAAGACAAGGGAGCAACTGTACGAAAAGTTATTCATATAGGACCTTCAAAGTGCCCCATCATCTGGGGTTGGGGCATGGTTTACATCATCACAAAATAGCACAACTTTACCCCTTGATAAAGGGGTAAGTTTATGTTCATATCTCTTAGTTTTGGAGATCCATCAGTCTGACCAGGCTGTTGGCCGGACAAAAACCAGTCAGTGGGGATCCAGCGGTGAAGTAGAGGATCTTGTAGGTTGGTCTGTGCTGAAACAGCCTGCTGGATCTCTGAATTGAGATGTGAATGTAGCCTTAAGTAAGGCTAGGTTCACATATGCAGTACTTTTTGTCCGGCTGAAAGACAGCAGTGTACGGGAGTGTTAGGCTATGCTGGATATGGTGAACTCTGACAGTCTGTTTATCTGCCAGAACAGACTGTTGGAGTTTACAACGCATATGTGAACGTACCCTAAGTGACTAGACACCCAAAGCCCACAAACACTACACACAACAAAATAAAAAAACAGGATGATAAAGAAATTAAATCAAGTAGAATAGGAAAGCAAGGCATATAGATGGGGATGGTGTCTATTTGACTATCAACTCTTCCATTCTAAAGAGGCATGAATATACGAGGAAGACCACAGCATCACTGGAGCTCTTGGTGAAAGAGTTGTATGACAAAGGCAAATTGTTGCACTTTTCTGAATTGTTGATGCTGCATAATAAGCAGCCACTCTTTCACCAACAAGCTCCTGTGCTCAACTATCCAGTATACATGGATAGTGGATCCTCTGGGTTGACAAGGATGGAGGTTAGAAATGTGTGGGCAACAGGTGTCGCGAATATAAACCTGTGACGTGAATAGAAACAGTAGAAAAGTTGTAGAGTTAAAGGCGTTATTTGGGAATCTGATATTGATGGCTTATCCTCAAGATAGGTCATCAATATCAGATCATTCGGAGTCCAACTACTAGCACCACCGAAATCAGCTGTTCAAAGTGCTGCATCCATCTCAAAGCTGATCGGGAGATGGACCTCGCTGATCTAATATTGATGACCTATCTTGAGGATCAATTTCAGGATAACCCCTTTGAGGACTGTTTAGTTGCTGAACGGGGTGTGGTCAGGAAATATAATACAGTCAGTGCACACAGACAATGCTGAATATGGCACCCTGTCAGCAGCAATAGGCATAGCGGGCGGAGAGTATGACTGTGCTGCTGTGATCTTCCTTGTATATCAGTATTGTCAATCTGATGGTAAGAACAAAAGGAGTGGACATCAGTGCTGACTCTCCTATCATAACTAGGACATCTCCTATTGCCATGCCAACATGGAAGGTCTCGGAGGAGAGCAATAATGGCAAAGGATAACTGATTGTGCTATCATCAGACTGTCTCAATAGATCTGATTTTTTTTATTCCGAACCTGGCAATATAAAGGGGAGAGTGCTACAATTTTACCAATTATGACTTGGTAATCTGAAGAAAATGACTCCCAATAGATTTTGGTTCTGTGGTGTGCCCATACAGAAGTTGACGACCAAATATTAGTTGCCTAATTCAAAAGAAAATGGGTAACCAATTGTGGAGTGATTTTGCTCCTGTTACCTCATTTTTGTTTAATTATTTTGTTTAAAAATAAAGGTAAAACAGATCGACCTGAATTTACCACTAACATGAAGTGCAATGTGCCAAAGGAAAACAATCTCAGAATCTCTTTGATAAGTAAAAGCGTTCCAAAGTTATCACCTAAAGTGACAGGTCAGATTTGCAAAAACAGGCCCTGTCAGGAAGGTGAAAACTTGCTGTGTCTTTCAGAGGTTAAGAAAATGATAATGTCTAATAATAATGTATTATAGAAAATAATGTATTTACATTCTAAAAGATATGTATGACACAAAATTGTAATACATATACATTTATAGTATTATGTGGGAAAAAAAAATAATTTCCATAGAATGATACGGCTCCTCATCTACACAACCACATAAATCGTGGTGTCATGTGATCACTTAAAGGACAGAAAGAACACTGAGATTTATAGTACCAAACGTTAGATATAAACTATTATGCAGCGCAGTGCCCTGACTTCTGGAATCTGGACAGCAATGGGATTATATTTTAGGCACCTTTCTATGACTTCATTACATTAAACAAGAGGATCTAGAGCCAGAGGCACAAGAGAATTAATTTCTGGGCAGCCAATTAATGCAGAACGTGTAATTGTAAACAGCTTATCTAAACATATTTGCGTTGCGCCTTTCAGCTATAAAACGTGACCCCGTGTACTGCCATTCACATTTTATTCCTGAAGTAATGAAAATCGCTGTGGACAAAAAAATAGCTGTGGACATGAAGTGGCAAGGGCTGGTTATAATACTTGTCATCAATAACAACAGTAAGCTAGAAAAAGTACGAGAACCCTTTGGAATGATCCTGGGTTTCCTGTATTTTGGATCATTCCTCCCTGCAAATGTGTTTCTGTTCATCCACATTTCTGGGATGCCTCTAATGCACAGCTCTTTTCAGGTCGTGACACAGCATTTTGATAGTAGTAGGGGTAGTTCAACAAAAGAAAATCTAAAGTTTTCAAACCAGAACCTGGATCGGAATAGTTAAGTAGTTCCATGTAATTAAAGCAAATCTGTCACCAGGATAATCGCTATTGAAGTAAAGCCATGGCCTAATAGCACTTAGTACCTTATTTCCAGATGTGCCTTTATTTCACCAATAGATGTTTTCTATCTTCTGAAAATCCAGTGTATTTGCTATGCAAATGATCCAGTAAGGTGCCCAGAGGAGCGTCACTTTTGCAGGAAGGAGCCCAGGCATGCCTCCTGCTAGTGTCCAAGCACGCCCTCACGCAGGGAAAAAGAGGCGGGGCTATGCCTTGAATGTGATGTAGGAGGTGTGCCTGGGCTCCTTCCTGCAAGAGTGATGCTCCTCTGGGGCTCATTTGCATACCAAATAAACTGGATTTTCAGAAGATAGAAAACATCTATTGCTGGAACAAATGCACATCTGGAAACAAGGTTCTAAGTGCTATTAGGCTAAGGTTTTACTTCAATAGTGATTATCGTGGTGACAGATTTCCTTTAAAAATTTTGTATTGAGTTATTCAGTAACATTTATCTGTATGGTGCCACCTGCGGTTTGTTTCTTTTCTCATTATTTCTCTATCCACCTTGCTGAGGTGAACATACATGCTCAGTTGCATCCTTCAACTGCATCCTGAGCTGATAGGGAGAGAGCTCCAACTGAAAGGGCACACCCCCTGAGCTACCAGCTTGATATAAATCTAGCAGAGCAATTGGAGCAATGAATGGTGAGATCTCTGGATCCATGTGAGGTACAGGGCTGGTTCTAGCTTTCTAAGAAAAAGATTGCCATGTACTATATGATGTCTGATTTCAATTTTTACAGTTATTGGATAACCCATTTAAGGTCAGGACTCTGACTTGGTAATTCCAAAACACAAATAATTATCCTTTTCAACTATTTGAAGTACCTGTGTGCTTGCCTCATACAACGGCTCTTCAGCTTGAGGTCATGGATTTCTCCCTTACATTCTTGTGTAACATGTTTTCATAAACCTTTGAATTCAGCATTCCCCCAATGATCACTAGGCGTTCTGGCCCTGAGGCAGCCAAGCAGCTCCAAACCATGACGCTAACTCCCTGTGCAACGTTCATTTTCCACTTATGCTTCACCTGTCCATAACACTAAATTTCCCAGACAGGCAGCGGTATTTTTTGGACAGCAGTGGCTTACTTCATTGCATCCTTCCATGAACACCTTTTTTGGGAGACACTGGTTATGCAATTTTTAAAGTTTTCTTGGGTTCTTTCTCACCACATTCAGGATTGCTTATTGTGCTCTTGGAGTAAGCTTAACAGCATGCCAACTCCTAGAGAGAGTTGCAACAGTCCAGAATTTTCTCCATTTGTCTAACTGTGGAAGATATATTTCCAGGTCTTTGGGAATGCTTTGAAGTCTTTCCCAACTTTATGTGTCTCTATAACATATTCTGAAAACCATTTGCATCAAGGAATGGTCAACACAAATTAATCTTTCACGAGAAGAACAGATTTGTCGGCAACTATACTTTGCATCCTTTTATTTAATGGGCAAAGTACATGTGAAACACACAATTTCATTCTTCTTAACCCCTTCGCTACCAGCGCTGTACAGGTAAGGAGCTGGAGCAAAGTGCAAATATGGGTCTGTGCACCGGGGATCATGGTTGGCGGTTCTCCGCTGTTTCAAACAGCAGAGACCTGCGACTAATGACTGCGACTGACAATAATGTTGATCGCGGTCACTAAAGCCTCTAGACGCCGTGCTCTAAACGGTAAAAAAGACAGAAGCTTGCACTTCTGGGCTTCTTACTGGCATCCTCTGTGGCCAATGAGGATGCTGGTAATTGGTTTCAATACACTAGGTTTCTCTGAAGAGACCCAGGGTATTGAAGCTGTAATTCTTATTTTGGCCAGCAGGTGGGAGGCCAACATAAGAAATGAGCAATTCTCCTCAAATCATGGGTCTAAAAGACCCATAAGGGTTCATAATAATAAAAAAAGTAAGATTTTTTGCTTACCTGTAAAATCTTTTTCTCGGAGTCTTCATTGGGGGACACAGGACCATGGGTTATATCTTGCTGCCGCTAGGAGGCTGACACTAAAAAACAACTAAAAAAGTCGGCTCCTCCCAGCAGGATATAACCCGCCTACTGGCAGAAAACTAATCAGTGTGTGAAAAGCAATAGAAGGAGCCAACACATAATAGTCTAATTCAAGCCGAGAATACCAACCGGCCAGACAACGAACCTCAGAAAAAAAGAGAGAGGGTGGGTGCTGGGTCCCCCAATGAAGACTCAGAGAAAAAGATTTTACAGGTAAGCAAAAAAATCTTACTTTCTCGGTCGTCACATTGGGGGACACAGGACCATGGGACGTCCAAAAGCAGTCCCTCAGGGTGGGAACAAAAGCCCCAAAAAAGAAACCTCAGGCCGAAGGAGCCACCGCAGCCTGCAGGACTCTGCGGCCCAAACTCACATCAGCAGAGGCATAAGTGTTCACCCGGTAAAACCGAGAGAACGTGTGTAATGAAGACCACGTAGCGGCCTTGCAGACTTGTAAGGCCGAAGCACCGTGGCGCACCGCCCAAGACGCCCCCACTGACCGAGTGGAGTGAGCCGACACGCGAAGAGGAGGCCCCTTACCCTTGCTGCGATACGCCTCCGAAATGGTCAGACGAACCCAACGGGATAGCGTTGCCTTAGAAGCCGCAAGCCCCTTCCTAGGACCGTCAGGAATGACAAAAAGGGCGTCAGAACGGTTCCGTGCGGGCAAGATAGGTGCGGAGAGCGCGCACCACATCCAAGCGGTGAAGGGAGCGTTCACGAGGATGGACAGGAGACGGACAGGAGGACGGGAGGACAATATCCTCGTTAAGATGGAAAGAGGAGACTACCTTAGGCAGGAAAGAAGGAGACGGACGCAGTACCACTTTATCTTGATGCAAAACAAGGAAGGGGGAGCGGCAAGAAAGAGCCGCGAGCTCCGATATTCTACGGATAGAAGTGATAGCCACGAGAAAAACCACCTTGTGGGACAACATGGCCAAGGAAACGTCCGTGAGCGGTTCGAAAGGGGACGACTGGAGTGCATCAAGGACAAGAGGGGGAGGGAGGAGGAGAACTCACCTTCCGACGTCTTCTGCCGGCACAGAGGTCCCCTGAACTGCCGCAGCTCTGGGAGGCTGGGCAGCAGAGAGACGAGGCGGATGGGTGGTCTGCGGAGGGAATCAGGAGGGGGTCCAGTTCCCTGGGCGCTGGGTCCGGCCGTTGGTGACCTAGGGTTGACAGACCTTCCATAATAAGGACTGTGCCCTGGCCACATAGGGGGGGAAGCTGGGTCTAGAATACCCAGCTATCCCAAACCTGTAAGAAGAAAAAAATAAAAAAGGTAAAATAAAAAACAGACAAGGGACTGGGGAACCCCAGACCTATGTCTGCCTCCTACTGACACTAAACTAAACTGATTAGTTTTCTGCCAGTAGGCGGGTTATATCCTGCTGGGAGAAGCCGACTTTTTTAGTTGTTTTTTAGTGTCAGCCTCCTAGCGGCAGCAAGATATAACCCACGGTCCTGTGTCCCCCAATGTGACGACCGAGAAAAAAAAGTTTTGTAACTGTTAAAAAATATATAAAAAATCTAAAAGTGTAAATCACTATCCTTTCCATAGAATAAAAAAATAAATACATAAACATCATGGGTATCATCGCATCCGAAAATGCCCGTTTTTCCAATATGGCGAATGGGGTAATGGAAAAAAAGGGTAAAATGGCCAATTTGACATTTTTTCTTCATTTCTCTTACCCAAAAAAATGTAATAAAACGTGATCAAAACGTCGCTCACACTCAAAATTGTATCTGTAGTTTTTATTTTGTGTGTGACTTTTTGATCACATTTTATTACATTTTGGGGTAAGAGATATGAAGAAAAAATGGTTAATTGCCCATTTTGACCTTTTTTTCCTGCATAAAATGAGCCCCACACAGCTCAGTAGACAAAACTATAAAAACGTTATGGGGGTCAGAATATGGAGATGTAAAAAAAATATATTTTTTTCAAAGTTTACATTTATTTTTAAACTATTTAGACATAAAAAACCTATACATATGTGGTATCATTATAATCGTACTCCCGCATTTTTCTCTCTGGACTTATAGAAAAGTACATGATGTTTTCTGTAGTGAATGAAATCTTCTTACCAGTGTCTGTATTTATGAGCTATCCCCTCCCTTCTGATCCTGAGCTGTGTCATGTGATCAGCAATCAGACTTTTCAAATAACACAGCATCTGATGTGTGCACAGGAAGTCCGTTTCTCTATATATTCCTATGGGAGCCTCACTCATAGGAATGAATAGAGAAGTAACCGATTTCCTGTCCTGTGTCAGTTGGAGATCAGAGAGCTGGTCACATGACACAGCTGAGGATCAGAAGGGAGGTTATAACTCATAAATAAAGTCACTGATGGGAAGATAACATTCACTATAGATTACATGTGCCTTTCCAGCAGGTCAGAGAATAAAATTTTTTGCGGAAGTTCTTCTTTAAATGAAAAACTTTTTGCCAATTAGCTCTTGGAGAAGTCATTAACGCAAAGGTTCAATTACTTTTTCCTTCCTGCAATGTGGCTGGGTTCCTCAAACACGTAGTGACAGTGTGGAACTGTATGAGTGGTGGAAGAGGAGGGCACTTGCTGAGTCCCCTTAATCAGTTTAGTGATGTGGAGGGCTCCTTTAATAAGTGTACAAATGTTGGTGGTGATGGTGGTAGGAATTATGGGTGGTGGGCTCAGTCAACCAGTGCTAGGTTTATTTATAAAAAATTTTAAAAAAAGTACCTATGATGAAACAAAACATTTAAGCTGGAAACTAAATTGTGTGCTACGAATAATTAAAGTGAGATCTTCTAACAGTCTGTGCGCCAGAAAAACATGTTATGAGGTGGTGTAAATTTGCAGTATAATTTACCCCATTTTCTGACGTAAATTAAAGTAGATCAGTTGGGCCACAGGAGACCATGTCCTAACTTAAAAAAAAGTGTAGAAAGTGAAACAAAAAAAAATGCTAATTATTATGCAAAATGCACTCATGAAAAATTTTTGAACTTTTGTATGCATACGTCTTTGGTAAATCTCCCATCTGTTTATACTACTCCAGTTTTTGATCTTGGACATAAAAGAGGTGTTCTGCTTTTGTCAAATTAATGTCATTCTTTGTATAAATAAAACATATTTAAGAAAAATCAAATATAACAGTACTTTTTGCATCAATTTATTTGTGAGCAAGTTCTCTGCAGTCATTCAATAAGAACCTTACACGTACGTCCACGTGTGGAGTAAACACTGCAGATTAGACACCACAGATTTCTGTGCAGCAAATCCGCAACATTTTACATCAAACTGGATACGTTTTTAAGAATGCTCATCCACATGCTATGGAAAAAACAGAGGAGGACATGCTGCAATCTTGGCCTACATAAAGTACAGAAGAATACAGTGGCCTGCAAGAAGTACAGAAGTATGAGTATAAATGATTACTCCAAGACATAGCAGCATTTTGTGACAATCCTATTATTAATTTGTGAGTTTTTGTTGAACGGTCAGACACATATCATTATCACTGGACCATAAGGTCCCCCCAAAAAAATATTTTACTGTATAACACGGGAAAAGAGCTGTGAATTTACTGTTCTTTAATATTCTCTCATTGAAGAAAGCCTCGCAGAGGCTGCTTTACAAATGCCATCCAGATTACTGTCAGGGGAGCCCAGAGGTTAAGCACGAGAAAAGCTTGCCCGCCCATGTGACCAACATTACCTCCTAGGCATCAATACAAAATATGTCAAATGTGTGAGGTCAATCGAATATATAAGTCAAGTGAGTGAGGTCAGAGTGGCAGCTGTGGTGAGTTCACAGGAGAGGTGTTTATTATCCAGGAGGCAACTTGCATGTGAGGTCACCAGAGAGGGATATATTACACATGCCACATGCCGCTTGGCATTCAAATAACCCTGAGTACTTGCATTCACTGATTGCATATGAAACAAGCAATAAGCAAACACTGCTCTATAATTCTCAGCTAAAAATAAATTTACTGTATGATACACTACATAACAGTGGTGTCTATTTCCTACTTCCACATTTGCCAATGACTCCTGGCGAGATTAACAATTTTTTGCCCCCTCACTCAAATTTATGTTATTTCTTTTACTTTAGCTCTTTGACGTGAACAATTACTCAGAACTGAGAACATAGCTACAAAGTAATCATGATTAGCAATGCCACGTTTTATTACTGCTAACCAATATAATACCACCAAATTATCAGACGTGGCAAATTGTTTGTTGCATCTTTAAAGGGCAGGTCATGAATATCAGTTCGGTGGGGGTCTGACACCCGGTACCCTAGCCAATCAGCTGTTTGAAGAAACTTCAGGACGGAAGTACAGGTCATGAATATTAGATATGTGGCGGTCCGAATCCTGTTACCCCCACCAATCAGATGTTTGAATAGGACAGAACGATTACCTTGCACCAGCGCTACAATATAGACGTGCAGTTGATCAGTGAAGAGGACACTGTGCTTGCATGAACAGCGCAATCTCTTGAAACAACTGATCAAAAGGGGTGACGGGTGTTAGACCCTGACCAATGTGACATTCAGTCTCTATGGGACTGCTAGAGATTGTGAAGTACATTGCCCAGTGATTTCATGCAGTCCCAAAGAGATAAATGAAGCAGCAGCAGTGGGCATGATTGACCTGGTAAATCTGTGTTATTAAAGGGGTTGTTTCACTTCAGCAAACGGCATTTATCATGTAGATAAATTTAATACAAGGCACTTACTAATGTATTGTGATTATCCATATTGCTTCCTTTACTGGCTGCATTCAATTTTCCATCACATTATACACTGCTCGTTTCCATGGTTATGACCACCCTGCAGTCAATCGGCAGTGGTGGCAGTGCTTCCACACTATAGAAAAAAGCACTAGACTATGTGAGCTCCCGCGGTCCTGGCCACCAGAGAGAACAGCACTTTTTCCTATATTGTGCAAGCACGACCACCGCTGCTGGATTACAGGGTGGTCATAACCATGGAAACGAGCAGTGTATAATGTGATGGAAAAATAAATCTAGCAAGTAAAGGAGACAATATTGGACAATCACAATACATTAGTAAGTGCCTTTATTAACTTTCTCTACACATTACTTGGTGTAATACATGCAGAATAATCGTGTGGCTGCAACTGAAAATTAAAGGGGTATTCTCATCTTAGACAATGGGGGCATATCGCTAGGATATGCCCCCATTGTCTTATAGGTGCGGGTCCCACCGCTGGGACCCGCACCTATAGCCAGAACGGAGCGGGGAGCGCTGCGCCTGGAGGACCAGGCGCAGCTCCCCGCGCCGCTCATAGGAATGAATGGGAGCCGGGCCGTGCATGCGCGGTCGGCTCCCATTCATTTCTATGGAGCCGACGGAAGTAGCCGAGCCAGCGCTCGGCTATTTTCGGCGGCCCCATAGAAATGAATGGAGGGCGGCTGCGCATGCGCAGTGCACCCTCATTCACTTCGGGGGCTCCGTTCTCGATATAGGTGCGGGTCCCAGCGGTGGGACCCGCACCTATAAGACAATGGGGGCATATCCTAGCGATATGCCCCCATTGTCTAAAATGAGAATAACCCTTTAAGTCAGAGCTTCACTGGTTGCTCTATAAAAGGACAGAAGAGGAAAAATGATCTAAAATGCAATAGCATATTAAGAAGTGTGATAATTAAAATACTGCCATATATTTTAATTTCTTAATATCTATCATATTTTATTTAATACAATACATTGAAAAGTTAATTAAGGTATTTTGTGGACTATAAGACACAGTTTTTCCCCCAAAAGGTAGGGCAGTGTGTCTTATAGTCTGGGACCCCCGCCGATCAGCTGTTTGAGAAGGCACCGGCGCTCCCGTGAGCATACCAAGCACAGAGCCGTATATTCACTTGAATGGGGCTGAGCTGCTCCTAGGCCACGTGACTGATGAACGTGACATCACTGGCCTAGGAAAAGCTGAGAGAAGGCCGTGGTGCTTACGGCAGCGCCAGTGCCTTCTCAAACAGCTGATGGGCGGGGGTCCCGGGTGTCGGACCCCCACTGATCAGATGAGGTCATCAGTAGTTAACTCCCGGAAAACCCCTTTAAGAGTAGGACCAATATGATGTTCCTTGTGAAGGCCTCTTCAAGGTGCTGCCCCTGTGGTCTCTGAGGACAGACCGCCATTCCTGTCTTGCTGTGCACAATGATAGCCTTTAAGAGTGATACCGTGAGGTCAATGCAGCACTTGTAGCTGGACATCTGGCTCATAGCCCAATGCTGACAATTTTTGCTGCCCAAAGCTTGGGATCTGACGTCCAATTTCACTTGCAGTACAGAATGAATCATCGTAACATAATGTATAAGGCTGAAAAAAAGACATCTGTCAATCCAGTTCAGCCTGTTCTGTCCATTCATTCTTCCAATCAACCAGGCTGTGCAGAGGTTTGCCTCTCTGCACCTCTTGCTGTCATTCCAGTTTGTTGTTTTATTCCCAACTACTGACATCTTGGCATAGGTGCATAGCAATCTGCTGGAGTGACAAACCAAGGTCGCTCAGTTCAAGGATTTTGGTAATAACTGGCACACCGACATACAAGAGGCATTGCACAATCACCCCACACGACAACTGATTTTGAGGAGTCATGTGGTTAAAAAACTTTGCTTTTAATGTGGCATTTATGCCTCTCCCACATGCCGAAGATTGGAACTATGTGCTTGGAAATGTTATCATTTGCAGATCTTTTCCATAACCTTACAGTTTGTCATTCTTGGTGTTGAGGTGTTCAATGTTCAAGTTCAATGTTGGAGTGTAAGAGTGCAGTTCAGAACAGTATATGCACTATATCAGAAGTCCCCAACCACTGGGCCACGGACCAGTACCAGGCCGTGGATCATCTGGTACTGGTCAGAGTTGAACGTGGGGACAGGAACTATTGTGTAAGGAATCGCTCTCTCTCAGGGGGTTGAACTCACAAATCTTCTGACACACAGGGGGTTTTAAGGTCCAAAATGGTGATTTATGTTCGCTCCTTAGCACCAACACACATGAAAAACATGCAAATAAACACCTGCCCATCTGGGCTCTACCTAATACACATGTAGTCTCTATCTCACCTATAGAGCGCCGTTCACACACGGTATTACATGTGGCTTCCTCAGCCGTACGGTCCAGCAGCCTGGGGAGCACTATATGTAAAGAGACACTACCGCCGGGGTGGAGGTCGGGGGCTCAGGAGGGTGACTATATTTATATAAAGAGACCACTACTGTAGGTACTATTTAAAGAGGACACTATATTTAAAGATGCCACAACTAGGGGGCACTTTATGTATATAGGCCACTACTGGGGGGCATTATAGGTAAAGAGAGAACTAATGGAGGGCATCATATATAAAGAGAGCACTAATGGGGTGCAATATATGTGAAGAGGGCACTATATGCAAAGACGCCACTGCTGTGGGGAATTATATGTACATAGGGCATTACTGGAAAGTATTATATATACATAGGGCACTACAGTGAGGAGGGCATTTTATCTACTGGGGCCTAACTACTAAAGGGAGTCTAACACCTCATTTTCACCTATATAACTAACAGCACTGCCCCACAGAAGATTGCAGACACATCCCAGACATACCTGTGTGCACTGTGTGTCTGTATTACATGTCACATCCCAGACATACCTGTGTGTACTGTGTGTCTGTATTACATGTCCAGGAAAAGCACTTTTATTCTGCAGGAAAACAGCTCCCAAGTGCCCGGCTGAAAGTGAAACTAAAAACAGCTTTCGATTTCTAACAGCTATATCTTCTGATGTAGTGGATATAATGCTGTGATTTTGGTATAATTTTAAAGCTTGGAATGCCTTGGAAGGTCAGAACCATTTTTCTATCTGCTACCAATTCCAAGATATGAGCAGCTAAAGCAGCCCTCCCCTCTTCAGTCTGGTTTGCTTTGGGCACTTGCAGCAGCAGAGCCCGGCACTTGGGAGCTGTTTTCCTGCAGAATAAAAGTGCTATTCCTGGACATGTAATACAGACACGCAGTGCACACAGGTATGTCTGGGATGTGTCTGCAATCTTCTGTGGGGCAGTGCTCTTAGTTATATTGGTGAAAAACAGGTGAAAGACTCCCTTAGGTAGTGGCATAAAAGTAGGAATTATTAGGAAATAGGTGTGGTCAAGTTGTGGTCAGGAGACATCATCAGCGGGATTTGTGCAGGACTGATTAAAAAAAAAAAAAGGAAAGAGAACGACTCCAGTCTCCATCACCTTTAATTCACTGGGGGTCTAAATGTTAATAGTTATAGTGTTTTGTTATGTGTGTGATTTAACAGCATCCCCCACTCTCAGTCTGTGGGAAAATTGTCTTGAATGAAACCGGTCCCTGGTGCAAAATAAATTTGGGGACCCCTGCACTATATCAGAAAATGAGAGGAGTACACTACATGCAGGAGAGGTAGATAGCAGCGCAGTACATGCAGTATTTAGAAAGCAGTCAAGCACATGTTGCACAAGTTGAATGCGGTTTTCAGTAACGATGATCCAGGTAATTCCATAGTAGATTGCAAAATATTTTAACCTGAGGGATGACTGCACATACGTCAGATGCCCATGATAGTGTAACCAGAGGAGGTGACTGGTCAGATCTGAAGAGGAGAAGTGTTTATTTCATGCTGTGGAAGGACTGGCTGCAGGAGGATTAATAACTGTCTGCATTAGCTCTTCTACCTGCAGGTTAGTCTCCAGCACTCTGCATGTTTCAGCATATTTTTAAGTTCATTTGGAAAAGACTTCCATTTTTCTATTTTCCAATTATCTTTTATAGCATGCGCTGCTGTTTAATCTTAAAATCATAAATGAAGTTTAAACCCCTGCTGACATCTTAAATGTTTATATGGCAATTGGCTAAGGTTATTTGTATGCTGGTGGGAAGGCTTCTGTACAATGACAGCAAGCAGGACACGGTAGATTCACCTACATGCTAACGAGAATTTCAAATTAACAGTATGGTTAATTAATTCACATTGGTTTAAAGGGGTATTCCCATCACATACAACGGGAGCATATAGCTAGTATATGCCCCCATTGTATGATAGGTGGGGGTCCCACTTCTGGGACCCGGACCTACGAAGAGAACAAAGCAGGGAGAGCTGTGACTGGAGGACCCTGGGTTTCCCGGGGTCCGCCCACCACCAAGTGCTGCTCCCTGCTGCTCCCATACAAGTGAATGGAGAGTGCAATGTACAAGCGCGGCCCTTGCTCCCATTCATTTCTATGGGGCAGACAGAAATAGCCGAGCCAAAGCTATTTTTGGCAGCCCCATTGAAATGAATGGAGGGTGGCTGCGCATGCGCAGTGCACCATCCATTCATTTCCCTGCTCCATTCTCCCTGTAGGTGCGGGTCACAGAGGTGGGACCCACACCTCTCAGACAATAGGGGCATATCCTAGCGATATGCCCCCATTGTCTGTGATGGCAAAACCCCTTTAAGAACTTATGGTTATCCAATGAGTTGCAGACTTGTTCACCCATCCGTGTTAATGTTATAGAATGGTATGACTCTGTTCAGACTTTGCAGACTGCATTAACTTAAAAAATGTCACTGATCAATCTTATCTGCCAGGTAAAACCAGATAGTAACACGTATCTTTTTTTCTAATCTGCTATAATTTTCCAATTCTACATTTTTTTTATTCTATTTCATGGACATGATTATGGGGGCTGCCATCTTGTTTAAGGTTAACACTAGCGTTACAGAGATCCAGCAGGCCGGTTGCTGCAGGAGTATTTGTCCGGCAGATTCTCGTCATGAGAATGCTTGGCTTGGGAGAAAATGTCTGTATGTGGGTAAGTAACTGGCTCAGTGTTAGAAAACAGAGGGTGGTTATTAACGGTACACACTCAGATAGGGTCACTGTCACTAGTGGGGTAGCACAGGGGTCAGTATTGGGCCCTATTCTCTTCAATATATTTATTAATGATCTTGTAGAAGGCTTGCACAGTAAAATATCAATTTTTGCAGATGACACTAAACTGTGTAAAGTAATTAACACAGAAGAGGACAGTATACTGCTATAGATGGATCTGGATAGACTGGAGGCTTGGGCAGAGAAGTGGCAGATGAGGTTTAACACTGACAAATGTAAGGTTATGCATATGGGAAGAAATAATGCAAGTCACCAGTACATACTAAATGGTAAAACACTGAGTAACACTGACATGGAAAAGGACCTAGGAATTTTAGTGAACAGCAAACTAAGCTGCAGAAACCAGTGTCAGACAGCTGCTGCCAAGGCCAATAAGATAATGGGTTGCATCAAAAGAGGCATAGATGCCCGTGATGAGAACATAGTCCTGCCACTTTACAAATCACTAGTCAGACCACACATGGAGTACTGTGTACAGTTCTGGGCTCCTGTGAACAAGGCAGACATAGCAGAGCTGGAGAGGGTTCAGAGGAGGGCAACTAAAGTAATAACTGGAATGGGTGGACTACAGTACCCTGAAAGATCATCAAAATTAGGATTATTCACTTTAGAAAAAAGACGACTGAGGGGAGATCTCATAACTATGTATAAATATATCAGAGGTCAGTACAGAGATCTCTCCCACAATCTATTTATCCCCAGGACTGTGACGAGGGGACATCCTCTGCGTCTGGAGGAAAGAAGGTTTGTACACAAACATAGAAGAGGATTCTTTACGGTAAGAGCAGTGAGACTATGGAACTCTCTGACTGAGGAGGTGGTGATGGTAAGGTCACTAAAAGAGTTCAAGAGAGGCCTGGATGTATTTCTGGAGGGTAATAATATTACAGGTTATAGTTACTAGAGATGGGTCGTTGATCCAGGGAGTAATTCTGATTGCCTGACTGGAGTCGGGAAGGATTTTTTTCCCCTAAATTGGAGAAAATTGGCTTCTACCTCTCAAGGCTTTTTTTGCCTTCCTCCGGATCAACTTATAGGATAACAGGCCGAACTGGATGGACAGATGTCTTTTTTCGGCCTTATAAACTATGTTACTATGTTAATATATTTGTCGGTTGCAGACAGATCCCCACCGATCCCAATTATAGTTAATGGGGCCTGCAGGCATTCAGGTAGCATTCGGCAATACCAGGTACAGAGAGCTGTGGCAGGCTGTTCCCTGCCTGAAGAGCCTTTCAGATGTCTGTAAGGCTAATGTGAAACTAGCCTTACCTGGTTTACTCTGACACTGTGTACCTGGTCAATTATCATTATTCACAGATACATCTAAAGCTAAGACACGGAGAGACATTTAAAACTAAATCAGGGTCTTTGTTTTCTGTCCTTTAGCAGTATCATACATTACACCAAGTACACATATTTGACATTGCTGCCCAGTAAAATTAGAAGAATAATTCTTGTCGTAAAATTTGATTAAGTGAACAAATAACCTTCAAACAGAACATGAAAAATGTATGGAAAAAATTATTTTTATCTTGTTTCTGACCATTTTCACTAAACAAGAGCTACAAAATCAACTGATAGTAACTCCTATTTCACATAATTAGAAAGCTCCACGTGTACCACACAAAAAGAAAATAACATGTTTGGAAAAGAGTTGACTTTGGAATGAAGTCCCAAAACAATTCAAGGTCATGAAAAGGTTTGGTGTGCATGTGTTCTCAAGACAGAGAAGGAAACATCTTTACAAGATACTTATCGCAAGATGACAAAGGATTGGGAATGTTAAAGGGGTTTCCCATCTTGGACAATGGGGGCATATTGCTAGGATATGGCCCACTGTCTTATAGGTGCGGGTCCCACAGCTGGGACCCGCACCTATATTGAGAACGCGGCCCCAGAAGAGAAGGAGGGTGCACCGCGCAAGCGCGGCCCGGCTCCCATTAATTTCTATGGATTTCTATGGAATGGAGGGCGACCGCGCATGCGAGGTGCGCCCTCCTTCTCTTCTGGGGCTGCGTTCTCAATATAGGTGCGGGTCCCAGCTGTGGGACCTGCACCTATAAGACAATGGGGCATTTCCTAGCAATATGCCCCCATTGTCCAAGATGGGAAAACCCCTTTAAAGGG
This sequence comes from Rhinella marina, assembly GCA_900303285.1. NCBI lineage: Eukaryota > Metazoa > Chordata > Amphibia > Anura > Bufonidae > Rhinella > Rhinella marina. The sequence continues at coordinate 232,987 of ONZH01019684.1, read as the reverse complement.
CATCTGTCAGCAGATTTGTACCTATGAAACTAGCTGACCTGTAACACGTGCACTTAGCAGCTGAAGGCATCTGTGTTGGTCCCATGTTCATATGTGCCCGCATTGCTGAGAAAGATGATGTTTTAATATATGCAAGTGAGTATCTAGGAGCAATGTGGGTGCTGCCGTTACACCTAGAGGCTCCTCTTGCTCCACTTTGATTGACAGGGCCAGGTGTGATGATGTTTTCACTGCTTGGCCCTGTCAATCAAAGTGGAGAGGATCTGGCAGTTATAGAGAGAGCAGAGCCTCTAGGTGTAATGGCAACGCCCCCGTTGCTCCTAGAAGCTCATTTGCATACATTAAAACATCATTTTCCCAGCAATGTGGACACATATGAACATATATAGGAGCAACATAGATGCCTTTAGGTTCCAAGCACATAGGTCAGCCAGTGTCATAGATTCTAACTGACCGATCCTTCATATCCCCTGATATCTCATTGTCCCTGATATCTGCCATCAGGGGGAGAGTCTGCACTCCCACATTCACATGAAACGGTTGGCTGTCTTGCTAAAATAGTAGTGTTGGTTGACTGTACTCATGTGCATGGGCATTTTCAGTTCCTTTCATGTTTGTCATCCATGGTACTAACGTAAAATGACATACCATTGTAATCACTAAAGTGATACTAAGTTAATGTATTAAAAAATGTATATGCATGTAATAACATTTAACATAAAATTTTTGTACTCACCACCTCTTCATCTGATAATTCCCGGCCCTGGATGCTGCTATTTTCCCGCACAGTTAACTGGTGTCTCTTTCCTTTAATATGGCTGAAGAGATAAACCTCAGAAGAAATCTGTCAGGAAGAGTCAAGAAAGCATCAGTAAATAAAATATCTTTTGCGCGATATATTCCATTGTACACTTTACGCATCATGTTACTTGTTTAGCTAAAATACTGTAGCACAACTGAGAAAGGGTAACTAAAAGATACTGGAAGTTAAAAGGAATGTATCACCTATACTTTTTTATAAATGGAAACCAGACACTACTATTGCTTTCCAATCTTTTCTTTTTATCTTTTAATTGCAGATTTAGCATTTTATTTCCTGTACATGGTCATGGAGGCCGCCATCTGTCCCATAAAATAAAGGGTCACAGAGGTTTTGATTGGTGGATTCTGACCACTGAAACCCCTAACATTCCCTAGAACGTGGAGCCAAAAGTGCTGACATATCACGCTCTCTCTCCTCACTGCAGTGGACGGAACAGACCATAGACTTTCTATTGAATACGTCTTGCTTCCACTCCTGCAGTGATGTGTCAGTGCTTCTCTCTCCCCTGTTCTAGTGATTGGCTGGAGTCTCGCCTCTCAGACCCCTACTGATCAAAACCTGTCACTATGACATATCAAATGTTTTATGAAAAATCAGCGACCCTTTAATGTAGAAATTAAAAGCAGAAAAAGGGAATACTTCTGTATTCCAATGTATTAAATCCATCAGTTTTATAATGATAGTTAGCCTATTAGACCTTGCTTCTGGCAAGGCCTAATAGGCTTCCGTAGATGGCAAACCCTGGCTTTTTTCAGGCCTCTAGTTACCATGGATTGGACACAGCTGTTCCCAATGCAGACAGCATGGGTTCAGCCCCTGATCTTTTACCACAATGCTCTGAGCAAATTACCAACTATTGCAGTGTACATGTATGGTGCTTTACACGAAGGAGATAAGACTTACCATTACTCCACAGAGAGTGCACTGCTTCTTCCGTTCATATGGCGTAAGTTTAGGTGCGTAGTCTGTGTTTGCATGTCTTCCACTGCTCAATTCTGCAGCTTTTTCTTTCCGTTGTTCAATCTGTTCCAGGTGTCTGCGAACACCCTCATCATGCTGAATTTTACAAATAAGAGCTGTGAGATTGTGAGCTTATGATACATTATCACCACTAAGAATTAACTAGGAAGATTAAACAGTGCCTAGGCTAAGTGACCGATGAACGTGAAGTCACTGGCCTAGGAAGAGGCCGCCGACGCCCCCTGCTGATTGGGGAGTGTTGGGTGTCAGACCTAGGATAGGTCATCAATATCAAAATCCTGAAAAACCCCATTAAAAAAAATTATAATATATATAACTGTATTTTTCGCTTTATAAGACGCACCCCAGATTTTACAGTAGGAAAATAAGAAAAAAAATATATTTTTCATCAGACCTCATATCGGACCCCCCATAAATTTTAGGACATCACATCAGACCCCCATATCGGCCTTCCATGTCAGACCCCCATCAGACCTCATATCAGCCCACTGTGCCCCCATCAGACCTCATATCAGCCCACTGTGCCCCCATCAGACCTCATATCAGCCCACTGTGCCCCCATCAGACCTCAGATCAGCCCACTGTGCCCCCATCAGACCTCAGATCAGCCCACAGTGCCCCCATCAGACCTCAGATCAGCCCACTGTGCCCCCATCAGACCTCAGATCAGCCCAGTGTGCCCCCATCGGACCTAATATCAGCCCACTGTGCCCCCATCAGACCTCATATCAGCCCACTGTGCCCCCATCAGACCTCAGATCAGCCCACTGTGCCCCCATCAGACCTCAGATCAGCCCACTGTGCCCCCATCAGACCTCAGATCAGCCCACTGTGCCACATCAGACCTCAGATCAGCCCACTGTGCCCCCATCAGACCTCAGATCAGCCCACTGTGCCCCCATCAGACCTCATATCAGCCCACTGTGCCCCCATCAGACCTCAGATCAGCCCACTGTGCCCCCATCAGACCTCAGATCAGCCCACTGTGCCCCCATCAGACCTCAGATCAGCCCACTGTGCCCCCATCAGACCTCAGATCAGCCCACTGTGCCCCCATCAGACTTCAGATAAGCCCTCTGTGCCCCCATCAGACCTCAGATCAGCCCCATAAGGATAAAATAAAAAACTCTCTCACCTCTCCAGTGCCGTGGCTCCGCGCTCCTCTGTCTTCTCTTGCCGACGCTGCACTGTCACCTGACTGCGTGAAGTGTCAGGTCAGAGAGCGTGCACTATGTACGTGGTCAAGACAGTGCAGCACCAGCAAGAGAAGACAGAGGAGCGCCGGACCCGGAGCGGTGCTGCAGCGCAGGAGGGTGAGTATGTTTCCCTGCTTCCGGCACCTATTACATACTAGTGAGCACTTCCATAATGGAAGCGCTCACTAGTATTCGCTTTATAAGACGCACAGCAATTTTCCCCCTACTTTTGGGGGGGGGGATGCATCTTATAAAGCAAAAAATATGGTATATAGTTTTTTTTTGGCACAAAATTATACATTTCACTACTCATTCAATTACGATTAAAGTTATAATCGACATTTGCCATTAAAGGGTCCTTTTAGATGGCGTGATATTAGGCCATTAAAAGCCACGATAATACAAGTTGATCAGCTCTTGTTTAAGGAGCCTTCATACTGGGTGACAGAAACTACATGAGGGACGAATGATCATAACTATCACTGCTTGTCCCCCATGCAGCTTACATTATTGGTATTGCAGCCCAGCCCCACTCACTTCTATGGGGCGGAGCTGCTCCTAGGTCAAGTGACCAATAAACGTGTGACTGGCCTAGGAAAAGCTGAGAGAAGACCGTGGCGCTTACAGGATCGCTGGTGCCTTCTCAAACAGCTGATCGGTGGGGGTCCTGGGTGTCGTACTCCCATCAATAAGATACTGAGGATAAGTCATCAATATTAAAATGTCGGAAACCCCCTTTAAGCCTGAAGTGAACTGTGCAGCTGAGTGTTCCCTGTTACCAGATATTCCCCACTAGAGAAGAGAAAGGCTGAATTAGGCCTCCTTCACATCTCCATTAAGGAGATCGAGCACAAATGCCAAATGCATTGCATGCTGCGTTTTTTGTCCTGCCGAACTCTGCCATATATATATATTTTTTGCTATTAAATTATCTATATATTATTTACACTAGATGGTCTAACCATATGGTGTAAAGATAGTTACCATATACGGGAATTTTTTTATAACATATTAATGAGTTATCCTATATTTGTATACTTGGATTTCGGTGGTTTTCTCTTTGCAGACCTCTTTATAGCAACTGCATGAAGAAGAATTAGATGAACCATGCATAATTCAATTAAAATTCCTAGATAAAAAGCCCATTCTCCTATAAGTTATTTGCACCACTGAAATCCTACATAATATGTGCATTGTATATGAAACTACAAACTAAGTAATGCAACATGTAGTCACTATCTCCAACTAGAGAGATATATGATTTCTGTAAGCTCCACCAGAAAACACAGAGGCAGTAGAAACAGACAGGCCGCCTCCACAGGACTGCATGCTATCCCGATGCCTCTAATCACAACCAGAATGCTCCTCTGATGGTATAAAGAGGGCTTGTAGCTGGGAAAAGTGAGTAGTATTAGAGAGGTCATGCCGTAATCTGCAGTCTAACAATGCTAATTGACTCTAAAGCCAGGATGCGGTGAAGCAGTAACACAGGAGGCTGCTGGAGAGCGCTCTGCTCACAGACACACACAGATAACATCTCCAGAGGGAGAGACTGGCCCGAGGCACGGGAATCATTTGGGGCGGGGTGCTGACTGAAAGCTTCAGGTCTCTGAGGTGGTTTACTCCAATAGACTAAATGACATGTCCTGTCCTCCCTGCACAAACTAGGTGGGCTACATCCAGCTTATCTGCTCCCAATATCTTGCTTTCTAGGCTCCGAAATTAGGTAAGAGAATGTTTTGAATGGTTCCTTCTGCCACATAACATATACAAAAAAAATGAACCCCAGGCCATAATTTCTGACTAAATAGAAAACATAGGCAGCTTAATTTAATTCCACCTAACCCTCCACATGAGGCATAATTATTATATCCTAACAAATGTGACTGCAGGTCCTCAGAGTCTCATAATACCAACCTTGAGTTGGATCTTCTTTTGCAGTTCTTCCATAGCCTCTTGCTGTGCTGCTGTCAGAGCGGCCAACCTTTCTTCCCTGTCCCTGTAATTAAGATGTGACATTGATCAGTGATTAATGAACTGAACAGAAAGAAGACAGGACATTGTCCAGCTCACAATGGAAGTTATGATATGTTAAAGCCAGGTCATGTCAGTAATTATTAGCCAAATAGGCTTGAATGTGAAGCTGGACTATATGTATAATGGCACTCAAGTATGAGACACAGTGGAAGAAAATGCCTCTCTAGGATGACCTACATTGTATTAACTGCTATAGGTATGTAGGGGTCATCTACTATGCTGAAATACACCTAAATTAGGTGTATTTCAGACACAGATAGCGGTGTAATGGTTAGTTGCGCAGCTATCTGCAACTTCGCCCTGTTCACACCAGGTGTAAAATAATGGGCTGTTTCAGGCTTAGCAAAAGGTCTAAATTTAAAGGGGTATTCCCATCATAGACAATGGGGGCATATCGCTAGGATATGCCCTCACTGTCCAATAGGTGCAGGTCCCACCTCTGTGACCCGCACCTACAAGGAGAATGGAGCGATGTGGCCGGATGACCCCAGATTTCCCGGGGTCCTTCCACCACCAATCGCTGCTCCCATAGAAGTGAATGGGAGCGCACTGCGCATGCATGGCCCCCGCTCCCATTCATTTCTATGGGGCTGACGGAAATTGCTGAGCCAGCGCTCAGCTATTTTCGGCGGTCCAATTGAAATGAATGGAGTGCGGCTGTGCATGTGCCCTCCATTTCTTTCCCCGCTCCATTCTCCTAGCGATATGCCCCCATTGTCTATAATGGGACAACCCCTTTAAGACAGCTCAGAAGCTGCCTTAAATTTAGAACTGGTGCTGGATGCGCCGAAGTTATGGAGAGGCGCCGGATCTATCGCCATTTTAGGGCTTTATTAATAATTGTGCCCCATAATTCCTTCATAGGCATAGGCAGTAGGAGTGCGGTATTCGTTTCTATTATATAGGTGGCTGTATCCTTTATTTATACTGTATAGTTGTTCAAAGAATGGAAAAGAACCCTATGATGCTATTATTTCAATTCAACACATGAACCAATTGATGCGCGGCAATGATGTTAAAGCACCGACTCACATGTGGACATGATTTTGCAGTCTACAAACACATCATGGAAAATTATTTTCACACGTTCGTGGTTATATTGAGTTAAAAAAAAAGTTGCAACCAATTTATTAATTTTCAGATCCCTAATATTTTGTTCCTAGTTTCAGGCAATTCTCATATGTATGGATCCCACCCAGTAATACATTCTGGAAGTGAGGTCTCTACATTCAGAATGCTGCTACTCTCATAAACACGTCCTCCCCCAAAGGCTCTGCTGTTCTTATTCTCTATATTCTTATGCAGACAGTGTGATTAACCCAAAGGGCTACCTCAGTCCTCCTCATGGCCGCCAGCTGGGTACATAATGGTCTGATGCCATCAGCATTAATTAATGCAGGAGCATCAGGTACTTATACACTTTACCAAGGGCTGCCCTTCTGAATTCAACTGTATCACCATCCACAGTATGCTCATACAGTTGAAAACTATGGCGAGAGCAACAGTATTTTGTGCTGCACTGTGGCATTTGGTTCTGCTGGGTTGGTATTTTGTGTTGCAGTATGGTATTGCTAGCCCCGCCCACTTCTGCTGACCCTGCCTACCACAGAACTAAATACTATTGTGAGGCACAAAGTACCTCTGCCCAGAAGCTCTCCCTCTGTAGTGGCCATCAATAGCTGCCATGTTCTATTGTCCTCCTTCAATTGATATGGAACAGGAGACATGGGGGACACAGCACCAGGCCAGCCCTACCTTAAAGGGAACCTGTCATCTCCGAAGCACCCCCTGAACTAGAGTAAGCGGTGTATAGTGTAAGTGATACTGAATCCGAATATGTAAGTTTTATCTTCATACTCACTTCCATTCTGACGCTGTGCTCCCACAAACCAGCAGTAAAATACATTGAGAGCACTCTTCTTTGAGTCCTCTCCATTATGTGAGTGAGCTCTGGAGTCCAGTGAGTGCATTTTACTGCTGGTTTGTGGGAGCACAGCATCAGAATGGAAGTGAGTATGAAGATAAAACTTACATATTCGGATTCAGCATCACTTACACTATACAACGCTTATTCTAGTTCAGGGGGTGTTTCGGAGATGACAGGTTCCCTTTAAGCATGCTGCCTGGACTTCCTGTAATAATGACTCCTATAGTTCCCTCAGTAGTATGTACCCAGCCAGCGGCAGTGAAGTGGGCTCAGGTGGCCCTATGGGCTTCTGCCCACCAGGAAAATACCCTATAGGGTCTATGGCCAGTCTGCCCCTGGGGTCCATCCCATCTTTTAAAAAAATATGTTTTTCAAAATGTATACCCTGTTAGGGGGGATTCACACGTGGAGTAAATGCTGTGGATTCCTTGCACTTTACCTACATGTTCAAAATCCACAGCATTTACAGCACAAAGTGGAAGAATGTTAGAAATCTCATCCACACACTGTAGAGAAAACCTGCAGTGTAAACTAACTTGTACTGTGGGCTGTTTAAACTGTTACTGGGGGGTTTTACCCATGGCTTGCAAAGGTACAAAGCATTGGGGGATCACTGCAACCCCAGCAGCAACGCTACCAGGAAGATCAGCCCATTTTGGGAAGTTTTTGCAACTGCAAATCCATAGCAGACTCTCCCCTTGTGATCCCACCTTAGAGCTGAAAGCTTTGTCATCGTGCAGTGAAAATATCTAAGAGCAACAACTTAAAGGGAACCTGTCATCAACTTTATGCTGACTGTACTGAGGGCATTATAAAGTAGTGACAGAAATGCTGATTTCAGCGGTGTGTCTCTCTTGAGCTAAAAGTGAGTGGTTGCTGAGAACCAACATCACAAACATTGCAGCTCAGGCCTTGAAAAGAGTCAAATCTACCTGAGAAGAGTCATGGTTATTCATAATCTCCTGCTCTCCCGCCCATCTGCTGATGATTGGCAGTTCTCTCCTAGAGAGAAAGGGAGAAAACTAGGTAGAAGCCTGTCAGTCATCAGCAGGTGGGCAGGGAGAGCAGGAATTCATGAATAACCATGACTCTTCTCATGAAGATTTGACTCTTTTCCAGGCCTAATCTGCAATGTTTGTGATGTTGGTTCTCGGCAACCACTTACTTTTAACTTAGAAATGACAGACCGCTGAAATCAACTTACCTGTCTCTACTTTATTCTGCTGTTAGTATGGGTAGCATAAAGGTGATGACAGGTTCCCTTTAAAGTGATAGGCAGTGCTACAGTGCAAACTAATCTTTGTTGACCTGCTGCATTCACGATTTTCAGTCCAGACTACCACTACTATCGTACAGAGGCAAGATCAGCATAAAAAACTGTTCATCTGGTTCTTCATGGACTGGATTTCCAGGCTGGATAAGTGTAGTGATGTGGGTATCACTTTTATTATTTACATGATCAAACATGATCAACACAGATCAGAAGATCGCAGCAGCACTGGGTACACAGACAAATTACTAAGGTGATAAGTATATATTTTTTTATTTTACAGTCATGCTACAAAAACACAGTTAGGCTATAGCAAAGCTGGCAAATCCCAAGTTGGGCAGTAAATGTCGCCTCCCATAAAGCCTGCAGCAATTTGGCCACCACTGTGCATCCAATATGTGTAAGAAAATTCAAAGTCCATGAAGAAGAAGCTGTCACCATGAATGAATGGCCATAGTAAAAGCCACCATACAAATAAGTGTATTTGCAGTGATGAATGGCGGGTCCGGCCGACAACCTACTTTGTACGGGGAGTTCCCAACAAATGATGGAGGGCGAAAGAAGGATCCGGTGTAATTATTTTCACACCATCCTTTTGTTCTCCCAGGAGATAACCAGCCACTGGCAGCAGCTTTCTCTTCTCTCCCTATTGCATATACATACATGTCTGGCAGAACTTAAAGTGTATGAGTATGAAGGAGTTGTGGGGGAGGGGGGAGACAGTTATTGGATGTAATACTAAAGACTTTGCTGTCAGGCTGCCCAATATATTTATAGGGACTCTGTGAAAGGTGCTATCCTGAAACTACATGCAAAGGGAAAAAAAAGCTACCATAAAGAAATCACAAAAACTGTGCCCTTTCCAGCAGTATTTTTTTTGTAATATTTTACAAAATTAAATGTGCACAGTTTAGGAACCAGGCGTCAAAATATATATTTGAACTTCACCGTTAATAATCCATTAGGACAAAACGCTGGAGTTTTTTCTATGTACTGATATTTTTTCTATATACTGATATATACTATATACCTTAGACTTTCTCAGTATGAATAGTTTGGATATACTGCTTAAAGGGGTAGACCTACGAAAAATATTCTACATTTTTCAAACCAGCACCTAGATCTGAATACTTTTGTAACTGCATGTAATTAAAAATGAAGTATAGCCACTGAGCTATTCACTGAAATCTATCTGTATAGCGCCACCTGCTGTTTGCCTTTTTTTCTAAATTCTCTGTCCAGCTCAGAGGTTCACATACTTGCTCAGTTTCATCCTTCAACTGCCACTCGCTGCAGCAAAAAGTACACGCCTCCTGAGCTGCCTTCGTTTTTACATAATTCACAGGATAACCCCTGTAATATAATATCAGGCCTCACAGAACACATTCTTTGTTCATTCATGTTCCTCATAGATATAATAGGTAAATTGTTAGCATGCTGTGGCCAGTACACTGAGAGTAAATAGATTGCACCATGTGCCTATTTACCAGCCGACGAGTGAGACATTAATCTATAAATCTATAGGTCTTAAACTTACAATAAAGCTGAGATGCTTCCATCTTAACTTTATAAAACGAATAAAAAAAAAAAAAACTAAGCTAAACCATGGACATGCAAACCCACCGTTACCTAGGTTATAAATCAATATAGAAATCATCAGAAACAGTTCAACAATTATTTCTCCAATTTATGAATTATCTACACTCTGCCTGCAAAAAGATTTATGAGTTTGCAAATCAGTGATGTAATTTTATATTTATGGCTGCAAGACGTCACATTTTCCATAAGAAGAGCCTCATGCGGTCTAAACCTCTCTCTAATGGCTTCTAAAGTCCTATTAGCACTCCGGATACCAAACTGCTCCCCAAGCACAGCTCAATACTTCACTATACTGTCACTTTTGCAGTGAAATTTAATTGTCAGCAGATGGACACTGGGAGGCAAACTGACGAGCATTTAAAGAATATGCACCAACTATAATTTCTAGAAGCAACATGATAGCAGAGTTTGGCTACCGAAAATATTTCAAAGGCTGGTCGTACAGTGTAATAGGATACGGTTGGACAGTCTGAAAAACTGTAATGGTGGGTTTACACGGGCCGAGGAGCAGCCGACTATCGGGAAAGGAAGGCGCTCCTTCCTGACAACTGGCTGCTCATTCAGTGGGGGTGAATTTTGAGAATTATGAGAATAAGCGACGGCTATTGCGATCGCGCGTCCTCATACAGTGGCATCGTTTCTTGGCAGCAGATCACTGTTTAGACCGCACGATCTAGTGTCCAGAAAAGATGATTTACTTACCTACGTAAACAGGTGATCAGGTCATCAGCATTTAGACAGGCAAATTCTCTGGAACGAGCGTTCTCCGATAATTTGCCCAACTATCAAGTCGTGTAAACCTGCCATAACCATGATGATCATTCACCAGACAACAGATGTCCAATGTGTATGGCCACCTTAAAGAGGTAGTCCAGGATTTTTGACTCTTTTTAATTAGCCCTCTTGGCATGTGATGCCTAATGCAAGAATCAAACTCACATGCCCCTGACTGCTCCGTTCCGAAGCCCTGGCTCAGTTCAGCAACCTGAGAGCTTGTTTACTCCTGGTTGGGATACGGATGGTGTCCCATGCACCCGTCAGCAGTGATATAGTCCCAAATGTCAGGTCGATGCTTGGAAAAGCATACTTCAGGACGCATCAGTTCAAAAATGTCTGGCCAGTGCAGAAATAAGTATAGTGCTAGAGTGAGACCACAAGGAGCTACCTTACCTGGCCCTTTCCCTAGCTGCATCCTCTCGAGCCCGCTCCTTTTCTTGCCTTTGCATCTCTATTCGAGCTTCTTGCTCTTTCCTCTTCATTAGCAGCTCCTCAACACGAGCCTGGCGCTCTGCTTCTAGCACTCGCTTGCGTTCCTGAGCATAAAAAACAGAAAGTAGATGCCGGCAGACCCTCCTAGTTTATGTATCTGAAAAATTATTTTTTAACCATTTTTACCTGCACAGCTTCATCGCGAGCTTGCTTCTCCTCTTGACGACGTTGCCGTTCTTCCTGCAGCTCATTGAGCCTCTGTTCATATTCCTTTAGCTTAGCTAGGACATCATGGCGCTTGTTTTGAGCTTCTAAGGTATTGATGAAGGCAATCTCATTTACCTGTAAACCAAAACTTAGAATTGATACTGTGAAGATTGGTGGGGGTCTAACACCTGGCACCCCCACAGATCAGTAGTTTGTGGCAGCCCCCAGTGCCAGAAACATAACAGTGATGGAGCTGGAAGCAGAAGGCTTCATCCACTGTGTAATGGCTGTGCAGGAGTGCTGCACCTCAGCTCCAATTCACTTGCAATGGCTGCTGCAAACAGATGAATGACTGAAGACCTATCCAAAGGATAGGTCTTCAGTATAGCTGGACAACTCCTTTAAAGATGTTCAATGGTTTTAATTACTGTATAAGGCCTCTTTCACATTAGAGGCAGCACGGATCCGGCAGGTGAAGGATGCTGCCGGATCCGTGCTGCCGCAGGGACATGTGTGGGGCCAGAACACAGTACAGGCACAGACATATACACATACAAATACACATACATACTTACATGCTCCCGGCAGGTCTCCACAGCACAGTACAGGAGGAGGATGGCGCGCACATAGGACGATTGCCCACAGCACCCTCTGCTGGGTGCCGGGTGGAATCATCCTATGTGTGCGCCGTCCTGCTCCTCCTGCACTATGGTGACCTTCCGGGAGCATGTAAGTATGTATGTGTATTTGTATGTGTATATGTCTGTGTATGTTTATGTGTATGTCTGTATATGTGTAGGTGATGGATCCGTCATGAACTCCATTGAAAGTCAATGGAGGACAGATCCGTTCACCATTGTATCACACCAAACGGATCCGTCCCCATTGACTTTCATTGGGGGTCATTCCGGATCCGTCTTGGTGTGGATGCCTGGACCGGAGAGCAAACTGCAGCATGCTTTCAGGAGCATTCCGTTGTCTTCAGTTCAGTTTTGTCCCCATTGACAATGAATGGGGACAAAATTGAAGCGTTTTATTCCGGTATTGAGCCCCTATGACGGAACTCAATACCGGAATTATAAAACGCTAGTGTGAAAGTAGCCTAAGACACTACCTTTGAATAGCACTCATTTACTATGTTATTGCTGCTTTATAGCTCTGTTTCATTATGCCATGATCAAAGATTATTTAGCTGCAAAAAGAACTGACAAATCCTGATGTGTGCCAAAAAAAGAGAAAAAGAAAATTGGGAATGGTCAACAAGGAGTAGCCTCCAAGTTTAAGTCTAATTTATTAAAAAGAGAGCAAGAAAAACTCATTTTGGCACCAATCTACACCTGCTATTTCATGTTCTGACTTTCGGATAGCCCCAAATTCATCATATTTATTAATACGCATGAGCATTTTAATACATTTGGTACATAACACTCCAACTATCTCCTTTCTTAGACTGGCATATTGTTGTATCAGAATCCACACAAGGTTTCTATGATAATACTATACCTGAACTGGAATATTTTATCATATTATTTTATGTGTTACACTAAGGAAGCGTTCCTTCCCGACAATCTGATGATCGCTAGCGGAGGAGACCGGTGCATTTACATGTAGCGATCTCCTCCAGAGTATGGGGAGCAGTGATCACTAATGCCATCACTCTTCCCCATACTGACTCGTTTTCCGGCAGCAGATCATATTTATACAGCATGAGCTGCCACCAGGAAACAAACATTTTTTGTGCTACACAAACGATCCAATTACCTGATGAACGAGCGTTTCACTTGTTCATTGGGAAATCAGAGGTGCATTTACACCACAAGATCATCGCTATACCATTAACGCTCATTAGCCATGATCTGTTCAGTTCTCAGCCCATGTAAAGGGCCCTTTAGTGTACATGGGTACTACTACCAAGAGGCATACCTTGGCCTCCTCCTCTTGAGCCTTCTTCACAATGGCTTGTAATTGAACCTCCCGCTTAAATTCTGCATGAAGCAGCTTCTCATCCATCATTTTGCGCCTCTGCTCAAGTAATTCCTCCTTCCATTTTCGCACATCTTTTTCCTATGAAACAAAAACATCTCTATTACAAAAATTAAAGATCACTACACTTATAAACACTAAATTAAAGGGACTATCCTCAGGATAGGTCATCAATATCAGATTGGTGGGGGGTCCGACACCCGGGACTTTCTCCAATCAGTTGTTAGAAGAGGCATATGCTCTACTTAGTGCTGCAGCCTCTTCCTAGGTCATGTGATGTCACCATACATTGGTCACATGGTCTAGTTGCAGCTCAGTCCCACAGAAGTGAATGGTGCTGAGCTGCAATAGCAAGCACAGCCGCTATATAATGTACAGCAATGTTCTTGGTGAGCTGCTGGGAGCTGGCTGTGCTTCCCAGAGTGACCATGGAAAAACCTGAAATGGGGCCCCATTCCACCATCACCACTTTCAGAAAATCTTACGATTGGTCTTTCTAATACGCATCGCTAAAGCACACAGTAATGTCACCGTACAAGGATAAAGTACATGGTGATGTAATAATAGTGGAACAATGTGCACAGTGATGTCACAGTATAGGAATGGTGCACACATTGATGTCACAATATTGGCATATACACAGTGACGTCACAGTGCGGGGATAACACTGAAATTATGCAAACAGTGATGTCACATGCAAGTATAACGCTCAAATGACGTCGTCACTACAGGAATAATGTAGTGATGTCACAGCACAACAAAAATGCAAAGAGTAATGGTGAACAGAAGGGAAATGCAAACAGGAAATGTAACCATAAAGCTCCATAGTAAAATTTAGAATTAGGTCGCATTAAATTTTTCACTGCAACTTATATACAGTTTACCACTAACTGCACCATACATGTCTGAGTGGATATGGGCTCCACAGCAGCTGATACACTGGTAGTTACGTTAATGGTAAAGACAGTGTTCATAACCAAAAATGATTGAAGCATAACCTTTATATAAGAGAATCTGTCAGCAGTTTATGCCCTATGTTATCCCCTATCTGTGACTGAAATGCTGGGTCACTTACTTTTGCTGACCCAGACATTTTTTGCACTGAACATTGGAGTCAATATAGTGCATTAGCTTGGATGTCCCGGTATTAATAAGCCCCCCACACACTCCGCTGCTTATGCTTGAGTGCATGTTAGGAACTGTGGTAGCACACAGCAAGCAAAATGGTGTGGCTTCAGGGGTTTAGAAAAAACATGGCTGCTGTCTTTCTAAGTCCTCTTTCACATGAACGATACGGATTGTGTCAGGATCTGTTTAGAGAAAAACGGATAGTTTTGCATGCAGTTTTTTCTATTGCGTTCAGTGTTGTTTTTCACGGAAGCTCCATTCACTTCTATGGGGTCAGGGCTGCGTGAAAACCACACAATATAGAACATGCTGCGATTTTTCCTGAACGTAGTGTTGATGCGTGAACAACAACGCTCATGTACACAGACCCATTGAAATGAATGGGTCAGGATTCAGTCCGGATGCTATACGTTCACTTCATGCAGCGCCTCCGGACAAAAACGAGCTTGTGTGAAAGAGCCCTAAAACAGCGCATGGGTCTGGTATTATGGCTCAGCTACATTGAAATGAATGGGGCTTAGATCTAGCGTAATAGCAAATGTACGTAATACAAATCAGCAATATGTCCACATTGCAGATCATCAGTGTCACAGATCTCTAAGGCAGATGGACTACTTCTAGGGAGGCAACTGAATTTGAAGAATATGTAATACTGATGAACTACTGATGCAAACATATGGATCTCTGTTTCAGTCAATCTCTATAGACTTCAAACTTCAATGGGTGTTTCCCATGCTCACTGTGGATAAAGGAAAGGCAATATTCCTTCCTTCTAATGGTCAATTTTGGGGCAAAATCCCCTACTCACCCTTTCCAGAAGTTTCTGAAGCTTGAGCGATTTCTCTTCCCGCAACTTCTCCCTCAACTGTTGTGCCTTGAGCTGTTTCTCTTCATGCTTCTTTTTGGATTCAGCGATTGTCCTGTAAAGGAAATGTGAATTGGGATGTTAAACCAGACCACAACTCAGGAAGCTTCCCTGTATAAAAATGACTCCCAACAATGAATAAATGCACTGATAAAATACACAGAAGTCTTACTGTACAATAAGCAATGCTTATAGAAAATTGCATCCCTGAGGGTACGTTCACACATCTGTAGCTTTTCACAGGAGCAGCAAAGTGGATGAGATTTAAACAAATCTCATTCGCACGCTGAATAAAGTCACTTGAGGCCTGGGCTACGGTATACTGAGACTTCTGGTAGCGCTGAGTGGTTTTAACTACCGAGTGACAGCTGCAGTCCACAAGATTGTATACAACCTAATGTATTCCTGTGTGATGTCTAGACTACTGTATAGAAAGCTGACCTTTTTCTGGAAGGTGAAGACAACTTTTCATGCATATGGATTCCATGACCTGGTGGTCTAGAGGGTTCCTCTTCTACCATGTCTCCCCAGGATGTGTTCTGTCTCCAAGACTCACGTGCTACAAAAGGAAGCATACATTAAAGGATATGTACAACTTTGGGGGCATTTTTTTTATTAGTGCATTTTGAGCTAAAAATCATTTTTCCAATTGGTCCTTATTAAAAATATGGAATCCTTTTCTCTGTACAGAGCTGACAAGCACTACTAACAGAATCTGGCAGGGCAGGGAGCTGACGGGCTCCTTATCTCTGCTCTCAGGCCTTATAAACCTCAAAGCTCAATCCTCATCTTACTGATAAGAATGTGGCTTGAATAAGTGTTTATGACCTCTTAGTAATTTAGAGATAAGGGTTATTAGATGACCGGCACAAAGTGAAAATAGGATGCACAAAGCTAGAAAAACAGTTAACCCTTTGTGACAGAACGGCTCAATATTTTTAATTGGAAAAAAAAAAAAAAGATTTTTAGCTCCAAATGAGTAAAACGCAATTATAAAAAAAATTGTCCCTGAAGATGTACATAGCAGATAAAATAACCAGGACAGGGTTCTTTTAGTGTTATTATACAATACTACTATTCTAATTTTACAACTCTGCCTCGTCATACCATGCACAGGGCTTCCAAAGAAGAGTGACTGGGAGGAACCTCTTGCCCAAATGTAGCCAGTGGGGCAGGCTTTGTATTAATACTTTGAAAGCTTTTCCCGGACCAGGACCGATGCATAAATCTACAGATTAATATAGCCCTCTAATACAAGACAAACTGTCCTGCAAGGCCCTCCTAGAAATATGTCATTTTTGGAAGTGGTGAGGGTCTTAGGAAAAAGGCACTTATGAATCACAGCTCTTTGATCCACCAAATTAAAAGGGTTTCTGTCACCAGAATTAACCCTCTTCAACCTGCTGACATTAGCGATGTGCTAATGTCAGCAGACCCTAACTCTGCTATTATTATGTTTATTGGGGGCCCCCTTACTGCGCTAATCCTACTTTTGTAATATGCAAATGAGCCTCTAGGAGCAGGGGGGCTTTGCCCCTGTTCCTAGAGGCTCTGTTTTTCTACCTCCTTCAACGCCCCGCAGTCCTTGATTGACAGGGCCAGCGTTTGTCTTCTCCTGACGGAGAAATCTCGCGCATGCGCCATGCAGCACACAGGGCCAGCAGCAGGAGACAAACGCTGGCCTGGCCCTGTCAATCAAGGATGGCGGGGCACGGAAGGAGGTAGGAAAACAAAGCCTCTATGAGCAGAGTCAACGCCCCCCCTGCTCCTAGAGGATAATTTACATATTACAAAAATAGGAATTCAGCAGTAAGGGGGCCATCAATAAAAATAATAACAGCAGAGTTAGGGTCTGCTGATATTAGCACATCGCTAATGTCAGCAGGTTTAAGAGGGTTAATTCTGGTGACAGAAACCCTTTAAAAAAATACAGCTGCTGTCTCTAGGGGATTATTCACACATTAGTGACTCATGGATGTGCGCTGTCCATGTTCTCCACAGACCTCCCAATCATCCATTGATATTAAAGAGTTTATTCACACATTCTTGTTTTTCCACTGGCTGTGGATCAGTGGAAAAACAATGGAAGCATGCACTATGAGCTCATGAAAACCACTGACAGAAGACAGATGACACCTGCATTCTGTCAGTGGATTACACTGACGATTAGTAGGGGATGCTCTGGAAATCAGCTTTTCAGCCTAGCAGTGCATGTAGTAAACAGTTGAGATACAGAGGACAAAAACATTCGTGACATGAACATACGGGAGCAAGCAGGGAGAATTGGAGCAGTAGGGAGCAGGTACGTATGAATCTTTTATTTATGGCTGCGGCATTGGAGAAAAAGTCTTTAAAAGTTTTCTTTGCATACCTTCATAATCTGCTAAAACCTCATTCCAGTCCATGGACATGCCACTAAATGACAAACTTCCACTGCCCACACTAGCCTGAAACAAAGCGACATGAATGTAATCAATATAAACATGGTACATGATATAGCAATTGTGACTATAAAGACCAAGCCAAAACCAGGGGGTTGCCTGGCATGGAGTTGCGACTTTTGCCAAAGTTGCATATAGTAAAAGCGTCATAATCCAGGTCTAATCTCAATATTATTCCTTAAAGGGGTTATCTGACCCCTGAAATTCCCACGCATGTGCCCGGGTCCCTAACACACAATGTACTTACCTTGGCCCCCAGCACAAGCATCGCTGCTTCTCCCCGTGCGTGGATGAAAACATCTGGGGGTCCGGGGGGGTCGGTTGTCAGCCAAACGGCCTGCCACGACAGGGAAGAGCCTCCCTAGGATCGCCGGTGACACTAGGGACACCAGGTGTTTTCATCCGTGTATGGGGAGAAGCAGCGGCGGCCATTCAGGCTTCAGAAGCGTCGCGGGTGCTGGGGAGCGAGGTAAGTACAATCTGTGTCAGTGGCCCGGGCATATGGGGGGGCATTTCAGGGGTCGGATAACCTGTTTAACCATAGACCACTTTGAAAAGTGGCAAAGCTCACCAAATGTTGCAACATTTGACCAAATGTTTCATAAAACTGAATAACTTGTGACATTATTAAGCCACAAAACTGATGTATCTGATTTGATAAATGTCCCACTAAAAGTCTTTTTTTCTCTGAAACGCCGTAACTAATTTTCACAAGACAGGTATATATTTTTTACCCAGCAGGATCAACCCTAGCAGGCAGTATACCAGGTTTAACAGGCTTCATCTTGCTGACAGAGGCTCATTAAGGAACTAAATTATTGACTGCCCATATGTCATCAAATAAACATGTTATATGAATGATTCCTTTTATAGGCAGGAGCGATCTGATAAACCTTGCTGAGTAATGGGATATTATAATCTCAGAACAATGCAGGCAGTTACATAGGACTGCTCGCATTCTGCTGTTAGAGACTTTGTGCATTATCAGAAAACTCAGCAATTACGGTACATACGACCAATACGTATAATGGAATTTTTTAAACTATGAATGCGATCAGTGTTACAGAGCAAAACAATAGCAATGGCGGATGTACAATGAGCAGTACGCACTGAGAACTCGCTTTCATTGTCTATTTCAATGTCGTTTTCTTCCGCCTCAATCTCTCTCGTGAGTTGCTCCTCTTCTGCTATAGCACTGGCTATGGCCTCTTCATTAGCTTTCTCCAGACGGTCAGCAAGTTCTTCTTTTTTGGCAAGAACCTCTGCCATAGACTGTGAGTAAAATTGAAGGCACAAACAATGAAAAATAAGTCAGGACTGCCAAAAAGGAATAAGACATTTTACATATACGCAAGTTAAAAAAAACAACAACCCTAATAGTTATTTACGTCCAGTAATAGAAGTATGGTTGTGCTAGGATCTGGATGTTCTCATAATCACCATTGATAACGCCTTAAAGGGATTGTCCAGGCATACTTTCCTTTCTGATCTGACACTAAGGCTCCATTCACACGACCGTATGTACATTTCCGCATCTTATCCGCATTTTGACGGGTAAGATGCGGATCCATACGGACTCATTCATTTTTCCATAGGAGAAAAAAAAAAAGCGTAATGCACATCGTGTGCATTCTGCATCCGTATATTTTTTTTTTTTTTTTTTTTTTTTTTTTTTTTTTTATTTAAATGTCAACAAAAAGTACAACAATCCAGTGTACATCTCACATCATAACAGCATAATTTCTTAATATAAGGCCTAAGCAGACCTTTGTGAAGGCTAATGAGGCACATGTATAATATGGTAGGAGAAAAACAAAAGAGCATCCCAGCTGTAGTGTTATGTCACCTCTCCCAACCCCACTCCCGAGGCAGAGTTTACGTCGGAGGCTGCTGTAATACCTGCTAACTAATGTCAAGGTTGTCGTAGAGATCCTAAAGTACCCCGAAGATCCTCAGTATAGTACCAAGTGGTATTCAAGAAAGGCTGCATGACTACTCTTCTCTCTGCAGGTGTCAACACTGTGATGATGAACTGTCTCCAGCGTTTAAAAAATCGTTTAGTCATGGTCTGTTTCTTGGACTCTGTTTCTAGTCTTTCTAGGTACATGTATTGTTTGATCATAGTAATGACTTCTAATACAGAGGGAACACTGGGTGAAAGCCAGTGTTGCAAGATTGTGCGTTTGGCCGCCAGAAGAATAATGTGAACCAAGGCCGGTAGGGCCTTACCTGCTGTTGTCCCATC
The DNA here is from genome assembly GCA_900303285.1 of Rhinella marina. NCBI lineage: Eukaryota > Metazoa > Chordata > Amphibia > Anura > Bufonidae > Rhinella > Rhinella marina. The sequence goes on along the minus strand of ONZH01019684.1, from coordinate 213,076 downwards.
ATCAGGAGATGATACAGAGTGAAACAGTAATGGCATAGGGCCCATCTGCAATGGCTGTTTCCAGAGCTTATCAATAAAGACCAATAAATCTTTCCAAAACACTTGTATGTCTCTGCATTGCCAAATACAGTGATATAGGTCCGCCCCATCCAGCAAACATTTCGGACACCTGATCAATCTATCAGGCCGGAGATCAGAGGGAGGTAGGGAAAAAGCAAAGATAGCTGCATGGACGATCCTATATTGCGTAGCCCTCCAGGTCTCACTGATTATGTGCTTACGAACCAACTGTAGCCCTTCCAACAGCCTCCCGGTAATATCTGGAAGTTTAAGCATTTTGTCCCAATAAGGGAAGGAAATAGACTGCTCCGATTTGATCCCTTTTGCCACAAGCGATCTGTATAGTCCGGCAATGGTATTTCTCGCCTGTGCACCTCCTACCCATTTATCAAATGTGTTGTCAGTCACTTCCTTCGAGTAATCCACCAGTCGCTTGCGGCAAAAGGAAGCCAATTGCAAGTATTGAAAAGACTGCGACCTTTCCAAGGTGTATTTCTGGGCTAGTTCAGAAGCATCTAGTAGTCTGGGCTCTGTAGCATGAAGAACATGTCTCAAAGTAGTTATCCCTCTAGCCCTCCATTGCTGAAAGAATTTGTTAGTACGCCCCGCAGGGAAATCTATGTGACTCCAGAGAGGTAGATATTTGGAAATTTGGTAAGAGACCCCAAACCACTTCCGAAGCGCTTTCCATGCTGCTATCGTATCCCTGAGGACTACTGATTTCTTTATCTCAGTCGGTAATGAGGCATATGGCGAGTGCATAAGTGCTGCAAGACTGTATGGAGAAGCCAGCTCTGACTCAAGCAACGTATTGGAATAGTGACTCTGACCATGTACCCAATCGATAACATGCCGTCCTATGCACGCTAAGTTGTATCCCCTGAGATCCGGCATATGCAAACCCCCCTTTTCCACAGGCCTCTGCAATTTGAGCATAGAGATACGTGACCTCTTGCCCATCCAAATAAATCTGACAAAAGCCGAGGTCAGCAATTGTATATCCCTATGCTTCATTAGTAATGGAATAGTTTGAAGCGGGTAAAGCAGCTTGGAGACACTCATCATCTTAATTAGTTGTATGCGACCATTAAGATTTATAGGCAGAGATTCCCATCTTTTAAGTTCATCTATTATTTTCTTTATCAGGGGGGATAGTTCAGGCTATATAGGGATTCCGAGGTATTCCCAATCTTAATGCCTAAGTACTTGATATGGGAATCCGGGACTGACAAGCCTAGCCCCCTTATTGTCCGCAGATCTTGGGATGATAAAGGACCGGTAGCTAACAGTTCACATTTTGTCAGATTAAGTTTAAAGCCCGAAAAGGCTCCAAATTCCCTCATATGCTGAACTGTGCATCTCAAATGCTGACCCGGATCTTGCATAAATAAAAGGACATCGTCCGCAAAAAAACGCAGACCTGACCACCGTCGATCCCACTCGCAGCCCTGGAAACAGTTCACCCCGTTCAATGGTCCTGACCATAGGCTCTATGGCCAAATCAAAGAGTAAGGGTGACAGTGGGCATCCCTGACGGGTCCCCTTTTGTAATGTGATAGGAGCAGACCTGAAACCCGGGGTATAAATCTGTGCCATGGGTGTGTTGTAAAGACCCCTGAGAAAGACTCTAAAAGGGCCCTGTAGTCCAATGTTATCCAGGACTAAGCTTAGCCAATGCCATCTAATGGAATCAAAGGCTTTTTCGGCATCTAACGCAACCAGCGCCCCTTTCTGGTTGGCAGACCTCTGCCTTCTCGCCCAGTCCAAAACTGTGAGTGTCTTCCTGAGATTGGTGACAGCCGCCCTCCCCTTTACAAACCCCACCTGACTGGGGTGAATCAGCCTGGGCAAAATTTCTGCAAGCCTGTTTGCCAGTAATTTGGAGAGGAGTTTTATGTCCTGATTAATTAAGGAAATCGGTCTATATGACGCGGGTAGGTCCGTTTCCCCTCCACGCTTGGGTAACATTTTTATATAAGATAGGTTGGCCGCCTGTGAGGGTTGAGTCCCTCTCAAGAGTGCTCTATAATAGGCTTCTAGAGGGGCTGCCACACTATGTTTCATGACTTTATAAAAGTCCGCCGTGAACCCATCAGGTCCCGGGGCTTTCCCTCCCTGTAATAGGCCTATAGTACGGATTATTTCCTCCTTAGTCACCTCAGCATTAAGACTATCTAAGTCCTCCTGAGACAATGAGGGTAGTTGCGCCTTAGAGAGGTAATGTTGCGCAGCGGCACCATCAAAGGTCCCAGTGTCCGCATATAACTCAGTATAGTAATGCTGGAACACCTCCACAATCTTTCTGGGATCAGAGTGAAGGTTACCCCTTGAATCCCTGATGGCTGGGATGTGTGCCGCATTCCTTTGACCCCTAGCTAGATTTGCAAGTATCTTCCCCGATTTGTTCCCATGTCTAAGTAATTTCGACTCAAAATATGATCTATGTAGCTGCTGTTTACGCTCCAGCACAAACTCATAAGCTGCCCTAGCCGCTTTCCACGCCTCCAGATTTTGCATGGTAGGGTTAGATTGATGGTACGTGTAGGCACGCCGCAGGTCATTGCTAAGGTTTAAGAGTTGCGTCTCCGTTTTGCGCTTTAAACTGTGCGTGTATGCCAATATCTTCCCTCGCAAGACTGCTTTCCCTGCTTCCCAGTATAAAGCCGGGTTCTCACTGTGAACAGAATTATAGTGATCATATTCTAGCCACCACCCCTGCAGTTGTTCTACAAATGTGTCCGTAGCAAAAAGAGAAGAAGGAAGCCGCCAGATAAAGTCTGTCCCCTGTAAATGCACTTCCTCTATGTCAGCCAATACTGGGGCATGATCAGAAATCACCATTGGACTTATGTCGGTGTGTGTGGTGCGAGATGACAATAATGCCGACATCAATATGTAATCTAGCCTAGACCACGATTTGCCTGAATGTGAATAATGAGAGTACTCCCGACTGTCAGGGTGCTGGCTTCTCCATACATCCGTAAGGGAAAGATCTCTAATGAAGTCACTAAAAGTCCCCCCCGAAGACCGCACAGGCCCTTGTGCCTGACTTAGAGATTTCCTATCCTCCCTCGAGTCATGGACCATATTCAGATCCCCTGCTACAATAATACTAGTGTGCGAATCCGCCTGAATCAGGCCTTGCAGAGTTGCATAGAAAGGGGTATGATCTGTATTAGGGCCATACACATTGTAAATACTCAGAGTACCCGCCGGGGATTGCAACACAACGTGTGCCATCCTCCCCACCTGATCAGACTCTTGTGAAATGACCCGGTGAACACAATGTTTAGAAATAAGAGTTACCACCCCGCTTTTCCTGCCCTCAGCAGATGATCCCAAAACCTCCCCCACCCACATCCTCTTCATCCGAAAAAAGTCCCTCTGATGCAGGTGCGTCTCCTGGAGCAGGGCTACGTCAGCCTTTAAGCGCTTAAGATGTGACAAAATCATAGTGCGCTTTTGTGGGGAGCGCAGTCCCTTCACATTCCAAGAGACCACCCGCATGGTAGTGAACACAATATGGTATAATAATAAGGCCTCTGTACACCCCCATCGGGTGGTCTCCCCGGAATGCCAACTAATTGTCTCTGACTATTAAGATGTGAGTATGGAACAACACTACAGCTGGTACACTGGTTTACCACAAACAAAAAATACAACAATCCCCCAAACATTCTTCCCCCCCCTCTATCCTCCTCCCACCAACCTTATTAAATATAATCTAACTTGTGTTGACTCCCTTTTTTCCAACATGTCGAGCCCCACTGCCTGGCTCCCCTAAACTATAATACCCTTGTAAGTCCACAACCTTCAAAATACAAAGTAGTGACGATACTGCACCAGTCCCTGTAGAGATGAGAGTCGAACTAGAACGCCACTGAGTCCCTACAGTGCCACTGGAACCTAGTACACCTCACATGTCGAGCGACTCCGTCAGTCCGCAGGTCCCTGCTTCCTTGGCGTCTTGGTCTGCCGCTTCTCACGCTGATTCCACCGCCTGGGAGATCCTGGGTCTCTACGAAGCGATGGCCAATCCTCGATGTCCTGGGGCGCCTTGTCCCGGGGTCTCAGCAGTTCCGAAAGCTCCAATTCCGCTTCCTGGGGATCAGTATATGTCTTCTGATGTCCTCCCGAATCCGCCACTCTGAGGATAGCCGGGTAGGCCAGCTGGAACTTGATCTTCTTCTGAAAAAGTTCCGTACATATCTTGCTGAATAGCTTTCTCTTTCTGACCACCTCAGCCGAGTAGTCAGCGAATAGTAGAACCCGGTGTTCGTCAACAAAGAACGGTTCACGCAGTCGCCTGTACGCCCGCATCACCATCTCCTTTTCAGAGTAGTCCAGGTATCGGGCGATCACCTGTCGTGGCCGATCAGAGTTAGCAGATGACTGCTGGTTGTTAGAGCGAGGCACTCTTTCTGGCCCTATGCGATGTGCCCGTTCAACTTTGAAAGGGCCTTCCAGGCCTAATATGACCGGTATCTGTACCGCGAATATATGTGCCAAGATACTGTTGGGTACACTTTCGGGGAGGCCTACCAGTCGCACGTTGTTTCTCCGCGATCTATTTTCTAAATCATCAATGCGATCGTGGAGACGCGTGGTATCCCGGAGAAGCTCTCTGATGCGCACATGTGTACCGGCAATGTCATCCTCCGCTGTAGAGATCCTACGCTCTGTCTCGTCGATTCGTGCAGCATGCTGCGCTACCTCCTTCTGAAGCGTCTGGAGCGCGGAGGATACCGTGGCTTCCAGGGTCGACTGAATGTCGGGGGTAAGTCTCTTGGCCACTTCAATAGCCAGCATTTTGTAATCCAGGTGTAGGGGGGCAGACTGAGTGTCCCCATCGTATCTTTCCTCCTCAGACTCCTCAGCCTTGTCAGAAAGCGCGCGAACCTGCGCCATTTTGTCCCGTCGGGTAGTGGGAGACATTCCCGCGTCTGCGTCCCCAGTTAAAGCGAGTCTGAGACCCAAAAGCGATAGCAGGTGCAGTCACTTAGTCCAACCTGATACCATGGAGAGGTCGGAACCAGTCGGTATGTTGCCGGGTACAGGGAGAGATACGGGGCAGCGGGAGCTCTCCTCACCCACGTCCTCACATGTCGGCGCCGGAACCGGAAGTCTGCATCCGTATATTACAGAAGTTCTCCCGCAAAAAAATGAAACATGTCCTATACTTGGCCGCAAAATCACGTCCGTAGCCCCATTAAAGTCAACGGGTCCGCAAAAATGCGGAACACTACGGAAGACTTTCCGTATGTCTTCCGTTCCGTTTTTATACAGACACGGAATACATACGGTCGTGTGAATGGGGCCTAAATGTAGAGAAACACAACTGTGCAATGGGCAGTCGGGTTGCAACGTACAGTGGGCTTTGGGTATGGGTCTTATTCTAAATAATGGCTCCCATGCACTCGCTGAGTGCTGAACTGGTGCCCCAGCGTGCAGCCGCAACTCCCTGCGTCCAGTGTCAGATCGAATGGGCAAGCATGTCTGGACAACCCCTTTAACGTCCACTATCCTTCTGTGAGTATAATAATGATGAAACAACCAGATTAGTACAAGAAGTGGCCACTCTCCTCCTGAAATGTGCATCACTGAAATATCACAAAGAATGATGGAAGCTATGGCAGCAATGGAGACATCCTAGGTGTCATGTTCGACTTGAAGAAATCCGTTGATATTTTAACATCTACTGGATATAAAGCGATCACAGAGCACAATAATGACAATACAGCCACGATTCGTTTTTGGGCATGTGTCGATCATGGTGACTGCACATGCCCACATCATCCAATGGAATCTCCGCAAAAAATTCATAGGACCTACAAGCAAAATGCTACAGCACATGCAGGGGCATGACGATCAACAGCCAGACATGCTACAGGAGGGTCATGCAGTTGCTCTGCTATGCAATGAGTTTGCATATTAATAAGCACAAAAGAACAGAACATATTCATACTTGGCTTATAATTCATAAAGCCGCTATATTTCAAAGCATTTTTTTGAAGAACTATTAAAAAGGTGCCTTTTTTTGAAATTTTAGCGGGATTACAACTTTGTTAAAACACTGAATACGGAGATACATTTTAAGCTTCTTAAAGGTGTTTTCTCGGAGCAAAATATTGGTGATCTATCCTCAGGATTGTATCTGATGTCTGTATTATAGCTGCTTAGGTTGCTGGTTATCTTCCCCAGCCCTAAGGTCCTATTAGTAACACTGTAGCCAGTATGTTGCCTGCACAAAGTGGCTACTTGTTTACATGTCCCTGCTCACTCATATATCAGGCTGCCGCTCCTACCACTGCTATTTAAAAAACATTAGACACCCTAACTGCTGCCCGACATGTTTCGCCGGTAAAACCGGCGTCTTCAGGGGATTAGCAGATATCCAGCCCACCACTGTGATTTTAATGAGTCTTATATTTTTCTTTGTTGAATAATACTTTTTAGAAAAATGATCTATTAAAAGTTATGTACATCTTATTATTTAAGCACGTGTAGCGAGACGTCCTGTAGTCAAATTGTACATAGTGGAATATTCATTCAAATGTCAAACACGTAGCTGAGAGGTCTATGTGAAAAATTACTATCCTCAGGATAGGTCATCAATATATTTTCTGTGTGTTCTGACATCCATTACCAGCATTGATCAGGCCAAGACACTACGGTGAGGGCTGGCCTCTTCACAGCTGACCAAGCACAGCGCTGACCAAGCTCACTCAAATGGGACTGAGCGGCGCCTAAGTCATGTGATTGATGAACATAAGATAACTGGTCTAGGAAGAGGCACAGCCTCTTTAAAAGTTGATCTGAGGGGTGCCAGGAGTCAAACCCTCAAGAACCAGATATTGATGACCTAACCTGGAGATAGGCCATCAATATTAAACTCCAGAAAACCCCTCTAATAAGCACCCTGCTCTATACTGATGAAGGGCAAAAACTGTCTACAGATGGGTTTTCCTTTTGGAGAAGGCTCTTGGTTTGGCTAATATCCTTAGTCATATTGCAAGACCTGCTAAAAGGTCAGGTGTTGACTACAGAGTAGAAGAGAGATCTGAAGATCATCTTTCCCAAGGAACATTACTTGCATTGCTTAAAAGAGTCCTGATTAGAGATGAGTGAACAAGGTTTGGGGTATCAAAGAATTCAGTTATGGATTCCGCTACCACGGACCATAACTTAGCATAATCCATAACAGAATTCTTAGATAACCCGAACCTTGTACGCCAAACTTGAAAACACAAGTTCGCTCATCCCTAGTCCTGATCTCAGCTCTGGCCGTCTCCACAATTAGAAACTATACCCCCTTTATTCCTAAATTCATATAGAACCTCATTTACCAAACCACAGCAACCAATCACAGGGCAGCTTCCTTTCCTCCAAAGCAGTTAATGATGTTGGCAATGATGCCAGCTTTACTCTTTGTGGCCCATAGTGTGTACTTGAACGCCATTATTCACATTGGCTGAATGTAAATAACAGTGCTATTTAAAGGGTTTGGACTAGCATACTCCAGTATATGTCCCCAACTAGATAAAATGAAGAATGATCGCCTACACTAGGGGTGCTCAACCTGCAGCTGTTGCAAAACTACAACTCCCAAAATGACCTAATAGCTATAGGCTATCAAGACATGCTGGGAATTGTAGTTCTGCAACAGCTGGAAGGCCGCAGATTGGGTATCCCTGGCCTACACTATATATATCCCATTAAACCAATATTGAGGTGAGAGACTAGCTAACAAATTCTGTATGAATTTTATATCATTATAAATGTACTGCTCCGAAAACTGCGACACATGCATTTGCTTAAGGTAAAAAATGAAGAAAAGCAAATGTTTGCACACAAAATGACTCAATGTACCAAAAACAAGGAAGGTTATTAGGGTCGTCGTGAACTTTTCTACTTAGACATCTGCTACTACAATGAGGAGGAGAAGTTACCTGTTCTGAAAAAGCACAGCACCAGAAGAAACATTTTGACAGATAAGAAAAAGACAATGTTAGGTGACACAATCTAGTCCAACATGACCAATCTTCCGTTTTTGGGAGAAGAACTAATCCATCAAACACGCCATCCACCACAATGCAAACTTCCTTCCATTCATTTACTGTGAAGTCAAACTCACAAATCAGCCAGCGCCCCACTCACAGTCTCTGAAACACATTATAAGGTCTCATCCAGACAGCCCTTGTCAGACTGCAAACATCCGGTCGGCAATATAGGGGCACCGGCCGTGTGCGTGCTGTATCATGGATGCGGACCCATTCACTTGATTTGTTCTGCAATCCGGATTATACGGTGTGGAGAAATGGAGCAGAAGGCCACGGAAATGCTTCTGTGGCATTTCGATCCGTGCCTCCGCACCCTAAAGGAATAAAACATCCGTGGACGGATCACGGACCCATTCAAGTTGAACAAGTCTGCAACTGTCTGCATGAGGCCTAAGGCTCACATTTCATGACATCATATGGCAGTATTTCTATAGTTTGACAGATGCTAAGGATTTCAAACATCAGGCACACATACAGGACTGTAGACCAGTCATACGCCAGTGGTAGAGCTTATGGGTACTACTTTATTTGGCAACCTGCTGAGGTCTTGAAGACTAATGCTGGCCACATACAGTCACATCAGCCACTTCTGTCAGTGCCTTATCCCTTGAGGGAATGAAGGACAGGACACTGTGCCATCAAACACAACGCCTCTGGGTTTCCAAAGCTATGCAGCTCTCCTGGAGCCGGTGCCATTAGCTGGCACGTTCCCTTCCTATGTTCTTATTGGCATTGCATTACTGACTTTCATTCAGATTCAACAAATTAAAAAAAAAAAGATGAAATGTCCTTACCAATTTTCCAGCACTCACGTTTGAAAGGTCCAGGTCACTACTGCTCTTCCCTCCCCCTGCAGGGTCCAATGTGCAAGAGAGCTCAGACTTTCGCAGCTTCGACAATGGGTCGAGAAACACGACAGGGATGTCCAGACAGGGCAGGGATGGGGCCGATTGTGGTGCAAATGTTCCTGTGCTCTTCAACTCCTCCAAAGCCTTGTGGACTGTAAACTAAAAGGAGAACGCAAAATCAACACCAAAGCCAAATTATTCACATTTTCATGGTTTATATCCAAAACATTAATTTTAATGTTATATTGTTCTGATATCATTGTTTTCACATACTGTAGCAGCCTTTTAAAATTTGGATCTGAAGAGCGAAACATCTACCAGCGCCTACCACAAACTGATATAGCATAATGAATTAGGACAACGTTCTTCTTATGAAAATTTCTGTGAAGTTGTCACAGTCCTGGCACAAAAATAAGCAACTGATACACTGGGGGTCATTTACTAACAGAAATATGTATAGCTTAGGCATATTTCTGCCACAGATTGTGGCACAAAGGTCTGCAGAAACTGGATCATAGCAGACAGGGACGTGATTTTCTGTCATGTGGACAGGCAAAAAGATGCAACAAATTTATTAAAGAACTCCCGACAAAAATTTTATTCCATGTCCTGCTAGAAATGTACATGATGTAATCTGTAGTGAATGTCATTTTCTTACCAGTGTCTGAATTTTTGACTTATATAATCCTGAAGTTTCTTATCTCTGTCATGTGACCAGCAATTAGACCCACCAACTCACACATAGACTTGTGTGGACAGGAAGTCTAATTCTCTATGTATTCCTATGAGACTGAAAGTGAGGCTCCCATAGGAATGAATAGAGCAGTTACTGGCTTGCTGTCCTGGGTCAGTTGGAGGTCAGGGAGTTGGTCACATGACCCAGCTACAATAAGAAGAGAGGTTATTACTCACAATTACATTCTCTGATAAGAAAATGACAATCACTACAGATTATATCATGCACCTTTCTAACAGGTCAGAGAATAAAATTTTTGCGGGAGTTCTTCTTTATGACAGTTTGGAATAAGACCAATCTGTGAAATAGATGTCCCCATTGAATATTTGGAAGACAGCTTGCACCATATGACAGATAGGAAATTGTAGCCCCCCCAAAGTTGCTAAACGACAGAACAGGGCAAATCAGAAACCTGTACAAGAAATTAACAGAAGACCTGAAAACCTGCCTGTGCCTATAGCGACCAATCAAAATGGTCCATTCATTCTTCTAAAGCAGGTAATGAAATGAAAGCTGAGCTCTGATTGGTGGCTGTAAACTGCAGGCAAGCTGCTTGTTCTGTTAGACAGTTTCCATAAAGGAGACTTGCAGAACTCACTTCAAGCCAACCTCCTGTCATAGTCTCCATGAACGTGAATACAAAGCTGGCAATTCTAAAATAAGGTCATAAACTATATCCAAAAATAAACCTTTCTGACAGCACGGGATGCGTCTAATATCTTATTTCCTTCCCCCTCACACAGAAAGTGAATGCAGGAAAAAAAAAAGGTTGCTGGTTTGTGGTTTGCAGATTAGCATCAATCTCCTCCAAAACAGATGTGTCAAAACAGACATCCCCTTCTGCTATGTCCACGTCAACTGTATGTCTCACTCAAGTGCTTAAAGAGGTTGTCCCAGGAAACACACATGAAGTGGGGTCCTGTTCCTCTGTCTGATTGGATAAGCATGGGGCCCCGTTGTTGTGATGTGCAGGAACCTAAATGAGACTCATTAAAGGGGTTGGTCCATTCCAAGCAACTCCTCCTCTAAATGAGGAGCGACTGCAAATCATCTGAACACGGCGTGTCCATCATCTGAAACCCCCATCTGGGGTGCTATCACACGTTCTGGATTTTTGATGCAGCTTTTGAAGTCAAAATTGGGTGTGGATCATAACAGTAGATAAAGCATTAAAGAAGAACTCCAAAAAAAACTTTTATTCCATGTCCTGCTAGAAATGTACATGATGTAATCTGTAGTGAATGTTATTTTCTTACCAGTGTCTGTATTTGTGAGTTATATCTCCCTTATGTTTCTCATCTGTGTCATGTGACCAGCAATCAGACTCACCAACTCACACAGCATCTTATGTGTGGACAGGAAGTCTATTTCTCTATGCATTCCTATGGGAGCCTCACTCTGAGTCTCATAGGAATGAATAGAGAAGTAACTGGCTTCCCGTCCTGTGTCAGTTGGAGGTCAGGGAGTTGGTCACATGACCCAGCTACAATTAGAAGAGGGGGATAACTCACAAATACAGACACTGATAAGAAAATGACATTCACTACAGATTATATCATGCACCTTTCTGACAGGTCAGAGAATAAAATTTTTTGCGGGAGTTCTTCTTTAAGGAAAAATATAGCCTCCACTTTCTTCAACCCATTCCTGGTTTTGGCTTCAAAGAATCTGAATGTGTGGCAGAACCCACAGTGTGAATTTAGATGCGGTTATGCCATGGTTTTACCATTACTGAGCTTCACTTGTGAAACCTGAAGAACCGCTGCAATTTGTGGTCACGTGGCATGCAGTTTCACACAGAACAACCATACTGTCTGAATATGCCCTTATGAAGATGCTGCAGGCAGATGTCCATTTCTCCTGAATTGGTCACTGCACTGGAAAATGTGACATTAAGTGGGTGACTATGTGATACATAAGTCCTTAAGAGCAAGGACCAACGTTTGCAGTGTATCTCTACCTTGGCTAATAAAGGGGATCCCAAGAAGAACGTTATTGGCGCCTATGGAAAGCTCCTGTCCTGATAGCACAACCCCTTTAAACTAATTTCACAGGGGTGAGCTGCATTTCAGTAAGAGGCAGTGAGTTCAGGTCAGATGAACCACGGCCATCAACATGAACCATTTTTCTGAACCACTGTCGCCCATGTAAAATTAGACTGCAAGTCAAAGCAAGATATCATGGCATAATCAGAGGAAGTGAGCAAACTACAAAAGGTTTCTTTAGGGCAAGAGACATCAGGAACCTTTCATTCCCTTTTGGTCGAGTTCCAAAATCTGCTACTATATGCTTCCTTTGAATCAACCCATCCTGAATCCCAGATAATGCCCAAAGAATTGAATAACTAAAGCAGCCCTGTGGCTTAATGGATATCACTCTTGCCTTAAAACGCTGGGCTACGTTGTTGAAATCTAGATAATAATGTGAATTCTGAGTAATTTTTATTGTTTTACACCCCTGATTATCTGTAACTGCATAGATGATTAAAGATTTCCTCGGATGTCCAGTCCTTTGCATTTTTGAATATAAAAGAGGACCTGTCATCACAAAATGCAGTGCATTCTGAAGGCAGCAAAGTATAGAGCAGGAGGAGCTGAGCAGATTGATATATAGTTTTATGGTAAAAGATTCAGTATAACTTGTATTTTATTCATTTAAATGAATCTGCTCTTTCTGACTTCATTGTACATGGGGGAGGTATTATCAGTGATTGAGAGCATTCTCTGTGTACTTGTGTATACAGAGATACAGTGAGGGAAAAAAAGTATTTAGTCAGCCACCAATTGTGCAAGTTCTCCCACTTAAAAAGATGAGAGAGGCCTGTAATTGACATCATAGGTAGACCTCAACTATGAGAGACAAAATGAGAAAACAAATCCAGAAAATCACATTGTCTGATTTTTAAAGAATTTATTTGCAAATTATGGTGGAAAATAAGTATTTGGTCACCTACAAACAAGCAAAACTTCTGGCTCTCACAGACCTATAACTTCTTCTTTAAGAGGTTCCTGTGTCCAGCACTCATTACCTGTAGTAATGGCACCTGTTTATTATCAGTATAAAAGACACCTGTCCACAACCTCAAACAGTCACACTCCAAACTCCACTATGGTGAAGACCAAAGAGCTGTCGAAGGACACCAGAAACAAAATTGTAGACCTGCACCAGGCTGGGAAGACTGAATCTGCAATAGGCAAGCAGCTTGGTGAAGAAATCAACTGTGGGAGCAATAATTAGAAAATGGAAGACATACAAGACCACTGATAATCTCCCTCGATCAGGGGCTCCACCGAAGATCTCACCCCGTGTGGTCAAAATGATCACTAGAACTGTGAGCAAAAATCCCAGAACCACATGGGGGGACCTAGTGAATGACCTGCAGAAAGCTGGGACCAACATAACAAAGGTTACACTACGCCGCCAGGGACTCAGATCCTGCAGTTCCAGACGTATCCCCCTGCTTAAGCCAGTACATATCCGGGCACGTCTGAAGTTTGCTAGAGAGCATTTGGATGTTCCAGAAGAGTATTGGGAGAATGTCATATGGTCAGATGAAACCAAAGTAGAACTATTTAGTAGAAACACAACTCGTCGTGTTTGGAGGAGAGTGAATGCTGAGTTGCATCCAAAGAACACCATACCTACTGTGAAGCATGGAGGTGACATCATGCTTTGGGGCTGTTTCTCTGCAAAGGGACCAGGACGACTGATCCGTGTACATGAAAGAATGAATGGGGCCATGTATCGTGAGATTTTGAGTGCAAACCTCCTTCCATCAGCAAGGGCACTGAAGATGAAACGTGGCTGGGTCTTTCAGCGTGACAATGATCTCAAGCACACCGCCAGGGCAACGAAGGAGTGGCTTCGTAAGAAGCATTTCAAGGTCGGAGTGGCCTAGCCAGTCTCCAGATCTCAACCCTATAGAAAACCTTTGGAGGGAGTTAAAAGTCCCTGTTGCCCAGCGACAGCCCTAAAACATCATTGCTCTAGAGGAGATCTGCATGGAGGAATTGGCCAACATACCAGCAACAGTGTGTGCCAACCTTGTGAAGATTTACAGAAAACATTTGACCTCAGTCATTGCCAACAAAGGATATATAATAAAGTATTGAGATGAACTTTTATTATTGACCAAATACTTATTTTCCACCATAATTTGCAAATAAATTCTTTAACAATCAGACAATGTGATTTTCTGGATTTGTTTTCTCATTTTGTCTCTCATAGTTGAGGTCTACCTATGATGTCAATTACAGGCCTCTCTCATCTTTTTAAGTGGGAGAACTTGCACAATTGGTGGCTGACTAAATACTTTTTTTCCCCACTGTATCTGTCAGTAACTGATATCTGTACATGGAGAGGTGTTATCAGCAATTGATAGCTTTCTCTGTGTAAGTGTGTATACAGAGATTTCTGTCAGTAACTGATAGCTGTACACGAGGGAGGTGATATCAGTGATTGATAGTATTCTCTGTGTAAGTGTGTATACATAGATAGTTGTCAGTCACTGATAGCTGTACACGGGGGAGGTGATATCAGTGATTGATAGCATTCTCTGTGTAAGTGTGTATATAGAGATATCTGTCAGTCACTGATAGCTGTACACAGGGAAGGTGTTATCAATGACTGATGGTAGTATTGAGAAAAGCGAGCTTCAGATGCTTCATCCAAAGTCTCTTCGTTCAAAACTTCGGAATAATACTGTACGGAGATTCGTCTCTGTACAGTATTAGAATGTATGGGCTCCGATGAGCCGAAGTTAGTGACTTTGTTTAATAACTTCGGCAGTTGATCTTTAAAGTGGAAAACCACTTTAAAACTGAACTCGACTGCGGTTCAGAGGGGGAGGTGATATCAGTGATTGATAGCATTCTCTGTGTAAGTGTGTATATAGCGATAGCTGTCAGTCACTGATATCTGTACACAGGGGGAGGTGTTATCAGTGATTGATAGCATTCTCTGTGTAAGTGTGTATACAGAGATAGCTGTCAGTCACTGATATCTGTACACAGGGGGAGGTGTTATCAGTGATTGATAGCATTCTCTGTGTAAGTGTGTATACATAGATAGCTGTCAGTCACTGATAGCTGTACACAGGAGAAGTGTTATCAGTGATTGATAGTATTCTCTGTGTAAGTGTGTATACAGAGATAGCTGTCTGTCACTGATAGCTGTACATGGAGGAGGTGTTATCAGTGATTGATAGCGTTCTCTGTGTAAGTGTGTATACAGAGATAGCTGTCAGTCACTGATAACTGTACATGGAGGAGGATGTTATCAGTGATTTATAGCATTCTCTGTGTAAGTGTGTATACAGAGATAGCTGTCCCTCACTGATATCTGTACACGCGGGGGTGTTATCAGTGACTGATAGCATTCTCTGTGTCGGTGTGTATACAGAGGGTGTATACAGTCTATCTGACTTCATTGTACATGAGGGAGATGTTATCAAGTGATAGCAATCTCTGTGTAAGTGTGTATACATAGATAGCTGTCAGTTACTGATAGCTGTACACAGGGATATGTTATCAGTGATTGATAGTATTCTCTGTGTAAGTGTGTATACAGAGAAAGCTGTCAGTCACTGATAGCTGTACACAGGGATATGTTATCAGTGATTGATAGTATTACCTGTGTAAGTGTGTATACAGAGATAGCTGTCAGTCACTGATAGCTGTACACAGGGGACGTGATATCAGTGATTGATAGCATTCTCTGTGTAAGTGTGTATACATAGATAGTTGTCAGTTACTGATAGCTGTACACGGGGGAGGTGATATCAGTGATTGATAGCATTCTCTGTGTAAGTGTGTATATAGAGATAGCTGTCAGTCACTGATAGCTGCACATGGAGAAGGGGTTGTGTTTCAGCCACTGGCACGGGGAACATTTCACGGTAGAGGGATGAATGGATTTAATTAAATCCCAGCGAATTCTGGAAGCAATCATAACACTAACTGTAAAAAGGCTGAAGTTGAAAAGAGGATGGCTTCTACAAACGGATAATGATCCTAAACATACCTCAAAATCCACAACAGACTACCTCAAAAGGCGCTTACCATGGCCCTTAAGGTCCCCTGATCTTAACATCATTGAAAATCTGTGGATAGATTTAAAAAGAGCAGTGCATGCAAAACTTTTGCGTGCCTATATATATATAGAACTCTGAACGAGCCTTTGCTTGGAATCCTAAAATTTTCTGTAATAGGAATCCCTGAGCAATGCCAAAGGGATCTAGATACTGTACAGAACTTCACATCATTTTGACTGGACTTCCCCTTTAATATTAGCAATTTCTGTCTTAAAATATTGACATCTCTACAACCAACCTCTTTACCAGTCAATGCAACTCTACACTGATTTTCTATCAAGCTAGCTTTCACTTAAATACTGTAGGTGGAGTATTAAATCAGAAAACCACAAAGATTCTGGATTTCCTTTTTTGTACTTCTGCAAACAATAAACAGTGCGCACAGCTCCCCAGAACACAGTTCCTATGCCAAACCCTATTTCTTCACTGAAGGTTTAACCTGCTTACAGAAAATATCTTCAGAGGTTTGGGAAGTTTTCCGGAGCAAACTTTGGAATGACATGAAGGCTTTTCAATCCTATTACTCATTGAGACTCTGCCAAAGATTGTGCCCTGTAATCCCTAGGATGTTCTTTACTTCTGTGCCTCCGCTGGTGATGACTTCCTTGAAAAACATGTTTTATACAATGATATCATTCAACTGAAATCTTGTATTTACTATCACACTGGGTCACAGACTCTTGCCAGTACAGGCCTCAATTTTTACCTATAAGAGCACTAACGCATACAAGGATCACTTATTTTGCTTTACAAGCTTATATGGCTCTATTAAAGGCATATCGCTAGGATATTCCATCACTTTATGGTGGTGTCCAATACTAATAATGATGGGGCAAAGCAGCACTTTGGGCTGCAGCATGGCCCCATTCACTTGAATTGCTCAGACCTTCATCAATCATAAAATCATATGCTACCACTATATAACATGGACATATCCTTTTAAGGCCAGAGTCACACCTGTGGCTGATAGACTAAAAATGTTTTTTTAAACCAGCAATCACCTTAGGCTCTATTCATGTCTGTTATTTTTGATATGGGGTGCCATTTTTCTCATCAAAACAAGGGACAACTAACCAAAACTTGCCAGATTACTATTCCAAGTCAATGAAATCTGTCCTGCCCTTGACTTTCATCCAACAAATCTAGCACAACCCTGCCAGATCCCATTATAGTCAATGAGCTCTGGCAGTGAACGTAGTTTCCGACTACGCCGTTCCTCTGCCGGAGTTCAGTAGTCTGACACTTCCTGTTCTGTAGAGATCACTTCTCAGCAGTCATCTCATTATCATCACAGGCAGGATTACAATGACAAATAGCATATCTGTATAGATAACAGAGACTACATGTCATGACCACAGCTTACTCCACCTCCTCCCTGCACAATGACCTCTACACATAGGTCACAGAGCAAGTCTAGAACACTCCCCCACAGAAATCAATGAGTCATCTCCACTCTACAGTAAAGAAAAACCACACACACACAATAGATTACTGCCTGACAGATCAAATAACGTTGAGATCCACCAAGAGGAAGCAGATGTTGTCTTTCCTCAATGGACATATTTGCTCCAAACCGTCTGAACTGTATTCTGTCTGCTAGCCTTGCTGATGCAAACAAATTAGAAAGTCAGACAGCATTATTTTGCATTATTGTTATTAACGTGGCTGCTATAACCTCTGGTACAGTTATTGGCTGGATTTCTAAAATCTGTACTAGTGGTGAAGGCTGAGGGAGCAAATGGCATCACTGCCAGTTCCTGACAAATCAATACCTATTATATGAAGCTGTTTGGATGTTGATACAAACAAGTCACCATCCTCTTAGTGCTGAGTAATGAGACCTGTCCAGGCTGTTCTGTCATCGCTTGCCTGAGACGGCTTCTGAGATGCAAGAATACCATTCTTTCCGAGTTGGCAAGACACCCCAGATTCATCTCTGTCTCACTATTTACCATCACTATTAAATGCATCATAACTCACCAGCAGCGCAAGTAAATATCTAACAAACCATCAAAAGGAACGACCGGCAACAATTCAGCTCTTGTCTAGAAAGATTCATTCCTTAAACTCGCATCTAGATCCTTTCTTTTTCCTATTCTAAGCGACTTGGCAAGAGCCTTTACTATGGATATACAAGAGAATAAACACATAAACAGAAACATAAGATAAAATAGATCTCTCCCCGGTGATGGAAACCAGAGCAGTGCACAATACAAGTGTTTAGTCTCTCATAAAATAAATTATCTACCAGTCTGGATGCTATGAAACCCATCATTTGTAACTCCTCTCCCCAAAAGCTGTCCCTCCAGAGACACATGAACTTATGTAGGGGCGGTTAACATTATTCAAGCACATGTTCTAATCGTACAAGCAACTTATATAAGTTTTCCAAGTACAGAGATAACAAGATCAAAATGCTGACAAATTCTGCTGATGCAGAAAAAAAAAGTTTTCTTTGTAGTTATCAATTTCAAAGGAGAAGAAAGCAAAAAGACTTGCAGGCAGACAAGAAATACTTACTTCAAAAAAGATTCTTTCTAGAGCAAATCCCAGATGGCAGACTGCTATCAGTCACTTTAATCCATGCAGAATAACCTCCTGGATGGGCACCCATAAAGGGTCATCCATGCACCTACAATGGAAGCCAGCTTCTGACGTACAGGGAATGTGTTACCTATATATTTCTATGGGAGAGTAATCCAGAAAGGGTGAAGAGGCCACTGTACAGGGAGGGGGAGTAAATAGGCTGTGACAATCATCTACTGTAAGTGCTGTGCTCCATATTATCCTTATACAGATGTGACTTGTCATTGTAATCCTGCCTGTGACTATAAAAAGATGACTGCTGAAAGGTGATCTGTGCCGAACAAGGAGTCTTGACAGATTATTAGGCTAAGGCTACTTCCACACTTGCGGTGCGGGGCTCCGACAAACTGTTCCGGTGGGTGAACAGCCCGCCGAATCCGTGCTACGGCCAGTGCACGTGTGGGGCCGGAACTTCTCTCCGGCCCCATTCACTGTAATGGGGTCGGGTCGCGGATCTGGCTGCAGCACGTTAACCCCTGCTGAGAGGCGGCCGGAACGAAAATACACCATGCTCCGGCGCTGCGCTCCAGCTCCACACGTGCACTTGCGGAAGCACGGATCCGTCGGGCTGTTCACCCACCGGAACAGCCTGCCGGAGCCCCGCACCGCATGTGTGGAAGTAGCCTTAGTGGTGAGTGCGAAAGCTTTAGGATTTTAGATTTTTTAAACAATACAAATGAAAATTAACAATGCCAAAAGTTCTTAAAAATATGTATAAAGAACATGACACATGATCCAACATATTAAACCAGGTATACCTGGACTAGGTCTTCAGAGCACCACTTTGCCTCTCCCTGTTGCCACAACCCCACCCACTGAGACGGTCGGCATCCTCACTGGTCTGATGCCTGAACCTGAAATCTTGCGCATGCATTGAAGGTCTCAGAGCAGTCGTCCCCAATATAAGATCTTCACTGCACATGCACAATAGGCACTTCTGGAGAAGTGAGAATGCCTGGCCCTGTCAATCACACTCGGAGGGGGAGTGGCAATAGGGAGAGACAGAGGTAAAGTGATGCTCCAAGGGGCTAGGCCAGCTCCGAGGTGCTCTGAGGACCCAATTTACATATAGCTAAAAATAAAAAAAAAAAGACTGCAGGCCTCGTCATAAATTAGGTGCATCCTCCAGCAGTCCATGCTCTTAAAATGAAATCTGTGCCAGCTTCGAGCTGCCACAGATTTCAGTCTTCATTTAGGCCACAAAACTGTCATAAAAAAAGGTAAATTTTCCGGGCCCGCTGGTCCCACACTTCCTGCCTTCACTATGCCCCCTTCTCGACAAGTGGTGAGGGTGGCCCACAAACGCCACTTCTTACTAAATTTAGTCACAGTGGTATTTAAAAAGTTTTTATTCCATCAAAAAACTGGTGTAGGGAGGTGATAAATCTCTTCTCAGGTTTTAGCTTCAAAGCTGCATGTGAAAACCTGATGGAATATGGGCAGAATTAGGCTACATTCACACAACTGTGATGAAAAACAGCAGTTAAAAAGACAAAACAGTCCATTTCTAATGGATGCCTTTCTGAAAAATGGCCATTAAAATCGGCCCCTGTGAATTGTATGAGTGCTGAAAATGGACAAAATAGGACATGTCTGTATTCACTGGGGTTGCAGTTTAAATGGGTCGCACCACTAAACATTTTTTTCTATTTTTCAAAACAGCAGCTGAATCTGAATACTTTTGTAATTGCATGTCATTTAAAATGTATTATAGCTAGTGAGTTGTACATCGCCACCTGTTGGTTGTTCTTTTTCTAATTTCTCTGTCTGCACAGTTCCATCATTTAAAGGGTTTCTGTCACCAGTTTTTTCGGTATGAATCAGGCTGACATTAGAGATGTGCTAATGTCACCTGATTCCAAATATATATCTGTTTTATTTACTGGTGCCCCCATTTTTATATAAAATGAACTTTTATTTTATGCAAATAAGGCTTCTAGGTGCAAAGGGCGTTACCTCTGCTCCTAGAGGCTTTGTTGATTGACAGGACCAGGCAGAGAAGAAACACTCAATTCACCATAGCTTGCAAGGACCTTCAATGATGTCATGACCATGTGATCAGTCACATGGTTTAGGAGGAGACAGGCTGTTTGTGTGATCCTAACCATGTGACTGATCACATGGTCATGACATCATTGAAGGTCCTTAAAAGCTATGGTGAATTGAGAGTTTCTTCTCTGCCTGGTCCTGTCAATCAACAGAGCCTCTAGGAGCAGAGGTAACGCCCCTTGCACCTAGGAGCCTTATTAGCATAAAATAAAAGTTCATTTTATATAAAAATGGGGGCACCAGTAAATAAAACAGATATATATTTGGAATCAGGTGACATTAGCACATCTCTAATGTCAGCCTGATTCATACCGAAAAAACTGGTGACAGAAACCCTTTAACTGCCACTAGCTGCAGCAAAAGGACACACCCCCTGAGCTGTCAGCTTGATATAAATCTAGCAGAGCAATGAATGGGAGATCACTGGATCCATGTGAGGTGCAAGACTGGTTCTAGCTTTGTTAGAGATTGTTGTGTACCACACATGTTCTCAGTTTTTACATTAATTATGGGGTAATTAAGGCTAATTAAGGCTAAATCATAGCGGGTATGCAATGTTACAGCCCTGAGGGTTAGATCATAAAATGATTTGTATTTCAATAACGTATTTCAAGAAAATCCATTTATCATTTCTGTCAGTACCATGGACAGAGCCAGGAGGAGAAGTATAAGTTTCCTGTGGCTACCCTGATGGCTCCATCAACCAGAAATCACACATAACACACAGACGAACGACTGCTAACAACTCTCTGAAATATTAATGATGGATGAGGCACAAACTAATTATACCTATTGTCTCAACAGGCTACGCATTTATCATATCATTCCTATATCAAGTGACACAATCACATTTCCTGACCACTCATACACGTGATAGGACTAATGTTATTATATATAAACCTATTTAGGATGTTGGTGGAAGAAAACACTGGGGAAACCCTCAAAAAATTTAATCCAAGGCTGCAGCATTTACTAAGCATGTTGCACCAGAATGGCGTTTTGATTTGCACCAGATATGTCAACTGCATCACGCCAGAAATGAAATATACATATCAAAGTGGGCGGGGCTATCAAATTGATGCATATTACGCCTCATTTATCATTCTCTTATGGGCAGAAATGGCTCAAATTGTTGCAGACAATTAAGCCAGCTTATGTGGTGTTTTTTTTGTGTAAAAATTTAAGTTTATGGCATAAATAAGCGACTTTTTGCCAAAAAAAGAAAAGAAAAAACAACTTGTGGGAACAAGCGATAGGTAAGTATTAAAGCAGGACCCATTTATTTTAATCTAATATAAATGAGCCAAATAGCAGGGTGTTGTCAGTAAAATGACATGAAAAAACAAACAAAACAATAACAAAAATGCCCTGAGCCTGAGAAAAGTCGCAATCTACCACAGGAAACGTCGTAAATATGTTTCAAAAGTCGCAAGTGTGGTCTAGCAGGGTTGGCTGAAATGGCGCATTTCGGTTTTAAAATGTTGCATTTTAGTGCTCTTGGCATTAAAATGTCACAAATCGAGAGAAATAGGCGGATAATCAAGTTGATATTTAAAAAAGTCACATTTTATAAGGGCCACATGCCTTTTGATATATGAGGTGAAACAGATCACCACTTTTGATTTGTAATGTTAGTATTTTTTTTTGGCGATACTCCACAACCCAGCTATTCTGAAGTAGCTCCAGAACTACACCGCTCTGTCTGTTGTGCAGCGGACAGAGAGGGTTACTGCAGCCCCGCTCCCACTGAAGTGAATGGAGACAGCACAGCAGTAACCAGCTCCATCCACTGCACAACACACATAACTGCGCAGTTCTGGCATCAACTTCTGGCACCACAGCCATTTCGGAACAGTTCATTGGTGGGGATGAGGGGTATCAGACCCAAGCCGATCAGAACGTGATGGCCTATCCCGAGGGTTGGGCAACCACTTTATGGACCATTTTTTTTCAGCACTTCAGCCATCACCTTTTTATTTCTAAGGATATGTAGCTATTTTAGCCATTGTTTTTTACGGGACAATTTGTATTTTTTTTTAGGCAACATTCTCAAGTAAATCTGTGTTGGCATGCATTTTTTGGAAGGAATACTGCTATTAAAAAAAAAAAGCAATCCCTCCATTATTTTTTTTTACATTTTTACTAAAATGATTGGAGGGCATACACTGGCACCGCCATTGTCCAGCTATTTCGGGCAGCTGAAGCTATACAGTGGATGGAGCTAACAACACGCAGAACGCCAGGATGTGGAAAAGCAGCAAGAAGGGAGAAAGCCCTCTTTGGGTTTGTATGCCATGATAATGTATGTTCAACTCCGCAAAGATTGAGGGGGCTCATTCTTAATGGTTGTTTCACATAACCAATATGGACAAATAAGCCAGCTTTACTTTACACCAGTTTGATAAATGACCCCCTAGGTGCGTAGAAATGTACTGCATATTCTCAATAATGTTACAGGTTTTATGCATGGGGCCCAAAGTATGGGGAGATTTATCAAACTGGTGTAAAGTAGAAGTGGCTTAGTTGCCCATAGCAACCAATCAGATTCCACCTTTCATTTTGGACAGCTCCTTTGGAAAATGAAAGATGGAATCTGATTGGTTGCTGTGGGCAACTAAGCCAGTTGTACTTTACACCAGTTTGATAAATGACCCCCTGTGAGTTACATGTCCTCCCGTAGTTTATGTTCAGCACGTCTAGGCCCCGGGAGGCTGAATTCACAAAGTAAGGTAGAATACCGGTATAAAGCCTTTCACATGCAGCGCTGCAGACACGAGGGGATGGTAGCACGTCTATTACAGCGGTAAAGCGTCTCCTTTATAACCCCCTTTTCTGCTCGTATCACACTGCTTGCTGCATTACAGGTTACTACCGCTCAGTGACTACTGTACGCCTTTAATTTCTGTCATCAGCCGGCTACAGGAAAATTGACTGCTTGTTCCCTATCAGTTTATTCTTTAGCAATCTGCTGCCAAATTAAAACAACATTTTGGCTGTGCAGGGAGAGTCCATCATTCATACCAGAAATTTCCACTGCTGTTGTTATCCAGCTGGGAGCTCTTCTGCGCACATATCTTGTGGCTGCCAGGCCCAGACATTCCAGCCACTGACTAGCTCTTGCTTCATTGTATAGAGCAAATGAGAAGCTTGGCTCAACTTTGGGCCAAAGTAACTGAATTTCTTAACTATTAATCCGTGGACCACCACAGCAGCAAACTACGGTATAATGCTTAACCCCTAAACTTCCACTGTCTTCCAACATTGCCTGGCTTTACAGGGGCTGAACATTACTAGTCATAGTTAAAGCATTGGTTCGTTTTACCCAGCATTCAAGGAAAATAGCAATATTTTATAAGGTTACTTCGTGAGGAGCATACTTTAAAGGGGTTGAGTCACTTCAGCAAATGGAATTTATCACGTAGAGAAAGTTAATACAAGGCACTTACTAATGTATTGTGATTTTCCATATTGCTTCCTTTGCTGGCTGGATTCATTTCTCCATCACATTATATACTGCTCATTTCCATGGTTACGACCACCCTGCAATCCATCATTGGTGGTCGTGCTTGCACACTATAGGAAAAAGCACAAGCCTATGTGCACTCCGATGGTCCTGGCCACCAGAGAGGCTGACGCTTTTTGTGCAAGCACGGCCAAAGCCGATGGACTGCAGGGTGGTCGTAACCATGGAAACGAGCAGTGTATAATGTGATGGAAAAATGAATGAAGCTAGTAAAGGAGGCAATATGGACAATCACAATACATTAGTAAGTGTCTTGTAGTAACTTTCTCTACATGATAAATGTCATTTTCTGAAGTGAGTCAACCCCTTTAAAGTCAAGAAAAAAAGCCCTGACCGCATGGTACAATTCTTTGGGATTGAGGTGTGTTTTTATATGCAAAAAATAATTTTTCATGACTTTTACTAAAAGATATGATGTTTTAAACGGGGTTGCAGCTGCATTCCAGCGGAGGGGCGACGCTGGACCTGAGCGGGCTTGGGAAGGTGAACTTTTTATTTTTATCAGCCTCCCTGCAGTATACCCTAAAAATGTTCAACTAAGACCAGCCCTTTAAGTCAATCGTACACAATAACAGACCAGCATCCTCTATCTATAGGATAAGCCATCAATGTTGATGGGAGAACTCCTGTGTCTTCCCCCAGTGGCAGCTCCACTACTGACCCAGTGCTGTGAATGTGAACTGCACCACGGTCTTATTCATTTGAAGGTGCTGTATCAAACCTCTTGGACTGTAAAACGGTATAAAGGCCCGTTAGATGGGCGTTTAATTGTCGGGAACAAAGCAAATGTTCCCGATAATTGCTTGATCGTCAGGAGAACTGTATTCACAGGCTGCAATCATCTCCTTCGTATGGAACAAACTGTTATCCAACAGCTCATCCTTGTTTCCACAGAGGTGATGTGCTGCTGGCAGATGATCATTTTATATACCACATAAAAGACGTGATCATACAATGAACTTGTGCCTGCTCGTTCACCAGGGATCCAGCAATTATTAGGAATGAGCGTTCCTATAAATGCTTATTCTCCATAATCAGCGCATGTAAAGGGGCCTTTAATCAACCTTTTTGATTCACTACACAAGGCAATTAGACCACAGTACAGGGAACCACGGCAATGAACGATTACCTGAGTGATTTCTGTCAGGGGAATTTCACACGGACAAAGCAGCTCCTTAGGGGGAGGTTCAACAAGTACAGGAGGGAGTTCTGATTTTGCTGTCTCTTCAGGAGCCTGGATTGGAGGTTTGGAACAGACATTTTCCTTGTCACTGTCATCTCTTAGTTTATGTTCTGTAGCTGAAATAGGATCAGACTTGGTTGTCGCAGCAGAAGATCTGGAACGAACAGGCCTGCCACGCTGCACAGTCTCCCATCCTTCAGTATCAATCCGATCTACAGAAAGCCATGTTTTAATAAAAAACACATAAATGTCTACATGGTGAAACAAAAGATTTATCATTAATTATCAATGTCACCACAACAATAGCTTCCAAACTTGTCCGAGGTAAGTAAAGGCAAATGAAGTACTGGGGCAAACACAACCTCTATGATGCAGACGTCTATTCAGGGAAAACATATTCCTTGCAGATGTCAAATATGGCTTCAGAATGAATCCCTCCATCACCTCTCATCTCCTGCAGTCTACTTCACATGAACAGCATCTAGATATGTATTTGACAGGAATCTATCAGATTGATTAAATAAAATGGTATACTTAAAGGTGTTGTCTCACTTCAGTAAGTGGCATTTATCATGTAGAGCAGGCATGCTCAATCTGCGGCCCTCCAGCTGTTGTAAAACTACAACTCCCAGCATTCCCGCACAGCCTACAGCTATCAGCCTACAGCAGGGCATGATGGGAGTTGTAGTTTTACAACAGCTGGAGAGCAGCAGGTTGAGCATCCCGAATGTAGAGAAAGTTACTGCAAGGCACTTACTAATGTATTGTGTATACTGCCTTCTTTATTATACACTCAGCTCATTTTCATGGTTATGACCACCCTGCAATCCAGCAGTGGTGGTCATGCTTTTACACTATAGGAAAAAGTGCCGTCCGGGACTGTGGGAGTGCACATAGGCTAGTGCTATTTCCTACAGCGTGCAAGCACGACCACCGCTGATGGATTGCAGGGTGGTCGTAACCATGGAAACGAGCAGTGTATAATGTGATGGAAAAATGAATCCAGCCAGCAAAAGCAGCAATATGGACAATCACAATACATTAGTAAATGCCTTGTAGTAACTTTCTCTACATGATAAATGCTATTTGCTGAAGAGACACAACCTCTTTCACTTTCTGAACAGCCTCCTGTTTTTGTACTGCTTCTCCATTCTCCCCACTGGTTTACAATGTCCTAACTGCAGTGCTGACAACTCCTGTGTACTGAAAGTGACCTCTGCAACCAATCAGTGGCCTTAGCAGCCTTGTGCAGTATCCTAATGAGACCAGAGATTCGTGGCATTGGTCACATGCAGTTTATAGCATGTTATTACGGCAGTCAAAACATTAAAGGGGTTATTATGTAGACAAAGTTAATACAAGGCACTTACTAATGTATTGTGATTGTCCATGTTGCCTCCTTTGCTGGCTGGATTCATTTTTCCATCACATTATACATTGCTCGTTTCCAAGGTTACGACCACCCTGTAATCCATCAGTGGTGACCGAGCTTGCACACTATAGAAAAATGCACCAGCCTATGTGCACTCAGCCACCAGACAGGCCCTCAATTCTTTCTACAGCGTAGAAGCTTGGCCACAGCTGCTAGGTTGCAGGGTGGTCCAGGGTTACGACCACCCTACAATCCAGCAGTGGTGGACGTGTTTGTACACTACAGGAAAAAGTGCCTGCCTCTCTGGTGGATGGGACTGTGGGAGCTCATGTAGGCTGGTACTTTTTCCTATAGTGTGCAAGCACAGCCACTGCTGGATTACAGGGTGGTCGTAACCATGGAAACGAGCAGTGTATAATGTGTTATGGGAAAAAATGAATCCAGCCAGTAAAGGAGGCAATATGGACAATCACAATACATTAGTGAGTGCCTTGTATTAACTTTGCCTACATGATAAATGTAATTTGCTGAAGTGAGACAATTCCTTTAAGGTAATCTCTGTGCTTAATGGGATTTGTTCCCATTAACAACATTGTCATCTATCCAATAGTCCAAGCGGTTGGACTCCCAGCAATCCAGAGTGTCCTGCGTAAATGGAGCAGTGGTGTACATGTGTGACCTCCACTCTATTCACTTCTATGAGATGACCAAGCACTGTACTCAAGCAGCCCCACAGACATACAGTAGAGAAGTGGTCAAGCACATGCACCAATACTCCATTTACATGTGGGATATCTTTTGGATAGATTGACTGAAATTGAGATTTCCAAATGGCCTTGTTTTGTTTTGTAGCACTAGAGTTAAAGGGATCCTTTAAATCCTACACTTAAAGGGGTTCTCCGGGAATTAAGAAAATGAAAATACTTAAATATTACTTCATTATAAATATATCCCCAAATACCTTTCATTACTTATTATGGCTCGTTTTCTCTGGGGAGCAATCATTAGAAGAAACAAAATGGCCGCCATCCTATTAGTACACACAAAACCTGTCCTAATCACACAGGAGGACAAGTTACTACAGAACACTGAGGTAAAGAGCTGCCTCATCCTCCCCTCTGCTCTGCTTGTCAGGGATTATAATCCTGAATACAGATAGATCGTCAACTGAATCTCTGTAGGAATTGAGTTCATGAGCAGATGTGGATAATAAGCAGCAGCTCTTGTATGCAGTCTCTATTACCATAGCCCCACATTACCACAGCCTGTCCTGTCCATCCTCCCTGTACTTCATGTCTCCTCATGAACTCCATTCCCACAAACATTCAGCTGAACATCATATTAAACTGTATTCAGGATCATAATCCCTGAGCGAGGGGGAGGAGAGGGGGATGAGGCAGCTCTTTACCTCAGTGTTGTGAAGTAACTTGTCCTGCTGTGTGATTAGGACAGGTTTTGTGTGCACTAATAGGACGGCGGCCATTTTATTTCTCCTAATAATTGTTCCCCAGAGAAAACGAGCCATTATAACTAATGGAAGGTATTTGGGAATATATTTATAATAAAGTAATATTTACGTATTTTCATTTTCTTAATTCCCGGAGAACCCCTTTAACCTAGCAGAGTATACTGTATTTATTTTCATAAAGTATTTTCGTCTAAAACCAAATACACAGGATTAGTGTTCCCATCTGGAAGCTGTCCACTTCACTTCCTTATCCTCGCTGATAGATTTATGACTAGGATAAAGTAGAAAGTTTAAGAGGAAGAAGGGAGGTGTTCTGCAACAACTGCTCAACACCAATGGAAAGGGGAACGCAAGACATAACCGCTGCATTCATAAAGTTCCCACAACATAAAAAGGCTAATGTAGATTCATTAAGGCAATTGGAGTGAAATTGAACAATAATAAAAAAAAAAATAAAAAATCAGTATCTGTAAATCAATACTATGTTTTTCACATACTGACTACTTAAATGAATGCTACACCTAGAAATGAATGATCCTGCAGAAAACATAAGGGGGTAATCTCCTGCTGATCTGATCCATCTTCAGCTGGTGGACAGCTGATAAACGATGCTTAGGCCTCGTCCACATTTCCGTTTTTCACTGACGTGTGCTGTCCGCATCTTTCACGGACAGCACACGTACCCATTGATTTAAATGTATCTGTTCACATTTCAGCATTTTTCTACTGAGCGCGGGTCAGTAAAAAAATCACTGAGACATGCACTACTTTGATCCGTGATGCAGACCAAGCACGCCCATTGAAGTCTATGGGTCCGTGAAAATCACTGACACACATCCGTGTTGTGTCCATGATGCGTCCGTTTTTCACTGATGACTAATAGGAGATTCTTTGGAAATCAATTTTCAGCTGAGCAACGTCAGTGAAATACGGATGCCACACGGATGGTAAAAACGGAGACACGGACCAACCACGGATCCTTCACAAACAGCTTCACGGATGAAACACATACGCTTTTTTTCACAGATGTGTCACTGACACGGAAATGTGGACGAGGCCTTAGCAATTATTTTGTCCTATTGCCGACAGAGCAAAGGAGGGAGGTTCCTGCTCCAGCCAGTTGTCTTACAGCCAGATACAGAACAGTGAGGAGGAGGAGGGGGGTCAGGCTGAGCTCCTGGAACACAGACAGATTTCTTTATATATTTCTTGGTTTTAATTGTAATAGGAGACCAGGGGAATGGAAGAGATGAAGATAGGAAGACTTCTTTTTTTATATTTTTTGTCCATTTTCTGTGTTTCTTTAAAGGACATCTGTCAGCAGATTTGTGCCTATGACAACTGGCTGATCTGTTACATGTGCACTTGGCAGCTGAAGACATCTGTGTTGGTCCCATGTACATATGTGCCTGCAGTGCTGAGGAATATGATGTTTTATTATATATGTCAATGAGCCTCTAGGAGCAACGGGGGTGTTGCTGTTACACCTAGAGGCTCTGCTCTTTCTGGATCTGCTGAACCCCCTGCACTTTGATTGACAGCACCAGGTTTGATGATGTTTTCACCGCCTGAACCTGTCAATCAAAGTGCAGAAGATGCGGAAGTTGAAGAAAGAGCTGAACCCAGGTGTAACGGCAACACCCTTGTTGCTCATTTGCTTATATTAAAACAACATTTTTCTCAGCAATGCGGGCACATATGAACATGGGACCAACACAGATGTCTTCAGGGGGAGGAAGAGACTTGACAAACTGATTAGAAGGGCCAGCTCCGTCCTGGGGAGCCCCCTAGAACCAGTGCAGGTGGTAGGTGAAAGAAGGATACTATCCAAGTTAATCCCCATGCTGGAGAATAACTCCCATCCCATGCATGAGATGGTGATAGCATTGAGTAGTACCATCAGTGAACGACTGCTTCACCCCAAGTGTGAGAAGGAGCGCTATCGGAAGTCATTCCTCCCTGCTTCTGTTAGGCTGTACAACCAATGCCGACCGGTGTCAGACTGGGGTACCTAGGGCCCACCAGTAAAATTCATTCTGGGGGTCCACTGTAAAGCTACATGCATATACTACCTGCACACATTACCCAGTTTTTCATATGGACATAGGCAATGTACTGTATAGCATCTCAGCCTGCCTATATGCCAGTCTACTGTGCCATGCACCACTTGAGCAGTGGGTAGGGGACTAGGGACCCACCGGGGGATTCACCCGTTCCCCTGTGGGCCAGTTCGAACCTGATGCCAACCCAAGCGGAGATAGACTGCACTCATCCCCTATGGATTCCTGTGGATATTATTCCATCCAGAGACTGAATTCTATGAGCTGTGATAACTATATCACTTATTTTTTACATTTTTTTTATTTGTACCTGTAATGTAATGCCTTTTTTTGAGTTTTTGTATTCTCTGTACTGCTGTAACACTGTGGTGGGTTTATTAAAGCATTATGTTATTTTCACCGCTCACCATTCTCATGGAGTGCTCTCTGCATTGGGGCTGATGTACATGGATGGACAATCTCTGTGGCCTGATTACTTGCGGAAACTCCATGATTTGCTTTCACTTTATCAGCCCAACTGACACCAGAAGGAGTCAATCGGCCAGGAGTCAAGGAGAGTGTAGGTCCTCTGCAATTACATAATACATCAGATATTGAAGTATAAGAATTATTAAAATTAAACATATCACAAAGAGATGATGTGCAATGTACACAGTTTAGACTACCATAACATTACATCAATTTCAGGAAAATCCCATCGCTGTGTATACACACACTTATTCATTGGCCCAGATTTATTAATGTGTCTGAGCCTAGAATCTGTCTAAAAGGTGGCACAAATTCACGTAACTAGAATTACCACACTTTTTTCTAACTTGCTCAACAACGGGGCAGTGCTCAACAAGAAAGGGGCGTGGCCTAAGATGTGACATTTTATGCCAAAAGTGCGCCACAATTCCTGCGTAAAATTCTGTTTGAAAGTGTACAGCTATCAGTGACTGACAGCTATCTCTGTATTCACATTTACACGGAGAATACTATCAATCACTGATAACACCTCCCCATGTAAAGCTATCAGTGACTGACAGCTATATCAATATACACACTTACACAGAGAATGTTATTAATCACTGATAACACCTCCCAGGTACACACACTTACATAGATAATGCTATCAATCATTGACTCTTCCCCCATGTACAACTATCAGTGACTGACAGCTATCTCTGTATATACACTTACATAGAGAAACAATCACTATCAGTCACTGATAACACCCTCCTGTTTACAACTATCAGTGACTGACAGCTATCTATGTATACACACTTACATAGAGAATACTATCAATCACTGATAACACCTCCCTGTGTACAACTATCAGTGACTGACAGCTATCTATGTATACACACTTACACAGGGAACACTATCAATCACTGATAACACCTCCTCTGTCTACAGCTATCAGTGACTGACAGCTATCTATGTATACACTCTTACATAGAGAATGCTATCAATCACTGATAACACCTCCTCCATGTACAGCTATCAGTGACTGACAGCTATCTCTGTATACACACTTACACTGAGAATGCTATCAATCACTGATAAGACCTCCCCTGTGTACAGCTATCAGTGACTGACAGCTATCTATGTATACACACTTACACAGAGAATACTATCAATCACTTATAACACATCCCTTGTGTACAGCTATCAGTAACTAACAGCTATCTCTGTATACACACTTACACAGAGAATGCTATCAATCACTGATAACACCTCCTCTGTCTACAGCTATCAGTGACTGACAGCTATCTATGTATACACTCTTACATAGAGAATGCTATCAATCACTGATAACACCTCCTCCATGTACAGCTATCAGTGACTGACAGCTATCTCTGTATACACACTTACACAGAGAATGCTATCAATCACTGATAACACCTCCCCCTGTGTACAGCTATCAGTGACTGACAGCTATCTCTGTATACACACTTACACAGAGAATGCTATCAATCACTGATAACACCTCCTTGGTGTACAACTATCAGTGACTGACAGCTATCTCTGTATACACACTTACAGAGAATGCTATCAATCACTGATAAGACCTACCCTGTGTACAGCTATCAGTGACTGACAGCTATCTATGTATACACACTTACACAGAGAATACTATCAATCACTTATAACACATCCCTTGTGTACAGCTATCAGTAACTAACAGCTATCTATGTATACACACTTACACAGAGAATACTATCAATCACTGATATCACCTCCCCTGTGTACAGCTATCAGTAACTGACAGCTATCTCTGTATACACACTTACACAGAGAATGCTATCAATCACTGATAACATC
Organism: Rhinella marina; assembly: GCA_900303285.1. Lineage (NCBI taxonomy): Eukaryota > Metazoa > Chordata > Amphibia > Anura > Bufonidae > Rhinella > Rhinella marina. The sequence continues at coordinate 180,733 of ONZH01019684.1, read as the reverse complement.
TCTCCTGTGTACAGTTATCAGTGACTGACAGCTATCTATGTATACACACTTGCACAGAGAATGCTATCAATCACTGATGACACCTCCCCTGTGTACAACTATCAGTGACTGACAGCTATCTATGTATACACACTTACACTGAGAATGTTATCAATCACTGATAACATCTCCCTGTGTACAACTGTCAGTGACTGACAGCTATCTCTGTATACACACTTACACAGTGAATGCTATCAAACACTGATATCACCTCCCCATGTACAGTTATCAGTGACTGACAGCTATATGTATACACACTTACACAGAGAATGCTATCAATCACTGATAACACCTCCCAGGTACAGATATCAGTGACTGACAGCTATCTATGTATACACACTTACACAGAGAATGCTATCAATCACTGATAACACCTCCCCTGTGTACAGATATCAGGGACTGACAGCTATATGTATACACACTTACACAGAGAATGCTATCAATCACTGATAACACCTCCCCCATGTACAACTATCAGTGACTGACAGCTATCTATGTATACACACTTACACAGGGAACATTATCAATCACTGATAACATCCTCCCTGTTTACAACTATCAGTGACTGACAGCTATCTCGGTATATACACCTACACAGAGAATGCTATCAAACACTGATAACACCTCCATCGTGTACAGCTATCAGTGACTGACAACTATCTATGTATACACACACTTACACCAAAAATGTTAACAATCACTGATAACACCTCCCCCATGTACAAATTTCAGTGACTGACAGCTATCTATGTATACACTCTTACATAGAGAATGCTATCAATCACTGATAACACCTCCCCCTGTGTACAGCTATCAGTGACTGACAGCTATCTCTGTATACACACTTACACAGAGAATGCTATCAATCACTGATAACACCTCCTTGGTGTACAACTACCAGTGACTGACAGCTATCTATGTATACACACTTACACAGAGAATGCTATCAATCACTGATAACCCCTACCCTGTGTCCAGCTATCAATGCCTGACAGCTATCTCTGTATACACACTTACACAGAGAATGCTATCAATCACTGATAACACCTCCCCCTGTGTACAGCTATCAGTGACTGACAGCTATCTCTGTATACACACTTACACAGAGAATGCTATCAATCACTGATAACACCTCCTTGGTGTACAACTATCAGTGACTGACAGCTATCTCTGTATACACACTTACAGAGAATGCTATCAATCACTGATAAGACCTACCCTGTGTACAGCTATCAGTGACTGACAGCTATCTATGTATACACACTTACACAGAGAATACTATCAATCACTTATAACACATCCCTTGTGTACAGCTATCAGTAACTAACAGCTATCTATGTATACACACTTACACAGAGAATACTATCAATCACTGATATCACCTCCCCTGTGTACAGCTATCAGTAACTGACAGCTATCTCTGTATACACACTTACACAGAGAATGCTATCAATCACTGATAACATCTCTCCTGTGTACAGTTATCAGTGACTGACAGCTATCTATGTATACACACTTGCACAGAGAATGCTATCAATCACTGATGACACCTCCCCTGTGTACAACTATCAGTGACTGACAGCTATCTATGTATACACACTTACACTGAGAATGTTATCAATCACTGATAACATCTCCCTGTGTACAACTGTCAGTGACTGACAGCTATCTCTGTATACACACTTACACAGTGAATGCTATCAAACACTGATATCACCTCCCCATGTACAGTTATCAGTGACTGACAGCTATATATGTATACACACTTACACAGAGAATGCTATCAATCACTGATAACACCTCCCCTGTGTACAGATATCAGGGACTGACAGCTATATATGTATACACACTTACACAGAGAATGCTATCAATCACTGATAACACCTCCCCTGTGTACAGATATCAGGGACTGACAGCTATATGTATACACACTTACACAGAGAATGCTATCAATCACTGATAACACCTCCCCCATGTACAACTATCAGTGACTGACAGCTATCTATGTATACACACTTACACAGGGAACATTATCAATCACTGATAACACCTCCCCATGTACAGATATCAGTGACTGACAGCTATCTCTGTATACACACTTACACAGAGAATGCTATCCATCACTGATAACATCCTCCCTGTTTACAACTATCAGTGACTGACAGCTATCTCGGTATATACACCTACACAGAGAATGCTATCAAACACTGATAACACCTCCATCGTGTACAGCTATCAGTGACTGACAACTATCTATGTATACACACACTTACACCAAAAATGTTAACAATCACTGATAACACCTCCCCCATGTACAAATTTCAGTGACTGACAGCTATCTATGTATACACTCTTACATAGAGAATGCTATCAATCACTGATAACACCTCCTCCATGTACAGCTATCAGTGACTGACAGCTATCTCTGTATACACACTTACACAGAGTAAACTATCAATCACTGATAACACCTCCCCCATGTACAAATTTCAGTGACTGACAGCTATCTATGTATACACTCTTACACAGAGAATGCTATCAATCACTGAAAAGACCTCCCCAGTGTACAATGAAGTCAAAAAGACTGTATACACACTTACACAGAGAATGCTATCAATCACTGATAACACATCCTCTGTGTACAACTGTCAGGGACTGACAGCTATCTATGTATACACACTTACACAGAGAATGCTATCAATCCTGATAACACCTCCCCTGTGTACAACTATCAGGGACTGACAGCTATCTATGTATACACACTTACACAGAGAATACTATCAATCACTGATAACACCTCCCTGTGCACAGCTATCAGTGACTGACAGCTATCTATGTATACACACTTACACAGAGAATACTATCAATCACTGATAACACCTCCCTGTGTACAACTATCAGTGACTGACAGCTATCTATGTATACACACTTACACAGAGAATGCTATCAATCACTGATAACACCTCCCTGTGTACAGTTATCAGTAACTGACAGCTATCTATGTATACACACTTACACAGAGAATGCTATCAGTCACTGATAACACTTCCCACGTGTACAGCTATCAGTGATACATCTGGTTGTCCCATTACAAGAACTCATCTGATTCGTGTGGGTCCGACTACTGATGCACTCGCCAGTCACAAGAACTGGGGCCTGTCTACCCCATTTGACAGGAGCAGCATGTAATGGATGTTCTACTTTCAATTGACTCTTCTGCTGGAAGGCGGTGGAAAGTGCCGCATCAGTTTTTTTTTTTGTTGGATAGAAAAGCACTAAGGACTGCGCTTTCCTATCCAGTTAAAAAATCGGACAGAAATGCTGACTAAAAATGTATGCACTTTTGGCATGTTTTTTTTTCTATTTTGCTTATGTATCTATTAAACGTAACCGTTTCCTAATGTTTCTGAGTAAAAATGGATATGTTTAACGAGAATAAAAAATATGATGTCAGATTTAAGTATTATTCATAAAATAGTTCTGGATCAGGTTTTATTTTACTGCTGTTGTCTGTTATTCCTCTACAAATGTATGAATAAATTGACACCTGGGTGTCATGCTGGGACAGATTGGACAATATCAGACTGTGTTTAACAACCAGCTGTTCATTTATTTATAAATATCTAAGAGGAATAACAGAGGAATCGCACAACAAAAAGGTCTAAGAAAAGATGCTCCAGAATTAATATATTACGGGGAAGCTGTCAAGAAAGCTAATGGGTCCTCCTTAAAGCGGTTCTCTGTGAATGAAGAAAATGAAAATACTTAAATATTACTTTATTATAAATATATTCCCAAATACCTTTCATTAGTTATAATGGCTCATTTTGTCCGGGGAGCAATCATTAGGAGAAATAAAATGGCCGTCGTCCTATTAGTACACATAAAACCTGTCCTAATCATACTGGAGTTACTTCGTAAAACTGAGGTAAAGAGCTGCCTCATCCTCCTCTTTACCCTGCTGGTCAGGGATTATGATCCTAAATACAGATGATAAGATCTTTAGCTGAATCTCTGGGGAATTTAATACAGAGAGGACAGACAGGACAGACTGTGGTAATGGAGACTGCTTACAAGAGCTGCTGCTCATTACCACATCCCCACCTCCTCTCATGTCTCCTTCATCATCTCCATTCCCACAGAGATTCACCTGTATTCAGGACCATAATCCCTGACAAGTAGAGCAGAGAGGAGGATGAGGCAGCTCTTTACCTTAGTGCTGTGAAGTAACTTGTCCTCCTGTGTGATTAGGACAGGTTCTGTGTGTACTAATAGGACAGCGGCCATTTTATTTCGCCTAATGATTGCTCAAAAGCCATTATAACTTATAAAAGGTATTTGGGAATATATGTATAATAAAGTAATATAAGTATTTTCACTTTCTTAATTCCCGGAGAACCCCTTTAAGGTCTCATGCACACGTGGATATGGCCGCATGCACTCCATGGTGCGGGCCCATAGACTTGAATGGGTCCATGATTCGTACGTTACAGCAAAAGATAGGATATGTCTTATTTTTTGTGGTGCGGAGACACAGACCCGAAATTCCATGGACGCTCTTTGTACTGCTTCCAATCTGTGCCTCCGCTCCCCAAAAGATAAGACATGTCTTGTCTTTTGCCATAACTTGTGGATCACGGAGTCATTCAAGTCGCATACGCACCACGGAGTGCACACGGCCAGTGCCCTTGCATTGCGGACCGCAATTTGCAGTCCACAGAATGGGCATGGGGCCATTACGTTCATGAGCATGAGCACCAAGGCTAAACAAACTGTGTCTGATGTCGCATAACAAACACACCATCGGGTTTCCATACAATGATATTAAACAGACATCAGACGCGGTATCAGGAGATCAGAAAAAAATACTGCATAAGAATCTCAAAGAATGACCCCTACAGTCATCTTCTTATCAGCTGAACAAGAGTGCAATAACAAATTATATTTGTGAATCACATATCATTGAATAACCAAAAAAAAAAGAGTATGTTAGTCATGGGCATATAAGAATATTAATTAAAATTACATCACTAATCATACCCAAAATTGAGAGCCCTCCTGGCACTTGAAGTGGAACTCACTCCAGATGGTGAAGGACTAGGCAAGACATGACGTCCAGGTGACATTTTCTTCACTTCCCACGCCAAAGAGGTAGGTCTACAAAATATTTCACATAGTAACAGCCTATATGTAAATATTCTATGCAATTTATTTTACAAGAAATGGGTAGATAGTTTTCTGGAGATCATTTTTTAAGTCAATAAGTATTCTATGTCCTAGATATTTAAATTCCTATTTGTGAAGACTTTTGGCTCAGCAGACCTCTCAGTCAGGCCATTACTGTGACCAGGGGTGGGGGGGCTGGTGATTCCATGCATCACACATTCCACTGATCAATGCAATGCTCTTCTTTGGGATCTTTATGTAAGCCAATCAAGAGAACAATAGAGCTGTCATACTGTCATCCTAATTTTACATTCTACAATTACCATGAAGATTACCCTTCAGATAACATCTTCCCTCACAGCGGCAGTAAACTCACAGTTGATTACCTATCTACATAGAAGGTCTTATTATTCGTGTTGACTGCTAGAAAACTACAATATTTGTATTTAATTGGCAGTTTAGCACTGACGAAGTGAAAAACAGCTAAAATTTATTTTAAAAAAAACTTCTAAAAATAAAATAATTATTTTCTATGAATATTGAGTTTAATAAAATATCCCTTTAGGATGGAAGTGTCCATTTGAAATGGTTATCTGGGAATTTGCTATTAGGTCATCAATAACAGCTCGGCAGAGGTCTGACTGAGGGGACCCCTGCCGACCAGCTGCTCGAAGATGCTGTAGCGCAGAGTGCTTAGGCCTCTTCCTTAGCCAGTCACATCACTGTACATAGGTGATATGGCCTAGGTCAGTGATGGCTAACCTCCGGCACTCCAGCTCTGGTGAAACTACAACTCCCAGCATGCTCCATTCATTTCTAGAAGTTCTCAGAACAGTCAAGCAAGTGTACATCTTGGGAGTTGTAGTTTTACCACAGCTGGACTGCCGGTTAGCCATCACAGGCCTAGGTGCAGCTCAGTCCCATTCAAGTGAATGGGGCTGAGCTGCAATACAAAGCACAGCCACTATACAATGTACGGTGGTGGTGTAAGCCGTGAAGGAACCACAGTGCTCACTGGAGATTTGGTGAACGCAGGGCCTCTTCAGTGAACACCCGCTGATCCTGAGGATAGGTCATCAATAGCAAATTCCTGGATAACCCCTTTAACGGTCATAAATAACAAACGACAATAACAACTTACTTATAGAAAAATAATAACGTGTGTACAGAGGCCAGACATAACATGAATAAGGGAAGACTTGAAATATTCACAGTTTGCATAGTAGTGTGCAGATACAGAATATAACTTAAACATATAAAACACAGTACTTATTTTCATTGAGGCAGAGAAATCATATAAATTGAGAAATGTTAATTGGCATAATTCTCAATTCATTACTGGAATTACATGACAGTGTTTCTTCAGAGAGAATAAAACCTTGTATCCCGTGATTGCACTATGATAAATAATCACAGAACTGTTGGCGTGCCCTCGTACGCAGACAGGCATGAAATTACTATACCCCAGAGGCAAGCATGGTGATAAAAGTCATACAAGTGGTCATCCATTAATACTTCTCTCACAGGAGAGCTATCTGTAATCAGAGCGAGCACATGAAGTCTCCCAGTGACATGGCCAACCCCTTCTACTGGCCTACTGACAGCAAAATACGGCAGGAATGTGTCATCAGAAAATTACCTATTTCATTTAAATCACATTTTTAATATATTTATTAGTTTTTTTCTTTTTTAATATTCCATGTCACTATATTTAAAGGGTTTCTACAGTTTTTAAAAACTGATGATCTATCCTCTGGATAGATCATCAGCATCTGATCGGCGGGGTCCGACACCCGGGGCCCCCGCCGATCAGCTGTTTGAGAAGGCAGCGGCGGTGCAGGAGAGCCGCGGCCTTCTCTGTGTTTACCGCAGGCCAGTGACGTCACGACTAGTATCACTGGCCTGGGCGGGGCTAAGCTCTGTTCACTTGAATGAAGCTTAGCCCCGCCCAGGCCAGTGAAACTAGTCGTGACGTCACTGGGCCTGAGGAAAACACAGAGAAGGCTGCGGCACTCCTGCAGCGCCGCTGCCTTTTCAAACAGCTGATCGGCGGGGGCCCCGGGTGTCGGACCCCCGCCGATCAGATGCTGATGATCTATCCAGAGGATAGATCATCAGTTTTAAAAAACTGCTGAACCCCTTTAAAAAATATGTACTGGTATATAGTCCTGCAATTTTCAAACTGTCCGTTGGGTCAAATAATAGGTGATTTTTAAATGTTCTATACAGGGAACTTTTCAAAAGCCATTGGGCGCTTTCAGATTAGCGTATTGAGATCTGTCAGTATTCTGGCTCAGGATCCTGATGATATACCATCAGTATTGTCATCAGGATTGCTTCAGGATTTACATGTGTATTTCTTCCTCTCCTCATTATTTATGCACTGCACAGACTGTAATGTGCGTATTTGGAAACAAATCCACACAAAATTCGAACACGTAAAATTCTAATATTGAAAGAAATTATACGCCCATGTGAATAGCTCCATTCATTAAAGGGGTTGTCCGGGTTCAGAGCTGAACCCGGACATACCCTTATGTTCACCCAGACAGCCCGCCTGAACAGGGCATCGGAGCATCTCATGCTCTGATGCCCTCCCTTGCCCTGCGCTGGATCGCGCAGGGCAAGGGCTCTTTTGTTTACATAACACACTGCCGGGCGGAGGCTTCCGCCCGGCAGTGAGTTCGGTGACGTCACCGGCTGTAATGGGCCGGCTTTAGCGCTGCCCTAGCCGGTTTACTGGCTAGGGCAGCGCTAAAGCCTGCCCATCAGCGCCGGTGACGTCACCGGAACTGGGCAGAGCCCGGTACATCACCGGAACTGGGATAAATGCCGATGCCCTGTTCAGGAGGGCTGCCTGGGTGAATTTAAAGGTATTACCCCTTTAACATTAGCAACGGATTCCGGTACGTTAAATCTGGACTATATATGCATTGCAAATATGCTCGTCTGAAAGTGGCCATCACCATGCTGGATTTAAACGCTCCAGTGTCAGTTATCAGGAAGGAATTATTATATATTCCCCACAGTCACCTGCTCGTTCAGTGGAGGCAGAGAGTTGCATTTACATGCAGCGATCACCTCGACTGTATGAGGATAAGCGATGGCTCCTGCTATTGATCATCCTCATACAGAATCATTGTTTCTGGGTGGCAGATCACCAGTAGGACAGCACGATCTGCTGCCCAGAAACGATAATTCGGGTGTCCGCATAAATGATTGTTCTCAGCTTTCATACGAACGTTTGTCCCCGATAATCTGCCCAACAATGGGCAGTGTAAACCAGGCTTAATACCGTCATATAAATAGGACAGGATCCACCATTCACAATAGGTGATATCACAGCTTATCAGCTCCCTCCTGACCTCTGCACAGGTCACATGCCTAGAAAACTGTCCCATAGAAGTCAATGAGGTCAGCTCCTGTCCATTGCGTCTATGGCTCATGGAAGTTGTGGCCAGTGTGAAAACTGTCTGATGACACATTCCCTTTAAAATGGTATTACAGCTTAATGCTGGTAAAGTATATTTATTGAAAAACTAAAACTAAGGTATTTTTCTAATAAACTGTGCAGTTTCAGTGAAACTCAGGATGTCTGCTTGCTGTCTGGGAGTACGTGATTAGAGCTGTCTGTAAGTTGGTCATGATCAGGACAGGTTTTCAGCATCTAGATCTAAGCAAAAAAGTTTTCACTCAGAGACCAAACATATCTTAAAGAAGAACTCCCGGTTATTCCATGTCCTGCTAGAAATGTACATGATGTAATCTGTAGTGAATGTCATTTTCTTACCAGTGTCTGTATTTGTGAGTTATATCTCCCTGATGTTTCTCATCTGTGTCATGTGACCAGGAATCAGACCCACCAACTCACACAGCATCTTATGTGAGGACAGGAAGTCTAATTCTCTATGCGTTTCTATGGGAGCCTCACTCTGAGTCTCAAAGGAATGAATAGAGCAGTGACTGGCTTCCTGTCCTGGGTCAGTTGGAGGTCAGGGAGTTGGTCACATGACCCAGCTACAATAAGAAGAGAGGGGATAACTCAGAAATGCAGTCTCTGATGAGAAGATTGCATTCACTACAGATTATATCATGCACCTTTCTAACAGGTCAGAGAATAACATTTTTTGCGGGAGTTCTTCTTTAAGAAGTTACACAATTATTTTTATTATACAATGAATACGTGATATCTGTGCAGCCCCTTTAGAGGAAGCATCATGTAGTATGATGTCAAATTCTGATCACCAAACCACAACTCACTACTACAAGCTGTAAAAGGAAATGTAGCACAAACCCAACCTGCATAAAGGGATTCTCAGGGATTTTAAAGACGACTTGTCACCTCTCCTGTTTTAATAGTTACATGAATCCCCTATGTAATAACAATTCTAGAACATCTATTCTTATGTCTGTATGTTGCACCATTCCTTTATTATTTCTACTAGAAGTTATGAATGAATTGCCAGCAGTCTGCAGTAAGGGTACAGAGGGGTGGTAACCAGTTGGGGGTGTGTCCCTACATAGTCTCACTCTATCCAATCAGTGCTGCCATGTTCATGTGTGCAGGTACACACCCCCAACTGGTTACCACCCCTCTGTACCGTTACTGCAGACTGCTAGCAATTCACTCATAACTTCTAGTAGAAATAATAAAGGAATGGCACAACATACAGACATAAGAATAGATGTTCCAGAATTGTTATTACAGGGGGAATGCATGAAGCTATTAAACCAGGCATGTCAGGAGAGGTGAAAGGTCCTATTTAATACTGATTGCCTATGCTCAGGAGAGGTCATCAATATCTGATTGGTGAGGTCTGACTCCCGCCACCCCAGCCGATCAGTTGTATGACAAGCCCGAGGCACTCTGTGAGCACTAAGGCCTCTTCTTAGGCCATGTGATGTAATCGGTCAAATGGGCTAGGCGCAGCTTGGTGCTGTAGGAAGTGTGGCACTTACCAGAGCTCCGGCTGATGCCGCATCTTCCCCAAACAGCTGATTGGCTGGGGCGCTGGCAGTTTTTATTGATTAGCTATCCTAGGCCTCCATAGTCTTATGTAAGTAAAACTTTATTACCGTAAAATGAAACATCATATACATTTCTATACTCCTATACATTTGTATTTAGGGGGCAATTAGACGGCTATTCCGCAAAATTGCGGAATAGATGCGGACCCATTCACACAGTTGTGTGAACAGGCCCTTACTGGTTCCAACTGCACATCAAGCCAAGAAACAGCTGCCGAAACTGCACTGTGCTGCATCCACCTCTATGCTGCTGTTGTATTTGCATTACATAAGGCATATAAAACCTGCAGCAGTAAGACTAATAAAGGACAATTTTTTATTCCAACAGTGAGAACTGATTTCTGACACTAGTGAGTATAACCTATGTTGCTGATTGTGAGGACGTTATGAGGATATTAGAGCATTCAAATTTTTACCGTAGCATTTTAATGGTAGAGACAACACTATACATATGTAAAACCTCATTTACCTGCTCTGAGCATCTGTTTTCTCCAGCTTTTCCTGAAGCTGGATCCAGTCAATGAGTGCCTTAAAATCTCGCACATAGTTATCAAGCATCATTAATACTTCCTGTGTGAAGAACGGCATAAGATTACATAATTATCAGTAAGCTCAGTGCTAGGCAATAACACATTATTGATGAAGAAGTATACATTTATATCACACATCTGATTACTAACAGTAACAGTTACAGTGAGATGAAGGCCATATCAAATCTACACATAAAGTTCCTCAAGGTGAAACAAAAATGTAAGTCTACTTTCACACTAGCGTTTTATAATTCCGGTATTGAGTTCCGTCATAGGGGCTCAATACCGGAATAAAACGCTTCAGTTTTGTCCCCATTCATTGTCAATGGGGACAAAACTGAACTGAAGACAACGGAATGCTCCTAAAAGCATGCTGCGGTTTGCTCTCCATCCTGGGCATCCGCACCAAGACGGATCCGCCATGACCCCCAATGCAAGTCAATGGGGACGGATCCGTTCGGTGTGACACAGTAGTAAACGGATCGGTCCTCCATTGACTTTCAATGGAGATCACGACGGATCCGTCCCAGCGATGTTAAAGATAATACAACCGGATCCGTTCATTACGGATCCATATGGTTGTATTATCAGTAACGGAACCATTATTAATGGAACCGTTATATTATAACTCTAGTGTGAAACTAGCCTAATTACTTTCAGGATGTATCCTGCTGCAAAATCCCTCTAAGAATGGTGCCAAGACTGGCCAGACTGACACTTTTCCCATAGGAAATATCTGGGCGCTGTAGGGAATCGTTATAGCGGCGCGCCTCCTGGGCGTGAAGACGTGCGGCCTGCCTGCCTGGAGTACGTAAGTATGTATGTGTTTGTGTGTATATGTCTGTATGTAAGTGTGTCTGTATGTATGTCTGTATGTGCAGGTGACGGATCCGTCCTGAACTCCATTGAAAGTCAATGGAGGGCGGATCCGGTTACCATTATGGTCACACCAGACGGATCCGTCCCCATTGACTTGCATTGGGGGTCATTCCGGATCCGTCTTGGTGCGGATGCCTGGACCGCATGCTGCGGTTTGTTCTCCGGTCTGAAGACGGAACGGAATGCTTTCAGGAGCATTCCTTTGTCTTCAGTTCAGTTTTGTCCCCATTGACAATGAATGGGGACAAAACTGAAGCGTTTTATTCCGGTATTGAGCCCCTATGACGGAACTCAATACCGGAATTTAAAAACGCTAGTGTGAAAGTAGCCTACTAAAAGGAGTAAAAATATTAAGACCAGATAAGACTTCTCCTCTTTTCTGAATCCACTCCTAATTTTGGCTTCAAAAACTGCATCAACAAACCTGGACGTGTGGCGGCACCCTAACACATGACGGTATAAACTAGCATACAGGTCAGGACAGGAGATAGTACTTTCTGAGGTCGGCCAAGACCCTGTTCCTTCAGCTTGCACATGATATTGAACAGTTCCGTTAAAATGCCTTCTCCTACAATCATAGCTGTCCCAGACGTGCGATTAGCCCTAATTTGCAGTAGCATAGCCCCATCTGCTTGTAAATGAGAGATCATATCCCAGGCAGATACCTGATTGAGGGACTGCTCTGTTCCCCTTATCGGGCTGATCAGGCTTCATGCCTTGAGAGCTGTAACACAAGCCATGTTTTCCGAACAAGGGAATACAAACAGGACAAGGAGCAGCAGGGTAGCTCCGTCACTCATGCATATCGCTCTCCGGACATCTCACCCGCAGCTGGACAAAAATGTCTCTCAGGATTCGCCCTCCCCCACCCCGGATCACCACAGCTAGATACCCAGCTTAAGTTACCAATTAGTTTACCAATTGGCTGCAATGGATTCGATTGGTTTGTAATTAATTCTAGTCACTGGCGCGCACGGCAGGACTGTTGGCGCCATCTCTTTGTCCTGATGACACTCTATACCAAGACGCCAGGACCCCAGGGCCCTGCACATCAATACCGCTCTCTTATTCACCTACAATGCCTCTCGCTGCAGATAAAACTCTGGTGCTGAAACAGTGGAAATTGCTCTATCTATAGGATATGCAAGAGCAGGGACCTGAGACTAAGCAGACAAAGGTCCAAGTGGCCTTGTCTCCGAAGGTCAAATCGTATTTGTCAAAGTGATGCAAAATAGAAGCAAAATGACTCTGCCCAGAGTTTGTCAACTGGACTGTCAAATTTACCTAAGTAAGATAAAGAAGCACAAGACCAGACCATCAAATAAATACAACCCAAATGCTTCTGTATTAAAGCGAATAAACTGAGAAATAAACGGATGAGTCAACTGAGCCAGGTCTTCTGCTCCAAACTTAGGAAGAGAAATCCGGGAAAGATGATATTACATAACCAGTTGTAGAATGAGAAATTTCACAGCATCAGTGACAAATCAAAAATGACTCGACGGAGATAGCAAATGATGCAGACAAGAATTTGTTTAGTCAGTGACTAGGAAGGTGAGGCACGAGAACAACAACACTGCCACCTACAGCTCAAGGGAGGAATGGTATGAAATCAGACTCAGCCGGGTCTACACTCTGTACAGGCCCCTCACGTTTAATGGCAGGGGGAGTTGGACCTTAATAATAATTATAAGAAGAAGAATATTTATATAGCGCCAACATATTCTGCAGCGCTTTACAATCAGGGGGTTCATGTACAATAACAATCATAAATAACATAGCAACAGTTAAAAGAAAAGGAATGAGAGCCCTGTTCACAAGATACAATTTCAGCATTTGGAATACTGAATTCTAAAGCTTACATATTTCTTATTTTTTGTGTGTGGGGGGGATGCATAGGGTTTTTGTATTATTTTATATTGGAGCCAATAACATTTAATTTTGAAGTTTGGGATAATTTTTTTAATGATTTTAGGATGTTAATTATTTTTTTTACATTTTGTGCGGATAAATGATAGGAGAGGACACGTTTTCTCTGTGCTCCCCGCTGTCCCCATAGAACAGCCCAGTGACCAGTATACACAGACATGATGCAGATCAAGTCTTCTCTGCTTGTGTCTGACCTACTCTATACAGAGAATTCCTAGGACATCACAAGGTTCCCTGGCGATGGTTTGAATGCGAAAGCAGATCTAAGTACTGCGTTCAGGACTTTTTAGTGATAGTGAAATGATCATTTCCGTTCCAGGTGACATTATAGATTTGAGCGTAACCCTTCTGGGGCCATTGTGACCTGTACCATCAAAACTAGCACATGAATGAATGGGCTTCTGGCACAGGGACCAGACCATTAGCCTGTTAAAGAAGAACTCCCGCAAAAAATTTTATTCCATGTCCTGCTAGAAATGTACATGATGTAATCTGGAGTGAATGTCATTTTCTTACCAGTAGCTGAATTTTTGACTTCTATCATCCTGAAGTTTCTTATCTGTGTCATGTGACTAGGAATCAGACCCACCAACTCACACAGAGACTTATGTGTGGACAGGAAGTCTAATTCTCTGTGTGTTTCTATGGGAGCCTCACTTTCAGTCTCATAGGAATGAATAGAGAAGTGACTGGCTTTCTGTCCTGGGTCAGTTGGAGGTCAGGGAGTTGGTCACATGACCCAGCTACAATAAGAAGAGAGTGGAAACTCTCAATTTCAGCCTCTGATAAGAAAATGACAATCACTACAGATTATATCATGCACCTTTCTAACAGGTCAGAGAATAAAAATATTTGCGGGAGTTCTTCTTTAATGTGACATGGGTAGAAGGGGATAAAGCTGGCGGCTACCCGGTACTATAATACTGACCCTACAGGGTAATTCGTTTATTAGTAAGGGGAAGGAAATCATCAGTGGTGATCAGAGTAAAAACCCATCAACTCCTTTGAGGGGGACGTGGAGAAGTAAGGCGGAGGGGGCTTGGGTTATTTTCATTCAATGGATTTAGAGGCAATATTCTCCAAACATGTTTACATCTGTGTTGTGTCCCCTGTTTATAATGGAAGTCAAGTGCTGTGGTTATTATGGGGTCTGCCGGGGTTCCCTTCCTTCTTACAGCAAGGATAGAGCTGAATGTTGTGTTATACGTTGCCGATGTGAAGGACACAATTATTACCTAGATTTTTGTAGGTTTAAATGGTAAATGTTTTTATACTTCAAAAGTCTGTATGACAGAATAAAGCTATTGCCCCTCTGCAAAAAATTGGACCTGCCCTCTGTAAAGTGGTATTTAATGCAAAACTTACATAAGCTGGCCATACATGATAAAAAAATGTCAGCAGACACCATTGTGTCAACATCAACATCTAATCTTATGGTGACCTTAAAGAAAATCAGAATTGAGCTAGTGGTATTTGAACAGATCCCTACCCCGGAGGTAAGAAGTGCAGCCTGTTCTATGGCCAATATACTACTTCTACATATTAAAGCAAGTAAATATAGTCTCACAGCTCGGAAGGAAAAGAAGTATCTACAACACTCATACACACTTTCTAAACAATATATGATGAATTTCTTTCCTAGATTTTTTCAGCAGCTCATCATTACCCTACACTTGGAGGGTGTCCAGTGTCCATATCTTTGTATAATGAAAAGTTCTGCAACTTCCTTAGACTACTTTCACACTTGCGTTTGCAGGATCCATTTGTGAGATCCGTCCAGGCTCTCACAAACGGATCCGTCATGATAACACAACCGTCTGCATCCGTTCTGAACGGATCCGTTTGTATTATCTTTTACATAGCAAAGACTGATCCGTCATGAACTCCATTGAAAGTCAATGGGGGACGGATCCGTTTACTATTGTGTCAGACAAAACGGATCCGTCCCCATTTACTTACAGTGAGTCATGACGGATCCGTTTGCATTAGTTTCTTCATGCGGACACCAAAACTCAGCAAGCAGCGTTTTAGTGTCCGCCTCCAAAACGGAATGGAGACTGAACTGAAGTAAAACTGATGCATTCTGAACGGATCCTTTTCCATTCAGAATGCATTAGGACAAAACTGATCAGTTCAGGACCGTTTATGAGAGCCTGTGACAGATCTCACAAACGGATCCTGCAAACGCAAGTGTGAAAGTAGCCTAACACATTTTCCAATCAGGTCCCCACAATTTCTAGATCTCTGCTTGCTGATCTTGTCTTGTGACACTAGTGCACCTATTTCCACTGGACATATCCAGGACAGGTTTTCAGTCCCTGGATGTAATAAGAATGACTCCATTCTGTGAAACACAAACTAAGGCCTGTTTCACACTTGTTTTAACGTTGTTGTTTTCCGGTATTGAGATCCGGCAGAGCATCTCAAAACCAGGAAAAATGGTTCAGTTTAGTACTAATGCAGTCGGAATGGAAAGAAATCCGTTCAGGATGCCTTCCGATCCATCAGCATTTCATTTTGTGACCGGACACAAAACCGAACAAACCAGATCTGTCACTAAAAACAATCTAAGTCAATGGTGACCGATCCGGTTTATCAGGATCCTAAAAATCGGATCCGTCACCCATTGACTTTCAATGTATTTCGTGATGGATCCGTTTTTTCCCGCTTTGATTTCACGTTTCCCGTTTTGATTTTGTTTTGGTTTCTGCTGGATCCATCGTGGATCAGCAAAAACGCTTCCGTTACTGATAATACAACCATCTGCATCTGTTATGAACGGATCCGGTTCTATTATCTTTAACATAGCCAAGACGGATCCGTCATGAACTCCATTGAAAGTCAATGGGGGACGGATCCGTTTTCTATTGCGTCAGAGAAAACGGCTCCGTCCCCATTGACTTACATTGTGTCTCATGACGGATCCATCTTCACGGACAGAAAAAACGTTGCCTGCAGCGATGGGGACGCAACCAAACGGAACTGAACACATTTTGGAGCACTCTGTTTCATTCAGTTCAGTTTTGTCCCTGTTGACAATGAATGGCGACAAAACGAAAGTGTTTTCCCCCGTTATAGAGATCCTATGATGGATCTCAATAACGGAAAGGGAAACCGCAGATGTGAAAGTAACCTACCCCACAAAAGTGGATTAGTAGCGACTAAACAAGGGTGATTATAGGGTGCATGATAAAGTGCTGTCATTTTAAGGAGAAAATTCTGGATCCTGATAGGAACTTCCACCGTAAGAAGATCATCAAAGAATTACGATTTCATGTAAACATGACGCTAACCTAGTAAGACAATTGCATCTGCATCTATTCACATATATTACCTTGCATTCCACCACACTCTGGTCTGATTCACAAGTCACATAGATTTCATCCACAGCTCTCCGGAGGTTGTCAAAGAGAAACGCCCAATACCGAGCCCGAAGATCCACTTTCCGAGGAAGCCTGGCTTTGGATGGGCTTTTGTCGTGATGTTTGTCATTTGCAGAGTTAACGTTCAATTTGAGGTGCAAGGAGCTATTCTGTAAAAGAAAAGACATGCTGGCATGAAACTAAAGCTGCTGCTCAAGAATAACCAAACATATGTGAAATAGACATCTGTGCAAAGAAAAAGCACAACCGAAATCACAGGTACCAATGTTGGCTTTTTATGTGACTTTTAAACTCGATGGTATTTAGTGCTCTGTGTTGTAGCAGTACATCACAGTGATGTCACAGGAGCTGGGGCCACACCATCATTTGTGGGTGCCAGCTGTATTATACAGCATGCATCCAGCTCTCACTTCTGATCCCAGCTGTTTAACCCCTCATATGCCTTGGTCAATAGTGACCACACCACCTGAGAGGCAGTACTTTCTGTCCTACAACCATCACCCCGAGAATGCTACTTGGCCATGGCAGCCAGGGGCCATCTGAAGGGTGCCAGGCCTGCCATATCCAGGCCGCTAATACATCCCGCCGCCGGTCAAGTAGACCACATAGGGCATCAAGACTGGCGAAGGAAACACCAGTAATGATAAATGTCCCCAATTTGTCTAAATGAAAAAAGAGAAAAGGGGGAACATGATTGAAACCTTTAAATGTCAAATAATAAGGTTCAGGAGGGAAGAGGTTTTAATAAGCAGTTTAAAACAACACCAGGGGCCACAACCTGGAATTATTTGGGGGGGGGGGGGTCGATCAGATGTAATGTTAGAAAATATATTATTTTGTCTCATGTCAGCAAATGGCATTTTTGTCACATAATATTTCCCCTAAGAAAAGATATCTGGGGAGTGCAGTTTCTGTACTGTCACTCAGGCTTCCAAAAGAGCCCCAGTGACAGGGGAAAACAGCCCCCAGTGTGGACATCTGAAACAGGCAGAGCTGATCAGGGTCTAATTTCACAACAGCTGGAGTGCCGAAGGTTGCTGATCCATGCACTAGCACTTGCATATTGGTGAGGGTTCCTGTCAGGCTGCTCAGCCATGATGGCATATCATAGGCAGGATCACATGACTACCATCTATTGTAGAGTAGTGCAGTGAAGTTTAAGTTTACACTGTTTTAGTGTTAGACATCACTAGTAAATCTCCCCCAATACATTGGAAAAAAGGCCACGTGTACAAATTGTGGCTTCCTTGTTGGCCACAGGATATAAAGAATATTCAGGTTATAGTTCTCTGAACAAACGCTTTTCACACATGATTCATTGTCACTTCATTTCCAAACATGACTATGATTTAACGATAAAACCGAGTTTCCCCAAAGCCGAGTCGTTATTACTTTTTGTGGCATAAACAGGGCAGGGTAAACTAAAATGGCCAAGGTCAGGTTATCTTCCATTATTAACACTTCAATTTCTACAAAAGCGAAGAATTACCAGGGAACCCCTCTACCCCACAAAGTCAACATTTCCTAAAGGGATTGAGGAATAAACTTCTGTTGTGATGATTTATCCCCTGTGGATTAATGAATGTAAAATAAACGTGCTTATCTCGGACAGCCATGAAATATCATAAACAGTCCTCTCCTTACAATTAATCTTTCTTTCTTGAGATTATGGGTCTATCAACAACCCCAAGAACTCCCAGCGTCGGCTTCCTGCTGCAGGAATGAGTGATGAGCTCACTAATGCACCGCTAAGTAAAGCCGGGCCATCTTATGCCAGCGCAGCAAATAACTTCTGCCTTGCAATCCCTCTCCTCTGTTTACTGCACTTTAAACAGGATTATTTAACCCTTCCACAGACAACAAAGAAGAAATTGGGGTCATTAGCACGTGAATCGTTTAAATCAGATTGGAAAAGTTACATTTTTTTTAGATTATCACATGGGATCACATTGTTAATATCCATATTACATACAATAGGCAATCTAAAGATGTACGTGTGGAAATGTAAAATTTGCAGTGTTCAAACTATAAGAGATAGAAATCACTCAGATCCTCCTATCTGGAACGCAGTTAGTCTAGGTTTTACATTTCTGTACACGCTAACCCCAATCTGACAATTAAAGAAGACGGATCCGGTTGTATTATCTTTAAAGGGGTTACGTACCCAGGATTTCACCCAGGCAGCCTGCCTGACATTTCATGCTCCAATGCCCTGCCTTGCCCTGTGCTGGATCGGCAGTGTGTTCGGTGACTTCACCGGCTCTGATGGGCCGGCTTTAGCGCTGCCCTAGCCGTTTTACTGTCTAGGGCAGAGCTAAAGCCCGCCCATCAGTGCCAGTGACATCACCGGGCTCACTGCTGGGTGGATGCCTCCGCCTGGCACAGCCCGGTTCATCACAGGAACTCGGCAAAATGCCTTTGCCCTGCGCGATTTAGCATGAGATGCTCCGATGCTCTTGTCAGGCAGGCTGTCTGGGTGAAATTAAAGGTATGTCCGGGTTTAACTCTGAACCAGGACAACCCCTTTAACATAGCAATGTTGGATCCGTCATGAACACCATTGAAAGTCAATGGGAGACGGATCCATTTCCATTTCGTTAGAGTTAAATGGATCTGTCCCCACTGATCATGACAGATGACAGATATGTTTTGCTCCGCATCCCATGACTTGCCGCGGTTTTCTCTCAGTTCTGTTCAGTTACGTTTTGCCCCCATTGACGATGAATGGGGAAAAAATTTAAGCATTTTTCTCCAGTATTGAGATCCTATGACAGATCTTAATACTGGAAAATAGTAACGCTAGTGTGAAAGTAGCCTAAGGCCTCATGCACACGACCGTATGAAAAAACGGATCCGCAGAAAATACGGATAACAACCATGTGCAGTCCGTGTTTTGCGGAATGGAACAGCTGGCCCCTAATAGAACAGTACTACCCTTGTCCACATGTTCTATTTTTTTGCGGAACGGAAATACGGACATACGGAAACCGAATGCACACGGAGTACCTTCCGTTTTTTTTGCGGACCCATTGAAATAATGGTTCCGCATACGGTCCGCAAAAAAAACGGAACGGACAGAAAATATGTTCATGTGCATGAGCCCTAAGACTGTGCAGGGACACACCCCCAACTGGTAACACAGACCACTAACAAAATTGTTATTACATGGGGATTGCAAGTAGTCACTAAAACAGACATATCAGGAGAGGTGACAGGTCCTCTTTAAAGATACATTTCAGTGATAACCATTTTCCCGCTGTCATTTATTGGGAGTCTGTTAAGAGGTTATTACAAGATTATTACTGGGGATGAGTGAATCGATTTTGGATGCTTCATCCGAAGTCGATTCGCATAAAACTTTGTTGTAATACTGTACAGGGCGGGAGCTCTGTACAGTATTAGAATGTATTGGCTCCGATGAGCCGAAGTTATTACTTTGCGAAGCCTCGCAAAAGACTTTGAGTAATAACTTCAGGAATTAATTTTTACTGTGAAAACCTTGATACAGAACTCAGTTTCCACTTGGAACTGCTCCCGCTCCGTACAGTATTAAAACAAAGTTTTATGCAACTTTATCCAAAGTCTATTCTCTCATCCCTAATTGTCACCAATCCAGTTGATAGGTGAAAACAGTCTGATTGTTGGGGGCGTCCTAGCATTGGGAACTCCACTGATTATGAGAATGCGGGCCCCATGTCCCCCATTTGAATGGAGCATTGATCAAGGAAGCGCACTGCTGCACCATCAAACTTTATGGGACTGACTAGGATACTATGTTCACCAGTCCCACAGACTTTGAATGGAATGGCAATGAACAAGTTCCACCACTGCTCCACTCAAATGGGGGACAGGGGACTCATGTTCTTCTGATAGTAGTCGGCCCCTAGAGATCAAACATGTGATAAGTGTCAATCTTTGCTAACCCGTTAAAAGCAGTTCTGTCACCCGGATCAACCCAACCCTACCAGCCATTTCTCCTGGTAGGGTTGATGATGCTGATTAAAACAATACCTGTTTTGCGTCTGTCAGCGGAGAAAAATGAACTTTTTAAACTTATGCAAATTGACTCTTTGAGCACCAGAAGGCTTATGCAGTTCGAGCACCGCTCCAGCGACGTCCCAGGTGCTCCATGATGACGCCCCTCTGCTTTTCATCATGCCCCCTGCCTTTAGATTGACAGCGTTAGACCGCACTTATGTCCAGAACGGCGCGTGCGCACAACATCTTTGGCTTCATCTCGACGAGTGAAGATGTTGTGCACACGCGCTGTTCTGGACATGAGTGCGGTCTAACGCTGTCAATGTAAAGGCAGAGGGGCGTCGCTGGAGCGGTGCTTGAATAGTTCATTTGCATTATTTTAAAAGTTCATTTTTCTCCACAACAATACCACCAAGTATTGTTTTAATCAGTGTCATGCCTGGCAGGGCAGGGTTGATTTGGGTGACAGAGCCACTTTCAATCTGGCCGCCTACATTTTCAATAAAATTTTACACACTAAAAATAATACCACTACCAAAACATGCTCCACAGTAGGATCTATGATATGGCTGTTGTCTCTACCAGAGGGCTGCACAGTTGTGGTCACTTCTCCACTACAACATACTATATAATAACCAGAAAAAGAGGAGAGCAGGTTTATCATTCGAGCACTCCATGTGACCCCTGGGTTATCACCTCGCCCACCACTGAAGGTGAAAATTACCGGTTTAGGAGGTTTGTGCGCTCCATGGGTTCCTCTCTTAGGTTTTCCACATGGCCACTTGGCTTTCCCTGTGAAAAAAACATAAAGCATCTGGAGTCATTTTCTCTGCTTAGCACAGTGAGACTTATCTAGAATAATACAAGACTTTTAGGGTGCCTTCACACGCTGCGGATTTGTTGCAGAATTTTCCGCAACTAAAAATCAGTTCCATTCATTTGAATGAGGTGAAAGCACATGGACATCTTCAGGACCCATGTAGATGACTGGAACTGATTTTCAGTCATGGAAGATAAAACAAAATCCCCAGCACTGAAGGCCTCACACTATAGCACGTGAGTAGCTACATTTCCATATTCAATGTGTTACTTTCCCAGGTGAAAGAAATGGTTTATGTGAGCAGTCCAAGACAATTCTCCACTTTATTTCATAAGGCTGCCAGCTTGGGCCATGAAAGCAACACCTTCTAACCCGGACAGTGGTGACAGCCTGCAGATACTATTCTTTAGCATCCTACATTTAAATTACGGTAGTAATGTAATTTCGGCAAGTAGCTGGCATTTTATTATTGCTGAATGACACATAATATGCCACTTGCATGTCGGAGTGGGGCAACCAGATTTCCCATTCAAGGGATTTAGTCACTAAAAATAAGTTCAGTATCCATAATGCAGCCCTGAGCTGAATAGTTTCTAATGCATGCAACATTTTCTTTCTTAAAGGGAATGTGTAATCTCATTTTTTGCTAATTAAACCAGACATTTTAGTTTTTTTTCTAATCTGTTTTCAATTTCTGATGGTAGATTTTTATGAGGAAAACCATCTTAAGGGAACAGCCACTAAGCTCTGTTAACAGCGGTTTATAGCTGCCACTTGGACACTGGAAACTATAGACTGGAGCTGACCCAATGACTTTTCTGGCAAAGTGTTCTAGATATGTTCTGTGACGTGTGCAGAGGTAATTGTGCAGGGAGGGGGAGGATGCAAGCTGTCCCTGTGATCTATTGTGAATGGAGGATCCTGTGAAGATAATGAGATGAAGTTAGGCTACTTTCACACTAGCGAAAGCCCGGATCCGGCAGGTGAAACTGCGCTCCGGCCCCACACATGTCAGTCACATACATACACACACTACATACACATACAAATACACACATACATACTTACATAGCAGGACGGCACTGAACTGGAGGAGGACGGTGCGACAGAAGGGTAAGTTTACCCACAGCGCCACCTGCTGGAAGGAGGGGAAATTGCAGGGAGACGGATCCGTCCTGAACTCCATTGAAAGTCAATGAAGGACGGATCCGTTTACCATTGTGTCACACCAAACAGATCCGTCCCCATTGACTTGCATTGTGGGTCATGACGGATCA
The DNA here is from genome assembly GCA_900303285.1 of Rhinella marina. Lineage (NCBI taxonomy): Eukaryota > Metazoa > Chordata > Amphibia > Anura > Bufonidae > Rhinella > Rhinella marina. Next base: position 157,704 of record ONZH01019684.1, on the reverse strand, counting down.
GTCTTGGTGCGGATGCCTGGACAGCATGCTGCGGTTTGTTCTCCGGTCTGAAGACGGAACGGAATGCTTCTAGGAACATTCCATTCTCTTCAGATCAGTTTTGTCCCCATTGACAATGAATGGGGACAAAACTGAAGCGTTTTTATCCGGTATTGAGCCCCTATGACGGAACTCAATACTGGAATTTAAAAACGCTAGTGTGAAAGTAGCCTTATCTGGACAGATCAGGTATTGTTAGTCTATGATAAGGCTTAGTGACCCCTGTGAAATTTGCAATATTTCAGGATTATTTTCAAATGTAGATAATAACTACATCTTAAAAAAATCTTAAAATAATATGATATAACAAAAAAAAACTTTATGCAATAGGTAATTTTCTCATAATACAAGCAATAGGCAATTTTCTCATGATACATTCCCTTTAAAAGAAGACTAAACACATATTACATTTAAACTGAAAAATACACAAGCAAATGTTCTCTCATTGTCTCAGGAGGTCAGCCATGCCCCCCCTCCTCCTCGTCATTGTCCTGTGACAGGTTATAAGACAAGTGGATGGAGCAGGAGCATCCCTGCAATAAGACAGATATATTGGCTAAACCCTGGCCCCCCACCCTAGTCGCTCTCCAGCGGAAAATGAGGCAGATCAGCATGAAATTAAGCCCTTTTTTCTTGGCAGGATTTTACAAAGACTGTCTGTGTCAGGATCATGCAGAAAGTCCTCCAAAAAGTGAGGAGGAAATTACTTGTCTGCTATAACATGGAGAAGTTGAGGAGGCTGAATGAGCTCAGCTTATACACATGCATGCTGTGTTTGGTGTGTATGTATTTTCAATGGGTATAATGGAATAAGCTGCTGCCAGAATCCTCTGGCATTGTTTTTTATTTCTTGAGCACAAAGGATCAGGCATGCTGAAGTTCAACAAGTCAATCCTTTTGAGACCCAACATTATGCCAAATTAACATTTCATACACATTAGATGTTTGATCGGTCCCACTGAAACCATTAGGTTCGGCCAACATAAGTCTTAGGCTACTTTCACACTAGAGTTTTTGCTGGATCCGCTTCCATTACTGATAATACAACCATCTGCATCCGTTATGAACGGATCCGGTTGTATTATCTTTAACATAGCCATGAACTCCACTGAAAATCAATGAGGGACGTATCCGTTTTTTATAGTGTCAGAGCCTGCATCCCATGATGGAAAGAAGTCTGCAGCATGCAGCGGTTTACTCTCCGGTATGAGAACAGAATGGAATACACTTCAGAGCACTCCATTCTGTTCAGTTATGTTTTGTCCCTATTGACAATGAATGGGGACAAAACAGAAGCGTTGTTTCCGGTATTGAGACTCTATTGAGACCGGTATTGAGACTCAATACCGAAAAATAGAAACGCTAGTGTGAAAATAGCCTTAGGGCTCATACACACAACCATATGTATTTTGCAGAACAGCTGGCCCCTAATAGAACAGTCCTATCCTTGTCCGTAATGCAGACAATAATAGGACATTCTATCTTTTTGTGGAACGGACATACGGAAACGAAATGCACACGGAATAACTTCCATTTTTTGCATTCCCATTGAAATGAATAGAAAAGTGTAATGTGCATCAGCAGCCAGTCTGCTTGAAATGAATGGAAAAGTGTAAAGTGTAATCAGCAGCCAGTCTGCTTGAAATGTTGGATAACAGAGATATAAGGAATAAAACGATAACAACAGGTTCTCGCACGCTACATCATCCTGTCCCATAGCGGGAACACTGAGCTCCAAGCCAGCAGAGGCCATGTGATGGTTTATTCATGGCGGTACAGTACAAAGAATATCGATTGCCCAGAGATGTATCCCATTTTGTGCATTGATTTTGTATTCTCTTCCCGTGTAACCTGACCACTGACAGCCCCATGGAAGGAGATGTATTTCCCATAATCAATATGTGACCCAGATCCAGGGCACTTCCACTGCTGGCTGAGGTAACAGCGCAAAATAGAAGAGAAGTCCTTATTAGCATGCTATGTTCCATTACTGTAAATCACCTCTCTCAACAAGCTGCTTTTATATTTTTAACACTATTTAGTAGAAAATATGTATTAGGGGAAGTTGGGGTTTTCAAAAATGTATTATAATCACTGTGTATACTGACACCAGGAATGTATACGTTGTCATGTGACCCTCAGGCAACGTACCTCTAAAGCAGAGCAACAGTGTAAAATATATGGTGTCACAAAAATATAATTTTTTTTTCAAAAATGTTTTTATTGTTTTATTGTGTAAAACTGAACAAAAATAAACAGACATATTTTGTATCGTTGCGTCCATAAAGATCTGCTCTATAAAAATGGTGAGCACAGTAAAAAATAAAATAAAATTGCCAAAGTATTCGGGCCCCCTGGAACTTTTCAACCTTTTGCCACATTTCAGGCTTCAAACAAAAAGATATAACATTTTAAATTTTTGGTGAAGAATCAACAACAAGTGGGTCACAATTGTGAAGTGGAACGAAATTTATTGGATCATTTAAACTTTTTTTGTAATAATAAAACTGAAAAGTTGGGCGTGCAAAATTATTCGGCCCATTTACTTTCAGTTCAGAAAACTCACTCCAGAAGTTCATTGAGGATCTCTGAATGATCCAATGTTGTCCTAAATGACTGATGAAGATAAATAGAATCCACCTGTGTGTAATCAAGTCTCCGTATAAATGCACCTGCTCTGTGATAGTCTCAGGGTTCTGCATCATGAAGACCAAGGAACACACCAGGCAGGTCCGTGATACTGTTGTGGAGAAGTTTAAAGCCGGATTTAGATACCAAAAGATTTCCCAAGCTTTAAACATCCCAAGGAGCACTGTGCAAGCGATCATATTGAAATGGAAGGAGTATCAGACCACTGCAAATCTACCAAGACCCGGCCGTCCCTCTAAACTTTCATCTCAAACAAGGAGAAGACTGATCAGAGATGCAGCCAAGAGAGATCACTCTGGATGAACTGCAGAGATCTACAGCTGAGGTGGGAGACTCTGTCCATAGGACAGCAATCAGTTGAACACTTCACAAATCTGGTCTTTATGGAAGAGTGGCAAGAAGAAAGCCATTTCTCAAAGATATCCATAAAAAGTCTTGTTTACAGTTTGCCACAAGCCACCTGGGAGACACACCAAACATGTGGAAGAAGGTGCTCTGGTCAGATGAAACCAAAATCCAACTTTTTGGAAACAATGCAAAACGATATGTTTGGCATAAAAGCAACACAGCTCATCACCCTGAACACACCATCCCCACTGTCAAACATGGTGGTGGCAGCATCATGGTTTGGACCTGCTTTTCATCAGCAGGGACAGGGAAGATGGTTAAAATTGATGGGAAGATGGATGGAGCCAAATACAGGACCATTCTGGATGAAAACCTGTTGGAGTCTGCAAAAGACCTGAGACTAGGACGGAGATTTATCTTCCAACAAGACAATGATCCCAAACCTAAAGCCAAATCTACAATGGAATGGTTCAAAAATAAATGTATCCAGGTCTTAGAATGGCCAAGTCAAAGTCCAGACCTGAATCCAATTGAGAATATGTGGAAAGAGCTGAAAACTGCTGTTCACAAACGCTCTCCATCCAACCTCAAAGAGCTCGAGCTGTTTTGCAAGGAAGAATGGGCAAGAATTTCAGTCTCTAGATGTGCAAAACTGATAGAGACACCCCAAGCGACTTGCAGCTGTAATCACAGCAAAAGGTGGCGCAACAAAGTATTAATGCAAGGGGGCCGAATAATTTTGCACGCCCCACTTTTCAGTTTTATTATTACAAAAAAAGTTTAAATGATCCAATAAATTTCGTTCCACTTCATAATTGTGACCCACTTGTTGTTGATTCTTCACCAAAAATGTAAAATGTTATATCTTTTTGTTTGAAGCCTGAAATGTGGCAAAAGGTTGAAAAGTTCCAGGGGGCGAATACTTTCACAAGGCACTGTATATAATATGTCAGAACAGCCATTTTTTGGTCACCCTCCTTCCAAAAATCATTACAGCTTGTGATCAACATATCGTATATACTCCAAAATATTACCAATGAAAATGTAAGAATGTAAGCTCATCTTGAAAAACCCCACACAAGATAATTGCCAGAAATATAAAAACAATATGGCTTTCAGAAAATAGCAATGCAAAAACATGATTGTTTTTGTTTCAAAAATTTGTAAAAGTGGTAAAATGTAAAAAAAACTATATAAACTACATAAAAACTTATCTCTGTAATCATACTGAAAAGCAGAACATGCTGTTTTTTCTGCTCAGTGTATCTTACAACAATAAAACCCACAAAGCAATGACAGAATTGCTGCCTTTTCTTTATCCTGCATCCCAAAGAGCGAAATAAAAAGTGATCAAAAAGTTTTATGAAGCCCAAAGTAGTACCGGTGATAATGGCACCTCATCTTTCAAAAAAATAAGCCCTCATTCAGCTCATCCTAGAGAAAAATTAAAAAATGTATGGTTGTCAGAAAATGGCTGTACTACTACACCAGAGGTTGTTCAAAAAAACATTGTGCCCGTAAACCAATTTTTTCAAAATCTGCGCTGAAAAAGCCAAAAGGTGGTCTTAGTCTTCAGACCACCACAGTGGTCCTCAAATGCACATGGTGCTCTTTCACTCTTAGGCCCCATTCACACGACCGTATGTTCATTTCCGTATCTTATCCGCATTTTTGCGGATAAGATGCGGAACCATACGGACCCATTCATTTTTCCATAGGAGAAAAAAAAATGCGGAATGCACACCGTGTGCATTCCGCATCCGTATATAACGGAAGTTCTCTCGCAAAAAAAAGAAAACGTCCTATACTTGGCTACAAAACACGTCCGTAGCCCCATTAAAGTTAATGGGTCCGCAAAAATGCGGATCACTACGGAAGACATTCCGTATGTCTTCCATTCCGTTTTTATACGGACACGGAATACATAAAGTCGTGTGAATGGGGCCTTAAAGGGGTTGGCCACCTTATGTATCAAAAATCCAAAGTACCCCAGACAATAGCCACAACTATGAAGTAGTGTGACAGGTGACATGTACTGGCTGTACGTCATTTATATAACCTGTTCACCATGACACACTTCCCTGGAGGAGCTCCGTCAGACAGGCTGTGTGGGAGGAGCATCTGCAAAGTGAAAGTAACAATCCCAGCATGCACTGCAGCAAGCATGTCTAGAGGAGCAGCCACATGACTTCCCCGCCCACCATAGAGACAAGAGCCCCCTAGATAATCAGTAACTCAGTTATCAGTGAATAACTGCTGTACAGACATAGCAATAGAAAGAACGCCCCAGTCCAAACTGTAAAGGGGGGGCCCCGGGTTACCCTGTTCATAAGTATGCTGTGGGGCCCAGTCATTTCTAGTTGTGCCACTGGATGTAAGCCATGAACAGAACGAGGGGGAGATTTATAATTTCCCTTGTTCCTAAAAAGTGTCATTAAAAAGTTGCAAACTATGTGTTTGCAAATTTTTTAACTGCGCTTTTTTTTTTTTTTAAAGGGCGTGACAATGACAGAGAAAGAGTGTGACCAGTCATACCAACAAATTTATGCTCTGAGCTGTCATAGATTTCGGTTTAGGTGCACAAACTGCCGAAGGAGGGGGGCTGTACAGCGGGGGGCAGAACTTTGTTACACAAGAACTCTGATGAATAAATTTGTACAAATCGATCTGCTCCAATAGAGAGGGGCCACCTGTCTATCATCACACGACCTGCTCCCAGCTGACAGCCCATCAATCATCTATGAATATATGACTACCCTTCATCTGGGAAAAAGGGAAAATGACTGTCGTCAAATATCTCTCTCTATATATATATATCTAATGTATAGGGGGGTCACACATCATTATATATAATGTACAGGGGGTCACACATCACTATATACAGTGTACAGGGGGTCACACATCACTATATATAATGTACAGGGGGTCACACATCATTATATATAATGTACAGGGGGTCACACATCACTATATATAATGTACAGGGGGTCACACATCATTATATATAATGTACAGGGGGTCACACATCACTATATATAACGTACAGGGGGTCACATGTCACTATATATAATGTACAGGGGGTCTCATATCACTATATATAAGGTACAGGGGGTGACACATTTGTATATACAGTATAAATGGGGTCACTGTACAGGGGTTCATGGATCTCTATATGCAGTGGTGGGCGTCACACATCACTGTATACAGTGTATGGTGGTGGTGAGGGGTCAACTATTACTGTATACAGGGGGTCAGATATCACTATATACAGTGTACAGTGGTGGGGGTCACATATCACTGTATGGGAGGGAGTCATATATCACTATATACAGTGTGCAGGAAGGAGAGGGCACATATTTACAGATGAGACCAGTGACTGCTGCTGATATCACTGACCTCAGCCATACTGACAGCTCAGAGGGGGTTAAATAGGACAGACACTTAGATTGCTCACACTTTGTTGTCCACAGCACCTTCCTGTCTCTGCTACATCACTGCAGTCAGTGAGCTCCATTACAGCTTCTCCTCAGTCTCCCTTCCTCCTGCAAAGTTTCTTTATTTCAGGTTTTAACAAGTGTCCCTGCTAAGCCGCTGCCAGCCCTGTATAGTCAGGAGTGCAGTCACAGCAGAAGGAAAGCATCTCTGACACAAGCAGAGTGCCTTTAGGACCCAGAGAGCAGCACACTCCTTCAGCCATGGACTAGGGCACATGCAGGGATGGACGAGACAGGCAGCTGTGAGAGCAGGACTGAGAGGTCATGGCTTCCAATAGCAAGGAAACCAGGCAGATCTGCTTAAGAAGATATATTAGTAAGTGTAATATCTCCTGCTTTCTTTAGAGTTTTAGTAAGTGCTATCAAAGAGGCCAACCCCTTGAAGCCTTCTCACACTTTCATACAAAAGTGTATAGTGAAGTGAAGTGAAGTGAATAGGGCCACAAAAATTGCGATTTTCACTTTGCACCATCGGTCAGCTGTGAATTCATTTTTACAAAACTCCTGTGGGGTCCAAATGCTCACTCAACTCCTTGGTAAATTCTGTGAGGCTTGTGGTTTCTAAAACGAGTCAGTTCTTGGGGGGTTCTTTCTTTTTTATTTCACCTTAGAGCGTCTGCAGTTGTCAGCCAGTGTAATAAATCACCAAACTAGGCCTCAAATGCACATGGCGCTTTCTCTTCTGAACCCTACAGCAGTTTACGACCACATATTGGGGTGTTGCCGAGTTCAGCAGAAAGTAGGTAACAAACGGTGGGCTGCTTTTTCTACCGTAACATTACTCCTTGTGAAAAATAAAAAAAAATTGCTGGTTATGCAACATTTCATTGGAAAAAATAGATTTTTCATTTTCACAGCTAAGTGTTTCTAAATTCTATGGAATGCCTGTGTGGTCAAAGCGCTATAGTATATATATATATATATATATATATATATATATATATATATATATATATATATTCTTTGAGTGGTGTTTCCTAAATGGAGTCACTTTTTGGGGTTTCCACCGTAGGGGTACCTCAGGGTCACTTCAAATGTGACATGGTGCCCAAAAATCATTCCAGCTATATCTTCCCTCCAAAAGTCATTTCGCACTCCTTCCATTCTGAGCCATGCGAAGACATGGAAAATCTGCAGAAAAAAGTGAAAATTTTAACTCCATTTTCCTTTAAAAGGGAGCATCCATCCAGAACTGAAAGAATCAGATTTAGGTTCCAGAGAGGCATAGTGGACCTAAAAGAAGGATGAATCCTATTAGCCCCAGTAAAAAATCTTCTGATTCAGTCTAGATTCGCTAATCTTACCCCCATAAAGGCACTTAATGCTGCAGTCTAAACGTTGAGCGTACTCACTCTGAGCCCTTTGTTCAGACTTGAACAAAATCAAGGATTAACTTTAGGTTTGGAGGCATAGATGGATTTCAGGCATCTGAAACGAATAATAGGAAAGCTTTCCAGGACCTAAGATAAATTTTGGATGTCACTGACTTCGTGCTTTGCATCAAAGTATTTATGACAGACTCAAACGGTCGTTTTTTTCTTTTGGCCATCAGGTGAAGCTGAGGTATGATCGGCTGCAATACTGGACCCTGGGAAAGAAGATCTGGAATTAGAGGAAGACATGACATAAGGAGTAGAAACCAGGACCTCTGTGGCCAGAAGGGCGCTATTAGGATCAGTTGTCAATTCTCTTCCATTGCCTTTGTTAGCATTTTTGGGATCAATGAAAACGGGGGAAGGTGTAAAGAAGGCCTTCTGGCCCTGGTTTTGAGAATGCATCCACCTAGAGAGGCAGGTCCAGATATGAGGGGGAAAAGAAGTCTTTTACTTTCCTGTTCATTTTTTATGCAAATAGGTTGATCAATGGAAGCCACCATCTCCCACAAATCTGGTCAAATATTTCCTGGTTTAGACTCCATTTTCCCTCTTTTAAGGTCTTTCTGCTGAGGTAATCGTCTAGGAGATTCTCTTTGTCTTTTACATGGACTGCTGATAGAGACATTACATGTTTCTCTGCCAAAGAAAATATTCTTTCGGCTACCGTAGCTAGGGACTGACTTCTCCCCCAACTTCCCCATACACAGCCTGGAACATCTGATCATGTACTGATAGGGGTTCTTTAAACTCCTCTTAGTTAAAGGGGTTGTCTCACTTCAGTAAGTGGCATGTATCATGTAGAAAAGGTTAATACAATTCACTTACTAATGTATTGTTATTATCCATATTACTTCCTTTGCTGGCTGAATTAATTTTTCCATCACATTATACACTGCTCGTTTCCATGGTTATGACCACCCTGCAATCTATCAGTGGTGCTCCGGCTTGCACAATATAGGAAAAAGCACTAGCCTATGTGCGCTCCCATGGTTCCGGCCACCAAATAGGCTGGTGTTTTTTCCTATACTGTGCAAGCACGACCACCAGTACTGCATTGCAGGGTGGTCTGTAACCATGGAAACAAGAAGTGTATAATGTGATGGAAAAATGAATCCAGCCAACAAAAGAAGCAATATAGATTATCACAATACATTAGTAAGTGCCTTGTATTAACTTCCTCTATATCAGGGGTGGCCAACCTGTGGCTCTTGAGCCACATGCGGCTCTTTGCCTCTTCAAGTGTGGCTCTTTTGGTGGAGTCGGGAAGCAGTCAATCTGGCTCACTCTCCACCCCATTCTCAGATCTCCTTTCGTAATTGAGCACTGTTACTACTCTGCAGCTCCAGCTCACTCTCCACTCCGTTCTGATGTGCACAGTGTCAGAACGTGGTATGTGGAGACGCACGTTATCACCAGGCGTTGTGCGCATCAGGTCATATTGGAGAGCATGTCAGACCTGCACAGTAGCAGGTGCCCGAACAGGGGAGGTAGGAGATTTTTCGAAATTCTAGAACTGAGCATGGGGGTCTGATCTAAGCATGGGAGGTTCTGATCTGAGCATGGGGAATCTAATCTGAGCATGGGATGGGGGTCTGCTCTGAGCTTGTGGGCTCTGATCTGGGCATGTGGGGTCTGATCTGAGCATGTGGGCTCTGATCTGAGCATGGGGGAATCTGGTGTGAGCATGAGCGGTCTGGTGTGAACATGGGGGGGGGTCAGATCTGAGCATGGGGGGGGTCCTGATCTGAGCATGTGGGATCTTATCTGAGCAAGGGGGTCTGGTCTGAGCACGGACGGGTCTAATCTGAGCATGAGGGGGGGGGGGGGGGTCTAATCTGAGCATGAGGGTCAGTCCTGAGCATGGGGGATCTGGTGTGAGCATGGACGGGTCTAATCTGAGCATGAGGAGGGGGGGGGTCTAATCTGAGCATGAGGGTCAGTCCTGAGCATGGGGGATCTGGTGTGAGCATGGACGGGTCTAATCTGAGCATGAGGGGGGGGGGTCTAATCTGAGCATGAGGGTCAGTCCTGAGCATGGGGGATCTGGTGTGAGCATGGACGGGTCTAATCTGAGCATGAGGAGGGGGGGGTCTAATCTGAGCATGAGGGTCAGTCCTGAGCATGGGGGATCTGGTGTGAGCATGGACGGGTCTAATCTGAGCATGAGTGGGGGTCTAATCTGAGCATGAAGGTCTGACCTGAGCATGGGGGATCTGGTGTGAGCATGGGGGGGGGGGGGGGTCAGATCTGAGCACCGAGGGTCTGATTTGTGTTAAGGATCATATTTAAGGTCAGATGAGGATAGGGGGTCTGATGAAAAATATATTTTTTTCTTTTTTTCTCTGCTAACAAAAGATAAGATCAGATGAAAAGTATTTTTTTTTTCTTATTTTTCTCCACTAAAACCTAGGTGCATCTTATAGGGCGAAAAATACGGTGACTCGTGTGCCAATGTATAGCTTGTGGCTCCTGGTAGTCATACATTTTTTTCCTGGCTCTTTGTGTCTGTAAGGTTGGCCACCCCTGCTCTATATGATGAATGCAACTTACTGAAGTGAGACAACCCCTTTAATGGTAGCTCTGAGAGTTTTTATTAGTATCTCTATCTTTTCAATACAGCATAATGGACATCCTGACCCATCACCAGAAGAGCCTGAAGCGGCGTCCAAAGATATTTCTCCCTCATCTTCAACCAATTCAGGTTCCACAAAAACTGGAGTCTGAGACTTGGAGGTAGATGGTTTTGGAGATACTGGAGCATGTTTTGCTTCTATGGCTGTGTCGATACATCTAGTACAAAGTCACTTATTACATGAAGCAGGGAGGGTCTTTTTACAAATGGCACATTTTTTATCTTCTGAGATGGCTCCCCCTTAAAGGTTTCCTTGACCTAAGGGAGAAGCAAGAGAGAGACCCCTAAGCAAAAACATTTACTAAGGAGAAAAGGGAGGGCCTTCAGCAAAGAACAGAGTCTGGGATGTGCTTCACATTTACAGGAGATAATACAATACAAAAAAGACCCTCTGGGAAGAAGGCTTACCGGGCTGATGGCCCTGGGAGGATCTGAGGACTTGCAGGCAGATTCACCTTCAGACGGTAGGGACATCACTGTATAAAGCATGTGATGCGTGGTAACCCATAAGTGACTCTGGGCACCCTCTGAGGCTGTTCATTGGGCTGCGAGAACAAGTTTGTTCTTCTACTGATCCTCCAGCTCAATCTGTAACTCTGGTTGACACGTAATTGAAGCCCATGGTTGCCCGCACACTCTGGACTTTCACCTAGAGGCATGGAGGACCTACAGCCCGATCCCAAGGTCCTGCCTCCCGCATCAGCCCTCCTAGCCATACGAGGGATACAAACCACCAGGCTGTGCGAATATCTGGATCTCTACCTATTCCAAGGGACAGGAAACAACTGGAGCAGGTAAAGAGGAGGGGGCTTTTATTTACTGATCTCCACGTTGTTTCCTGTCCCTGAGGAAGCGGGGTAACCTCCAGGTTGTGCCGTGGTGGAGGTGTGTGGAAAATTAAATTTTTTCAAATAAAATGTTGCTGTTGGATGAAATTTCTCACTTTCACAAGTGGTAACAGGAACAGAGCACACCACAGCAGTGGCCAATAACTGCAGCGGCTCTGAGGTTAAATATAATTTTAAAAAAAAAAGTGTTTTGCAAATTAATTCACAGCAGATGGTGCAAAGTGAAAACTGCAATGTTTACACAGATATGCCATTTCAGTGCCCAATATGTTGTGCCCAGCTTATTATTATACAGTGCTTATGGTTTTATAAACTCATCAGGGCTCAGGAGTAAAGGCGCACCATGCACATTTGAGGCCCAATGTGGTGATTTACGCATCGTGGGTGAAATAATAAATGGACCCCTGAGAAGTGGCCCCATTTTGGAAACTACACCCCTAAAGGTTGTTATTAACGGGTGGAGTGCGTATTTTGATGCTGCAGAAATGTATGCGCAATGGTCTGTGCAAAGTGAAAATTGCAAGTTTTAGACAGATATGGCATTTAAGTGCCCAATATGCTGTACCCAGCTGGTGCCATCTAAGACACATCACTCTAGGGAGGGTGCCGCTAGGGAGGCTCGACCCATCCACGCCTGCCATTGGCTTCTCCCCCCGACAACAGATGTTTTCATCCACGCACGGGGAGAAGCAGCAGCGGCAGTACAGGGACCAGGAGCGGCGCAGGAAGCCAGGTAAGCATATTCATTGTGAGGGGCCCGGCATATGGAGGACATTTTTATAGTGTTTGGATAACCCCTTTAAATTGTTAGGCAGGTTCCACTTTATACAGAAATACCATAAATGTGGACATCAACTGCCATTTCGGAATGCTGCAGGACTCGGAAAAGACCACCGTTTAGCTTCTGCAGTGCAAATTTTGATGGATTGGCTTACGGGTGCCATGTTGCTTGGAGTAGTAGTACAGCCATTCAGTGAGAACCATACTTTTTTTTTTATTCTATTGATGGAGCTGTGTGAGGGTGTATTTTTTGGTGGGATAAGCTGGCATTATCATTGGTTCTATTTTGGTTACATTTTGATTGCTTGATATTATATTTGGGAGATGAGGTGACCAAAAATGGGGTGGGTCATGTGATGTTTTTATATGGTAGGTCATTATGGATGCGGCGATACCTAACGTCTATTTTTTGTATTTTTGTTCAGCTTTACACAATAAAAACATTTTTTGAAGAAAAAAAAATCATTTTCGTTTTTATGTTGCCAATCTCAGAGCCATTTTTAAAAAATTTTCTAGCAATGGACTTGAGCTGATCTTATTATTGGTACCATTTTGGGGTAGATTGTACTTTTTGATTGCTCGCTTTTACCAGACGTGATGAGTCATGTGTAGAGTTGATCGAACGTGCTTGTAACGAGCACTGTAGAGCTCGGATCCCCAGCGCTCTGCTGCGCAGCCATCCGGATCCGTCGTCACCTGCCTGTAAGTCAATGGGCACGGTTCCGTTTGGTATCACACACTAGTGTGTCATACCAAACGGATCCGCCCCCATTGACTTACAGTCAGGTGAGGACGGATCCGGATGGCTGCGCAGCGGAGCGCAGGGGATCCGAGCACTACAGTGCTCATTACGAGCATGTTCGATCAACTCTAGTCATGTGATATTTTTATAGGGCAGGTGATTAGGGACTCAGCAATACCTATTATGTCTGTTTTTAATTTTTGTTTAGTTTTACACAATAAAAACATTTTTTGGAAAAACATTGTTTTTGTGTTGCCATTTCCTGACAGCCATTTTTTTTTCTGCTGATCGTCTAATGTGGGGACTTAATTTCTGTGGGATAAGTTGACATTTTCATTGGTACTATTCTAGGGTACATAGTACTTTTTGACTATTATGCTTTTTGTGAGGCAAGGTGACCAAAATATGGCTATTCTGGCACTGTTTCCATTATTTTTTTTTCTACACTGTTCACCTGACGGGGTAGATCATGTGATATATAGAGCCGGGCGATATCTAATATATCTAGTTTTTTTTGTTTTGTTTTTTTTTTATTGTGTCATTGCAGCCCAGGGGGCTGATGAAGAGATGGCGGCATCTGTGGGGTCAATCTGCTGGCATTGTGTATTCAGTGATGCTGTCAGATACAGAAGGGGCCTGGCTGTCAGTAACAGTGCCCCTGCACCAATCAGATGCAAAGCTTCTGTGCCCACCTGATCAGGGCGCTGTACATGTATGGCACCTTGTGGAAGTCACTTCCTGTTGCATCGTACACATACGGCGGATGTCCGGAAGGGGTTAAAGGGTTTTCCTATCTTAGACAATAATGCCTCATAGGTGGATGTTTCAGCTCTTGGATCTAACGTATTGGGAAAACTAGGTTTTCGCTCTGAGATGACTGGCAGCAGCTGAATGGTACAACCTGAATGCACGGGTTGCTCACACACAGGTCTCTCCATTCAAGTCTATGTGAGTTAAAAGGTTTAGCCGGGGTTTTTTTAGCTGATGACCGATCCTCTGTATAGGTTATCAGTATCTGATCAGTGGAGGCCTCACACTTATGACCCCCGCTGATCAGCGATTTGAGAAAACACCAGCGCTTGCAGTTGCCACGCAGCTTTACTTAGGTCACGTGACATTTCATTCACTGGTCACATGGCCTAGGCGCAGCTCACGTAAAGGGGGCTGAGCGGTGTTACTAAGCACAGTTGCTATACAATGTACGGTGATGTGCTTGGTGAGCTGTGATCGCCGGGGGTCCCGGTTGTCAGACCCCCACCAAGCAGAAAGGTCATCAGTTAAAAAACCCTTTCAGGTAAACATGGATCAAGATTGCTTGGTTGTTTTTGTAACTTTGTTACAAATGAAGTGAGCAACACACATGTGCAGCCAGCCCTCCGTTCAGTCTCCACAGATTTCCCAAATTCTAGTTTTATTAGCACCTTCATTTTCTTTGCTCTCCAGAGGGACACTCCAGGCTATCAGGTTTCTGGCAGTACGCCCTTCTTCTGCCACAATCTTTCGGACTTTGTCATGACTGTTAGATCTTTGAAAGGAAGCCTGTAAATCAGTGAAAAAAATAGCAATATTAGACATAAGTCTGAAAGGAATAAAAGCAGGTGAACCATGGAGAAAGTAAAACATGCACCAAAATATACATAAAGAGTAGAGCAGTGATATTTTATTAAGGATTGCCATTTGTCTTGACAACTGATTTACCACAACTGGTGTAAAGGAAAACCAAGGCAACCAATCAGATGCCACCTTTCATTTTTCACAGCTCCTTTGAAAGGTAGACTCTGATTGGTTGCTATGGGCAACTAAACCGGTTTTACTTTACACAAGTTTTATTAACATCATGGGGCCCCATAGCAAAACTTATAGGCCTGTATTTCAGCTGTATAGTCAGTTCACATTTGGGTAACTGCTTTTTTCAGAGGAAGCACTGGTTAAATAGTGTCATACTGTACAGGGGCACACCCCTAACTGGTAACACCCAGTGGTACCTTTATTCATAAACTTCTATCAAGAATTAAAGAGAATTGGCACAACACAGAGTCATGAGAAAAAATTATTTATTTTGTAACTATGTTGCATGTCTAACTTTATAATTAAGTTGATGCTTTCATGTATCATTTTGATGGAGTTATTGAAGTCAAAATTAGGAGAGGGATAAAAAAAGGCACAGGACAAAGCACCCTCAGAGTGCATTCACACGGTGAGGTGTAGAAGGCTTGGATCGTCGGACAAAATTAAGGGGAATCTGTCACCATCTGCACTATACAAGGGGTTGTCTAACTTCAGTAAGTGTCATTTACCATGTAGTGAAAGTTAATACAAGGCACTTACTAATGTATTGAGATTGTCCATATTGCTTCCTTTGCTGGCTGGATTTATTTTTCCATCACATTATACACTGCTCATTTCCATGGTTATTACCACCCTGCAATCCATCAGTGGTGGTCGTGCTTGCACACTATAGGAAAAAGCACCAGCCTCTCTGGTGGCCGGGACCATGGGAACACACAGGCTGGTGCTTTTTCTTATATTGTGCAAGCACGACTACTACTGTTGGATTGCAGGGTGGTCTGTAACCATGGAAACGAGTGTGTAATGTGATGGAAAAATGAATCCAGCCAGAAAAGGAAGCAATATGGATAATAACAATATATTAGTAAGTGCCTTGTATTAACTTTCTATACATGATAAATGCCACTTACTGAAGTGACACAACCCTTTAAATGAATAATATTGCAGATTGCTACTTTTTATTTATTTTTCCACTAAAGTATGACCCTTTAAAGTGTCTTACTGATGTCATATGAAGGAAGCAGTAGGTGACTCTTGGCGTACTCCGATTCCTCTGCAAAGACTGGTTGTTAATGGATCGTCTGTCTTAAAAGCCATATAAAGGAACATGGTATGCCACCACAGTGCACATTAAGGGCTCATTCACATGAATGGTCCACATCCAATCTGCATTTTTGCGGGTCAGATGCGGACCCATTCATTCACTTGCAAAAGATGTATGTCCATTCCGCAGCTCCGTTTTAGGGACAAGGATAGGTTCTATAGAGGGAAGGAGGTTCCGTTCCACAAAATGCGGAACACACGGCCCGTATCCCAAGTAGTGAAAATATTGCTGTCATTCTGGTATTGTTTGGAATGTTTAGAATGTCAGCTTTCAAACAATACCCCCCCTTCCCTGTCAGTGTGGAGGAGAAGAGGGAGCAGCTGCAGAGATGACAGGCTAAAGGAGGAGAGTAAAAATAATTAAAAAATGCATAGAAATGTGTCATTATCATCACTGTAGTGACCCACATAATAAAGTCAAGTTATTTATACCACACAGTAAATGCCATAAATAAATTCCACCAAATAATGTAAAATTTTGTTTCATCTTTCCCCCTAAAAATAAATTAATAAAAAAGTTATTTAATACACTATATATATATATATATATATATATATATATATATAAACGAAATTCCACAGCACCACCAAAAGTAAATCAAAGAATGATGTGATTTATTTCACCAAGACAGCAGCGACGTTTCAGTCCTCTTACTGGGACTTTTCTCAAGCAGCCAGGCTGCTGGCTGCTTGAGAAAAGTCCCAGTAAGAGGACTGAAACGTCGCTGCTGTCTTGGTGAAATAAATCACATCATTCTTTGATTTACTTTTGGTGGTGCTGTGGAATTTCGTTTTTTTATATAAGAAGGAGCTGATCAACTCCGGAGCTACTGGCACACCAACACCTGCCTGGACTTTTGCTGTGCTGCTTTCATTATTTGTGTTTATATATATATATATATCTATATGATTCCTAAAAAACCTACAACTAATCCCGCAAAATAAAAATTTTAAAGAAAAAAATTAAAAAGTTATGACTGCTGAAACATGAAGGCGGAAAATGTTACTGATTCAACAAGATTCAAAACAGACATTAAAAATCTACAATAAAAAAGTGGCATTTTTGGGAGGGTTTTTTCAATTTTAATGTGACTGTTAGGAGGTTAATTTGGAATTTAAATTTTAGGCCATCTCATTGAGCCCTAGTTGAAATCTTTTGCAAGGCACAATAATTATACAGTTGCGTCACATTATTAGAACTACTTCTGACGTCGGCAGCACGTAGCTCATGATGGAAGTCACGTGTCATGAGCTGGATTGGTGGGTATATAAGGTGTGCAGTAGGTTGCCTGCACACATATCCTTCATTGCTGTTATAGGTAAAAGGGGAGAAGGGATGATTATTGACTTTCAGCCCCAGGGTGTCAATATTTCTAAAACTGCGCAGTATGTCAACTGTTCTCGTGCTGCTGTGAAAGTGTATCATGAGTGGGCAAATGGCACCATTGTGAATAAGTTATGTGGGAACTGCGGAGCGTCACGTGCCATTGACATGAGAGGTTAACATCAGCCATGAAGGTGCGCGAGGGTGTTCAGAAACGCTATAGTGGAGCAGCTCACTGCTAAAATGAACTAGGGGCTACCAGACGTGTGTCTAAAACAACAGTTCAGCGACCCTACTGCATATGGAGCTCCCAAGCAGACAGAAGGTCACTGCATCTCTGCTAACAAAGTTGCTTTGGCAGAAAAGGCTTCAATTTTCACAGCAGCATCAGAATTGAACCTCTGCTGATTGACAAAGGGTTGCCTTCTCTGATGGGTCATGTATTTTGCTTCATTGAACGGATGCACATTGGCGTGTCAGGCGAGAAACATCAGGGATCAAAAATCCTACAACCATTTCTGGAAGAACACAAGCTGATGGTGGCAGTTATGGTTTGGGGAATGTTTTTGTTGCATTATCTGGGCCTACTCATCCATGTGGAAGGTACTGTCAACCGAGTTGGGTATGAATCCATCCTTGCAGATCGCGTACACCCATACATGTCGATTGTCTTCCCTGGGGGAGAAAGGAACTTCCAGCAAGACAATGTGACGTGTATCCTCAGGATACGTCATCAGTAGAGATGAGCGAGCAGTGCTCGTTACGAGCACTGTAACGCTCGGGTCCCGTGTGCAATGCCCGCAGGCATTGCGGATCCGTCCTCATCTGCATGTAAGTCAATGAGGACGGATCGTTTGGTATGACACTCATAACAAACGGTTCCGTCCCCACTGACTTTAAGACGGGTGAGGACGGAACCGTTTGGTATGAGTGTCATACCAAACGATCCGTCCTCATTGACTTACATGCAGATGAGGACGGATCCGCAATGCCTGCGGGCATTGCACACGGGACCCGAGCGTTACAGTGCTCGTAACGAGCACTGCTCGCTCATCTCTAGTCATCAGCATCTGATCAGTGGGAGTCCAACACTCAGGACCCCGCCGATCAGCTGTGTGAGAAGGCACTGGTGCTTGCAATAGCACCCTGGCCTTCTCTCAGCTTTTCCTAGGCCAAGTGATGACACGTTCATCGGTCACATTGCCTAGGCTCAGCTTAGACCCATTCAAGTGAGTGGTGCTGAGTGCAATACCAAGCACAGCCACTATACAATGTATGGCGCTGTGCTCTGTAAGCATGGAGAAGGCTGCGTTACTTACAGGAGTGCCTTCTCAAACAGCTGATCCGGGACCCTCACCGATCAGATACGGATGATGTATCCACAGGACAGGTCGTCAGTTATAAAATCTTGAAAAACCCTTTTATTAAATAATAATAAAATACTTGTATTCCCTATAAATTCAGAGAATATTCTGCCTCCTTCTACTAGATTATCTGGGGTTTTTAGAATATAACATATCCTGTAGATAGGCCATAGTCAGATTGGAAACCAGTTGTATGCGGCGGCTGGGGTTCTGGAAACAGCAGAGCTGGCTGTGCCACAGTGTTTCTGTGACCCCTGTAGACGTGCATGGGAACTATGGAAACATTGCAGTAGTTTCTATATAACTCAGGAGCCACAGAACCAGCCTAGCGGGCTGTGCTACACTATTTCCATAGTTCCCATTCACTCTTATAGGAGTCACAGTGTAGCACGGCCCCTGCCATTGGATAACCTCTTCACTTATGACTTATACATCAGTCATAACTTTCACTTAAAGGACCATGGCTACATTCTGTAGAAAAAGTACTTTTACATTTATATGTAAATGTGGTTAAGTGCACCCAGGGCGGACCTAAGCCACTCTGTGCACCCTTGACAGCCCTCTCCCACTCTTTCTTGATTGACTGGACCAGGCGCCTGAATAGTCATCTCACCTGGTCCTTTCATTCAAAGAGAGTAAGGGACTGGTAGAGAAGCAGGAGGGGTTCACTGATTGCTGATTCACATACTGATAAGGCTTCTTTCACACGACAGTAGTTTATGTGGGATCCGGGCCGCATATTTTGCGGCTCAGATGGGGACCCATTCATTTCTATGGGGCCGCAAAAGATGTGGACAGCACACCGTGTGCTATCCGCATCCGTTGCTCCGTGCTGCGGTCCCACAAAAAGAATAGAACATGTCCTATTCCTGTCCGCAATTGCAGACAAGAATAGGCATTTCTATGATATCCCCGACATGTGCGGTCCGCAAATTGCGGAAAACACATGGGCTGGCATCAGTGTTTTGTGGATCCGTTGTGAAAGAAGCCTTAAAAGTACTTTTTTCTCCAGAAAGAAGCATCTGATCAGTAAGAGCTGAGCTAGCCCTACAAGGTATAGCACCTGGTTTATCAGTGAACTTCCTCCTGACAGACTCCCTTTTATGGGATTTTAATACTGATGATCTATCCTCAGGATAGTTCATCAGTATATGATCAGTGGGAGTCCAACACTCGGGACCCATGCCGATCAGCTGTTTGAGAAGGCACCACGTTCCTGTGAGCGCCGTGGCCTTCTCCGTGATCACCAAGCATAGCGCCGTACATTATGTAGTGGCTGTGCTTGGTATCGCAGCTCTGCCTCATTCAATTCTATGAGGCTGAGTGTCCCGGGTGCCGGACCCACACAGATCAGATACTGATAACCAGGGACTTAAAGCGGCCCTAGAAATAAAAAAAAACTAAAGTGGCCCCATGTTGTCGGGGGGGCAATACAAGTAGGCGGGGTCAACAATACCATAGCACAAAATACCATCCCATCAGAACTATATACCACAGTGCAGTACAATATATTGCCCCAAGAGCTGTCCCTCTGTGGTGGCCATCAATAGCTGCCATTTTCTGTCCTCCTCCTGCAGTTATCGATAGAGCAGGGGGGCTTAAAGGGAACCTGTCATCTCCGAAACACCCCCTGAACTAGAGTAAGCGTTGTATAGTGTAAGTGATGCTGAATCAGAATATGTACGTTTTATCTTCATACTCACTTCCATTTCGACGCTGTGCTCCCACAAACTTGCAGTAAAATGCACTCAGTGGACTCTTCTTTGAGTCCTATCCATTATGTGATTGAGCACAGGAGTCCACTGAGTGCATTTTACTGCAGGTTTGTGCGAGCACAGCGTCGGAATGGAAGTGAGTATGAAGATAAAACTTACATATTCGGATTCAGCATCACTTACACTATACACCACTTACTCTAGTTCAGGGGGGTGTTTCGGAGGTGACAGGTTCCCTTTAAGAGGTGAGATGTGTGGTCACTGGTCGGGTACATGACTGCTTGATTCTCACAGAGTTAATTACCACTGATGGCTTATTCTGTAACCAGCCAGCGTCAGGAATAGGGGCTTGGGCGGCTCCCTCGGCTTCGGGAAATTGCCCTGTAAGGTCTATGGCCAATCCGCCCCTGCTGGTGATCTATCCTCAGGATCAGTAGTAAAATCCTGGAAAACCCCTTTAAAGCATCACTTCAGAAACCTCCTGACATATCAGTGACGTGCTTGTCATCGTCTCTGCTTGGTTGAACCTCAAAGAGTCAGCGCTTTTCTATAATAACAGGTGCTCTCTAATATAGGGGTTTTCTGGGTCTATTCTTATGATGGCTAAAAAACATTTGATCGCTGGTGGTCAGATCTCCAGGAAGGGACCGAATGAAGGTCCCTTCAATGTTTACACGGATACAACGTCTCGTCCAGACCTGCGGCTGTGCCTTCATTCTGCTGAGCAGACCTACACAGATCAAATACTAGTGGCCTATCCTTTGGAAGGGGCACTAAAGCGGTTGGAAGACATGACAGGTCCTCTTTAATGTGTTTAAGCGGAGAGCCCCCTTAATAAGGAGCTGAGAGAAATCTGCATTTACCTTTACCTGCCAGTGCTCCTGTCACACACACAATTACAAGTACACAATGTCATCTGTATGGCCTGACGTCTATGGCCAGATTTTCCTGGGACCAGACATCTATTCTGCTGCTTTCACTACAACTACAGGGCAGCCCAAAGACAGCACTGCCTAGAAAGCACCCACATGACTGACACAGGCGGGGCAACAACACCGGGGCCCCTCCACACAATACCCAAAGGGCCACCTGCAGTGTCCTCACATACACATCCCTTACCATCCGGCCGCCGTAGCGTTCCCTCCGCCCTCAGGTGTCACCGGCAACTGACCGGAAAGGCGGGAAGCGCAGGCGCCGGACTCAGGGGGCGTAGCCACCAGCCTCAAAAGGCGGGGTTGTAGTACGGGAAGTCATTATCTGATTGGCTGAATAGTAAAAGAATTCTTGAACAAGAGACCCCTCTTAACCAATCACATTACAGATATGTTTACTCAGCGTTGTTTGTAAGCTGAAGGCGCCATGGTAACTGTGGTCGCTGCCGGAAGTACAGAACAGGTGACTTGTGACAGTCTGCGCGTGTGACGTCATAGAGCCTTTGTTTCCTTACGCTGTGTCTTGTTCACACTAGGCTTACTGCATTATCGCTTACATAGATTGTTCCAAATGAAACAGCTTGTGGGAGTGGCGGAAGGATCTCCAAATTAAAAATAGATAAACTAATCGCTTTATTTTGGACACCACTGTGTAAGGGAATAAATTGCAAGTAGTCCACGCTTGTTCCCGTCCAAAGTACTGCAAGAGGTTGTGAACTAGTTGTAGTATTGGACACCACTGGTATAAGTTGGCATGCTGTTGTCTCAGCGTTGTAGTCATCCATGTCTGATGATATCAGGAATAGTGGGGGAGATTTATCAAAAATAGTGTACCGGAAAACTGGCTTAGTTGCCCATAGCAACCAATCAGATTCCGACTTTCATATTTCAGAGCTCCTTTTGAAAATGAAAGGCAGAACCTGATTGGTTGCTATGGGCAATTAAGCCGGTTTTCCTTTACACCAGTTTTGATAAATCTCCCCCAGTGTTCCTAGATGCCATCCTGCAGGAAGAGAAGGTGTAGTCATTACATGGTGGCCAGCACCGACTTGATGGTTTATAATGTGGCACTATAATTGTCTACAGGTGAGGTTGCGGTACTTCCATCTAACCGTATGTGTCCTACACGTTAGGTAAATATGTGTACTCAGTAAGCATGAGTGATGGTGAGACCTGCTGTGATACTGAGCAGAGGTCTGGGCCTAGATAGCCACAATTGTATTTGCTCATAATTCAGCTTGAAAGATTGTTCAAGGGAGGTCAGAGAGGGTCAGGAGAATGAGTGGACAGCCTGGTGGAGTTATTCAGATAAGCAGCAGAAGCCAAACAGACAATACATTTTAATAAAACCTAAAACAAAATGTTTTTTTTTAGGCAAAACTACTTGTAAAGCAATAATAATAATACCCCCGCTGATCAGCTGGTTGATGAGAAGGACACGCGCCATACCAGCACTGCCTTCTCTTCAGTGTTTACCTGCTCGCCGTCAACAGCAGCAGTGAGCAGTGTAATTACACCTAAGCTGTCTCATTCACCTCAATGGGATGGCTCATTACTATACACTTGAATAGGAAGAAGCTTTCCCATAGGAGTGAATGGGATGGCTTCTTGTAATTACACCTAAGCCGTCTCATTCACCTCAACGGGACGGCTCATTACTATACACTTGAATAGGAAGAAGCTTTCCCATAGAAGTGAATGGGATGGCTTCTTGTAATTACACCTGTGCAATGCTGCTGCTGCGACGGCCAGCAGGTAAACAATGATGGGATAAAAATAAAAATAACTTGGACAACCCCTTTAACTTGCCACTGATATCATAGATTTACAGTGCATTATTACAGGCGTACTCCAGTTTTATTATGGCCGTTTTTTTTTTCTGCTCAGAGTACCCCAAACACTGGATATTTTTTTTGTTGTTTTACATGTCTGTGCTTTCTTTTAACTTTTTTTGTGCATCTTTCCTCTTGGCAGGAGGTTTACATGCAGAACTTCCTGTTTGCTAAGCAAACCGAGCATACTTTGTAATGTAATGTCTCTGAGGTTTTGCCCTGCCTGCTGCACTGTTCTCTCTGCAGTAGACACACCCCTTACATCTGCCCTCTCCATGTTATCTAGGCAGAGCAAGCCCTATGGAACATTACAGAGCAAAGCATGCTGGGATAAGTTAGAAAACCCAGCAGGAAGCTGATGGAAACAGGAAGTTCTGCATGTAAACTTCCTGTCAGGATGCAGTGATGCCGAGAAAACAGCAAAGAAAACACTGACATGAAAAACAAGTATATAGGGCTAAGATATGCAGTGTTTCCAGTACTCTGTGCAGATAGAAAAAAAAATTCATTTTGAAACTCGAGACCCCCTTAAAGTGACTCCCCACTAAAGTTGGATCCTGCTAAACTGCTGACAACGCTGGCTGGGAGAGCAATAAAACATAACTTTTGTGGAGTATCAGTAGGAGTAAGTCAGAGTTTAAAGCTTCATTAACACAGTGTTTAGTCAGTGATTTACATCAGTGATTGTAGGAAAATAAAATATAACTATGCAGTACTACAAACCCCCCCAGGTTCCCTTTAAGGTAACCTTAAAGGGGTTGTGTCACTTCAGCAAATGACATTTATCATGTAGAGGAAGTTAATACAAGGCACTTACTAATGTATTGTGATTGTCCATATTGCCTCCTTTGCTGGCTGCATTTATTTTTCCATCACTGCTCATTTCCATGGTTACGACCAACCTGCAGTCTACCAGCGGTGGTTGTGCTTTTGCACTATAGAAGAAAGCACTATCCTATGTGCACTCCCTGTGAGACAACCTCTTTAAGCTCCTTGTATATTTACTTTCAAGTTTCTGCCTGTCTTCCCAAGATACTGGTTTCTACATCATTTAAAAAGGGACACACTGTAATGGTGCCACTCTCTAATGAGCATGAGACGTGCCATGCTAAGACCTGAGCTTTCCATGCTTTGTTAGGGCTTATGCACACAACCATATGTATTCTGCGGTCCGCAAAAAATATAGATGACGTCCGTGTGCATTCAGTATTTTGCAGAAGGGAACAGCTGGCCACTAATAGAACAGTCCTATCCTTGCGGACAATAATAGGGACATGTTCTTTTTTTTTTCAGAACGGACATACGGACATACAGAAATGGAATGCACATGGATTAACTTCCGTTTTTTTTTGCGGATCCATTGAAATGAATGGTTTCGCATATGGTCCACCAAAAAAAACAGAACGGACACAGAAAGAAAATATGTTTGTGTGCATGAGCCCTTAAACTGAGCATTTGGAGATACAGAGGATTCTTATGCATACATTTTAGAGTCTAGCACTTACTGTATAATAGCTGGGTCGGCAGCTCCAGTCCTCCTCATTAATCCTAGTCATCATGGTTCGAGCCCAGCACAGGACAAAATGTAAGGTGGATACAATTTTGTATAGTTCCTCAAAGCAATGTAAAAGTGAAAATGGGTATGGTCCTCTATCTTCTCCAGTCTGACAGTCCTGTAGTCTATTGTATTGTCAGAAATATACAGGCTAACACGTTGTCTGGCCGGTTTATTGAGGCTATGGTTGCCACTGGTAGCATTGTTAGAGACTCCAGAGTATGTGCTGTGGTTATACATTCATCTCTTCCTCGGGGATTAGTATAACACAGTTCAGTGGTCACACTCTTTAAAGTGTTCAGTATTATATCTATATCTAACAATCTAATACCCAACAAAGCCTATTTTGCTCTCCTCTCAGATAAGTGATGTCCGCAGTGAGATGCAGCCACTTATTTCCATCTACATATACCTTATATACCCATATGTGGTGTTTATGGGAAACATACGTAGATTTGTCAGCCATGTATTTAAAGGGGTTAATTGACCCCCATTGCATCAGTAATGTGACCACTGAGGCCAATGAATGGCTACAGCAGCTCATGTGACAAGTGACGGTCAAACTTTGGGTCCAAAGGGGAATGGAAGCAGTGGGAATGGGAGGGAACCTTGGTGCCATAGCAGAGCACCGGTGACTAAGTGTTTTAGGCAGAACAGTTGTCAATACATATCTCCAGTTGTGGCAGGGGGTGGACAACCCCTATAAAGCTACAGAATCAGACAGGAAATATGTTTTTCTACCCCAAGAAACAGGACAACTCAGTAGGATGGATCAACTGACACACCTCCCTATCCAGGGCTAGCTTATGGGTCCTTGCCACTTAGTAACATAGTATTATAACACAGTGAACTGGTATTTAATGCTCTCGAATTATAGTACTTCATGGTGATGGCATGAGCTTTTCTTTTGCCATCACTTGCTGTATAATGCAGCTGGCACCCGGCTGCTATGATTGGAGATAACTCTGATACTGAAAATTTGTACCCTCAGATGCCACGGTCCATAGTGACTAAGGCATTTGAGGGGATAGAGGTAGGGAGCTCACCATGTCTCCCAATCAGCATCCAGCGAACACAATTGTAGGGGCCGAATACTTGTCATAGCAACAAGGGGGAATTCTGAATGCCCAAGGCCTGTTACTCTGTTACTCTGGCCACTATTACATCCTGCCTCTGCCCCGAATAACTATGCACTGTAATACAGGAGAACAATCACAAATTCAGGCCCCTTAAGGGGACGTAAAAAAACAGTTGAATAAAGTTTCCATTTCACCACCATGACGGCAACCAACAGGAGAGATTACCCCCTGACCTCTGTAGGGGCAGGAACAGAGAGAGTTTAAAAGGACTCCACCCACCACCATACACCAGTGTTTTCCTGCCCCTACAGTGGTCAGGGCAGAGAGGGGCCTCTCTGCCAGTCAGAGAGGTGAAATAGAATCTATTTTATTATTTTGTTACCTGAGCTCCTCATCGGGGGATTCGGTCTTCCCTTGGGGGTTTCAGGCTCAGGATTAGTCCTCTGTCCTCCGGCGGATGCTTTCCAATGCTGGGCAGAGGACGAGATAGGGGATCGTATCCTGTACATCAGGTGCCTCTCCCCGGCTGCCTTAGCCTCCTTTCCCCCGTGTGGGATAAGCTGGCTTCTCGTCGCGCGTGTGGCTGGGCTGCGTCTAACGCGTTTACCGCGCGTCGCGGGCGTCTGACGTCACTTATGCGTTCCAGCGTGGATGGAACAAACCCGGAAGTAGGGGGCGTTTCGGAACGGCGTTCTCAAAAGGCGGTAAGCCGGGTCGCCACTGTGATCTGAGGTCTGTGAACATGTCGGGTCCCGATCAGACGGCCAAGGAGCTGGAAGCTCCATCAATACAAACCGTGAGTTCCCCCAGAAGGGGGTTAAAAAAGCAAGGCAGCTGGGCATATATGTGTATAGCTTTTACCGGGTCTCATATGGAGTTCCCCGTGGATGGCTCCTGTATGCATATATATAGATGTATATATGTGGGTATATATATATATATATATATATAGGGGGAAAAAATTTTCTTTTCTGCAGTAATGGGCTGTTTCAGAGCTGATATTCATATCCTCTCTTTAATAGGTGTCTAAAGAGGCTCTCAAGAAGCCCAAGAAACCTATCAAATGCATCCAATGCCTTAAAAGGCTTCCGGATCAGTATTCTAAAAAACTGTGTAAAGAATGTATTGCTGGGATTGTAAAAGAGGAACAACCGTCTATGATGAAGGAGTTGAGAGCCATTATACATGACGAAGTTAAATCTTCCTTGGCATCTCTAAGAGAGGATTCAAGTCCTATCCCTCCTAAACGCCAGAGACGGTTAAATATCTCCTCCTCAGATTCTGATGTTATGGAGGCTTCTCCTTCCCGTGCGGGGGAAGAAGAAGAATATTTATCTGAGGGAGAAATTGTGGAAGAATCCAGAAAATTCTTTTTCTCATCCTCCGAGATGAGTGACCTTTTAAAAGCAGTCAGAGATACAATGGGGATCGAAGATATACAGAAGCCTCATTCTATTCAGGAAGAAATGTTCGGGGGGCTAAGGGTCAAACGTTCCCGTGTATTCCCTATTAACGTAAACGTAAAAGATATGATAATGGACGAGTGGGCTGAGCCGGAAAAAAGGCTAGGCATATCCAGGGAGTTTAAAAACAGATTATTGTTTGACCCCTCAGAGTCCAAGATTTTTGACGAAATCCCGAAAATTGATGTCCAAGTGGCTAAGGTCAATAAAAAAACCTCTCTCCCCTTTGACGATGCTTCTCAACTTAAAGACCCCATGGAGAGGAAGGCGGACAGTTTACTCCGCAAATCATGGGAAGCCGCTATGTTTAGCCTCAAGACCAATATTTCTGCTACCTCGGTAGCCAGATCGATGTTTTTCTGGCTAAATGAGCTAGGAAATCATTTAAAAAATAAGACCCCTAGAGAGGAGATCCTAAATTCCATCCCTTTGCTGAAGTCTGCTACTGCTTTTCTGGCAGACGCTTCTGCGGAGAAGGTCAGATTCTCAGCAAAGGATGCGGCCCTGTCAAACGCGGCTAGGAGGGCACTGTGGATGAAATCTTGGTCAGGGGACAAGGCTTCTAAAATGAAGCTTTGTTCAATAGGTTTCTCAGGAGAATATGTGTTTGGGCCCAGGGGCGGTCTTGGCATTTCTGGGGCCCTAAGTGAAGTTATGTCTGGGGGCCCCCCCAATGACACCTCACACCCCTGATGACACGGCCTCTGATGACACGCCCCCCCCCCAATGACACACCCCCTACACCTCACTGGAGGGGGGGTCAAGGTTGCCCACAGCCTATGGCGTGTCCCAGACTCCCAGCTCTCTATTGGCTGGGCTGCAGGGGCGTAGCTAAAGGCTCATGGGCCCTGGTGCAAGAGTTCAGCTTGGGCCCCCCCCGCCTAATACAGCGCCCCATACATCTTACATCCAGTATAATACAGCGCCCCATACCTCTTACATCCAGTATAATACAGCGCCCCATACCTCTTACATCCAGTATAATACAGCGCCCCATACCTCTTACATCCAGTATAATACAGCGCCCCGTACCTCTTACATCCAGTATAATACAGCGCCTCATACCTCTTACATCCAGTATAATACAGCGCCTCATACCTCTTACATCCAGTATAATACAGCGCTTCATACCTCTTACATCCAGTATAATACAGCGCCCCATACCTCTTACATCCAGTATAATACAGCACCCCATACCTCTTACATCCAGTATAATACAGCGCCCCATACCTCTTACATCCAGTATAATACAGCGCCTCATACCTCTTACATCCAGTATAATACAGCGCCCCATACCTCTTACATCCAGTATAATACAGCGCCCCATACCTCTTACATCCAGTATAATACAGCGCCCCATACCTCTTACATCCAGTATAATACAGCGCCCCATACCTCTTACATCCAGTATAATACAGCGCCCCATACCTCTTACATCCAGTATAATACAGAGCCCCATACCTCTTACATCCAGTATAATACAGCGCCTCATACCTCTTACATCCAGTGACGTCTCCTCGGATGTAGATCTTCTCTTTCCTCATCTTCTCCTTTCAGACCAGACGCCATTTTTCAGCCATTTCTTATCTCTGCAGTTTGACAGAAAAAAATCTTAGTTTACTACTTTTCCATCATCCTCCCATCTTCTGGACAAATCATCCTACCACCCCAGTACTGTGCCACTAGTACCACACAGATAGTGCCCTTCAATAATTATTGGCACACAGTGTCCTAAAATAACTGCGCCCAGCAAATACTGTCCCGTAATAGTGTAAACATAACGTCCCCCAGAAATAACTGCGCTGATACTGTGCCAGGGTGCCCCCCACAGTAATAGTGCCCCCCACAGTACTAATGTCCCCACTGTGCCCCAGAAGTAATAATGCTTCCAATGTGCCAGTAAGAAGTGCCCCCAAAATTTCACCCTAATAATGTGCCAGTAAAAAGTGCTCCCCACCCATAGATGCCCCCCAAATTATGTGCCAGTAAGAAATGCCCCAATAATGCGCCAGAAGTTCCCCCCATTGATTCCCCCTCAAAATCATGTGCCAGTAAGAAATGCCTCCAGTGCCCCCATGTGCCAGTAAGAAATGCCCCCAGTGCCCCCATGTGCCAGTAAGAAATGCCCCCAGTGCCCCCATGTGCCAGTAAGAAATGCCCCAGTGCCCCCATGTGCCAGTAAGAAGTGCCCCCAGTGCCAGTAAAAATGCCCCTAGTGCTCCCATGCCATAAAGAAATGCCCCAGTGCCCCCATGTGCCAGTAAAAATGCCCCAGTGCCCCCAGTGCCAGTAAAAATGCCCCCATGTGCCCCCATGTGCCAGTAAAAATGCCCCGTGCCAGTAAAATGCCCTCAGTGCCCCCATGTTCCAGTAAAAATGCCCCCAGTGCCCCCATGTGCCAGTAAAATGCCCACAGTGCCCCCATGTGCCAGTAAAATGCCCCATGTGCCAGTAAAATGCCCCCAGTGCCCCCATGTGCCAGTAAAATGCCCCCAGTGCCCCCATGTGCCAGTAAAAATGCCCCCAGTGCCCCCATGTGCCAGTAAAAATGCCCCCAGTACCAGTAAAAATGCCCCCAGTGCCCCATGTGCCAGTAAAAATGCCCCCAGTGCCCCCATGTGCCAGAAAAAATGCCCACAGTGCCCCCATGTGCCAGTAAAATGCCCACAGTGCCCCCATGTGCCAGTAAAAATGCCCACAGTGCCCCATGTGCCAGTAAAATGCCCACAGTGCCCTCATGTGCCAGTAAAAATGCCCCCATGTGCCAGTAAAATGCCCCCAGTGCCCCCATGTGCCGGTAAAATGCCCCCAGTGCCCCCATGTGCCAGTAAAAATGCCCCCAAAATGCCCCCAGTGCCCCCAATTGAGCTCCGGTCGGTGACTGCTACAATAAAAAAAAAAATAAAAAAAAATTAACACTTATACTTACCTCCATGGTGCTGGCAGCGATGCGATGCAGGCCTCTTCCGGCCTGTGTCCCGCGCTGTACGGCTCAGGCGGCACAATGACGTCATCGCGCCGCCTGAGCCGGCCTCTGATAGGCTGCAGGCCCAGTGCCTGCAGCCTATCAGAGGAACGGGCAGGGGAGACGCCTCTCCCTCCCCTGCCCCAGTACAATACAGGCATCTGTATCGCCGTCCTGAGGACGGCGATACAGATGACTATGGAGATCAGCGCTTCCACAATGGAAGCGCTCATCTCCCTCTGCGGGCGGTCTTGGGCACCGGCACAAGAGAAGAGCGTGGGGGCCCCCTTGGACGCCGGGGGCCCTACGCAAATGCATAGGATGCGTGGTGCCCAAGACCGCCCCTGTTTGGGCCTGTACTAGACAAGATCTTGGAGAAGGCCACGGATAAGAGGAAGGGGTTCCCAGAGGATAGACCCCAGAGGAAGAAATTTCCTTTTCGCCCCTTTGGTTCTCAGGAAAAGTCGTACAGGGGAAAAGGGAAGTCGGGACGCTGGAGCTACCCGAAGGGGGGTCGAGGAAGAGGCTTCCTCCTCAATCCCCAAAATAAAAGCGGTGACAAGCAATGACGTCTTTTTGGGGGGGGAGATTGAGAAACTATCTTACCCAGTGGGAACAAGTTACCTCAAATCCCTGGGTTCTAGATATTATCAGGGGAGGTTACAAAATAGAGTTCTCTTCTCCCCCCCCAAGACGCTATCAGATCACGTCTCTCAGTTCCTCGTCTCTACAAAACAGGATTTGGGAGGGAGTACAGGACCTGGTAAAAGTAGGAGTAGTGGTGCTAGTTCCCCCGTATCAGAGGAGACAGGGATTTTGTTCCAGTCTTTTTCTCGTGAAAAAACCCGGAGGCTCCTTCCGTACAATTATAAACTTAAAAGATCTAAACAAACAGATAGTGTACAGGAAGTTCAAAATGGAAACCCTCAGCTCCACCATTCCCTTGATAACAAGAGACTCTCTAATGTGTTCTGTCGATTTCAAGGACGCTTATTATCACGTTCCTATAGCCGTCCAATCGCAAAAGTTTCTACGATTCGCCCTCAGATCTCCCAAGGGCGAGATTGTACATTATCAGTTCATAGCCCTACCATTCGGGATAGCATCTGCCCCAAGAGTGTTTACAAAACTCATAGTGGAGATGGTGGCCTTTCTAAGGAAGGAGGGATTAAACATTATCCCCTACTTAGACGACTTTCTGTTGATTGCTCATTCAGAACACCAAATTGTAGCAGATCTCTCAAGGTTTCTCAATCTCGTGCAGAATTTAGGATGGATAATAAACAAAGAGAAATCCTGTCTCCTCCCACAACACGAAATAAAATTTCTAGGTATCATCCTAGACTCAAGACGGCAAACTTCTTATCTTCCTTCAGAAAGAATTACAACCCTACAAAGGGCAGTACGGAATCTTATAAGAAGATCTTGCTCCATAAGAGAGGCAATGAGTCTTTTAGGTCTAATGACAGCTTCCATTGTCGCAGTACCATGGTGTCAAACTCACTTCAGACCCCTACAGTCCTGGATTCTGGGCAAGTGGGACAGAAGACAGATTTCTTTAGATCAGAAGATCCTGATTCCCCTTCAGGTGAAGGACTCGGTGCAATGGTGGTTATCACCAACCAACCTAAACAGGGGAAATCCTTGGCAGAAATCTCCCTCAATAATGATCCAAACCGATGCGAGCGGTTCAGGCTGGGGAGCCAAGATAGGAGCAGAAATTTTCCAGGGTGTCTGGCCGGTAGAAATTGCAAGCCAGTCTTCCAACTTCAGAGAGCTCAGAGCAGTGTGGGAAACATTAAAAAGGGCCTCTCATTTGTTACAAAACCACCATATAAAGGTATGTTCAGACAACATTACCGCAGTAGCTTATCTCAAGCATCAAGGAGGTACCAGATCAAAAAAGCTAAGCTGTTTATCAAACAAAATATTCTCCTGGGCAGAAACTACAGTGAGATCTCTTTCAGCAGTCCACCTGAAAGGGAGTCAGAATACAATCGCAGACTTCCTCAGCAGGCAGGCGATAGACCAAGGAGAATGGTCGTTAAATCCTCTAATCTACCAGTCGATTGTGCAAAAGTGGGGTCCCCCATCCGTAGATTTATTTGCCTCGGGGAAAAATGCAAAAGTTCGGATCTTTTACTCCCTAAACCCCAGGGACAACCCTCAGGCCGTGGATGCATTCTCCCAGAAATGGGATTGGGATCTGGCTTACGCCTTTCCACCTATTCAGTTGATCCCCAGGGTGATTCAGAAAGCTACGACAGAAAGATCCTCTCTCATACTAATCACCCCCTTTTGGCCGAAAAGGAGCTGGTTTTCTCTTCTAATGAACCTGTCGTGTCAGGATCCCTGGATTCTTCCTCAAAAAAGAGATATCATGTCCCAGGGCCCAGTTCTCCATCCTCACCTGGAGATATTCAAATTAACGGCATGGATCCTGAGACCGACATCCTGAAACGTAAAGGTCTCTCAGACAAAGTCATCGCCACTTTAAAATCCAGTAGGAAGCCAGTGACCTCCGCTATCTATTTTAAGATTTGGAAAAAATTCTGCTCCTGGTCAAAAGAGACCTCCCCGAATCTTTCACCACCTAAGATCGAAAAGATCCTGGATTTTCTCCAATCAGGCCTAGAACTTGGCCTTCGCCCAGCTACCCTGAAAGTTCAAGTGTCGGCCCTTAGCGCCTACTATGATACGGATCTAGCCAAACACAAGTGGATTAGAAGATTCTTCAAAGCGGCAGTGAGGCTTAAGCCAAGAATCAGACCTCGAGTTCCATCTTGGGATCTTAACACCGTCCTTGTGGGTTTAACCAAAAGTCCGTTTGAACCTTTGGAGGAATGTTCTCTAAAGTATTTGTCATTCAAGACTGCATTTCTGATTGCTATTTCCTCAGCAAGACGGCTAGGAGAAATACAAGCTCTCTCCATTCGAGAACCATATCTCACTATTAGGGAAGATAGAATTATTCTTAGATTAGATCCGGGATTCCTTCCTAAGGTGGTCTCGGAATTCCATAAGAATCAGGAGATAGTCCTTCCTTCTTTTTGCTGTAATCCAAAGAATTCGAAGGAAGAGGAGTTCCATTCTTTGGACGTCAGACGAGCAGTCCTCGAATATCTTAAAAGAACTCGAGAATTCAGATGCTCTGATAACCTTCTAGTTCAGTTTTCAGGGAAGAACAGGGGTAAAGCTGTTACTAAAGCATCTATAGCCAGGTGGATTAAACAATCTATTTCCCTCTGCTATAGTTTTCAGAGCCTTTCATGTCCTATCAATGTAAAGGCCCATTCTACTCGGGCCATGTCATCCTCATATGCAGAAAAAGCGGGGGTTTCGCTAGATCAAATTTGCAGAGCGGCCACTTGGTCTAATCTCAACACTTTCGTAAAGCATTACAGATTAGACCTTTCATCTTGTTCAGACCTTTCTTTTGGTAGAAAGGTCCTTCAGGCCGTGGCCCCCCCTTAATATTGTTATTTGTCAGGTCTCCTGTCGGTTGCCGTCATGGTGGTGAAATGGAAAGCCGGAATTAGTCTTACCGGTAATTCTTTTTCCAGGAATCCACCATGACGGCACAATATTTCCCACCCAAGAAAAAAAAAATTTTTTTTCAAAAGCTGAGTATGAGGAAATACTCAAAAAAAAAAAAAAAAAGAACAACTTTTTTTGTTCTTCACCGGGTGTTTCGGGAGCACTGTAATCTGGTAAACACTGGTGTATGGTGGTGGGTGGAGTCCTTTTAAACTCTCTCTGTTCCTGCCCCTACAGAGGTCAGGGGGCAATCTCTCCTGTCGGTTGCCGTCATGGTGGATTCCTGGAAAAAGAATTACCGGTAAGACTAATTCCGGCTTTTTTAAAATATTAATCCACACAGCCATAAGAAAAAACAGTCAGATTTGTAATTTGTCACCTTGTCTCTCCAAAAAGATTAAATTAAAAAATTAACAAAAGATCCCATGTATCTCAAAATAGTAGCAAAAAAATGTCACTCACATAGTTCCATCAGCAGAAAAGTAAAAAAGTTATGGGTGTCAGAATATGACAACACAAAGCAATTTTATTTTTTTTAAAAAAAGCTTTTTCATTTTTCAAAAGTATTAAAATATAATAATAATAATTAATAATAATAAATATTTTTTACTACACAATGAATACTGTAAAATCGAAATCCCAAAAACAATGTTGCCCAAAGAAATGTTTTAAACAATTATACAATACATAGAGATACCTCAAATGTTGGCATTAAAAAAAAGACAACTTGTTTCACATATAAAAAGTCCTAATACGGCTATGTGAACAGAAAAAGAAAAAAAGTGATGGCTTATGAACTGT
Source organism: Rhinella marina (assembly GCA_900303285.1). Lineage (NCBI taxonomy): Eukaryota > Metazoa > Chordata > Amphibia > Anura > Bufonidae > Rhinella > Rhinella marina. Next base: position 123,337 of record ONZH01019684.1, on the reverse strand, counting down.
TTAGATAAAAAAAACTAAAAAAATGTCCATTTTGTCTCCCAGTACCAAACTATGCTGTGTTCTTAAGGGGTTAAAAGGCACCCAGAAAAAAATTAAATATTCATTGATATAGAAAGTAATTTATTAAAATAATTACACCAAAGTTCCACAAGAGGGCGCTATTGTTTTTTTTTTAATTTAGTGTTGCTTTAGAAAACTGTTAATGTTAAATGATTTTCTTTATTTGTTAATGGCAGATGAATGTAAATATAAATGCATAGTTTGTGAAGAATCATCTGAAAATGTACGTTTGGTCAGATGACAGCTTGCTTTTGAACTGCAGTCCTTTTCGGGGACATTGTTACTTAAAAGGGTTGAGCCAGGGATAGCCGAATACAGCCCTCGGTTATCTCTGGTGCTCCCAGAAAGAATGGAGCAGCACTGCGCATGCACGACCTGCCCCTCCATCAGAATGGGGGGGGGGGGGCAGAACCCCTGCTCTTGTGATCTTTTGGGGTCCCAGCAGATGGGGATAACTCACAAACTTGGCACACCCCTTTAAAGTGGACCTGTCACCAATCCAAAATGGTGCTTCCCTGAGTATGGCATACCTTCACTTACAAATATGCTCCCCACCTCGTTCTGCAGTAATGTCCCCCAAGATCTCTGGCACCATACATGTCAGCCTGAAGTGACTACCCACAGAGGTGTCGCTAGTTACTTCTCTTACTAGGTGAGGTATCTCCCTGCTGTGACAATCTCCGTCACACAGCTTCCTGATGCAGGGTGAACTTGCGAGAACTGGGACTTCTCACAAGACCATGCTGTACCATACCTTAAGTTCTGGCAGGACAGCATCACTCAGGCTGGAGTCAGACACCGCCGCAGAGAAGAGGACTCTCTGCAGTGGTTGGGCTGTTCTCTGCAGCGGTGTCTCACTCCGGTTTGAGTGAGACACTGTGTGATGGAGATTTTCCGCTAGCAAAGAAGAGAAGTAACTAGCCACACCTCTCCAGGGACATTACTGCAGCGTGGTGTGTGAAATGATAAATGAAATAAATGAAATGATGCCATGCTCAGGGAAGCATGGCTAATAGAATATATAAATAAATATCTCACTTTTTGGGATGACAGGTCCTCTTTACATTCCTATAGTTAATTACTCTATTGTTTTAATTTCTTTAAAGGGGTATTCTCATCTGAGACAATGGGGGCATATCACTAGGATATACCCCCATTGTCTGATAGGAGCAGGTTCCACTTCTGGGACCCTCACCTATATCGAGAATGGAGCGGGCAAAAGTGGTGGCTGGAGAACTCCAGTCCGGCCACCACCAAGCGCTCTCCCCATAGAAGTGAATGTAACCGCACCGCACATGACCGGTCGCCGCTCCCACTCACTTCTGTGGGCCCAATGGAAATAGCAGAGCCAGTGCTCGACTATTTTCGGCAGTCCTATAGAAGTGAATGGAGGGCAGCTGCGCATGCGCGGTGTGCCCTCCACCACTTTCGGGTCTCCGTTTAGGAGATAGGTGTGGGTCCCAGCTGGGACCCACATCTATCATAAAATGGGGGCATATCGTAGCCACATGCCCCCATTGTCTCAGATGAGAAAACCCCTTTAATCTCCACCTGAATTAGAAATATGTTACATGTTATAAATTCCCAATTTATACGTATTTTTCCATACTATTAGTCTTTACACTCCATTTCCCCAATTACTTCAATGAAAGAAGTTGTTTCCAAATTGCATGCAAGCCTCAATATAAGTACCAATATTACGCCAAAAGCAGCATGCACATTTACTAACTGTATGTACCAACGTGCGTTGTTTAACCACTGACATCCCAAGAGTGTTTCAGTCTTGTGTGCATCTGTGCGCCATAACTTGCTGTGAAATCACAAATGGGTTTCTGTCAGATAGCTGCTGTGACATCACACGTGTCATAAGGTGACCTATTGTGTCTTCACAAGCTTGTTTTAGTAAGGTAAACTACTGCAACTTTTCCTGAATTCATTTTAGGCCTTTTGGCAGAGAGTAGTCCCTATAGGATCCTATCTAAAAGAGGTCACATCCTCGTGGTGGATGGGCTCAAATGATTTTGATCAAATCCATTATGAACCACCCATGAAAAGATCCAAAAATAAAGGGGAGCTAAGGGATAATAGGGATGATTCCTATGGTATCTGTAATGCACAATATCCTTTTTCAGTGATCCACAACCTATAAAGTGAAACAGCCTGCTGACACTAAAGCTTGTATATTGTGGGTCATAAAGACACTGAAAACCAGCAGTGAGCCTCAGGTCAACTTAGGCCGCAGTACACAGAGGGGGTAGTTAGTAAGCCTCAGCAGCCATCTAATCAGGTCCTGTATGAGATACAGGGCTGCTCCCCATACGTTAAAACCCTCAATCGCCCCAGCGCAGCCTATGACAAGTGTTGCTAAACTATGACCTCAATATACCAGCTTTGGTGTCAGCAAGCTGTTTCACTTTATAGGTTTTGGGTGTGACCCACTGCCCTCCTTCATCCCTCAAAAAGGACCCTTTAATATATAGTATCGCCAGATAGGTTGGGGATAACTGGAGGCTGTGCATTACAGAAACCATAAGGATTTTGTTTTCTTTTACCATCGATTCATACCAGTGATTGTATTTAAAAACCACTAACTCATACAATTGTTACCTATACTTGTTAGTCCAAAATATATTAGCTAAGTAAAATTTATAATCCGTATACCCTTATTTTTCACTTTATAAAATGCACCTGATCATAAGATGCACCTAGGTTTTAGAGGAAACAAATTCGAAAAAAAATATTTTTAGCAGACCCCAAGACTTCATCAGACTCCCAATCTTTATCATACCTCAGATCAGACCCCCCCCCCCAAATCATACCCCCAATATTAATCAAACCCCCAATCAGACCCCCAATCTTTATCAGACTCCAGATCGGACCACCTAATCAGACCCCCAATCTTCATCAGACCCCAGGTCAGACAGTAAAATAAAAAAACACAACTTATCTCTCCTGCTCCGGATAGTGCCGTCACTCTGCAGATCTCTTCTTGTTCTCTCTGCTCCCTGGTCTTCTGCCAGTGCGATGCTGCACTGTGACCTGACTTCGCCCAGCCTCAGGTCATATTGCATGCCTATGTAATGCTATATGCAGCCAGTCATTAGTATTCACTTTATAAGATGCATTGCCATTTTTAGCCCACTTTTGGGGGGGGGAAGTGCATCTTATAAAGAAAAAAATATGGTATTCAGTTTTTGCAGAGTGCTGTTTAAAACAGCAGATGTGGATCCTATGGTATGTGTCACTTGAACAGATTTGGGGTTGAGTTGGGGTTACTTCCAAGGGCAGTATCTAAGTGTATACTTCCCAACCGTCCCGGATCCAGCGGGACAGTCCTGGATTGCAGTGGTTTCCGTCAGCTGTCCCTGCGTCTGTAGGACGCAGAGACAGTTGCCTGTATTATGATGAAGCAGACGGCTGGCTTCGGCTCACTGCTTCATCCAACATCCCTCCCGTACCCCCTGCCGCTCTGCTCACCTCTGGTCTGGGCGGGGGGCGGGGCCGGCAGTCAGCCCCCTCCAGACTAGATCAGCCGATGTCTTGCTGCTGATGCTGCTAGGAAGAAGGTAAGTATGAGCTGTTTATTTTTTTAACTTTCTGTGGGGCACAACATATTACTGGGGGCACAAAATTACTGAGGGGCAGAATGTGGGCATATTACAGGGGGGCATTATATGGGCATATTACTGGGGGCACAATGTGGGCATATTACAGGGGGGCACAGCTGGTCATATTAGTGGGGACACATAACTGGGCATATTACTGGGGGGCACAGCTGGGCATATTACTGGGGGCACATAACAGGGCATATTACTGGGGGCACAGCTGAGCATATTACTGGGGGCACAACTGGGCATATTACTGGGGGCACAGCTAGGTATATTACTGGGGGCACATAACTGGGGAATAATTACTATGTGGGGCAATAAGGGGACTGGGTGGGATTAGGTGTATAGTTATGTTTTGAGCAGAGTTAGAGGCGTGGCCTAGTGCGGAAAAAATTTGCAGCAGCGCGCCGTACAATGTGTCCCTCTTTGTTCATTTACAAAGTTGGGAGGTATGTAAGTGTCCCCCTTGTCTTCACCCTTTAACCCCTATACAGGGATCTGAACTCTGCTGCAGGAGAAACAACAGGCCACTATCTCTTGGAGCAGTGTTTGTTCGAGTGACTGCTGATCCAGGGGGGTCAAGAGACACGATGCTCTGAACTGATGGATCAGGAAAAAACGTAGTCAGGGACAGTCTGAGGTCAGAGCAGGCAGAGTATGTTTTCTCCAATAAGCAATCCAAGGTCAGGATGGGCAGCTCAGGGTCAGACCTGAGATCAGGCAAGGGTCAGGTCAGGTAGTGAACACAGTACATACAAAACAGGCATATCTTTGCAGAAACTTGTATACTAGAACCTATTGCTCAGGCACCTTCCAATGGGTGAGGGTGCCTTAAGAATGCCATGTAAATCAGCCATTGGCCATTTGGTTGACAGGGCCAGGCTGTGTAAAAGTTAACGTCCTGTCAATCAAAGTGGAGAGGGCACGGCAGTTGCAGAGAAAGCAGACATCAAACCCACTGACTGTAATAGGTTGACCATATGGTTACTAAAGACAAGGCCAATCAGAGTTATAAAGATAACACACAACAACTAATCTGGGCAAAAAACAATGTAATTGTAAATTATGATCACAAAAAGCAACAGCCAAGAATAATCATAAAATCACATTAATTGTAACATGTACAAAGCAGGGAACACAAACGGACGGTAATGGTAACCAGTTATGCGTAGTACATGGATCCTGGTGTATTAGTTAAAAATAGGAACATAAGTAATAAAGTGCAAGTGCATACAAATATAATAAATGTATACAACTCAAGTAAGGAAAACACTGAGTACACCCAGGAACAAAGTCCCAATTATAGATTGTAGAAATACCATGCCGGCCGCAGGACCCTGTGCCCCGACGCACGTTTCACTCAAAGCTTCATCAGACCCCTGCCGCCGATAAGGTTTTTTTTTTTTTTTTGCATTCTAGGACTGGACTTTCGTCATGTACTACTCATGGAGGGACTAGTCCAGTCCCTTTTCCACGTTTACCTGCATTGCTGTCTGGACATCCTTCCAGACTGCAGCCACCCCTCCAGCGATTTCTTAAGGTATTTTAAGCTGTCGTGTGCCCAGCACAACAGCTTCAGGTGATTGGCAGTAGTTTCCCCGTGCTTCCCCTAATTTTTCCAAACAATATTACTCTATGTACGCTGTTTATGGTTTTTAATAGATTGATTTTGGATCTACTTACCACAGACTATGTCACTGCTGTGGTGAGAAGGGCCTGGCAGTGAACGTCTTCTTCAGCTTCCCGGCATAAAACAAGTTTCCTTCAACCATCACTAGGAGGAACTCACAACATAGAGACTTGTGTAACTTCCATTTAGTTCAGTGGTAACTGTGTAAATTTCTATGTATTGAGCTCCGTCCCCATAGTGGTAACTGCAGGCAGCCAGTTTTATAATATACTATGTGAGGGGAAGCAGGGGATTCAGAATTGTATGAAGGAGATTTGATGATGTATTTATGCCAGGTGTCTGGTGTAAATACATCAAGAAACATGATGAATGCCATATTTCTAAATTACCTGTTCTGCTTTTTCCAACATAGAAGTGGGAAAAAGTGTGTTTTTTAATTAACAGATTTTTCTACTAATAAAGTAATTATTAAATTCATCAAAGATTTCACAGGGAGGGGCTTTTACTATCGGACCCTGTGTTGTCTGTGTATACCCCTGCCAAGGACAGGGCTGAAATGGCATGTCTAATACTAGTACTTGTTCTAAAATAAATATTAAAGTTATGCTCCCCTACAAATTATCATTGATTCTATAATGAACAAAATGTAGCATATTTCTGACTTATCTTCATTACCCCTTTTCACTGTGCACAGTGTAAAATAAGGATGTAAATGAGCTCTTAACAAGATCTGCCGCTAATGCCACCAGATGTAAGGCAGCTATCCTATAAGTCAGTGTTCAACCCTTTAAATAGGCCTTGAGACATGACTCTGATATTAAATAAACCAGCACCTCATCTGCAGACAGCTGTTTCAGGGTGATTGCTCCTCATCAGTGCAGAGCAGAAAGTACTGTATGGGTGAGAGGCTGGTCAGGGAGGTACTATATGTCCTTGGGGAGAGAGCGCTTAATCGGTGTGAGGAGACTTATAGACCATACATGCTCCTCTGGAATTCTGGGAAGAAAACGAGTTCTTAACAAGCTCTGCCTCTAATGCCACCAGATGTATGGCAGCTATCCTATGTTCCCCCCTTTAAATAGGCCTTGAGACATGACTCTGATTTTAAATAGGCCAGTACCTCATCTGCAGACAGCTGTTTCAGGGTGATTGCTCCTCATCAGTGCAGAGCAGAAAGTACTGTATGGGTGAGAGGCTGGTCAGGGAGGTACTATATGTCCTTGGGGAGAGAGCGCTTAATCGGTGTGAGGAGACTTATAGACCATACATGCTCCTCTGGAATTCTGGGAAGAAAGGGATGAAAACGAGATCTTAACAAGCTCTGCCTCTAATGCCACCAGATGTTCGGCAGCTATCCTATGTTCCACCCTTTAAATAGGCCTTGAGACATGACTCGGATATTAAATAAGCCAGAATCTCATCTGCAGACAGCTATTTCGGGGTGACTGCCCCTAAGAAGAGACAGTACCCCCCAAATCCTGACTTGGCTCTCTCACACAGTTAAGCCAGTACTCTCTGCTCTGCACTGATGAGGGGCAATCACCCTGAAACAGCTGTCTGCAGATGAGGTGCTGACTTATTTAATATCCGAGTCACGTCTCAAGGCTTATTTAAAGGGTCAAACATTGACTTGTAGTACAGCTGCCTTGCATCTGGTGGCATCAGAGGCAGAGCTTGTTAAGAGCTTATCTCCATCCCTTTCTTCCCAGAATTCCAGAGGAGCATGTATGGCCTATTAGTCTCCTCACACCAATTAAGGCGTTCTCTCCCCATTAGAGATAGTACCCCCGAATCCAGCGTAAAATAAAATCTGGTGCTACCTGGAAACCATTGACAAGCAGTCTAGTTTATTATGATTATTATTTAATGTTCCTTTAATCCCAGGGCACTGTAGATGAGAAAGGTTTACATACAGTACATAATATGATGTAAAAAGAAGTACTGCAAGTCTGTACTAACTGTGTGACAAACTGGCGAGAGAGGACCCTGCCTGCAGGGGCTTAAAATGTTTATCATAATTATGGTTCATGCCATTTAATACACCCTACAGTCCATTATGTATATGTTCTTTGTATGAGGAGAGTTGCACAGAGATGCCCAATCATATAAGGACACCACAGGCTGCACACCAATTTTGGGCCTGGGTAACAGCGACCTTGATGTCTTTGCATTAGTGTATTTTACTCTGCATAGTTTCCGAGAACTGCAGCTCTTTCTCATCTGCAAACAGGTCTCAGAAGTATAACTTCCTGTGTTACTCTGCTCTCACATTTTAGAGAACTAGAAGGTCCTGATAAAGGCAGTACAGTTTACCTACTGTCCTCCAAACTCAAACCTCTCAGCTCTCATTTCATCGCCTGGCACAAAGCTTTGTGAGATCTCAGACTTCAAGACATACGTGCTGTGCTCTTCCTGGCAGATATTGCAAACTTCTCAGACTTCTTTCTATGCAATAGATCAAGTTTATCATCTCGGTAGTTTTAGGGCGATAGATATTTGTAGCTGGACTGGAGAACCTTTAGAACATATGCTTCTGGTGGCATGGCTTCAAGCTGAATTTAACCATCTACATTGGAAGTAACCATAAAATCTACTGCGGATGTAAAAGGATGGCACTGTTAGCGTTTAAAGATGCCTTCTGGGTAAGTGCTTCCTTTTTGATGATTTCTTCCAGATGACTGTGCTACCTTTAGATAAAATAAACTTGTGAATGCAGCAAGTTATGTCCTACAAACTATTGATAGAAGTAAACCGTGCGCTGTAACAGCTACTAGCCACCATAACCGTCCTTTCCTGATCATCAATGTGCCACTGTGTATATACACTCTAAGGGCTTTTTAAGGTAACAGAGCCGGTGCTGCTTTATTAACTAGATCTGGGCACCATGCCAGGCGTTGTCCTCGGTGCTCTGCAATACTTTAATCATTTGCATTACTGGTATTTGCACATGGGTCACCCTGTGATAACAGATAAGACGTGCAATAGGCGGACCCCTTATCTCTAGGGGGTTCACAGTAGGAGAAAGAGTGTCTGTACTTTAAATAGAACAAGTATTACTCACATTTTTCTATTAACTTCTAGGTTAAACAGTGTTCCCCCCTTAAAATCAAATAAGAGTTGTTATTGAGTTGTACTCCTCTGGTAGGGCTGATTCTATAGAAAAGCCACATAACCTCAAACTATGTAGTTGCAAAGACCACATTCTCTTACCTTTATATATTTTGGTATACTGTTTAAAGAGGCTGTCCGAGGTAAAATACCGATGAGCTATCCTCAGGATAGGTCATCAATATGTGATTGGTGGTCTTACAACCAGCACACCTGGTTATCAGCTGTTTGAAGAGGCTGCAAGTTCCTCTTGGCGTTTTAGATGCCGGTCTTAATAAGCCCCTGCGCTGTTGGTGGATCCGCCTGAGTTATGAAGAGGTGCAGGTCTCTTCATAACTTTGGTGGATCCACCGCCGCTTCTAAATGTAAGACAGCTTCCCAGCTGTCTCATATTTAGACTATTTTCTACACCTAAACCAGGTGTAGAAAATCATGAATGTGACGGGCCGGCAGGCCAACCAGGACTAGATGCGTCCACCCCACTAAACTAAGTAATTGGGGGAGTAGGGCCTTGGTAAGAGAGGCGACTAAAAACCAAATGATCACTGTGGCAGAGCTCCAAAGATCATCTGTGCAGATGGGAGAAACTTCCAGAAGGTCAACCATCGCTGCAGCAGTCCAGCAATCTGGGCTTTGCGGCAGAGTGGCCTGGAAGAAACCCTTTCTGTGTAAAAAGACCCATGAAAGCCCATCTGGAATTTGCAAAAAAGGACCTAGGGACTCTCAGACACTGCAGAGGCAAGCAGGTGTAATTACAGCTTCTCCATCCAATTCACTTGAACTACAACTATTATTTTTTATTAGTATTATTATTTATTTTAAAGTGCCATTAATTCCATGGCGCTGTACATCCAGCTGGGGATACACATAAATAAAAAAAACACAGTAAACAAGAAACTATTAACAGACTGGTACAGAGGGGTAGAGGACCCTGCCCCCAAGAGCTTACAATCTATAAGGGAAGGGGAGAACACAGTAGGTGAGGATATAAGCTGCTCTTGTGGCTGTGTGGTGGCAGCATGTTCATTGCAGATGGTAGGCTTTCCTGAAAAGGGTTTTCAGGTTACTCTTGAAGCTTTGGATGTTGGGGGAAAGCCTGATATGTTGGGGTAGTGAGTTCCAGAGTAGGGGAGAGGCATGCGAGAAATCTTGTAGTCAATTGTGTGAACAGATGAGAGGAAAACTGAGGAGGAGGCCCTGTGAGGATATGAAATTACGTGTGGGGATGCATTGAGAAAGCAGGTCAAAGATGTAAGAAGGGGACAGGTTGTGGATGGCCTTATATGTAGTTGTATATAAGCCTTATAAGTAGTTTAAACTGAATTCACTGGGCAATGGGGAGCTAGTGAAGAGATTGGCAGAGGGGGGAGGCAGAGGAGAAACAAGGGGAGAGGTGGATTAACCAAGCAGCAGAGTTGAGAGTAGATTGGAGGGGAGCGAGAATGCTTAATGGGAGGCCACAGAGGAGGATGTTACAGTAGTCCAGGCGGGAGATGACGAGAGCATGCACTAGTATTTTAGTTGACTCAGGGCATGAGGAAGGCACGGATACGAGTGATGTTCTTAAGTTGGAAACGGCAGGTGGAGGTGAGGGTTTGGATGTGTGAATTAAAGGACAGGGCAGAATCCAATGTTACCCCCAGGCAGCAGACCTGCGAGACTGGAGAAAGCGTTGTGCTATTAACTGTAATGGACAGGTCAGGTGGGGGGGCTGAGTGACATGGGGGAAAGACCATGAATTCAGTTTTCTCCATGTTGAGTTTTAGGAAGCAGGAGGAGAAGAATAAAGATACAGCTGACAGACACGATGGGATTCTGGATAGGAGGGAAGCAACATCGGGGCCGGAGAGGTAGATTTGAGTGTCGTCAGCATAGAGGTGGTATTAGAAGCCATGGGACTCTATGAGCTGTCCCAGGCTGAATGTATAAGTGGGGAAAAGCAGGGGACCCAGGACAGACTCTTGAGGGATACCAACAGAAAGGGAGCATGATGAGGAGGTAGTGTATGAATGGGAAACACTGAAGGTTTTGTTAGTGAGGTACGAGGAAATCCAGGAGAGGGCTAGGTCTTTGATGCCAAGGAGAGAGAGGATTTGTAGGAGGAGAGAGTGGTCAACAGTGTTGAAGGCAGAGGAAAGGTCAAGAAGGAGGAGCACAGAGTAGTGACATTTAGCTTTGGCAGCTAGCAGATCGTTGGCGACTTTGGTTAGGGCAGTTTCAGTGCAGTGATTTGGTCTGAAGCCGGATCGCATCTGATCATAAAGTGAGTGGGATGAGAGGTGAGAGGTTGTTCTAGGAGTTTGGATGCAAATGGGTGCAGTGAAATGGGACGATAGCTGGATAAAGAGTATGGGTGTGACAGTTGTTTAAAAGAGGAAGGGAAAATGCCAATGGTAGGTTGAAGAGGTGGGTTAGGGCAGGGATAACTATAGTGACGAGGTTAGGGATGAGGAGGAATGGGATTTGGGTCAAGGGCACAAGTAGTGAGGTATCACTTGGAGACTAAGTTGGAAGGCTTTTCTTCTGTGATGGTGGTAAACTGGGTTATGTGGGAAGAGCATTGGGGTGACTGTGTAGGGGTGTAGTGGGGGGTGTTTAAAGTTCACGGATCTGAAATATGAGTCAAAGTCTTCAGCTGAGATGAGGGGTTTGGGAGGGGACACGGGGCGACAGAGTATTAAACAGTTTGGGGTTACGGGAGAAAGATGATATGAGAGTAGTGAACGAGTCCTGTTTAGAAGAGGCGAGTGCAGCATCTTTGTATGAGATAAAGTCCTACTTGGAGTGGGTTTTCTTCCAGCACTGTTCTGCGACTCTGGAAGCTTGTCTCAGGTTTTTGTCTGTGTTCCAGGGTTGTCGACAGATTTGCTGGGTTCTGGTGTGTGTGAGATGGGCCCCTAAAGTCAAGGGCTGAAATAATTGTGGTGTTTTGTAGAAAGCAGTGGCTGTGTCAGTGTCATGAAGGGAAGATATGGTGGACAGTGGTGAGTGAGAGTCTGAGAGTGTGTGAATGGAGAGGTATTTGAGATTTCTGCGAGGGTGTGGTAGTTTATGGACTGGAGGAGCAGTTGAGGAGAGAGTGGATGAAAATGTAAGAAGATTGTGATCTGAGAGGGGGAGAGGAGAGTTTGAGAGATTAGCTGCGGAGCAGAGGCGGGTAAAGACAAGGTCTAGTGTGTGTCCATCTCTGTGGGTGGCTTTGGAGGACCATTGTGTGAGTCCAAAGGAGGCAGTAAGAGATAGGAGTTTAAAGGCTTTTGAGTTTTTTGTTTCAGTAGGGATGTTGAAATCCCCCATTAAGATGGAGGGGATGTCAGCAGAAAGGAAGTGAAGAAGCCAGATATTGAAATGGTTGAGAAAGGTAGAAACAGGGCCTGGTGGACGGTAGATGATGGCTAATTGAAGGTTGCAGGGAGAGAAGATGCGGACGGAGTGGACTTCGAAAGAGGGGAGGTTGTGAAAGGGTGGAGATGGGTTGAAGGAGCAGTTGCCTGATAAGAGGAGGCCGACAACAACATCATGTTGGTCTGGGAAGGGGGTTTGAGTGAACTGAAGATTCCCATAGGATAGTGCAGCAGGGGAGGCTATGTCTGTAGGTGTCAGCCACATTTCTGTGAGGCCCAGGAATAAAAATTTCTTGGAGATAAATCTCAAATTCTCAATCCTATTCAAATGAATGGGACAGAGGAGCTGTAATTACACTGCTTGCTGCTGCAGTGTTGATGGCAAGATGATAAACACACAAGAAACTGCAGATCTCATACAAGCGCTGAGGTCTCTTCAAACAGCTGATGAACTGCGATTCCAGGAGTCGGACCCCTGCCAATCTGTTATTGATGACGAATACTGAGGGTAGGTTATCAATATTGATTACCTATGCACTGCAGCTCCCAACCCCTCCGCTTCTGGTCCCCACTGGACCACAAGTGTCATGTGCCGTATGCATGTGCGTGACTGCTGCCATTGGCTGGCAGATGCATGTATTAGGGCATGTCACATTTCCAGTCCGTTGAGGACCAGAAGTCTCAGACACCATGTCATGTTAAGACAGACTGTTAAAGTCTGCCCCTTCAGTGGGAAATCCTAACTAAATAAGCTGAAATAGAGCAGGGCATTGTATTGACATGTGTGATCAGAGCACTACAGAGATATTGAGAGAGTGAAAGAAAGCTTCCACTTCCTTGGACGGATTTAAGAAGATTGTGCAGGTTATATAGACAGAGACCCAGAGGGAACCTGTACTTGACCTACTGCATCCTATATACAACCTTGGGAACTTGCATATGCCAGTTGTAAAGACTGCATTGAATGTGTACAGTGCATGTGTGAACCATCTGTGGAGCTGCCCCAGTAAAGTACAGTAGACTTGTACTAAAAACTGATCTTTTTGCTACACTGCACTAGAGTTTGTATCAGTATATCACTACACGGTCTTAAGAAGCATGGAGCAGCATTCATGACTACTAACACTTCCATCTGCACTACGCTCAGTCTTTGCGCTTGTATCACATATCATTCATTCATTTCCTAATATGCTGGAGCTCAGCCCCAGAAGAGGTGACCACTACACACCTCTATGGTTTTGGACTTCACTGTTTTTGGAGAACGTATATTGCTTTGGCGCCCCCCACAGTTTGGAGGCAGATTGGCCATCTGAAGTGAGATCTGCCCTCTGCAGTGTCAATTGCAGAAGGAGTTACTAAGAATGGAATTACATGCCTTTGGTCAATTTGGGAAGTTGTCAGGATTTAATAGAGAGAGACTCTTCAGCCTGCTTTCCCATATACAGCCCTGGAAAGAACATGTGTGTATTTGGAGAGTCTGACCTTATCCTCACAAGTGTTATTTGCCAAGAATACCTCAGTAAAGCTTGTTGGCCTTGTTACCTTACAGTGGGCTCCTTATTGCTTTGTGCCCAACACATGCACTGCATTGTATGTGTCGCATTCAGCCCAGGAGAGCCCAAAGACCCTTGTGCCACATCATAAGACAACGGTATTATAGAAAATGTTTGCTGGTCAAGTTACACCTCTGGCTGGAGAGAATGGATTCGATCAAGAATTTGGCAAGGAAGGGGTGGGTTGCCATTTCAATTTTTGCCTCAGGCAGCAGGAAGCAGGGGTGGACTGGGAACTTAAAGTGGCCCTCGGAAAAAAAAAAAAACTAAAAGTAGCCCCATTTTGTAGGCAGGTCCAAATTAACAGAAGGTGGGGCGACACAAATCAACAATACCATAGTGCAAAATACCATCCCAGCAGAACCAAATAATACCGTGTAGCACAATATACTGCCCCAAAAGCTGGTCCTCTGTGTTGGCCATCAATAGCTACCATCTTCTGCCCTCCTCCTCCAGTTGTCTATGGAGCAGGGCCTTAGGAGGTGAGATGCAGGCCACAGCAGTTGAATTCAGCAGGACATGTGCGATCGATGGCTGGGTAAATGAATACCTGCTTCTGACAGCATTAATTATTGTTAACAGCTCATTATGTACCTGGTCAACAGCAGAGAGGAGGACTTGGGTGGCCCCCTGGGGCATCGGCCCACCAGGAAATTTCCCTGTAAGATCTATGGCCAATCCACCCCTGGCAGGAAGGCTATGTGCTTTCCTTCCCCCTGGCCACAAAGCACTGAGGGAAGTGGGGCCCAAGCTGAACTCATGAGCCTTTAGCTACACTCCTTCACAGGTCACAGAGGCAGCCCTCTCCCTGAGCCATGCAATGAATAGAGGGCGCACCCTTTTTATCCATTGGGGCACACCCTGATCTTGGGGCTCCTGCCTGATGGTGATTGTGGTGACCATGATTTTAAAGAGGACCTTTCATGGTTTGTAGTTACGGTAGATAAATATCTTTTGTTCCCAGGTACTGCTGCCACCCTGCCTGATTTTTTAAAATAGTGTTCCTACGCCCTGCTCTGCCCCCTGTAGTTTTCATGCTCAGTATGTATATACTGAGCATCAGAACAGGGAGGAGGAGATGCCAGGGTTTCTCAGGGGGTGTCTCCTTCTCCCTGGCTGTGCTGCGATCCAATCACAGCGGAGAGCGTTACAGCCAGGGAGAAGGTAAGTTTTTTTTTTTAAGATATGGCTGGCCAAACCATCTTAAAGTCTGGAAGAGTGCACTAGAAATGTTCCCTCTCACAGCAACAAAGTATCTTTCTCTATGCCATAAATGTGCACAGTACCATGCTGCTTGACTCCAATGCACAGCATTGCAGATTCTGAACCTTCTAACTTTTTCTCTCTGGAGCACTTGATAAAGTTGCTTCCTTGGTGGTAGATTATCTCAGAGACAAAGGTTCTCTGAACTCGGGCCTAGCTTGTGTAAGTAGGTACTCTCTCTTCCTCAGCTACACTTTCACTACTTACTAACTAGTACTGCTCCCATTCTAGGACAAGCTGCTGGCAGCCATTTTAAATTTTTCCTGGAGAACCCCTTTCGGTACCGGCGAGATCCCGCCTCTGTGCAGTCTCTCGCCGGGCCGGGGCATGCGCACTGCATTGCCCATTGTGGGCACTGCATCGCCGTAGCCACTGCGCATGCGCTGGCCCGGCAAGAGACTGCACAGGAGCGGGATCTCGCCGGTAATCGGTACCTTGAAAGCAATAAAATTGTTCAGTTGCTGGAGTGGCCCTGTTGGCTATCCCAGGAGAGGAAGTTTCCTATTGCTGTATAAATAGATGAACACTGTACTGTATATGCATTCAATAATGAGAGCAGGGATTTCAGAGCTGTCACCAGTGTTATATGCACTAAGGGTCTAGCTTGATAAAATAAAGTATAATATGATGTATGTGAAATGAGTCTTCACATCGATTTCACATACACATTTTTATTTTTAAACATTTGCATGCAACTTCCTCAGACTTCATCCACTGAAACCAAAGTACAACCTCAGGCTATTTTCGTACAGCTCTACACCCAGCAGGTATATTAGCGCTGCCTTGTTTTATGAGGTTTCTTTCATAAAAGGCAGTGAAGCTATTACCGTTACGTTCGCAATGAGTCTTCTAACCAAGTCAGCCAAGCATACAACCACAAGTAGATGTGTGGGAAGAAGATTGGTAAGTTACTGTACGCAAGGACAATAGTAATGTGGGGAATAGTTATAGTGGACCCTTTTTATTTATTGATGGACATACCAAAAACATAGACATACAGATGTTATACCTTTTCAACAATCAGAGTTAAAGGCTATGTACACCTTTGGGGACATTTTTTTTTTTTTGCATTGCACTTATTTTGAGCTAAAATATTTCTTTCAGTTGGTCTTTATTAAAAATATAGAGTCCTTTTTTGTGTACAGAGCTGAGATGAATCAAAAAAATCACTGAAAAAAACATCAATATGAATACAAAACATCCTGCACGATATAATAGTAAATATGCGGATGTGCATGGCTACATTTATAAAATCACGGAAAATAATGCACTAAAACAATAAATGCAAACACAACATATGGACTAAGCCCTCACTCTAATGATAAAATCTGAGACTCTCAGCCAATATATTTTGATCAAAACACATCTGTGCCCACATACCTGCTCCAAGGTGGTCTCAGTAAGGCAGGTCCTATGCTAAACCTACCTATGCCCTATGGGCATCTATATTCAGGAGAGCAGAGACTGCTAGGAGCAACACACTTTATGGAACTTAATGCAACTTCACTTGCGTCCTCCATCTGTTCCGGCGAGATCCCGCCCCTGTGCAGTCTCTCGCCGGGCCGGCGCATGCGCAGTGGCTACGGCGATGCCGTGCCCACAATGGGCAATGCAGTGCGCATGCCCCGGCCCGGCGAGAGACTGCACAGAGGAGGGATCTCGCCAGAACAGACGGAGGACGCAAGTGAAGAGGAGGGCGGGCAGAGGCAATGGCTGGGGTGGGGAAAGCATGAAAAAAAAGCACAGGAGCCCGGGCTCCACGGCAGTGAATGCCGCCTCCGAGCTCTTCCAACGGCTAATTTACATATGGTTTAAACTACGTTTTTGCAGCTTCTACAAGTCACAAGAAAGCGCCACAGGTATCATTAGATTTGTGATTAGGTGTGCTATGGGGCTATGTAAGTGCTTTATAGGGGCATATGGAGGTGACAGACTCCCTTTAAAGTTGGATTTTGACACCCTTTAGGCTGGTGCTTCTTGAACTGTGGTCTGCAGGAAGGTGTTCTCCAGTTGTTGGCGAGGCTCAGCATAGTATTCAGTATTGTTAACAGAAAAAAATTATTGGTTCATTGGGTACCAGAGCTTGGAATCTACATCTGTTATGGTGTAGATTTCAGCTATAATTTAGATTTTATATTATTACATTAAATTTGGTGGGTTGTTAGAGGCCTTGCCTCCTCCTGTTAAGAGCACCATAATCGGTGTAAGGAAACTTATAGGCTATACATGCTGCTCTGGAATTCTGAGAAGCTCTTAACAAGCCCCACCTCTAATGCCACCAGATCTAAGGCAGCTATCCTGTAAGTCAATGTTCAACCCTTTAAAAAGGCCTTGAGACATGACTCGGATAATAAATAATCCAGCACCTCATCTGCAGACAGCTGTTACAGGGTGATTGCCCCTCATCAGTGCAGACCAGAGAGTACTGGCTTAACTGGGTGAGAGGCCTAAGTCGGGATTTGGAGGGTTTTATCTCTCCTTGGGGAGAGCTTGTTAAGAGCTTATCTCCATCCCTTTCTTCCCAGAATTCTAGATGAGCATGTATGACCTATAAGCCTCCTCACGTTGATTAAAATGCTCTCCCCAAGGAGTTGGGGGAAGGGGATCAGTCAGGTGCAAGAACATTGTATCTTTTTTTGGGGAATAACAATATGGTGGCTTTTTGCTATAATGTAGGATTTTTGATATATGGTGCTATTATATATACCTTTATTGCTACGTATGCTGTTGTTTTCATTTTGTTACACCGGGTGGTGGGCGCAATTTTATTTTGCTATGGGCTCTATGAATTATAGTTACACCCCTTCTACACGACATATACCATTCCTTGGAAGACATTCCTTATACCATACCATATTCTATGACAATGTAATCAAGCAAATATCCTGTCACGCTTTGAACCGCCATATTAACATTGTAGTAACTGTATGACTCATATAATATTGTTAGAATAATGAGGAAGAGCAGAAAACAGCTAAGGAAACGGATTGATTTAAATGAGCACAGGAAGGAAATGTTTATGATGAAATATTTTCCTACCTTGTGAAATACATGTAGAAGTTCAGTTTACAGAGTTATCTCCACTGAGCTAATTATCTATCTATCTATCTATCTATCTATCTATCTGCGTTATTTTCAGGACATATGTCTTACAGTGCATGTGCAGTGGGTGCACAACTGCATAAATTGTCTTGCATACATTTTCAGAAGTGGCTAAATGAACACTTACACTATGGTTTCACTTTTGGTAAGCTGATATTTATACATGAGGATAGCATTGTCAGTAATGGAGAGTGACCATACTTGCATGGCCATTTTAGTCCTCATAATGGTGACTAGGCCTCAACCATCACATGTGCTTGAACAGCGCGTCCCTAGAACCCAGGAATGGGGCGGCGGCTCTGTAATGGCAAGACTGCAGACAAGTTAGTGTTTTTCCCTTGATGAGGCACACCTTCTGATCATTTAAGTTGTCGGCATCCAGGTCAAGCAAGCCCTTTAAAGGGGTTATCCCATGACTAATGTAAAAAATGAAAATCAGACATCATATAGTACATTACAATCTCTTTCTAACAAAGCTAGAACCAGCCCTGTACCTAACATGGATCCAGAGATCTCCACATTCATTGCTCTGCTAGATTTATATCAAGCTGACAGTCTCTTCTGCTGCAGGTAAGGGTATGTGTCCATGCTCTCCCTATCACAGCTCAGGAGGCGTGTCTCAACTCTCCCTATCACAGCTCACAAAGTGTGTCTCAGCTCTCCCTATCACAGCTCAGGATGTGTGTCTCAGCTCTCCCTATCACAGCTCAGGAGGCGTGTCCATGCTCTCCCTATCACAGCTCACAAAGTGTGTCTCAGCTCTCCCTATCACAGCTCAGGATGTGTGTCTCAGCAGGTGGCGCTATACAGATACATTTTATTGATTAACACAGTGGCTATGCAAAATTTTTAATTACATGCAATTACAAAAGTATTTAGATCCAGGTGCTGGTTTGAAAACTGTAGAATATTTTTCGTGGTGTAGCCCCTTTAATTTACTTTCCGCTCGCTTGAACGGGTAGTCATTCTGTGTGCCTTATATAATAATGAGTATACTAATAAGTATTCTAATAATATGTATAAATACATGTAGAAATAAATGTGATAGGTCGACATATCCTTGTGCTCCTCCTTCCTCTACTCAGACTTTGGTGTGATGTCACCAGAACGTGTCCTGCTCAATAGGAGAATGCGCTGTCTAATTTACAGGGATGGTTTCAGACTACCACTTCCACCCTATTGTTCATGGTGGGCAGCAGTAGTCTGAAGTTACCAGTAGCTTGGATTTTAGTAACTATCTAACTTTAACTCCTCTACAGATCACAAATGTATAAATTTAACTTTAATAATTGCACTCCTCGCTGTTGAGGGTTTGGATTCACTTCAACCGTACAGTACAATATCATAAAAATCTAAGAGTTTACACTGCATCATCACATTAGTGATTTTAATAATGTACAGTTGGTAAATCATCTTTCTTTCCTCCTAGTGTACAGATTTGAGTCTAAATACAGGATATGAAGTTATTCTTCAGAGATTACTGGATGGCAGGAGGTTTTGTAAAGATGTGGAGGACCTTCTGAAGCAGAGGTAAGAGCTGACATGGTTTTAGAAATCAGCTAAATAAAGTGTTATACCATTTACTTATAGTTCTAAGGTTCATTAGCAGTGGTGGATATCAGTAGGACTGTTCCTTCTTACTTCTCTCACGGAAGTCAGAAGAGCCTGGACAGAGCCTCAAGGCCCCTAGACACATTAGTGTATTGTTGGACGAACCTTCTGAGAAGGAGGGGGGTTATGCTCTTATGAAATTTTCACCCAATCCTTTTGTTCTCCCAGGAGATGAACCGCCACCAGAAGTGTCTGGCAGCACCTTTCTCCACTCCTCCCTTAAAATACACAGTTTTAGCCGAGCCAAATGGACATGTGTATGGAAGAGTTGTTAGGGAGTTGGGAGAGATAGCCAATTCCTCTGAAATCTGTGGATTCAGCAAACATATAAACTGCACGAGGTGCACCCACCAATGAGGCGAGGTTAGGCGATTGCCTCAGGCAGCACCAGGTAGGGGCAAAATGGGGGCAGCCGAAGGGGGATTATCTGTTTCAGCAGTATAGTATTAGGAAGCACAGTGGGCACAGTATGTGGCACTGTATTACCCTGTATGTTTTGTAGCTCTGTATGTAATGTTTTACAAGTATGTCTTTAACAGTAGGACTGGAGGGAAGGGGTTAGGTTAAGAAATTTGCATTGGGGGTTGGGGCGCCATTTCAGTTTTTGCCTCAGGCAGCAGGAAGGCTAGGTGCACCCCTGGCCGGCTTCACTGCACATTGTCTGCTACTCTTGGTCTTTGGAGAAGGTCGAATAATTACAATGTCTACACACCCTTTTGCTTCATGAAAAGTAAACCAAGTTGAGTGAGTTGCTCAACACTTTTTAGATGTTAGCAGAGTGGCTAGGTGTTTTTTTTCCATCCAATGGATTTAATGTCCTTTTACACAGAAAGATTCAGGATGTTGATTAGTGCAGTTTACATTGGGGCAATTATTGTTAACATTGCAATGAACGATCTTTAAAAGGAACGCATCCATCAAAATTTTTTTAGCATTTATTATCAGGCTATATGTGAATATTCTATGTATTCATTTATTTATTTTTTTTAAATAAAAACACAGGTGGATGGTTTTTCGATATAATGTTTTGAAGTCACTCCATGTAGTCTACCTCCTGTCCTGGCTTTTGAAATTCCCCCACTTTGTTTTGTCTTTTAGCATGGCAGACAGCCACACTTGACTTTTTCAGTCAGACCATTCACTACAGCTACAGAGGGAAGGGGAAGAAGTGACCCAAATATAGAATCACACAATCCACTAATCTATGCATTGTTGCATTGTTCTTCTGTATCTTTATTTAATTCTGTACCTAGTATTATACAAGAAGATATTGTCTTCCCCTCTCGACAGCAGTAAACCAACAATTGCCTCCCTATCTACAGTATATAGGAGTTTTATTTCTCTATACTGACTGCTATGTGAAGACAAGAGTTTAATTTTCAATGGTATAGTACTACCAAAAATTTTTTTTTAAAAAAAACAACAACCAAAAATTCTTACAAAATTGTTTACTATGAATATTCTGTTTTAAACAATACCCCTTTCTGATGGAAGTATCCCCATTAATATGATCAGTTTTTATTTGTTGGCAGCACATCCTCTTTTTACACGGTAGGAAGTGGTGTCGACAAAGAATGATTTTTTACAGCACATAAAAAAATTCCTTCACCCGACAAGCATTTGTTGGGTGTTAGGCAACATATTTACATGTGGCAATAAAAGACGACAATTATTGGGTTCATATTTTAATGTTAAAACAATATAAAATTAGATAGTTAAGAGGGGAACAAATATGGCATTTAGACGAGCATGAATGGTAATGGTTCTTTTGAGATGCATGAGTTTCATGCATGTCCTTACCCCATCAATTAGTTTGAAAAGTAGATATAACTCTGAAGAAGTACAGTAATATCCATAAGGAGCTTCTGTGATCACTTCCAGTTTTTTAACCACAGATCAGAACAGCTGGCTGATTCATACAAGTCTATATAAGAAGAACTGTTCTCAGCTTCCCCAACCCAGCAGGCCCAAAACCACAGCATGCTGCAAGTTCTGCCTGTGTGACAGTCGCATGCCCACCCTAACCCAGCTGCATATTACGTAGCCACAAAATGTGTTCACTTGGCAACAACCTAAAGAAAGACAGGAAACGGAGTACAAATTTTTAATACATATAGCATAATCTCTGTTAACATGAGTCATTTGCCCATGGTAACTCATCAGATTACAGTTTATGGCAAGATAAGGAACAGCAGTACATTTGCATTAATTTCCTGGCATGACTGCAACTGAATTACTACCTTTTCTTTTTACTTAAAGGGGTTTTCCGAGTTATATATATTGATGACCTATCCTCAGGTCATCAATATCAGATCGGCGGGGGTCCGACACCCGGCACCCCCGCCGATCAGCTGTTTGAAGAGGAGGCGCGTACTCACCACTACCCCGTTATGGCCAGCATGTAAACAGTGAAGAGGAGGCAGCGCTGATACGGCGCGCGCCTCCTCTTCAAACAGCTGATCGGGGGGGGGGTGCCGGGTGTCGGACCCCCGCCGATCTGATATTGATGACCTATCCTGAGGTCATCAATATATATAACTCGGAAAACGCCTTTAAATGTTCACTAACTCAACTTTGTAATATGTCTTATCAGAGAGAAATGTCTAGTTCTCAGGTTATCAGCCGTTTACCTTTCCCCCTTTTCACATTGAACAATTCCTTAATCCCATCCAAGAAGGACCAGCTCTACAGGATGATCATATTAGGCATGTCAGAGCAAGTCTGTAAAGAAGGGAGGGGGAGGAGTGAGCAGGACAGCACACACAGACAAATAGACTGCTGGAGCTACATGGGCTGAGATGTTTTATTCACAACCTCTGTAATGTCCTTCATTATCCTAGGGCTGCTTCTCAGTGCATAAGAGAAGGTTAGGAAGCAGATTATCCTCTACTTTATGTGTGCTTTGGATGGCAGCTAGTCTCCACCCTCTGGGAGAACTGCAAACTAGACATTCAGTATGCACAGAGGAAAACTGCTAAAAATGCCTGATACAAGTCACATTATGACCAGAAAAAGTGTTATTACTTATGTACACACAGTATACTACTAATTAATACAAAGTTTGTTAAAGGATTGGTGACACTTTAAATTACAATATTCCCACCAAAATGAACAATTTCATCTGTGCAACAAAACTTAATCTCTATCTATCCTTTTCCTTGTTACCAGGGCCATTGCAGAAGAAAAATATGGAAAAGAATTAATCCAAATTGCAAAAAAGGCTGCAGGACTGACAGAAATCAAGTAAGAACTGAAGTTTTAAGTAACATGGTTATTTATGGTCACGTTGTAGATTTATGGGGTCATTTATCAACTGGTGTAAAATAGAGCTGGCTTAGTTGCCCATAGCAACAAATCAGATTCCACCTTTCATTTTTGACAGCTCCTTTGGAAAATGAAAGGAGGAATCTGATTGGTTGCTATGGGCAACTAAATAAGTTCTACTTTACACCAGTTTGATAAATGATCCCAAAAGTATGGGTTTCATGACTGTGAAAAAAGAGAACCACAACACCACTGTGACCAGAGATCAGTTCACCACTCGTGTTATGTCTGTGTTGCTAAAAAATTGTATTCCACATGAAATAAAAATTCAGAAGCATCTGCTGATATGACTGATGGTTGTGCCATTCTTCTGTTATTCCTGTCAGACATTTATTAATAAAGGTACAATTGAGTGTTACCAGTTGGGGTGTGCCTGTACACAGTCTGACACTATCAGTATCCAGTCAGTACTTCTAGAGTAGACTGTGCAGGGTCACCCCTCCCCCAACTATTAACACCCAGTTGTACCTTTTTTAATACAATTCTAGTTAGGAATAATAGAGGAATGGCACAGCACATAGTAAGAATATATACTTCCAAATTATTATTACATGGGGAATGAATGTAGTTACTAAGACAGGCATGTCAGGAGTGGTGACAGGTCCTCTTTAAACTAAAACTAAAAAAATCAGTTCATTGGATATTTAAAAATGACAGATCCTTCTGCAACTGGTAAACTCATACATTTCTGATGCATACATTCTAGACTTTATTATATCTTTGGAAACTTTCTTGTAACTCTGCAATGCTGTATTTATTGCTTGCACAAGAAGTTATTCAGCAACTGGATAAGTGGCATACCTACAAGGTAGGCAGATCACACAACTGCAACTGGGCCCAGGGGGAGGAGGAACCCGACACTGGACTTTTTCTTGACAAGTGAACACTGCCACTAGGGGGAGCAGCTGCCACTAGGGGGAGCTCATTACAAAAAGATTATTTAACTTTCCATTTTAGTAAGTGGTAACTGCATAAAGTTCTATGCACTGAGCTCCCCCTAGTGGTGGCTGCAGGCAGCCAGCTTTGTAACAGAAGAAAAGCAGACTTAACAATGTATTTTTAACAGTTGTCTGGTCTAAATAAATTCATAAGAAATATGGTGCTCAGAATGAGAAACTATATTTATAAAGCACCTGTTCCAATTTTTATAACATAGAAGTCCGATAAAGTGGGTCAGGTGGAGAGTGACTTTTTATTGCAATATGTTTTAATGAAGATTTATTTTGTGTAATAAAAAAATAATAATTTTAGCATTGCACTTTGCATTGCCTTGCCTGGGAGTGACTGTTGCACGTGTACTGGGAAACTGTTGCACAGGTACTGTCCCATAGTAATTTTCTCTATGGGCCCTTTGAGATCCATGTACGGCCCTGCACTGGATTAAAGCTCATGTGATTCTTCTGATGCCAATTTTTGGCTGACGCAGATCCCTTGACAGCACATGTAAAAATTAAACCAAATGTAACTTTCATTTTCAAGAAAAAAAGGAAAAACATGTGAAAAACTGTTGGTTCCCAAATGTCTGTTTCTACATCATACTAGCTCTAACACATAAATAAAATAATTTACATAAAGATCTATAAATCTATAGAAAATAATATGAGAAACAGTTCTAAGGCTGGGGCTCCGTGGAGACATGTTGTATGCATATGCTTCCAGCAGTAGTAGTACTTTGTTAGTAAGGCATTGTTAAAGAGTCTTTTAGCAGGTATCTGCAGTGTAGGACTGGGGTGCCTAGGACCCACCAATAAAATTCATTCTGAGGGCCCAATGCACAGATACATGTGTAGCAAATCCCTGAGGTGAAGAGAATGGGAGTGGTAGTGGCAGTGATGAAATGTTGTGTCACAGTGTACCCCTTCAGACCATTGCACTGGGGATCAGTGCAGTGGAAATGTAGTTTGAAGAATGAAGCCAGAAGTGAACGTATAACTTATGGTGCATCCAAGAGCAGCAGATTCAAAGTGCATGGCTGCAAATGGTACCTTTTGGGTATAGATGTCAAGTTCAGGCTTAATTGTATCTGTATTCTATCTGGGCTTGTGGTGGTTTGGGTGGAGGGTGTCTGAGCCGTAGTCCATCACCTTGCAGCAGAGTTGTGCGCCACAATTTTAGTACATTCCCAGTACAGTTCTCTCTCAGGCAGGAACCAAATGTTGTCCTGCACATGCTCTGAAATTGTGGCACTAGCACAGGTGTGATATCAAGGGGCCATCAAGCACAGGATTCAGTTGCCTTACCCTGTCAAACACAACAAAAGGAGGAGCTTCATGGACACAAGGAATAATAAAGGAAGCACCGAGGGGCTAGGACCCATCTTCACTGCACAAAAAAACAGGTCATTAGCATATTAGGACAAACTGCCTTTACTGATAACGCAGTATGGATTGGTACAACAAAGGACCTATTTTAAAGGGGTTATCCAATCCTATAAAATGTCCCCCCATATTCCGGGGCCCCCACACTGAATATACTTACCTGGGTCCCCACTCCCTGCGCCGCTCCTGGGTCTCTGCACTGCAGCAGCTGCTTCTCCTCGTGCACGGATGAAAACATTGGCTGCAGGCCCATCCCTGCCTGCCATTGGCTGCTCCCCCTCCCCTCCCAAAACCAGATGTTTTCATCCGTGCACAGGGAGAAGCAGCAGCTGCGTTGCAGGGACCAGGAGTGGTGCAGGGAGCGGGAAGCCAGGTAAGTATATTCAGTTTGGGGGCCCAGCATATGGGGGGACTTTTTATAGGATTGGATAACCCCTTTAATAGTCTCTTCAAGCCCTTCCTGCCACTATGATTGATTTGATGTGTAAAAACCTGCTGACAGACTTCCCTTAATATGCTACAAATACCCCATGTTGCCTACAGTATTTTATTTGTTAACATGTGATTCTTTTTTTTAGATCTTCTTGTTGTTTATGCTGTGGGGTTAATGACATTGCTTATGGGCACTATCTGTCCTTATCGGGACGCTCCCTTTGCAGAGCACCACCCTGAAAAGGACAGCCCCACTCAGTGACTGTAGTTGGCCCTATTCTAAAAACTGGGATCAGCCAGATCCCCTATATCACCCAGATGCCTTTCTACTGGGGTCACAATGTGAATAGGTATCCACTATGGACAGGTGTCCAAAATAAAGTGCATAAATTCAGGCACCTCACCAGAGTCTTGTGTTGAGGCCAAGGGATTTGACTGTGGAAGTACAATAATGGCTTAAAATCATTCCTACTGACCCCTTTGTTTAACTCCCTGGAAATTGTTGTGGCTGAAATAGCATTTTTAATTGTTAAAAATTAAGTTATGTTTTAGATGGGGCATTTTTTCCAGTGAATAAAAACTGCAGCATTACCAGAATCCACTTACAATCTTAATGTTTGCCTATGGGTAAAAAAGTTGCAGACTATTTGCAATGATCCCAAGAATTGCAGTCTTGTCTAAGTTCTTGTGACTGTCACAAGTTCCCCCATGGGGAAACATTGGAGTTATCCGCAAGTCATACTAGTGCCACAATTTTACTGCAAATCATAGGCAACCCCTATAGCATTGTGGAGCCCTTGTCGAAGGGATGGTAGGACTGGCCCACCAGAGTATTGGGTGGCTTTTACACTACTTTCACATCTGCGTTTTCAATTCCGGTTTTGAGATCCAGCAGAGGATCTCAAAACAGGAATTAAACGGTTCAGTTTTGTCCCCATTCATTGTCAAAGTATGCATATGTTCAGTTTTGTTGCATCTTAGTGCTGGACACAAAGCCGCTGCAAGCTGCGGTTTTGTGTTCGGTTTGCTATACAGAACAAACACGATACGGCTTGAAAGTCAATGTTAGTCATTGGTGCTAGACCAGGTTTTACATACTGGATCCGGTTTCTTTAGTTTTGATTTACTACAGCCACACCCGGCCAAACCAAATGCATGCAGATATATTAAATGGCATGGATCCATTTAATTCCAGTTTTTAGATCTTCTGCCGGATCACAAAACCAGAATTAAGAATGGAGATGTGAAAGTGGCCTAAGAATCACCTCCTCTGGTGGATCCAAGTAACCTCTGTCCAATAAATGTTAGTGTTGTGTAACTGTGCTGGTAAAATATAAGCGGCAAAATCTGAAATTAATATATAACAGTAGAAACTATCTGCAAACTAATATACATTTGTGTACCACAATGCGTTTCTTTGTATAATGGCTTGTATGTATATTTTTCCAGCAAACTACGTGAATCCTTTGATACTTTAAAACAACGTAAGTCAACTTTTAATTCTTAACTTTTAAAATTCTTTGAGTCTAATAACAAATGGAGGTTCCTGAACGTCTAATTATACAGCAGGAAGTTGTCATTTTACTAGCCACACCATATCAGGAAATAGACGCTATATGCACCACTCTCCTCTACCCACCATATCCATTTTGGAAGGACCCGAAATGTCCAAAGCAAACTGTCACCTTCCTGAAGTAATCCCTATCGATATTTCACACATCAACTTGTTTTACCCTAGGGAGTCTGTTGCCTTGCTTTTAATATTAAACTAAGCCGTATCATGTAGTCCTTGTAGAGATAATTTGTAGTGTTATCTTTCTTTAGTTCTTCATTTAGCAGAAAAGTAGTTTGAACACATATACAGATAAGTTATTTGGATCACTGAAAGCGGGCCTTTCCCCTTGATGCAATGTTGTTCCTTTGCACTTGGTGATTGACAGGACCAGGAATCTGTGAGTACTGCTCTCACGTGGCCCCCGTAATCTCACGTGAACAATGTCTGCCAGAATTTCTGGCACACACACAGTAAATAATCTTGTTGCTGCCCTGCAGATTAAGATTGTGCCGCTGATGTTCTGATCCACAGATTATGGGGCCAGGCAAGAGCAGTTCTCAAAAGCCTGGACCTGTCAATCGCCAAGGGTTAAGAGAGGCTTATAGGGAAGGGACAACAGTGCACTGAGGGGAAGGTGCACTCTCGGTGCTCTCAATAACTAATTTGTATATGTGTTCAATCTACTTTTTTTGCAAATTGATGCATTTGCAAGCACTACATGACACTATGATATTTTGAAACTTTGCATGAACTTCTTGGAGAGTTTTTGGAATTGGTTGAACTGATAATATTATTAGCAACATACACAAGCAAATATGGCTCTGATCGTGTGTCCTTTTGGTCAGGTTTCTGTTGTTTTTTGATGGTCAGAATACTGTAGCATGAACATAACATAATCCTGACAGACATGACAATGGGATTATTTAGAATCATTTACAAAACAGATTATTATGGATCTGATATCAGAACCTCCAAGATTACAAAATTGCACATCATAAAAAGCTTGCTTTGTATCAATGTATCCTTGATTTTGTCTTAGAAATCGAGAGTATTGGAAATTCGCATATCCAGCTTGCAACAACATTAAAAGAAGAGATTCTCAGTTTGGAAGACTTCAGACAGAGGCAAAAGGCCCTGAGGAAAAAGGTAAATGTTAAATAGAAGATTAAAAATGGGCATGTTACTTCTAGAAGTCACACATCAAAATCTTGCATAGATAGTCACATCAGATTAAATGCAAAATGTGCAATGTTCCCTTTAAATACATTATAAATAATACATCTATCTTCACCAAAGGGTATAATTTATCATCTCCTCCATCAAATAGACCTAGATTACACACAATGACAAATCTGATACATCATTTTTACCATTTCCCTATGGTTCCAATTGAGTATTATTTTCCAGTGCGTTTCCACCTAAAATGTGGTTTTGTTCTGTGCTGTACACTAACAATCAAATACTGTAGTAGGAACTCTTAAAAGAGTTACCATAAATTACTTTTTTTATAATATATATTTTTTATATAATAGTTTCTACTCTAGTATTCCACTTTGGACAACCCCTTTTTGTTAAAAGCTTATCATCGGGTGCCTGATTGCTGGGATACCAGTGATCAATTGACCTTGGAGGAATGTTTCAGCAAAACGCTAATTGTACACACCTTGGCTAATAAGTATCCTGAATGGCACTCCCTCCTACATCATTTCAGAGTTTCATAAAAGGTTATTTGAAAAATAGTTTTCTAAAGGTGGCCATACACGTAAGATTAAAGTCGGAAGCAATGGCAGATTTCGGCCATTCCGGCTGACTGAAAAACTAACATGAACGAAAGTTCACGATGGCTGAGGGCAGACTCTTGTCTGCTGTAATTGTGATCCGCCATGTTGGAAAACTTCAGCCGTTCATTGGCCAAAACTGGAAGTTGATGGCATGAATTCAGCCAATCACTTTGGGCTCAAGCACCAGGGAGTCTGTTTTTATAAAAAAAAACTGATACCCTGATCGTCTAGTTTAGTTGATGGGATCGTTTGTACAAACAATCCCTTGGACAACTGATCGTTATCTCAAATGGCCAGCTTTAATCAGAAAAGCCCTTTTTCCCGTAGGAA
This sequence comes from Rhinella marina, assembly GCA_900303285.1. Taxonomy (NCBI): domain Eukaryota; kingdom Metazoa; phylum Chordata; class Amphibia; order Anura; family Bufonidae; genus Rhinella; species Rhinella marina. Next base: position 94,318 of record ONZH01019684.1, on the reverse strand, counting down.
AAACAATCACTAGATTTTTTTTTCTTAAGGGGGATATACCATATATGTCTGATTGGAAGGGACCAATGGAACCATTAATGATCTGGAGAACAGGGGTTCCATGTTTCATGTTGCTCATTAGAAGCCAAAAGAAAAGTCTGTAGCCCTTATGAGGATACAGGGAGAGATTTATCACACTGATGTAAAGTAGAGCTGGCTTAGTTGCCCATAGCAGCCAATCAGATTCCACCTTTCATTTTGCAAAGGAGCTGTCAAAAGTGAAAGGTGGAATCTGATTGGTTGCTATAGGCAATTAAGCCAGTTCTACTTTGCACCAGTTTGATAAATGACCCCAATAATTCTTACAGATTTGCATCTTCTTTGGACATGCTATAGTACGTGAACCCTTGAATTTTCTTACCTGTAGATTCTATGTAAGCAGTAGTCACATCCATCAATTGCTTCCTTTTGCTGCAAATTAGATTCCACAATGTTGTCAACTTTTGGACCATCCCTCCTTGCAAATGTTATTCAGTTCTTCAGTATTTAGAGAATGTCTTGCATGCATGGCCCTTTTCAGGTCATGCCATAGCATCTTAATCGGGTTACAGATAGGGCTCTGAATTGGCCATTCCAAATCTTCTATTTTGACCATTCTTTGGTTGCATTACTCGTATACTTTGAGTGACTGTCTTGTTGCATCACCCAACTTCTTTTCAGCTTGTGGTCATGGGTTGCTGCCATTATATTCTCCTATAAAATGTTTTGATACACCTAAGAATTCATTGTTTTGGTGCTTGACGTGTAGCATTCTTTTGCCTCCAAACATAGCATTATGCTTTGGTGCTAGAAAGTTCTACTTTTTCTCATGTGTCTATAGAACAATAGGTATTTTGCTGTTACTCTTGGGTTCTTTCTCACATCTTTCAGGTTGACCCGTTGTGCTGTTGGAGTGATCTCGACAGGACACCCACTCCTAGGAAGAGTAGCAAAAGTCCAGAATTTTTGTTATTTGTAGACAATTTGTCTAACCATGGATTAATTTACACCCAGGTCTTTAGCCTCACTTTGTAACCTTTTCCAGATTTAGGTGTCTTTATAACACATTTTCTGAGGTCTTCTGAATGTTTTTTGCATAGAGGCATGATTTACACAATTGTTCTTGAAGAGAACAGATTAGTCATTAACAAGGTTGTCACATTGCACATGGGGTCTAGTCAAATGTATGTATATATATGTATTATATATAAATGTAACCTAAAACTACATCAGATTTTCACACAAGTCCTGAAAGTTAATAAAGATTACCAAATCAAACCGATGAGTCAAAATATTAGACATGGTAATTTATTTATTGTGGGAAATGATCCAATAGCACATGTCTGTGAGTGGCAAAAGTATATTAACCTTATCTTTCAGTGTCTGGTGTGACCCCCTTGTTCAGCAATAACTGCATCTAATAGTTTTCCTACACATCAGCTTGGAGGAATTGTAGCCCATTCCTCCAAACAAAACAGATTCACTTTTGTTGGTGGGTTTCCTCCCATGAACTGCTCACTTCAGGTCCTTCCACAACATTTCTATTGGATTAAAGTCAAGACTTTAACATGGCATTCCAAAATGTTAACTTTAATCTTCTTTAACCATTCTTTGGTAGAAAAAATTGTGTGCTTAGGGTTGATGTCTTGCTGCATGCCAGACGTTCCCTTGAGATTCAGCTCATAGAAAGATGTCCTGACCTTTTCCTTTAGAAATTGCTGATAGAAAACTATCCTGGCACAGTTGCAGCAAAAGGCTCAAGCCATAATACTGCAGCCACCATGTTTTTTATGCTGGAATGTAGTGTTTTCTCAAAATATAACACTTCTCATTTAAACAAAAAATCTATTTTAGTCTCATCCATCCACAAAACATTGTCCCTGTATACTTTTGGCTTGTCCAGGTGATGTTTAGCAAACTGCAGAGAGCAGCGGCTTTTTACTTGCAGTCCTGCCATGCAACTATTGTTGTTTAGTATCCTCCTGATGGTGGACTCATGAACATTAACATTAGCTAATGTGAAAAAGGCCTCTAGTTGCATACAGTTAACCTTGGATTCCTTCGTGACCTTGCGGACTATTACACAACCTGCTCTTGATGTAATATTTGTTGGCTAACCTCTCCCGGAGTAATAATGGTTTTCAATTTCCTCTATCTGACGAGCATCAACAACTCTTTTTATGAAATTGTCAGAAATATCCTTTGTGTGTGTCATGATAAACTTCCATAAACACATGTAAAGATCAGACTTTGATAGATTCTTGTTATTTAAATAAAGTAGGTCATCCACTCAAACCCGATTGTCATTGCATTAAATGAAAATACCTGTCTATAATTTCACCTTCAAATTATCTGGTAATCCTAAAGGTTCACATACTACTGCTGCTCACAGACATGTGATATTTGATCATTTTTCTCAATAAATATCATGTGTAATATTTTTTACTCTGGTTTGGTTATGTTTACTTTTAGGACTTGTTTGAAAATCTGATGTAGTTTTAGGTCAAATTTTTGCAGAAATATAGAAAATTCTGAAGCACCAGTGTATGTACTGTATTTGTGGGAAAAGATTCTGTATAAGGGCCTAGTCAAATGACTATCCATTTTGTAGTCCAGAAATTGCAGATCTGTGCTTCCCACACTTTTTGTGGGACCCATTGAAAAAATACCTATTCTTGTCTGCAAAATGGACAGGAATAGGACACGTTCTATAATTTGGGGCTCAGTGCGCAGATGCGGATAGCACAGCCCTATAGAAATGAATAGGTCCCCATGCGATCTACAGAAAATGCAGATCTGATGCGAACCAAAAATACAGTTGTGTGAATAGACCCTAACTTGTATTTCATGCATTTAAGTGCCTGCTCTTTATATGCTTAGGAGTTATGTGGGTGGTCCTAACCAGTGACTATGACTGTATATACAGTCATGCAGGGAAGGATGTCAGCCACTGCATAGGTCTAAACTCAGATTAAGCAGAAATGTAAATTAATAAAATGCAAGTTATACAGAATCTTCTCCGACAAAACTGTATATCATTGTGCTCTGCTCTGAAGTCAGCTTCACATAATAGGTTCCCTTTAACTCTTTCTGGACCAAGTCAACTTTTTTTTTCTCTCCACTGTTCTCCTTCCAAAAGCCATAATTTTTTACCTTTCCATTCAGCCATATGAGAGCATGTTTTTTTTTTTTTTTTGTGGTAGAAACTGTAGAAACTTTTGATGGAACTATTCAATTTACCATATCTACGGTATATCATATCTATTAAAAAATGGGGGAAAAATATTTGTGAGGTGAAACAAAAAAAAGCGCATTGTTCTTTGGGTTTTGCTTTTACTGTTTTTAGAAATTACGGCTTTTGTTTGCCAGAAAACTTGTGCACAGCTTTTGATAGATTCCCCTCATTGATCACTTCTCTTACTTTCTTTATATGTCTGACTAATGATTGTATTACTACAAAACTACAAGCGCTTTATTCTTTAGTTAATAGTGTTGCAATTTCCTCTACACAGTATGAAAATGCTATGGAGAGACTCCAGAAGAATAAAGTAACAATGTACAAGAAGACCATCGATGTAAGTTTTTTAAAGGATGGTATCAAGAGGTCAAACTTGCCATAGATAAATTGAGGATTTGGGGTGTGAAGTTGTACTTTTCAGGAGCTGTCCTGTTGATCCTTTATTTATTTTTTAAAGATTCGGCATTGCATTAAAAAATAAATGCCATTTTGAGCCTTTGAAAAATGATTGGTTGGACAGCACCATTAACTCCCATGACAGTCAACTCTCCCTACTTTAACTCTTTCTAGGTGTAAACCACAGAGGGCACCAATGGTGGGGGGATAGTGGGGGAAGATAAAGTAGCAGAAACAGAGCTTCCAAAAGGGGGTGCTCCCCATATTAACAGCATTATGTGAAGAATGCAAGTTGGGAGTGGAGGAGGGGTTAGACAGAGCAGGAAGCCTGAGCCAATTACTGCAGTCAGAGGGGACATAACTTCTCCTGTACAGCTCAGCAATATACAGCAATATAGTGTTATTGTCTGTGGTGCTAAATGGTGCATACTAATATATAAACATATCATCTATCCATAGGATAGGGGCTAAACATCTGATTCGTGGGGGTTCGGCTGCTCGCTATTCCAGTTCTTCTGATCAGTGGGGGTCCCAGCAGTCTGGACCAGTTTGGACCCGGTGATCACATGATCGCTGGGCATCTTGTGGGCAGAGGAGTGCAGAGCTGCAGGGTCAGTAGACCCTGATAAGCTCTGCCTTGTACAAAGCCGCCACTGAGGGCTTGTTTCCCCTGTGACTGGGGCTCCTTTTAAAAAATTGAAAACACACAAAATAACAAAATACAAATAAATAAATAAATAAATAAATAAATTAAAAAAGTCCAGATATTATGTGGGAAAAAACTGTATTAAAAAATAATAGAAAATTATTTAAAAAAAATGAAAAAAATAAAATACAAATAAAAGAAAAACATTAACAGGAAAAAGTACAAAATAAGACTGTTCACTGTCCCCTATTGGTCTTTTTATCACCTCTTGGAGAACATATTATGTGGCAAAAATGTATTAAAAAAAATAAGTAATAAACAAATTCTAAAAAAATAAAATAAAATATTAATAAAAGACAAATAGAAGTAAAAAAATAAAAAGGAAAACTTGCTAAATAAAAAAGGCGCAATGTCTCCCAAAGCTTTTTATGGCCTCTTGGGGGACATATTATGCAACAGAAATATATTAAAAATTAAGTTAAAAAAAAAAGAATAAAATTCTTAAAAGAAAAAACACCCACACCAACCAAAACCATTGCCATTATCGCCCCATTTTCGTGAAACTATACATGTTATATATCAAAAGGACCGACACAAAATAGGGAACTAATTATAATAATTTATTTTGGGGTCAGTTTCCATATTTAAAGAACAAGGAGTTATAGTTTGAAAAAAAAATGCTTTTTAAACATATTTTGTACAGTCTCCCCCCAAAAAAACTAAAAAAACAAGGCCTATGTGTCACATAAAAAAATGCTGCAAAAATTATTTTGGTAGTCCAACAAATACAACTGTTTGAACCACCTGCGCTAAATCACAAAAAGTGTCTGGTCATTAAGACCTTTTCAGGCCTGGTCTGGGAAGTGCTTACTGGTTATATTACATGATGCCTGTAACTGAGGGGCAGGAGGCGGTAATAATCCTCTGCAATAAAGGAAAATGCTGATTTATGAATAGGAAGCAGGATGGAAGGAAATGTTGCCACCTTTCTGGGTTTTTCCAGTAAAAAATATTTTTTAACAAGTCCTGGCAGCATTGCCCCTTAAAATGGAAGATTCATACTTACCTGCTCCCTGCCGCTCATGTCCTCCGCTCTGTCCCTGCTGCCTCCATCTTCCGGTCCCCACGCTGTTTACACCTGCCAGTGCATGGGCATAGTCACACGCTCTGCTCGAGTCAATGGTTGGCTTCAGCAGTGACATGCTGCTTGTGGCCATATCACTGCTGAAGCCAGTCATTGGCTGGAATGGAGCAGGTGACTATGCCCATGCACTGGCAGGTGTAAACAGCGTAGGTCACTGAAAAGGGGGCGAGCCATTGTGGAGGTCCTTGTGAAGGGTTGAGGCACTGTAGAGGTCACATTTAAGGGGGCTAGGTGCTGTGGAGGTCACAGTGAAGGGAGCCGGACATTGTGGATGTGGGGTGCTGTGGAGGTCATTGTTAAGGGGGTAGGGTTTAGAAAGGTTTAAGGGATTGTTAAGGGGGTAGGGTGCTGTGGCGATCACAATTAAGGGGGTAGGGTGCTGTAGCGGTCACAGTTAAGGGGTGGAGAACTGTGGGGCGGTCACTGTTAAAGGGGTGGGCCGCTGTGGAGGTCACTGTTAAGGGCAGGCTTGGACTGGCCCACATGGGTACAGGGGAATCTCCCGGTGGGCCCCTGAACAAAATCGGCCCCTAGTCTTCCACCCCCTGCACAAGTGGCACATAACACATTAGACATACTGCACTACATACATATAATCAATGTACAGCACCTCAACCAGCCTATGTTCATATAAAAAACTAGTTAGATTATTTATTATATTTGAATGTATCCATACGGTGGGACCCCAAAATAAATGTTACTGATGTAAATGTAAAGCAGGTGGGGCACTGTGGGGGGTTACTGTTAAGGGGGTAGGCTGCTGTGGAGGTCACAATTAAGGGTTTGAGCACTGTGGAGGTCACTGTTATGGGGGACACTGTGGATATCTTTTAACCCCACACACAAGCATTCTACTAGTACATAATAAATTTAACAGATGCACAGGAAATGCCTGAGGCAGGCTCTTGAACAGCACCAGCTCCATATGTGGTGGGTGTTAAGCAGCTAATACCTGCCTGCAAAGTCTAGTATCCAAGATAACCCCTTATTTTAGGCCGCTTGCACGCAATTGTGTGTGTTTTGCAGTCCACATTTTGCGTGATTGCGTTTTTCTGTCCATTGAGCATCCTTAGTTACTCTCCATCCATTCTGCATGGCTGCAAAACGGTCCATCTTACTTCTGTGTGACTACCGTTTTTTCAGACCACAAAAAAAAACAGATGCAGGAAATTGTCAGAATTGTCATTGGCATTCTGTGACGTTTCACAACAACGGATCCATACGTTTTTTTTACATTTTGCGGACCAGAGTAGACATCTTCTATTTTGCTTTTTTTTGCGGGGCTGTGGAATGGAATGAATGGGTCCACATCCAATCCGTAAAAAATGCTGAGCAGATGCTGACAAAAAATACAGTCGGCCTTATAATGATAATAAGCTTTATGCAGCACCAACATATTCCACAGTGCTTTACAATTACCCCTTAGATGGCATGGTCAATAGCCACTGTTAGACAGCTCACTATGCCCTCCACTCCTTGTCATGGAGTTCCAAGTGGCTGTTATAGCAACTGGGGATTTAGTGATGTCCCATCTTAAAGGGGTAACTATCAGATTGGTAGGGGACCTACTGTTTGGACCTCCACCGTTCATTAGAACGGGAGCCCCGTACCCCCTGCAGGCATATGTGAGACTGGCCAATCCGGTCATTTTAGGGGTGCAGCAAGGGATCTGCAGGGTGTACGGGACCCCTGTTTGCATGATCGGTTGCGTTGCCTGACCTATCCTCAGGAATAATCATCAATATCAGATTGACGGGGGTCTGACTTCCAGCACCACCGCCAACCAGCTGTTTAAGAAGGCAAAGCTCATACTAGAAGTGAATGGGGATGCCATACGCCACACTTGTAATTACCCCTGCTCACCACTGCAGTCGCTTAAATGTCTTAGGCCATCACTGTGAGCAGAGAGAGTTTCCCTGCAGTGTTAGTCACCAATTACACATTACACTAATCAGCGCAATACTGTTCCCTGGGCATTTTTATCTAAGCCTAGGAGCCGTCATACAGTTATTCCAATTCTACATCTACTATTGTTATGAGGATTAGCCTTCAGATAACATCTTCCCCTTACAGCAGCAGTAAACTGATAATGGATTTCCTATCTATATAGGAGGTCTTATGCTTTGTATTGACTGCCACAGAACAATATTTTGTATTTATCGATGGCATAGTACTGCACATGTGCCAAAATATTGGTTGAGAAATTATAGGGCCAAATGAGAGCAAGATACAGACACCTGGCTCTGTCAATAAAAAAAAAAGGAGGAGGGGCGTAATGAGAAGAGGGATGGAAAGAGGGATGGTGCATTGAGGAGCTAGGACATGCCCTGTGTGCTCCAGACATCTAATTTGCCTAATTATAAAAAGCACTTTTTCGGCACATTGTAGCCACAGATCTCCAAAGCAAAATCATGCTATAAACTGTGGCCTACATGTAACTGTGATTAGCTTATTAGGTAAAAAACAAGCTGAGTGACTCATGAGCAGTACAAAGATGAAGCTTTCATCAGTAAACCACACATCATTGTGTAGGCGCCAGGATTATAGCAGAATAATGTTAGAGATGTCGAACTAGATTGAAATGATGTAACCACTACATGGGGGCGGTTAATGGTGCCCAGAAAGGTTCCCTTAAACAGTTATTTCATATATTTCACAAATGTATCTTGATATTTACTCTCTCTTTCATTTCCTATTTAGTCAAAGAAAAATTATGAGCAAAAGTGCAAAGAGGCAGAGGAAGCTCAGCAAAGCTTTGAACGTATGACTATAGCTGGAAATGCTAAGCAAGTAGAGAAGGTAAAGGTGTTTTAGTCACTTATGCGTCACATTGTACTATGGAAGAATATGTGGGCAGCACAAAATACGTTTCTATTTAAAGGGAGTCTATCACCCCGAATATGAACCATTATCTACAGCAATACATGTGTAGTACTGCAGATATGGAGTCCAGATTACTGTTTTTTATTTTCCTACTGCCCCCGTCCCCCGCTGTCAATGCTCAGAGCTGCTCTGAAGTACATTGTTCTCTTCATTATATTAGCACAGCACTCCCGATAATGTATTTTAGAGCAGTTTTGAGATTTGACAGTGGAGGAACCAGGGGCAGTAGAAAAAAAAATTGTAATATGGACTCCTTATCTTGTGTAAAAGTGTAGATAATTGTCTAAGGTCGTGGTGATAGATTCCCTTCAAATACGTACATGCACTTCCATTTAAAGGCATGTGGGGTCATTTATCAAACTGGTGTAAAGTAGAACTGGCTTAGTTGCCCCTAGCAACAAATCAGATTCCACCTTTCACCTTTGGAAAAGGAAAGGTGGAATCTGGTTGCTACGGGCAACGAAGCTAGTTCTACTTTACACCAGTTTCATAAATGACCCTATTTCATTTTGCCAGATTCCACTGAAATATAAATAGCGAGTCATCGTTTATGTGACATCTTCAGAGAAAGACTTACAGTCATTTTTTAAAGGCAGTCTGGCACCGCGCCAGCAATGTTTTTGATACTGGGGCTGAGGGGTGAGGCGCATTGCGCCACCAATGAAGAGAACTAAAGTTTATTACAAATACAGGAGGCAAGTGCCGGAGGCAGAATCACATAGCCGCCACCCGACCTGTAGGACAGGGAGCTGTGATCAGCGGCAGTTAACCCCTCAGGTACCACATATCTGTAAAAGACAAATCCCGGTATCGTATCCGGGTACAAAAAGTATTGATTGGGTATCGATAATTCAATACCTGGTGCAACCCTAGATGGGATCCTCATTGCTGGAGTGGAGTGGCGGTGAATAGGCGAGTATCTTTTTTTCTTTCATTTTCACACTTTTACGGCCATAACTAAAATTGGTTTAGGGTCAGACAACCCCTTTAACATATCGTACTTCAATGTATTTTGTGTTTTGACTAAACATAAACATATCTTAAAAATAAAATAATTTGAGTATTGTTAAATATCAAAAGAAATTATAAACTTGCAATACCTATCCTCCTTAGCTCTCTACCCAATGGACTCACCATAGAGAGATATCGGCAGTACCACTAAGTATGACTCTTATAGCACCCAGATTACAGCGACTGCTTTATGGTGTATGTGCATTGGGTTTTTGTTATGTTGTGCTCCTATAGCAACATGGAAAGCTAAGTTCTGTATGCTTGCTGTACCTCAGAATTTTAGACATTCAGGTTCCTTTTTACAGTTCTCAAAAAATGTGTCATTTCCTGTTGTCACTTACAAAAAATGTTTCCAAAATTGTATGGATTTTTGACATTACATTAGTGCTTCCTTTATACAAAAAGAACAACTACTACTGTTTTAAGGCTACTTTCACATCTCCGTTGTGAATTCCGGCAGAGAACAGCCTGACGGAATCCTCTAGATCTAGCGCTGCTGGATACAAATGGAATGCCCGCCGATCCCATTAAGTATAATGGGGTCTGGTGGAGATCTATAAGCTGTACTGGCAGACAAGAAAATACTCTCTGTAATCAATAACGTGTTTAAAAGAATTAGGATTTCTTCTTCTGTTTTACCACCAATAAATCCACAAGGCATGCAAGCTCTCCTGAAATGTTCCTCTCAACTACTCTTCCAAGTCTTGTTTTGAATGTGTTTTTGCTTATATTTATTCCCATATCTGTGCCCTTCAAGTCTGCCTCCTTTATCTCCTGTGCACTTTATACATCCAAAGCTATGGGCAATTCTGTTAACCTCTTGAAATGTACACAATACACAGGGACATAGTTGTAGGGGGTACAGCACCCAGGCTCAGGTCCATATGGGAGCCAATAGGTCCCTCTGGCACGTAAGAAAAAAACAGTATTATAGATGGCACAAGGTAGGTGGAAAAGTTTGCACTGTGGCCTGGGAGTTTCAAGTTATGCCTCTGGCAATATTGTATACATTGATTACATAGATGGGCAGTACAGTTGCTCAGTGGTCAGCCCGGGTGTGCAGGGGTCCTAGGTTCGAATCTGACATCATCTGCATGGAGTTTGTATGTTCTCCCCGTGTTTGTAAGAGTTTCCTCCCAAACTCCAAAGACAGAAACTTAGATTGTGAGCCCCACTGGGGACAGCGTGATACTAACAATCTTCGGAATATGTCAGCGCTATATAAGTGCGTAAAATATGTAAATAAATGATGTTCAGAATGCCCTATAGCAGAAGTCGCTAACCTTATGTATTTTATGAGTGACATTCAAATTTGACAGGCGCTCAGTTGTCACGTTCAATTAAAAAAAGTCGAGGGGAGACATTTTTAACATTATTATGAAATTGCAAACACTTGCAGATATTTTACTGTAAAATCTATTTTACTGGTATTATACCTGGTTTTATGCTGGTTGGGGACCACTGTCAGAGTTGGACTGACCCACCAGAGCACTAGAGGATCCTCCTGTGGGCCCAAGCTCTGACACAATAATGGACAACTCATAAAACAGGGCCTCTAATGTCTAGCAGAAGATAATTTAGAGCTGACCTTGGAACCAAAAACTACCAGATATCCTGTTAAACATTATTGATGATAAGTCCTGAATGTGCATTGACAAGAAAAAGTACTTAAAAGTAATGTGCATCTGTCCTATATATACACAGAGGGTGGGCCCTCAGAATGATTTTCTCTGGTGGACCCAAGGATATTCATCCAAGAAAAACAAAAGGTCATCAATCCATTGAGCTTTTATGTCTTGGTTCTGCATAAAATAATTCAAATTAAATAATTTAAATTAACTGAATAACAAAAATCTTATTTCACATTTCAGACCCAGAACAAAGTGAAACATTGTAAAGAAGCAGCTCAAGATGCAGGTACGTGCAATGCTGACAGCCTGTCTGCTGAGAAGTTGTGGTTGTCCTACAGCTATATCCTGTTTCATTAGCATGAACCATCAAGCATTCTTCAACAAAAGCAATGGACCTCATGTATCAAAACAGAACAGAAATTTATTTAACAGAAAAAAATGACCTTGGTGTCTGTAGCGACCAATGAGAGGTAGGGCTCGTTCAGACGACTGAAGTGTTTTGCGAATACGCAAAACACGAATGCCGGCCCGTGTGCGTTCCACAATTTGCAGACCGCACATGGCCGGCACTATCATAGGAAATGCCTATTCTTGTCCGCAATCTTTTTTTGCAGGGCGTGGAAGAGAACTACGGATGCAGACAGCGGTTGAATGAATGGGCCCTTAGTGTTCATCATTTAAATCACTCTGGAAGAAAAAATGAAGCACTATGATTGGTTGCTGTGGGCGACAAGGCAGTTTCTTTGTTGGACAGTTTTGATAAATGAGACCCAATGTGTGCTAGAAAAGATGGAATATGCAAATAATTTACAGGTGACGGCATGCCACTTATTCCTGAAACATTAGGGAGTGCAATAGAAATATAAAACTGATGCACCTTCATATGTTCTTGATGGTGCCATTCTCACAACAACCCCCCTTCCCCCAAACGTACGGTATATACATCTAGCAATTGACAGCAATGAAATGAAGTTTTCTGTTAAAGGGATTTGCTAGAAACCCCCTTTAAAAGATATGCCAAACTGTGTAACCAGTTGTAAATTGCCACTGTGTTTGCCTTAAAGACTATGTACACCTTCAGAGGCAATTTTTTTTAATGATTGCATTAAAAAAATATTTTGGGCTAAAAATATTTTTTTCGATTGCTCTTTATTAAAAATATTGAGCCGTTCTGTCACAAAGGATTAACTGTCTAGCAATGTGAGTCGTACTTTTTACTTTCACTTTGTGCCGGTCATCTAATAACCCTTATCTCTAATTTATTTAAGGGCCCTTTACCCAGACCGATAATTGAACAGATCATTGCTAACGAGTGTTCATAGTAACACTCTTTATCGATGATTTGGCGGTGTAAATGCACCGCTGATTACCTGATAATCGGGTAATTGGATCATTTGTGCAAAAAAATCCTTGTTTCCTAGTGATAGATCGTGCTGTGCAAACACAATCTGCTGCCGGGAAACAACGAGTCTGTATGGGGATGAGTGATGGCATTAATCATCGCTCCTCTCCATACTGTGGACCTGCTGGAGGAGATCACTGGATGTGAATGCACCGGTCTCCTCCACTAGCGATCAGCAGATTGTCGGGAAGGAACGCTTCTTTCCTGACAATCTGCTTGTACGTCGTCCTGTGTAAAGGGACTTTAACAGGTGATAAACACTTATTTAAGCCACATTCTTATCAGTAAGATAAGAACTGAGCTATAATGAGTGTTTATAATGTCAGAGAGCAGAAATAAGGAGCATGTCAGGTAGTTGTCTGATGGAGCAGAGAGAAAATTCAGATCCCTCTATTAGAGCATCTCAGCCCTGTACAGAAAAAAGGCTCCATATTTGTAATAAACACCAACTTAAAAATGATTTTTTTTAGCTCAAAATGAGTACAATGCAATAATTTAAAAAAATTGCCCCCAAAGGTGTAGCCTTTAAGTAATCCCTCCCTGACACCCAGTTTAATTTTGTTGCCTTTTTTGTTTTTTCATTACTGCACACAACATTTTTTGTCAGGTCAAATCCCTGTATATTTGCTGGGTAGCAGCTGGATCTCTGCCAGATCCCATTATAGTCAATGGGGCCAGCGGGCATGTGGTAACTCCTGGCTATGCTGTATCCAGAGACATGGGTGGACTATGAACTTAAAGTGACCCTGGAAAAAAATGTAATATTGCTGCTAACTTGTAGGCGGGTCCATATTGACAGTAGGCAGGGCCAACACAAGTAGGCAGGGCCAACACAAGTAGGCAGAGACAACACAAGTAGGCAGGGACAACACAAGTAGGCAGGGACAACACAAGTAGGCAGGGACAACACAAGTAGGCAGGGACAACACAAGTAGGCAGGGACAACACAAGTAGACAGGGACAACACAAGTAGGCAGGGCCTGCAATATTGCAGTGCAGCACAAAATTCTGCCCAGCCGAAGCAAGTAGCACGGTGCAGCCCAAAATATTGTCACAGTATTCAACTGTATCACTATCCTGAGGACGTTGACACAGTTTAGTTCAGGTTCATAAGTACCTGATGCTCCTAGCATTAATAAATTGTGAGAGCATCAGATCGTTATGCACCCGGCCAACAACCATGGGTTCAGGTGGCCCCTTGGGCATCAACTCACCGGGAAATTTCCCTGTAAGGTCTATGGCCAGTCCGCTCCTGTCCAGAGCCTGCTCAAGACCTAATAATGCAGATGTAAAAGAAACCTTAGAATGACAATACAAACCACAGAGATAGTGTGGAAGTTGGCTCAATCTCATTGTAGCAACAATGTATTTCCTGCTTTTCTGTTATTATCATTTTTTACATTATTTGAAAGCCTCTGGTTTACTAAAGTGCACATTGTAGGACAGGGAATACAGTAGATGAAAGACAGTAAGAGTGCTTTTACTTGCAGTTTTTACTTCCAGCAGGTAACCAGCTTTTTAAAGAAACTAAATAGGTTCCAAAAACATATGTATATTTTTAGGACACTTTTTTTCCCTTTTTTTTCCCATGAAAACAAGGTAATGTAGCAAAAAAGGTGACGTTTGGATTGTGTGGCCTGTAATTGGTTATATTTTTTGCTGGTGAGGTGTGCGATTTAATTTTAACTATTACTTTCAATAGTTTTTGTTTCTTGTTTTTTTGCCAGCTTGCAACGGAAATTGTCACGCATTTTTTTGCTGGATTGAATACTGCAGATATTTCTGCTTTCCCATCCAGAAAAAAACTTGAACAGGAACACAAAGTAGCTGTTTACACATTAAGCATACTCTTCTATAGAAGCCTGTGTATCCATTAAACACATTGCTTTTTTCTAATGTTCCTGAGTAAAAATGTACATGTTTAATGGACAATAAAACAATGTAGTGTGAAAGAGGCCTAAAGCTAAACTGTAGTTTATAACCATAGAGACAGGTAAATCTGCATAGAAACTGTAGACACAAACGGTGGGATATTTTTAATCAAGACTTTTTTCCAAAGTTCCTTCTTATTTCAGATCAGGGGAAGATTGGGAACTCAAAGTGGCCCTGGAAAAAAAAGCTTAAAAGTGGCCCCGTGTTGTAGGCAAGACCAAACTGGTTGAATGTGGGGCCAATTCAAGTAGGCAGGGTCAGCAAACCATTAGGCATGGTTAACACACCACATTAACACAGCATACATCCTAACTATTGAAAAGTCCAAAGGGGGATAATAGCAATGGTGCACTTAGCACGCCACGGCAAATCATTTTAAACTAAGCCACACCTCTAGATCCGCCTAATTCCTATCTATACACACTCATACCCATCCAGTCCCTTTAGTGCCCCCACACAGTAGTTATTTCCCGTTAGTACCCCCACACAGTGTGTATGCCTTCATAGTTCCCCCACACAGTAGAATGTCCACATAGTGCCCACATAGCACCCCTGCACAGTATTTATGCCTCCTTAGTGCCCCAACACAGTATTTATGCCCTCTTACAGTACAGCTTCCCCAATAATATAGCCCTCTTAGTGCCCCCACACAGTAGTTAAGCCCCAACTGTGCCCACACACAGTATTTATGCCCCCATAGTGCCCATACACAGTATTTATGCCCCCTACACAGTAGTTATACCCAGTTATTGTGCCCCCCCCCCCGAATGATAATATAATAAAAAAAAGAGTAATACTCATTGAGGTGGGTGGAGCCTCATGTTCTTTGGTGCCCAGAGGGAGGACTAGTAGTTAAAGGGAACCTGTCATCAACTTTGTGCTGCCCATACTAACAGCAGAATAAAGTAGAGACAGGTGAGTTGATTTCAGCGGTCTGTCATTTATAAGTTATAAGTAAGTGGTTGCCGAGAACCAGCATCACAGTCCTTGCAGACTGGGCCTGGAAAAGTCACAGCCACCTGAGAAGAGTCCTGGCTATTCATGTATTCCTGCTCTCCCTGCCCATCTGCTGGTGAATGACAGACTTCTACCTAGTTTTCTCCCTTTCTGTCTAGGAGAGAACTGTCAATCATCAGCAGATGGGCGGGAGAGCAGGAGATTAGGAATAACCATGACTCTTCTCAGGTAGATTTGACTCTTTTCAAGGCCTGGGCTGCAATGATTATGATGCTGGTTCTCGGCAACCACTTACTTTTAGCTAAAGCTAAAATCAGCATTTCTGTCACTAATTTATTCTGCCCTCAGTGAGGTCAGCATAAAGTTGATGACAGGTTCCCTTTAAGTCTGTTATGACTTCTGTCTGGCCGCCGGGTATAAAAAGACCTGACAGCAGGTGTCTTATTGCTAGGAGCAAGGCTGTCAACATGATAATGATATCACAGCAGGGCCATCCATGGACCGGTGTCCCTGCTGTGCAGCTATTATCATACATATCATACAACACAGCTGAATACTATGTGCAAGTATATTGTTCTGCACTATGGTATTTCTGGCCCTGCCTACTTCTGTTGTCTATGCCTACTTGTGTTGCCACGCCTTCTGTCAGCTTGGACCCACCTACAAGATGGGGCCACTTTTAGTTTTTTCCAGGGCCACTTTAAGTTCCCAGTCCGCCCCTGGGTACATTGCTAATCCTGCCTCTGCTGCAGTGGTGACACCATGTCGACAACATGGACTCCTGCAGCCAATCACTGGCCTCTGCAGTGCAAGCGATGAGGCCAGTGATTCATTGCAGCCATCATGTGTTTGGCCTCTTCAGCTGCATCCATTTATACAACTAAACAACATTATTAGGCCTTTTGATGCAGTTTATTAAGCCAAAATCAGGAATGTATAGTAAATGGAGAGTCATATATGACTTCTCTTTTTTTCACACTCCTAAAATTGCATAAAAAAATCTGAATGTGAGATAGCGCCCTTAATGTTTTATTTAAATATCTACACCCAAACTCATAAAATATGTACATTAAGGTGTAAGTAGAGGCATGTCGCATGTAAACCTCATTTAAAATATTATTCACACTATATAAAAGGTAAAAAAATACGCTATCTGGCAGAACAAGCAGGCTCCAGGCTTAAATTAGTAGAAAGATGGGGTGATTACTAATTTGAGAGCGGTTTTAGTTAAGAAAGACAAATTAAAGTAGTTCACGATTAACTATTTATTAAAATATCCACTAGGGGGCATCATAACGTTTCAAAGCATTGAATTATTTTTTTACTGAATATGATTTACTAACCCCTTTTCAATTCTTCTTTTATAGTTGTAATTTTTTTGTGCTATTATCTACAGCTTCATCCCCCGTGACTTCACAATTGTGAAATATAGAGTATTCTCTGTGATACAGATTAATATATTCTATACAGGTTGAGGACACCCATCCCAGATTTCCAAATCCTACATTGGCATTACATACTACATAAGTCAGCTTTCCTGACTTGAACCCACTCGGATGTCACAGCAGCTTACATAACAGAAAGAAAGTTGTGATCAGCAGTTACCTTATAAAAAATACCTGTGTTATCACTACATATTACCTGTGTTACTCACTTGCTGAAGTACAGCAACTTACTCCATGTTAATCCATTGATGTCACAAGCTTTTTTGACATTGATAGTTCTAATGTCATAGCAGTTAACTGACAGAATCCATGTGTTATGTCACAGCAGCTTACCTTTATGAAACTCACTTGTGATGTCACAGCAGCTTACCTTTATGAAACCCACTTGTGATGTAACAGCAGCTTACCTTTATGAAACCCACTTGTGATGTCACAGCAGCTTACCTTTATGAAACACACTTGTGATGTCACAGCAGCTTACAAAAAATGATTGTGCTGTCACAGTAACTGACATGACAGAAACACAGTTGTCATGTCACCAGGGGTGGGCTTGATAGTTCTGGGGCCCCAAGCAAACTTATGTCTGAGGGCCCTAATCAGGACATCCAGCTGGGAATCTCTACTCCCAGTAGTGGTTCCCTTTTTGTCTAAACGATATCAGCCTGCTTAGGTCCCATTCACGTGACCTTTTTTGGGTTGTTTCTTCCGTGTTTTCCACGTCAAAAAGCGCCTCTAAAAGCCTCCTATATATTTCAGTGGGAGTCAGCACTTGCTTTTTTTTCCACTCAGCTTGCTCTATCTTGGAGCGGAATCTGCACAGATTTCCCATTGAAATGAATAGGAAGCTGAAAAAAAACTGTGAAAAACCGCACCAAAACTGCTAAGAAAATCAGCATGGATTCCGTGAACCTGAGGAAAGATATGACGCTGTTGTGCGTGGTTTGTGTGTGGTCAAGACGGCTACAGCATGTCACAATAACTTACCTGACAGAAAAACAGGAGCAGATTTATGAAACTGTCTAATACAAAAACTATCTTTGTTGCCCATAGTAACCAATCACAGCACAGCTTTCATTTTTCAAGAGCACTGTTAGAAATGAACACTGCACTATGATTGGTTGATCCAGGCAACAGAGACAGCTTTTCTTCTAGATCGTTTCAAAAATCCGCTCTACCATGTCGATTTCACAATAACTTACCTTGTGGAAACACATTTGTGATGTCACTGTTACCTACCATACTGAAACTTGTGATATCACAGTAGCTAATTTAAGGTGGACATCTACAACAGAAAGATACATTTTTTTTTAGCTTACCGCTATGTAGAAGACTGGGCGCATAGGTTGTAGGATGAAGTATATCAGGTGCATAAAGACAAGCAAGGCCAATTCCGGGTTATTTGGTGGACAAATACAGTATTGGGGTCATTTATCTAGCTGGTATAACATAGAACTGGCTTAGTTGTCCATAGCAACCAATCAGATTCCACCTTTCACTTTTCACAGCTCCTTTGGAAAATAAAATGTAGAATCTGATTGGTTGCTATGGGCAAGTAAGCCAGTTCTACTTTACACCAGTTTTATAAATGACCCCCATATGTTCCAAACGGTTTCTGCTTCCCATTAAGACTTCCCATTATGATCCACAAAGACCCATCCATAAATCTTATTTGCAGTTACAGGAATGTTTGGTGGAGGTGATTGCTCCAAAGGGGCATCTACAGGTAATTAAATTCAAAGGTTCGCTTACTTTTTCTCTCTGCACTGTGGAGGTTTAGTGAATGAGCTCAATAAAGGATAGTAATAAAGATGGTATCATTTTAGTTGCAATCTGTTGGTCTATAAGGCTACTTTCACACTTGCGTTTTATAATTCCGGTATTGAGTTCCGTCATAGGGGCTCAATACCGGAATAAAACGCTTCAATTTTGTCCCCATTCATTGTCAATGGGGACAAAACTGAACTGAAGACAATGGAATGCTACTAAAAGCATTCCGTTCCGTCTTCAGACCGGAGAGCAAACCGCAGAATGCGGTCCCAGCATCCACACCAAGACGGATTCGTCATGACCCCCAATAAAAGTCAATGGGGACGGATCCGCTTGGTGTGACACAATGGTGAACGGATCCGTCCTCCATTGACTTTCAATGGAGTTCATGACGGATCCGTCACCTGCACACATACATACAGACATACACATACAGACATACACAAACATACACAGACATATACACATACAAATACATACTTACATGCTCCCGGCAGGTCTCCACAGCGCAGGAGGAGCAGGACGGCGCACACATAGTACGATTCCACCCGGCGCCCAGCTGTGGGGAATAGTCCTATGTGCGCGCTGTCCTGCTCCTCCTGCGCTGTGGAGACCTGCCGGGAGCATGTAAGTATCTATGTGTATTTGTATGTGTATATGCCTGTGTGTGTGTGTCTGTGTGTATGTACTGTGTGACATGTGTAGGGCCGGAGCGCGGTTCTGGCCCCACACATGTCCCTGCGGCAGCACGGATCCGGCGGCACCCTTCACCTGCCGGATCCGTGTTGCCGCTAATGTGAAAGAGGCCTAATTGTGACTTAGAAAACAATTAGACCATATTTTATTAGTAATCAACAGTGTCATACCTTCAGTGGAGGCAGACCACGCTTACTGCTGAATGCTGAACTGTTTCCGATGTAAAAACACTGTATTTTCATGCAGCCACCACTAGGGGGAACTCAGTGCACACAGATAATTACAGCTTCCATTTCAGTCAATTGTAACTGCATAAATTTCTATGCACTGAGCTCCCCCTAGTGGTGGCTGCAGGCAATCTGCTTGTGTATTTATAACAGCTGTCTGTAGAGAACGCACCTAGAAATACGCTGGTCAAAATTATGAAGCACCTGTTTCACTTTACTCATATAGAGGGTGACTTTTCAAATTAAAATTTTGTCCACTTATTAAAAAAACACAAAAAACAAAACGTAAATTCATCAGAAATATGGGCGCTGTGCTTTGCATTCTGCATTGCCTGGAAGTGATTGACATATGCCTACTGGGAAACCGGGTGTGGCAGGGGGGCACATAATAAGTTTTGATATGGGCCCTATTAGATCTGTGTAAGCCCCTGGTAATCGACATAGAGATCTAGCTAATTCAAAAAAGTTCAATTACATTTTCCTGCAACAGCCTCTGTATTGTACATCTAGATAAATGTATGACTTTCCTATTAAATGCACTATTTTAAAGTATTTATCTCAAGTGTTTATCTTAATGTATTTATCTCTTTATTACCAAGTGTATATGTTATTTTCTAGACCAATTATACAAGCAAAATATTACTTTACTGGAAAAAGCTCGACTTGAATGGGAGACAGAACATGTTAACACCTGCGAGGTACTTGGACTTCATTGTACGGCAGCATTGTGCCTGGATTATCACCTGCATCAATTATGTATTGTGTATTTCAGGCATTTGAGCAACAGGAGAAAGACCGGATCAGTATACTGCGCAACTCCCTCTGGGTTCATTCCAACCAGTTTTCCATGCAGTGTGTGAAGGATGACGAGGTAACAGCAGCATAATGTTCCTACAGCCCACAGTCTAAACCATCTGATATAAAAGCAACAACTGTTCTCCAGGAAGCAGCTTCAATCTTGCTGTCTTGTAGATTTGCTGAGAAACTTGTTTTTTTCTTTTTGAATCGAGGTGAGTCATATGTCATTGCTTAAAGGCTATGTACACCTTCAGAGACAAATTTTTATATGATTGCATTTTACTCATTTCGGGCTAAAATTTATTTTTTCAATTGGTCTTTATTAAAAATATTGAGCCATTCTGTCACAAAGGGTTAACTGTTTGTCTAGCTGTGTAAATCGTACTTTTTACTTTCACGTTGTGCTGGTCATCTAATAACCCTTATCTCTAATTTACTAACAGGTCATAAACACATAAGGTCCCTCTACATGGGACAACGATCTAGCAGATCTGCTGATCGCTAGAGGAGGAGACCGCTGCATTTACATGCAATGATCTCCTCCAGCTCCTCCACAGTATGGGGAGGAGAGATTGCTAATGCCATCGCTCTTCCCCATACTGTCTCGTTGTTTCCCGGCAGCAGATCGTGTTTACACAGCAAAATCTGGCACTGGGAAACGATGATCATTTGTGCTGCTCAAAAGATCCAGTTGCCCGATGAATGAGCGAAACACTCCGGGTAGTCGGCGGTGCATTTACACCGCCAGATCATCAATAACGAGCATTACTAGTAACCCTTGTTAGCGATAATCTGTTCAACTGACGGCCCGTGTAAAGGGCCCTTTTTTAAAGGGGTTATCTAACGCCTATAATGTCCCCCTAATGCCCGGGCCCCTCATATAAATTATACTTACCCCGCTCCCCGGCATCCGCGACGCTCCTGATGCCCGCACAGCCACTGCTGCATCTCTTATCACCCACAATGCTAGGGAGGCTCGTCATGGCCTGCTATTAGCAGCTTCCCCCTCCATCACTGGATGTTTTGATCTGCGTGACGGGGAGATGCAGCAGCGGCTGTGCAGGCATCAGAAACAATGCAGGTTTTGGGAAGCTTGATAAGTATAATCTACACTCACCGGCCACTTTATTAGGTACACCATGCTAGTAACGGGTTGGACCCCCTTTTGCCTTCAGAACTTCCTCAATTCTTCGTGGCATAGATTCAACAAGGTGCTGGAAGCATTCCTCAGAGATTTTGGTCCATATTGACATGATGGCATCACACAGTTGCCGCAGATTTGTCGGCTGCACATCCATGATGCGAATCTCCCGTTCCACCACATCCCAAAGATGCTCTATTGGATTGAGATCTGGTGACTGTGGAGGCCATTTGAGTACAGTGAACTCATTGTCATGTTCAAGAAACCAGTCTGAGATGATTCCAGCTTTATGACATGGCGCATTATCCTGCTGAAAGTAGCCATCAGATGTTGGGTACATTGTGGTCATAAAGGGATGGACATGGTCAGCAACAATACTCAGGTAGGCTGTGGCGTTGCAACGATGCTCAATTGGTACCAAGGGGCCCAAAGAGTGCCAAGAAAATATTCCCCACACCATGACACCACCACCACCAGCTTGAACCGTTGATACAAGGCAGGATGGATCCATGCTTTCATGTTGTTGACGCCAAATTCTGACCCTACCATCCGAATGTCGCAGCAGAAATCGAGACTCATCAGACCAGGCAACGTTTTTCCAATCTTCTACTGTCCAATTTCGATGAGCTTGTGCAAATTGTAGCCTCAGTTTCCTGTTCTTAGCTGAAAGGAGTGGCACCCGGTGTGGTCTTCTGCTGCTGTAGCCCATCTGCCTCAAAGTTCGACGTACTGTGCATTCAGAGATGCTCTTCTGCCTACCTTGGTTGTAACGGGTGTCAATTTGAGTCACTGTTGCCTTTCTATCAGCTCGAACCAGTCTGCCCATTCTCCTCTGACCTCTGGCATCAACAAGGCATTTCCGCCCACAGAACTGCCGCTCACTGGATGTTTTTTCTTTTTCGGACCATTCTCTGTAAACCCTAGAGATGGTTGTGCGTGAAAATCCCAGTAGATCAGCAGTTTCTGAAATACTCAGACCAGCCCTTCTGGCACCAACAACCATGCCACGTTCAAAGGCACTCAAATCACCTTTCTTCCCCATACTGATGCTCGGTTTGAACTGCAGGAGATTGTCTTGACCATGTCTACATGCCTAAATGCACTGAGTTGCCGCCATGTGATTGGCTGATTAGAAATTAAGTGTTAACGAGCAGTTGGACAGGTGTACCTAATAAAGTGGCCGGTGAGTGTATATGAGGGGCCCGAGCAATGGGGGGGCATTATAAGGTTGGATAACCCCTTTAAGCTACATTCTTATCAGTAAGATAAGGACTGAGCTTTGATGAATGTTTTTAAGGTCTAAGAGAAGAGACATGGAGCCCGTCAGCTACCTGACTGACGGAGCAGAGAGAAAATTCAGATCTCTCTATTAGAGCTCAGATCTCTCTATTACATCTCAGCTCTGTACAGAAAAAAAGGCTCCATATTTGTAATAAAGACCAATTTAAAATATTATTTTTAGCTCAAAATGAGTACAATGCAATAATAATTTAAAAAATTGCCCCCGAAGGTGTACATAGCCTTAAAGGAATGCAATTCATTCTGCCGGGGCAGTTTGTAAGTGCATAAAGGTGGTTCAATCAGATATTAAAGGGCTTTTCCCAATTCCTTATGGCAGGTCAGTTTTTTATGCTATAAATATCTTATTGGTGGTGGTCAGACCACAGAGCTTACATGCCTGTTAATTGGTTCACTGATTTCTTCAAGTTAGGGGCAACATCGGAATACCAGATATTCTCAGCCGACTGATGATGTATGCAGATAAATGAAATCATGGCAGAAGGATAGAGAGAGAGCATCCATAACCTGTTTACCTTCATGAATGAAGTGCTAATTAGTCTATAGATATTTCTATTTTAATCAACATCAGGGGCATAGCTAAAGGCTCATGGGCCGTGGTTCAAAAGTTCAGCTTGGGTTCACCCTGAGCAACATCACAGTGGCCACGGCTTCCCCATAATGTTTAGATGCATTGATGGAAATGTAATTTCTAAGCCTTTGTAGCTAGGGCACAGGGCAGTTAGAGACTTGGACACTGTTCTGCAAAGCAATACAGAACCACAACTAAATATTAATGCACAGTCCCCTAATAATTACCTATAAAGCAGACAGATATACTGTATATGGAGCCAAATAACATCCAAGCATCCCTGGGCTAGCATAGTTAAAGGGGTTGTACAAGTTCAGAGCTGAACCCGGACATATCACCGTCTTCACTCATTTAGCATCTTTGAGTAGAGTATCGAGCATTTCTAGCTCTGATGCTCCCCCTTGCCCAGTGCTGCATCGCACAGAGCAAGGTCTGTTTTGTTTACATTCTCACTGTTGTAGGCGGAGACTTCCACCTAGCAGTGATCCCGGTGACGTCACCGGCACAAATGGGCGGTCTATAGTACTGCCCTTGACTCTAAAACAGCCTAGGGCAGTGCTATAAGACAGCCCATTTTGTACTGGTGAAGTCACCGGGATCACTGCTAACTGGAAGTCTCCACCTAGCATACTCATGTGAAGCCCAGTACATCACCAGTAATAAAGAAAAAGCCCTTGCCCTGCATGATGCAGAGCAAGGCAAGGGAGAACACTGAAACAAGAGATGCTCCACTCCATACATGCTAAATGAGTGAAGATGAAGTCATGTTTGGGTTCAGCTCTGAATCTGGTCAACCCCTTTAAGGTTATTGTTTTTGTCTCTGGTGGTCTAGGGCAATAAAGGAGTTAATGTCTGTATGGATGGTGGTCTGTGGCAGTAAAGGTGTAAGGGTCAGCTTATGGTGGTCTAGGGCACCAAAGGGTTTATGCCAGTATACCTAGTGGTCTAGAACAGTGATGGGGTTAATTCTAGTATCTATAGTGTTCTTGGGCAGTAATGGGGTTAATGTATGGATCCCTGGTAGTCTATGTTTTCATCCCTGGTTGTCTAGGGCAATAAAGGAGTTAATGTCTGTATGGATGGTGGTCTATGGCAGTAAAAGTGTTAGTGTCAGCATCTGGTGGTCTAGGGCACTGAAGGACAGTGAGGGGGTTAATTACAGTATCTATGGTATGTGTCCTTGAGCAGTGTGGATCCCTGTTGGTCTACAGCAATAAAGGGGTTAATATCAGTAAACCTTATGGTTTAGCACAGTGAAGGTGTTATTGTCGGCATACGTAGTACTTTAGGGCAGTTAACGGGTTCATGTTAGTATAACGTATCGTCTAGGGCAGTAAATGGGGTTAATGTCAGAGTAACTAGGTTAATACAGTAAAGGGGTTAATGTCAGTATATATAGTGCTCTAGGGCAGTGAAGAGGTTAATGTACAAATTTCTTGGTGGTCTAGGGCAAGGAAGGGGTTAATGTTAATATATCTGGTGGTGCACAGTGGAAGCATTAATGCTCCATAATTAAGGTCCAGTGGACGATACAGGGGTAACTGTGCAGAATGCTTTCTATGTTAAGGCAGAGCGATTGAAGAGTACTCTGCCCAATCATTGTTAATGTGGTGATGGTGTGGGCTTAGAAGCCCAGTCACGACTTCAACTGCTGCTACCAAATAAGCTATGCCACTGATGAAGATGTCTCTACCTTCTGGCCTATACACTCCTTTCAAGAAGAATGAGATTACAGTGCATTTAAGCAACCGCTGAAAGCTCTGATCTTCCATTTAATTCCTGGTGTCATTCTAGATGCTGGAAGTTGTCAGACAAAGCTTGGAAGAATGTGATGTGGAAGCTGAACTTAATTTCTTTATTCAGGCCAAAACTACAGGAAGGATTCCACCTGGTAATAAGATTAACCTTTATTTCTATAATGACAAGATATTCTGCAGTGCAGTAGATTCTCTGAGGTAGCTGATGCACAGTATGTAGTATTGCTGTCCAATTCTGACCTCCATGGGACTTTGTTCTTCCAGGACATAAAAGAATAATTTCTATTACTTAGGACAGTTTCTCTGTCCTACCTCTGGTTATGAAAGGTAGCCTTGGGGTCATATAAAAGGATAGCATCAAGAAAGACCAAGCAGTAAATGGTGGTGGACGACTTTCCCAAGGAGGACTAGGAAGAGATTCTAGCAATCAAACACTAGGTCTACCTGTTATAGTCAGAGTGGCCAGATATTGTCTCAGCAGAGGGTATATTTGCTCCAAATCTCAGTTGGATTCAGGGTTTCTATTATCTATTATGGCAGTGTCTCTAAGTACAAGGATAAATTGCACAGGTGATCAACCAGTGCAAAATAAATACAGTAATCTAGAAAAACACATCCTGTCTGAGTTAATGTTAGGTACCATCTATGCTATCATTTACAAAACATCACAATGCTATGAATGTAGCATTACAATTATAGCTTACTCTTCTGTATGCTTAAAATTTTTTTAAAAATAATAATAATTTCAGAACTAGGTGTGGGCTGTGAAGAGCAGTACAAACATACATTAAGTGGAGCTTTAATTATCAGGAGTAGTGAGAATATGAAATTTTGCCTGCTGCCACTCCACACTTCACGCAGGCACAGCTGTCTCTCCACTCCCCTGCTCCAGGGTTACCAGCCACCAGGGTAACCCTGCTCACTCCCACAGGCTACAGTCTCCTTCTTGCCGGCACTTCCTCTCCCTGCCAATGCTTTTTGTTTGGCTCTTAAAGGGCTAGTTTGCACGTACCCTTATGTTCACCGGCCAATGGCTGGCTACCCTAGTGTATTCAAGGCACTTTCAGTTATGGGAAGGTGCCTGAGAAATAGGTTCTAGTTTGCTAGGTTCCTGCAAAGCTGTGATGAAACAGTATACCGACTTCTGCTTCTTTCCCAGATTTGATCGTTTGATGCCTGACTTAACCTCTGACCCTGAGCTGCTCACCGGACTGATTATTGTATTGCATGAACTCTGCCTCTCCTGACCTTGGACTGTCCCTGACTGTGGTTTTGCCTCACTGATGTCTCTCACCCCCGTAGGCTAGCAGTCACTTTAACAGAGACTCTAATAAGTAACAGCCTGGTGGTTCCCCTGCAGTGGAGTCCAGATCCATGTACAGTGGTTAAAGCGTGAAGACCAAGGCAGTCACTTATATAATTATAACCCCATATAATGTAACCCAAAGCCAAATCTGTTTAAGATAGGGATGATTGGATGCTAGGGCTGTCCTTCAAGCAGAGCGATAAATGGCAATCTCTTTCTAACAAAGCTAGAACCAGTCCTGTACATGGTTCCAGAGCTCTCCGCATTCATTGACCCAGTTGTTCTGCTAGATTTAGTTCAATCTGGTAGCTTAGGGGCTGAGTCCTTTAACTGTCATAGCTTGTAACAGTAGATATGGCTGGTGGCAGGTAAAGGTTGGAACTGAGCATGTGAGTCCACCTCAGTGAGTTGGACAGAGCGATGAGGATGAGGAAAAGGATGAGGAAAAGAGCAAACAGTAGGTGGCGCTACACAGATAAATTTTATTGAATAACTCAATGGCTATAGTAAATTTTTATTTTCATGCAATTACAAAAGTATTCAGATCCAGCTGCTGGTTTGAAAAAATGTATAATATTTTTCATGGGACAACCCCTTTAAAAGGGTATTCCCGTTCCCAACTGCACCTATCTTGAGAATGGAGCCCTGTCATATGGTCCCTGTGACGGGAGAGGTGTCCATGCATGCATACATTATCTCTATGAGAATTCTTAAAATCACAGGGTCCCATTCTTGAAACAGATGTGAGTCCCAGAGGTAGGACCTGCATCTGTAGGACATTTATGGCATCTCTTGTGGATATGTCATAAATGTCTGAGATGGGAATATTCTGTTAATTTGAAAAATAAGAAGTGGTTGCATTTTTGGAAAAAAGACCAGCTAATATTATTATTTGTCTCCAGGGCCTGTGTTGTATGAGAGTTATAGTAATAATGGAATTAGCCCTCATACCAACAGCCGTAAAGTGATAAAAAGGTAAGATCCTCATTTTTATAGTATCATTATATTTTCTGGTTTTACATTCCGACAGAATGCTTTATTACTACTGTTCGGGGTGGATTGGCCATAGACCTTATAGAGAAATTTCCTGGTGGGCCAATGCCCAGGGGGGCCACCTGAGCCCTCCTCATGGCTGGCTAGTGGAAGTTTTTGGGGATGCATTTGGTTTCTGCTGGCAGTATTTTGTGATGTACTGTGGTATTTGTCTCTGTTGGGGTGGTATAATGTGCAACAATATGGTATTGCCAGCCCTGCCTTCCATCAATTTGGTCCAATAGTGGAGTGAAGAGGAATCCCACGGCGCAAAGTAACCAACAGATGGTGTTAAACGTAGATTCAATCTTTATTAGCAGTCAGTCATATATGTGTATATGTAGCAGCATACTGTACCTGATGAAGGGGTCCTGGTGCCCTGAAACGCGTTGTACTGACTGCTAATAAAGATTGAATCTACGTTTAACACCATCTGTTGGTTCCTTTGCGCCATGGGATTCCTCTTCACTCCACTATTGGATCTACTCGTCTTCTTGGGGATTTCAGGCATCTCCATATAGAAGTGCTTCCATCCCTGGCTGCAGACCAACTTAATCATAGGGGTTCATCAATGTTCGACGTGTCTTCACTAGTGTTGTGCCTATTTGGTTGCACAACCAGACAAGGTGAGCCTCCACTTGGAGAGTTTTTTATCCACTATCTGATTGCAATATTACCCTATGGTGCCCCTATTTTGTTTTTCATAGAGAAACACTGCCTGCATCATTGACTATTTCATCAATTTGGAACGGACTACAAAACAGGGCCACTTTTAGTATTTTTCCAGGGACACTTTAAGTTTCCAGTCTGCCCCTGCTACTGTTAAACATCAAAGCTGAAGAAGAGACTATTTCTCACACCGGCAGACTAGCCCTGCAATTAATCTGCTGCCCACAAACAATCTGTATGGACATGAACACCAGCAACGGAAGTATCGTTCTTCACCATACCGAGGTGATGATTCCTGCATTTAAATGCAGCTCTCCCCTCTGGCCAATGACCAGGCAATTATCAGAACCGAACAGTTTGTTCCCAATAATTGCATGTAAAATCAACCCTTGAATGGACCATTACAGATCAAACTGTAGCCCTAAAGATGTTTTATCCTCTGCTAGTGTTGTTCCTTAGTCTAGCCAGGTGTCCTGGAAGGGAATGATGTCAAACAAACAAACTGTACCAATATAAAATAGGTTATAAAATTTCTATATAAATAAAGGTCTTAAATCGCATCTGTCACCAAATGCTTTTTATCACTGTCTTTGGAGCAATCATTAAATCAGATGGTAAATACAGTATATTCTGCTCTTGGGGACTGTGACTAAAGCCTCATTCACACGTCAGTGGTTCACGGACGTGTGTGGTACGTGTTCTCCACGGACAGCACACGTCCCCATTCATTTTAATGTGTATATTCAGACATCAGTGTGTTAGCACGGTCCATGGGTCAGTGTTTTTAGCACAGATGCATGCTCTATTTTGTCTGTGTTCACGGATCCATCACGTTTATTATAGTCTATGGGTCCGTGAAAACCACGGATGCAACACGGATCAGTAAGAAGAGATGCTTTGAAAATTATTTTTCAGCTGTTCAGTGTCAGTGAAACACGGATGCGACACGTTCAGCAAAAAACGGACACACGGACGCAACACGGATCCTTCACGGATGCATCACTGACTACCCGCTCACGGATTTGAGCACGACCACGGACGTGTGAATGAAGCTTAAAGGTGGATTTACACCCGAGAATCGGGCAGATTATCAGGAACAACAATGTGGCCATGTAAATGTGCCGCCGATCACCCGATGAACAAGCAAAGTGCTCATTCATCTAGTGATCCTGTCAGTCATGCAGGCACCACCGATCATAGTTTCTGGGCAGCAGATCATGTGGTCTAAACAGCGATCTGCTGACCAGAAACCATGAATCTGTATGAGGACGAGGGATCGCAATAGCAATCCCCCCGTACATACAGTGAAGGAGATCGCCGCAATAAATACAGCGGTCTCCTTCACTGAACGAGCAGCCGACTGTCAAGAAGGTATGCTTTCTTCCCGACAATTGGCTGCTCATTCGGCCCGTGTAAATCCAGTTTATCTTATAGATATTTAAACCTCTGCTGTCTAGTATGTAATCTATATATCATAACAAAATAGCTGCTGATGAACATTCATTATGGGTTCCATCCATGTTCAACCATCGTAGACTACAGGAAGTAGCAGCTGATTGGTCAATTATCTGACTGCTCATACCCTGCTGAGCTACATGGTGGCTACAGCTCCAGTCTATACAGTCATGGCCAAAAGTTTTGAGAATGATACAAATATTAATTTTTACAAAGTCTACTGCTTCAGTTTTTAAAATGGCAATTTGCATATACTCCAGAATGTTATAAAGAGTGATCAGCTTAACAGCAATTACTTGCAAAGTCAATATTTGCCTAGAAAATGAATTTTATCCCCCAAAACACATTTCAGCATCATTGCATCCCTGCCTTAAAAGGACCAGCTAACATCGTTTCAGTGATTGCTCCATTAACACAGGTGTGGGTGTTGATGAGGACAGGGCTGGAGATCAATCTGGCATGATTAAGTAAGAATGGCCTAACAGGGAAGAGTATCGCAGCTAGAAAGATTGCACCTCAGTCAACAATCTATCACATCATCAAGAACTTCAAGGAGAGAGGTTCCATTGTTGCCAAAAAGGCTCCAGGGCGCCCAAGAAAGACCAGCAAGCGCCAGGACCGTCTCTTAAAAGTGTTTCAGCTGCGGGATCGGGCTACCAGCAGTGCAGAGCTTGCTCAGGAATGGCAGCAGGCAGCTGTGAGTGCATCTGCACGTACTGTGAGGCGGAGACTCGTGGAGCAAGGCCTGGTCTTAAGGAGGGCAGCAAAGAAGCCACTTCTCTCCAGAAAAAACATCAGGGACAGACTGATATTCTGCAAAAGGTACAGGGAGTGGACTGCTGAGGACTGGGGTAAAGTCATTTTCTCTGATGAGTCCCCTTTTCGATTGTTTGGGACATCTGGAAAACAGCTTATTCGGAGAAGACGAGGTGAGCGCTACCACCAGTCTTGTCTCATGCCAACTGTAAAGCATCCTGAAACCATTCATGTGTGGGGTTGCTTCTCAGCCAAGGGAATCGGCTCTCTCACAGTCTTGCCTAAAATCACAGCCATGAATAAAGAATGGTACCAGAATGTCCTCCGAGAGCAACTTCTCCCAACCGTCCAAGAGCAGTTTGGCGATCAACAATGCCTTTTCCAGCATGATGGAGCACCTTGCCATAAAGCAAAGGTGATAACTAAATGGCTCAGGGAACAAAACATAGAGATTTTGGGTCCATGGCCTGGAAACCCCCCCGGATCTTTTTTTTTTTTTGACCAAAAAGTTTTATTGATTTTAATAAAACAGTACAAAGAAAATGGCATTGCGTAATCATTCTCAGCAATTCTGGACTGTGAGGAATCCAGTATCATACAATACACATAAATTCTTTGGAACGCCATATAGACAAAAAAGGAGATAAATTAAAACATAGAGACGAAATTGCAAAAAATAAAACAAATCACACAATATAACAAACTAATAAAACCGTGGACGACATATGTTCTGTAGTCATGTGCCAATGGAAAAATATCTTGGGAAGAGACAAAAACATTGGAATATTCCACAATGAATTGGATTTCCTATATAATGTCCGTTATTTTATTATATGGAGAGGAAGTCCAAATATCCCAATTGTTTCTAAAACGATCTATTATGTGTAAGTTATAAGCATTAATCTTTTCATATAGACAATGAGCGTTAACTCGATTGATTATCTCAGCAAGAGAAGGAAGGCAAGAGTCTTTCCAATATTTAGCTATCAACATTCTAGTAGCTATTATTACATGAGCAATAACAAAAAGATGGGTTACAGGGTATGTGTCCATATCAATAGAAAGTAAAGCCTGATGTACAGTAAGAGAGATGGGGAAATGGGAAATCCTAGATAGTAAGGCTTCAACTGCCTTCCACAAGGATTTAATCTGGGAGCAGTCCCACCAGATATGAAACATATCAGCATTCTCTTTTTTGCAACGCCAGCATATATCCAAATTATCATTGTAAATCAAGGATAATCTGTGTGGAGTTAAGTACCACCTATACCTTATTTTGATCGCATTTTCAAGATGATTAATACACCTCGAAACTTGGGAAATGACCTGGTACGAATGTGACCATCTATCCTGGGATATCCCTGATCCAATTTGAGAAGCCCATTTAGATAAGTGGGGGTAAGTAGAGCAGTTAGAAGCCTCTATTAAAATATTATATGCTGAGGACAGGCCTCTAACCTCTGTATTTAAGTTATGTAAAAGAGCGTCTAATTTAGATGCGGTTGAAACCTTAGGTAAAGAAGTTTTACGAATAAGGGATTTGATTTGGGTATATTGGAATAAGTTACTAGAAGGGATGCCAAATTTTTCCTGCAAAATAGGGAATGGAAGAATTCCAATATCGCCCATCAAGTCGCCTAATTTTGAAATACCTTTTTTTATCCAATCAGTCATACGTAAGTTAGGGATACCCAATTCCAATACTTGAGCAGAGATTGAGTCTATAGAAGGTAAGATGAGAATTTTTTTAGTGAATAGAATTTTCCCAACCTCCAAAATAGCTTTAATCGTACCTGGGAGAGAAGGGTGATTGCAGTTGAACAATTGAGAACCATAAAGGAAGGATGGAATATGTTTAGAGGGAATCAAATTATTTTCTATATCAACCCATAACTTATTTGAGTCATTAAGCCAAAACATACGAAGTTGATCAATTATGACTGCTCTATAGTACTGCACAACCGATGGACAGCCCATTCCTCCCCTTCTGATCGGTTGAAACATTACGTCCGCTTGAATTCTTGCTTTTTTGTTATTCCATATAAATGACCAAATCAATCTATGGATTTCTTTCAGATTTTTCATAGGTATATAAATGGGTACGTTACGAAACATATATAGAATAATTGGCATAACCATCATCTTGACCGTAGCTACTCGACCCAACCAAGAAATCTCTCTTTTATCATATCTACGCAAATCCTCCTTAATCCTTCTAATAAGATCTGCATAGTTGGTCGATAACAGTTTACATGATGGAAAGGTTAGCTTGATTCCTAAATAAGAAATTGAGTCAGAGTTCCACTGAAAGTGATATAAAGCTCTCAAGGTGGATAAAGCAGCTGTATTAAGGCCCATATTGAGCACCTGACACTTATTAACGTTAAGCTTATAATAAGATATAGCACTATAATGTTGTAGGATCTGCATGGCGGCTGGAAGTGATTTCTGAGGTTTCGATAATACAAGAATAGTATCATCGGCAAATAAGCCAATTTTGTGATGCCTCTTTCCAACTACAATGCCAGAGATGTCCTGGGAGGATCGAATGCTCTCGGCCAATGGTTCTATTGATAGAACGAAAATTAGAGGGGAAAGGGGACATCCCTGTCTAGTTCCATTGGTTATGTTGAAGTCTCCTGATATAAATCCTGATGTAAAAACCTGTGCCGATGGTTCCGTATACAGAGTTAAAATAGCATCT
This sequence comes from Rhinella marina, assembly GCA_900303285.1. Taxonomy (NCBI): domain Eukaryota; kingdom Metazoa; phylum Chordata; class Amphibia; order Anura; family Bufonidae; genus Rhinella; species Rhinella marina. Next base: position 61,437 of record ONZH01019684.1, on the reverse strand, counting down.
AAAATACTACCTTCGAAACCAAATTTAAGTAGAACAGCATGCATATAATTCCAATGTACTCGATCGAACGCCTTCTCCGCGTCCAAAGAAAGGAGAAGAGAAGGCGTTCGTCGTGATTCTGCTACATGTATGAGATCCAGAATTCTACGAGTGCTATCCAATGTCTGTCTATTTTTTACAAAGCCAGTTTGGTCGTTTTGAACCAGCATGGGGATGATATTGGAAAGTCTGTTAGCTATGAATTTAGCGTATATTTTAAGATCCGTATTTAGTAAGGAAATTGGCCGAAAGTTAGCTGGTGAATCTGTAGATTTCCCTGGTTTGGGTAAAGTTATTATTATAGCCTTAAGCATTTCCTTGGGTATATACTTATTAGTAATGAATCCGTTAAACAGATTGCAGAGCTGCGGGGCCAGAATTTTAGAGTAGGTCCTATAATATTCATTCGTAAAGCCGTCAGGACCAGGTGATTTAGCTAATTTCAGGGATTTGATAATAGCCAAAATTTCTTTTTCCAGTACTGGGGCATTTAGTTTACATAATTGTTCAGAGTTTATTTTAGGTAGACGCAATTTAGCTAAAAAGGAATCTATGTTCTCACGGGAAGGTTGGATCATTTCTTTATCATCTTTTAGATTATATAGGGATGCGTAATATTGTGCAAAAGTATTAGCTATATCTTTAGGGTTCATAATCTTCTCCTTCTTAGAGTTGTATAAATAAGGGATTTTGTGTTTTGTTATCCTGCTCTTAAATTTGTTCACTAGTATTTTGGAGGCTCTGTTGTCCTGACTGTAGTAATTAGCTTTATTTCTTCTCATATAAAATTCTAATTGGTGACTATGCGATTGGTATAATTTATATCTAAGATCTTTAAGTTCTTTGTCCAACTGATACGAATATTTTTCTTTATTTTTGTCTTCTAGATCAGCTATTTTAGATACTAAGTTTTTGATTTGAGATAAGCGTCTCTTTTTATCATGTGAGGCAGTTTTGATGAAATGGCCTCTCATCACTGCTTTATGTGCACACCATAGAATATGTTGCGGTAAGTCCGGGGAGACGTTTAAATCAAAGTATTCCGTCAAGGCTTTTTCCGAATTGTTGGCATAATGAGGGTTAGCAAGGATATAATTGTTAATTCTCCACACAGAACTAGAAGTAGGGAAATCTGGTTGCGAAATGGAAATGGATACTGGCGCATGGTCAGACCACGTAATGACACCAATTTTGGTGGAAGAAATTTTCTGTAAGAGCCACTTATCCACTAATATTAAATCTATGCGTGAATAAGATTTATGAGGGTTGGAGAAGAAAGTATAATCCCTTTCAGAGGCATGAAAAACGCGCCACGCATCATATAAATCCTCAGCCAACAAGAGTCTAGAAAAATTAGCACTATTGGGGCAGGTGTTGGGGGTCAAGGATTTATCCATATTAGCAGAAGGAACCATATTAAAGTCACCACAAACCAATAACATTCCTTGTTTAACCTCGTTAATTTTTGTCATTAAATTCTTAAGAAAGGCATATTGGTGAGAGTTTGGGGCGTATAAGGAAACAATTGTGAACAATACATTATTAATGTTACAAATAAGAATAACGTATCTGCCCTCAGCATCAACCATCGACTTAACTAGTTGAAAAGTCACCGTATCCCGTATGGCTATAGAAACTCCTCTTTTTTTCGAACTCGCCGGAGCTGAAAAAATATACGGAAACTTTTTATGTCGTAGTAAATGGGAGTCATTCTCATTAAGATGAGTTTCCTGTGCACAAATTATGTCGCTATTAGTAGATAGGGCCTCTTTCCAAAAGAGGGATCTTTTTAATGGGCTGTTCAAGCCCTTAGTATTAAGAGTGGTTACCTTGAAAGCCATAATAACAGTCGAGGGTTAATGCCTAGGGAATAAAACATGTAGATATATTCAACATCGCATGTCGTCCAAGAAAACAGAAAAACAATCAAAATATTAATACAATAGTAAAAGAACATGGTGTTAGACACCAACTGGAGAGGGAAGGTAGTGTCAAAGTTCGGTTCTAAGTGAACCACCAGGCACCAAAATTAACCTGGTTAGAGGGGATACGTGAAGGTGTGACGTAACGTGAGCTCCTACTGCCCACTCAGCAATATTGGTCACACAACGAACAAAGGAAAAAAAAAAAACCTTAGGAAAAAGAGAAAAATCATAAATGTCACCCGTCAGCAGACTTGGAGGCTGTATCAATCCATTCTCTGGGCATCGAAGCGGGTTTCTTCTTTGCTGGAGAGGTGAGATCTTCATCTGTAGATAAAAGGTCCCACTTTTTCAGAAGTGACATGGCTTCTTTTGGAGTGTTGAGCGATATAGTGGTGCCATTTCTTGTGATGAGAAGCTTGACCGGGTACCCCCATTTATATGGGATTCCTTGTTCTCTCAGAATTTTCGTAGTCACGCTGAATTCCCTTCTTCTGTTTAACGTGGTAGCCGATAAATCGGAGAAAACCAGAACCTTCTGGAATCGTTCAGGCAAATCTTTTGCCGAATTAGCTGCTTTTGCGACTGCTTCTTTTAGATGGAAAAAATGGAGTCTTGCTATGACATCTCTAGGCGCTGATGCAGGGACGCTCTTGGGCTTAGGGATGCGGTGGGCCCTATCTATTAATAGATCTCTTTCATCAGAATCAGGAATCAGTGCCACGAAGTAATCCGTAAGAAATTCTTTTAGAGTGTCAGAGTCAATCGATTCTGGGATGCCCCTAAATCGGAGATTGTTCCTCCTAGACCTATCTTCAAGGTCTGCTAACTTCAGTTTGATTGCCATGATGTCATCCTCAGATTCATTGTACGCGTCAACCAGCGTATTATGAGCGTCCGCAAATTGATCCATTTTGTTCTCTAGATGAGACGTTCTGTCACCAATATCAGTGATCTCAGTGTGAAGCACTGACAGAGCATTATTAATATCTTTTTGTAAGGATTGCCTAAGATCATTCAACATTGATCTCATGGCTAATTCTGATATGGGTGCATTTGCACTTACATTCGGTTCTGTAGGGGTTAAATATGCTCTTATGCTTGGAGTAGCAGGAGACATCTCAGGCAGCAATGTGGGGCATGTATTAGGACTTACAGCCTCCCTAGAATCAGATGGAGCTTTACTTCTATTAGTGTCAGCTGCCTGCAAGCTGGAGCCCGCGCTCCTTTTCCTCTCTACAGAGCCGACGGCTCCACGCTGCGGGGAGTCGGCGCCATCTTGGATCCTTTCAGGGAACAAGGAGGTCAGCTTTACAGGGACCGTGCCCTTCTTCTTCGGCTTGCCCATGTTTGAAAGAGCTACCGGAGGATCCGGAGAAGGTGTGGGTAACTTGTATTATGTTTTTTTATGTTCCTGTGATCGCCGTGGAGTCCGTTGAGCCGCGATATTATGTGCTGAGTTTCAGAGCGCACGGAAACTGCGTGCGCTCAGCTCGGCATCCAGCCACGCCCCCACCCCCCCGGATCTTAATCCCATTGAGAACTTGTGGTCAATCATCAAGAGACGGGTGGACAAACAAAAACCTACAAATTCTGACAAAATGCAAGCATTGATTGTGCAAGAATGGACTGCTATCAGTCAGGATTTGGTCCAGAAGTTGATTGAGAGCATGCCAGGGAGAATTGCAGAGGTCCTGAAGAAGAAGGGTCAACACTGCAAATATTGACTTGCTGCATTAACTCATTCTAACTGTCAATATAAGCTTTTGTTACTCATAATATGATTGCAATTATATTTCTGTATGTGATAAAAACATCTGACAAACACACATAAAAACCAGAGGGCAGCAGATCATGTGAAAATATTATATTTGTGTCATTCTCAAAACTTTTGGCCATGACTGTGGACTCATTCAGATGCAAGCTGACCTTTCAGACTTGTTCAATGTCATGCAAAAGTTATTGTCTTACAGAGCTGATGTTCTTGCTCCATTAGTAAATTGTTTTATTTATATACAGGTCTCATACATTGACTTTTGATGCTATATTGATATTGGTTAGGAAATGAATGGAAGCTACTGCATTTTGATATGCTTAAAGGGGTAGTGCACTAATTTCCAGACCTCTCAGGCGGGACCTGCATTGCAGATCATACTTATGTTATCCCTGGGACTGGGTCCCATCTTGTTCACTGGCCTCCGCTTCCTGTCTCGGGTTCCTCTGTGTAAGCTTGTGGTTTGAAGCTGCTGCAGCTAATCACTCACTGCAGCCATGTCAAATGATCACGTGACGGAAGGGGAGCAGATCACCGATGTGGCATCAAACCAGACATTTACATGGAGAGACCCGAGACAAGCAGTGGAGGCTGGAGAGCAAATGAGCTGGGGATGAGGTAAGTATGATCACCAACGTGGTTCCCGACAGTCTCAAAGGTCTGAACATTATTGCACAACCCCTTTAAGGCATCTTATGCATTTAGAAAGTTTTTTTTTTTTCACTTAAAGGGAACTCATCACCATTAATATGCAGTGTAATCTGGACTCATAGCATGTTATAGATAAGGAGAAGCTGTGCAGAATGATATGCAATTTTATGGGAAATGTCTCAATACAACAAAGTATTTCATTCAGTTATATTCCTGCTCATTCTGTGCTTTGAAGTCAAGGAGGCGGTCCTATCAGTGATTGACAGCTATCTCTCTATGTACAGTTATAGAGAGAAGGCCCACAGTCACTGATAGACCTCCTGCTGGACTTCAAAGTCCAGAGTTTATGTGAATGAAATGTAACTTTTCCCACAAACCTCCAGTATATATCAATTTGCTCAGTTCTTCCTGCTCTATAACATGCTGCCTGTACCTCATACACCATGTTAAACGTTACCGGTTCACTTTAAGACACTTTAAGGTGGTAGAGGTGTAACATGAAGCTCCTGGACCCATCTGCAGCAGGGCCCTCACCTACCATGTAGGGGCCTTCTGGTCTTCAAAAAAACCTGATCAGAGAAGAGCCAGAACCAATGGGGCACAGAGCTTACCTGGTGTCACAGTATGTTCCAGAATATTAGAGTTTTTTTAAAACCTAACAGCAGTAAAGACAGTGATCTCATTAGAATAATACGTGTTACAAAAAAAAAACTTTGGGTAAAACTATGTACCTGAATATTATTGTTTTAAGGTAGAATTTTCCTCAAAGTCAATTGTGACTTCACTTCAAAACAGCAATCCAAAAATAAGCGGTTTGTCCAGGATTATGAAACATAACTGCTATAGTCCAAAAACAGCACCACATCTGTCCACTGGCTGATTGTGGTATTGCAGCTCAGATCCTTTCACTTTAGTATGTCCAAGCTGAAATACCAGACCCAACCCATGGCCAGGTGTGGTTCTGACTTTGGTATAGAGCAGCCATGTTTTCTAAATCCTGTCCAGCTGTTTTTTTTAAAGTCTGACCTGGAAGGTATTGACTGAAAATACTGTTTGAATTCTGCTCACACAGCAGATTTTTGTTGAAACAATTCACCATGGGGTCCAAGTTGAAAGAAATCTGAGCCTGCTGCTGGTCTGCAGTTTGTCATTCAGCGGGGCTAATTCACGTTTCTATCCATTTTCCATGTGGAATTTAAAAGTGACTTGATTTTCAATCCGCTCATGGAAAATTTCCCGCGTATAAACTATGCTGTAGATTCCCATTTCTAAAAAATGGATGGATTTTGGCACAGACACAATTTGGCACAAATTTCTTCTGTGTGAACTTGCCCTAACCTTTCAGACAATGCAAACTGACAACATTAAACGCACTGTTATTATTTCTAGAATTTCTAACCTTCTGCATGGCTGTGGTGGAAGTACCAAGAACCTATCAGACGTGAACATCTGTCAGTCCACAGGTGAGAACATAATAGAGAATTTTAGATAGAACATAAAACATATGAAGAAAACATTTATTGATTTAACTGTCATGTTTAGTCACAGGGGATTCAGAATATGCCAGTGTATCCATAGTTCCCAGAGAAGACCCCACTGAGCTGGATACAGGATCGGCAGACTACACTGTGATGTATGATTACACTGCCCAGGTAAGAATTATATATATATATATATATATATATATATATATATATATATATATATATATTGTTTTCAGACAGTTTTATATATAAAGTATTGCATTTATGTTTTCTTAGTTATTTCATAGCTTTATATATATATATATATACTGTATGACATTTATATGTCTTCTGAGTTATTTTACTGTTTTATGCATACTGTATTACATTTATTTGTTTTCTGTCATTTTTTTATTGTTTTGTATATACATTTACATGTTCTCTGACAATGTTGTCCAGTTCCATAAGGTGCTTAGGCTATGCTCTGGCACAAACTCCGATGGTCTAGAGGAACAGACAGAGTTTACTGTATATGGTATAGCTGGATACCACTTGGCATAGCCAGATCCCCATTGGTTTAATGGGATCCTCCAGGATCCAGCGACATACCCCCATAAATGCTGGTTTTCGGCTGTATGAGACAGTATTTGTGTGGCTAAAAGCCAGCATTTATGCCTGAAACCACTGGATCCCTATTATAGTCAATGGAGATCCAACAAAACCTGGCTATGCCGGATATGGTAAACTCTGATAGTCTGTTCTTCTGCCGGAACAGACTACAGGTGTTTTTTGCCGGTAATATGAACCTACCCTATCAGGTTAGAAAAATTGTGGCAACTATAAATTACATGTACAGATTATATACACAGAGGTCTCTTTTTCAACAATTTAGGTATTAACTATTGACACAGATGCTGTTACAGTTGCTCTCTGTAATTCACATAGAGTGACACAGACAATATTGGAAAATAATTTCATTGTCAGCACTTGTCAACAGGATACCTGTACTTAAATTTTACATCTTATAGCATTAATCTACAATGGTACAATATTTGGATTATTCTTGGAATAATATGCATTATTAATGTGATATTCTGAGATGCTGACTCTGATACACGGAAGGTCAAGTTTAAAGGGGTTATCTGAGCCTGGAAATGTCCGGGTCCCTCACACGGATTCTACTTACCTGGCTCCCACCATCGCTCCTGGTCCCCGCTGCGTCTCCCCGTGTGTGGATGAAAACATATGGTGTCTGGGGGGGAGGGGGTCAGCCAATAGCAGTCGGTGACGGGAACGAGAAGCTTCGGCTGCCGCGCAGGGACCAGGAGCGATGTTGAATCATTGTGAGGGTCCCAGACATATGGGGGGGAATTTCCAGGCTCGGATAACCCCTTTAAGCAGGAATATTAAAAAATCTACAATTTATTTTATTCTTCCAAAATAATGTGTATATTTATATAGACAAGCTGCCCACTGTACCTACAGTGACAATGTCTGATTCTTTTAGAGCACTGAGGAACTGGATATTAGTGCTGGAGACGTGGTACGGGTGATAGAAGAAGGTGAAGATGGTTGGTGGACGGTGGAGAGAAATGGACATACCGGCCTTGTGCCGGGATCTTACCTTAACAAGCTATGAGAGACATTTCCAGATACAGACAATGGCTAAAGAGATCTGTTCCATACTACAAACTGGGTGTTCTCTGTAATTTCCTGATCCATATTTTGTGCACAGGTGGATGGCAATGTGTTTGTCCTCACTGTAAATTATAAATCTATACTATAAACTGTATCATGGAGAAATGTGCAGCCTTCTCAGAGCTGCACACATGAATATGTTTCCCATAGAAAAGTTATCGCTCAAATACATTTAGCAAATTACTTCAGTGTGTCACCAGAGAAATGATATGTGTTTGAAGGGAACCTGTCAACATGAAAATGTGAAGTAATATGCAGGCAGCATGTTATAGAGCAGTAGAAACAGAACAGATTGATTTACTGTATATTCAGTAAAACCTATATTTTATTGATCTAAATGTTTGCTCCTTTTGAGCTAGGGAGGAATCATATGGGCAGTCTCACTCAGTTGCTTACAGCCTTCTCTGTATACAGTCACTGATTAGCAAGGGCAGAACCGGAATTAAAAGTGGCCCCATGTTGTAGGCGGATCCAAATAGACAGAAGGTGGGACAACAGAAGTAGGCAGGGCCAGAAATACCACAATACAGAACAAAATACCACAGTTCAGCACAAAATACTGCCACCCGCGCCACATTATAAAACTGTAAAATCAACCTGATGAAATTAATACAGTTGAATTCAGGAGGGCACCTGCAGCTGCCAGTCAGGTGCATAAGCGACTGATGCTCCTACATTATTTAATGTGGACAGCATCAAGTTTTTATGTACCTGGCTGGCGGCAAAGAGGGGGGCTTGGGTGGTCCACTAGACGTTGGCCCACCAGTAAATTTCCCTGTAGGGTCTATGGCCAATCCTCCCATGCTGATTAGGACCCAATGAATCATTAGCTAAGAATGTGCCTGCATATTGTATTGCATTTTCACTGTGACAGTTTCCCTTTTCCTCAAGATACAATTTTTATTTTTTTTATATTTCATGCAATGACTACAGTATATTAAAAAATAAATACTGAAATCTTGCAATTTTCACTTTGGCTACCGAATTTTCTAAGAAAACGACACTTCCTGTTCTGTAGAGAAAACTTTTCAGTAGTCATCTCAATATCATGAAATGAAGGATTATAATATCAGGTATCACCTATGCATGGACAACACAGCCTCAAACCATTTACAATAGGTGACAACTCACCTCCTCTTCCCTCCATGCACAATGACCACTGCAGAAGTCACAGAACATGCACAAAAAACTCTTTCACAGAACTCAGCGAGTAATTTTCAGATTATGTTTTCCATTATCCATGTGGCTGCAGCAAAGCAAATCTCTGAACTGAAGGCTTTCCACATAATCATATATAGAATATAGCATTGAAAATCTACAATCAGAAAATAAAAACAGAATAGAAAATAATAATGGAGGTCATTTTTTAAGACTGGCATGTCATACACCAGTCTCTAAGAGTTATTTATTTGACAGCGCCGCCATTCTGATCCTTCCTGCTAGGTATTGTTTTTATGACTGCAATATTGACATGCTGTATACTGCAACTGACTGCAGCAGCCACTCACTGGCCCCAGCAGTCATGTGATATATAGGTCAGTGATTGGTTGCACACAGAATGGAGAGTATAATTTTTTTTAAATTATTTTTAATACCTTTACTTAAAGTAACCACTGATGTAAGACACACCAAATGTATTTAGAGGGGTTTACCTCTTAATAGTTTTCCCACATCTTGGGTGCCAGAAAATGAGTTTACGCCATCTAGTAGCTAGTGATTTCAGGCATAATATACACAAGCCTTATGGTGTCAATAATGGTAAATTTGTTCATGACCACAACCCACGTCCTGCTCACTTTCAACAAATGTGTAGAAAGTGGTGTGAACAGAAAAAAATTTCACAAATTTTTATACAAGAAAGGGACTGCGCAGGTTTGATAAATTCTTTCCAACGTGTTTTAGTATAATTTTAATTAGTAAAATAAAATATACATTTTCAGTAGTAGCTATGACCCCAAATATCAAAAGCACAGCAATCCTGTAAGTTTATGATATCTACATCTGTGATAGCTGTAGTTACCTAATATTTTAACAGGATAATGTGAAAAGATAGTGTTGATGTCTCCAATATAGGAAAATACTAGCCTGTAAGAAAATAATTAAAATTCAACTTTATCGATACTTGATTAAACAAAAAAAATATACAATGTCTTTTTTCCAACCTTAACAACTATGTAGTCCACCAAAGGAGAGGCTATAAGGTGGACACAGGCTGTGAAAGCAGGGACTCGCAGTGAAATGGTACAGGTGGACCCGTCTGGTAAAAATATAACAGGGGTAAAGGCAATAGAGCCCGATATAGATCCCTAGCCCAGTGAGGCTTCTTTTACACTAATGTCATTAGTTCCAGTAGGCAATGGATCCAGCATTGCCAGATATTACTCCAGTGCCTGCTGGCCCATCTGGCGGAGATGCAGTTGCTACCCGGCAAATTATTCATAGGAACAATATATAATTATAAAGACCAGTAATATGTATTAGTAAAGAAAACCTGTATTCCCAATATAGTAAGGCTATAGCCTTTTATTATGGGTTAAATGAGGGAGGAAAAAAAACAAAAACTAGATGCCTGCCCTGGGACATCTACATGCAAGGGTGACTACCTACCTCTAAGCTATAGCCATATCATATTGAGAAGAGTGGTTTTCTAGACTTACCTAATACATATTACTGGTTTATTTATACTGTACTAGCTTTCTAAGCATAGAAAACTTAAATTCTAAATGTGGTAAGGCTATAAGTAGTGTGTGTATCTCTCTCTTATATATATATATATATATATATGCTACATCACAGCTCTGCCCTCAGATTGCTGATGTCTAGCTGTATCACTCAATGGCGGGGGGGGGGTGTCTACAGACCACATGGGTGTTAGAAAGACAGCGCTCCAAGGATTCCGCACCACCCCGTGGTGCTCCAGTATGGACATTTGCATATGAATACAAATTTCTCTGTAGATGTTTAATATACAGACAAAAGAAAGCTATTGTTAAAAGCAGAATGATCAACCTTATCAGGCAGTATGTCTGCATGATCATGCTGACAGAGGCTCTTTAAGAACAGCTGAAGTACCAGAGGATGACAACCCATGGTCTAGTGAGGGAAAAAAAAAAACCCAAACACTTGTACACCTGTTTGTGGTGCTAATTGATCTAGCATTCTCATGCATTTAGCTTAGTTTATCTCCACAAACGTAAGGTCTGCTGAAGAGAACGCGCATAGCCTTGGAGATTGCCCTTGCAGATTTGATACGTTTTCAACGCAGATCTCACCCTTCTATTAGAAAGGGTGAAATACATAATTTCATACACTTTGCTGGTACTGCAATACACTGCGGTTTATCTGCACAGAAAAACTGCACATATTCCAAGTGTGCAGGTGGCCTTAGGGTACATTCAGAAAAAACACGTGATTTTTTTTTTTTTTTTTTTTTACAGATGGACTAGAATTCATGTCGGTTTCTGGCATAAATTGTAGTAAATCTTTTGGGGATCTAGGGGGCCTGCCCTTCTGAATAAGCCACACCACTTTTTGAAGCATGTCAATTAAAATGTGCTACTTCTATACACCAGAAAACAGTGTACATCCAAAGATAAATTCCCCCCCCCCCCAATGTCTTCCACCATAGAGCTTGCTGGAGAATCACTGTGGTTTTAGTGACTTACATGATTTTTTTTTTTTTTTTTTCCTTTTATGGACATAGGCTTCATATTTCATATTCTGAAAAGAATAGGTGTGCATATCGTCCAGCACATAGCATTGGTACAGTTTTATTCCACCAGCACTGGGAGCGTTCTCAGAGCAGGAAATGGATTCACTAATGTGACACATTAAAGTAAATATTGATAAAAGGGGAGTGTGAAATAAAACACCTCCAGCTATGAACTTCAATGCTTTACAAACCAAGAATAGACGTCACTGAGTACACAGCTGAGAAAGTCTATAGTTCCTGGTTCATATAATGAAAATATCAAAATTAAATTATGGTCAGAAATATAAACTGTATAAAATGTTATGTGCAGTTATTACAAAATATAAAAGATAAAAAAAATACTCTATATTGGACAATGGTGGTTACAATGTGAGAACATTTGTATCCAGCGCTTGTAGCGCCACCGGAACATTGAGTTATTACCCTTCATGCCAGAATCTAGCACACAAAAAAAAAAAGGAAAAGGAAAAAACAAACTTCAAGTCTACAACTTTTATCACAAGTGGCTTCTATCTCACCCTCACCACTTTCCATGGTACCCTGCATGGTAGGGCGGAGTATGGGCAGAGCCATAGGCCCCGGCTTATATATCATTTACACCAAATTTGTCACTTTGCAATGCTGATTTTTACATGCAACCTTAAATCTAGTCAAAAGGTTAGACATCCTTAATAACCATGTGATTCTGATTTACATAGATAGGGTTACAAATGACTCAACATTTCTCACTGGATTAGGTCATCTTCAGATCTCATTTTTAAAACAATTCTACAAAAAAAGTCCTCATTATATCATCAGCTGTTTCAGCTTTCTGCCCATCTTAATATCCTATTCTCTTCTTCTGAATCTCATGTGATATCCTGTCTTGCAAGGGCCTGAATTAAGTCCTTGGGAAAGTAGAGACCTATGACCTGCATCTGCTGCATGAAGAGAACTCTTCACAAGAGGTAACAAATACGCACATCAAGAAAGAGTTTGTGTGTGCAGCCCCCAAGCCCCAGGCATGAGCCTGTACATTCAATTGAGAACAATAGGATTGTGACTTATTTTCAGAAAGCACGATGTGGAAAGACAAACTGATGGAACGGGCCCCAGACTAATACAAGCATCACAAGATATTTAGTATAAAAGGAAAATAAATAGGACAGGGGTGTTTATGCTCCTTGTAGCACCATCTATGCATTGTCTTCCCGAGCAGTCAGGAATCAGACACCTCTAGTATATTCCACAGCAGGGAAGTCTTAAGACTAGAGATGAGCGAGCATGCTCGGGAGCAATTTTCGAGTAGTAGCGTACGCATGTTATAAATCTGTACGCTAATGCGTACAAATTACAAGATGCGTACGCATTAGAGTACAGATTAGAAGATGCGTACGCTACTACTAGAAAATTGCTCCCGAGCATGCTCGCTCATCTCTACTTAAGACCCATCCACATGAGTTGATGATCAGGCAAACGACTGCACTTTTGAATGCTTGTTCCAGTCATTGCCCTCTGTCAACATGCTGAGAGATCAGCCAACAAATTAATTTGTTGCTGATCACATCTTTTATATGGAATAACAATGACCATCAGTTATCAGCAGCATGCACACAGGGATGTCCCGGTATTAAAAAAAGAAAAAACAAAAAACAAAAAAAAAACACACACGGATAAATACATCCAGCACTGCGTACAACTGGTGTGCTGCATGGTGTGGTTCTTGGCTATGGGACTCAGTACTGCTGTGGTATAATCAATATTGAAAAAAAAAAACCAAAAAACGTATTGGCTGAAATATCCTTTTTATTCCTTACAAGCCACTGTTAGTAAAAACTGAACAGAAAAGTCCAGGCAGAAAAATTGAAGTAATTTTGTGCTGACTGTTGTTCCTGTGAGTGGTTCAAATGACATTCCTTTGTGCAAAAGTTTCTGGAGCTGCATGGTGCTGTATAGGCCCATGCGGGGGTCCAGAGAGGTATACCTTGTAAGATAATTAGGATGTTTTTATATTAGTGCTATTGATTTCTGTTGTCCTGCCCCATTATTAAACTAACGGACATGCTGGATCTGCACATAACTGAAGTGAACAGTGACCGCTGGCCACCACAGATTGTTATGGGGTCTGTTGGGTCTCTAAAAGGGAAAACCAGCATCTTAATGAACATAATAGTCCCGCATGTAGGGCTATTTTGTTCAATATTTTTGGTGGAATCTCTGATTCAGCTTTAACCTGCATATAAAAAGATAAAAAACAAAAACAAACACCAAGACACACACAAAAGGAAGATGTACGTTTTATTGAATCAGTCACTATTTACAGGTCAAGTTCCAGTTACAGAATTGTTTGTTCTTCTAAATGGAGACAATATTGATGCAGGGAATGCTAAGGTTGCTACTATAATCACATAAGGTGATTACTAACAGAATGTGATCTTATACATAAAGAACCTTAGGCTACATGCACACGATGGACATGTCAGTTTTAGGACCAATGGTAGTCTATGGGGTTATTCATAGGGCAGTTTTTTTTCATAGCCAGTGAGTAACAGACATAAAAAAAATAGAACATGATCAATCTTGTTCATTTTCACTGACCGACTGCCCCCATACAATTGAGTGGGTCTGTTTTTAACATCCATTTCTCAGACATTAGTGAAAAAAAGTCAGTTCAAAATGGACAGTTTATCTGTTTTTAACGTTGTGTGCATGTAGCCTTAAAGAGTACCTCCAGTTTCACAAGAAATACTGTTACAGTGCCAGATGCAACAATATAATCTTTCTAAATCACGGTCTTAGGGAATTTCACTGGCCAAGGTCTGTGCTGCAGGCTGCACTCAACTAGACTGCATCCCACTCAGCTTTTCAGAATACCGTCTTCAGTGAGGAAGTCAGCGGCACAGGATCCTACTGCTCGGGCTCCCGTACTTATGGTAAGCTGGGAAGCAGAGCAGGACACTGTCCAATTAAAGGGGTATTCTGGTTGTTAAGTTATACCCTCTCCACAAGATAATCATTAGATCAGTGGTGGTCTTACCACTTGGACACCCACTGATCATGAGAATGGGTACCCTATACCTCTTGGAGCTCCCAAAATTAAAGGGAACCTGTCATGCTGAACATGGTGTTTGAGCTGCAGGCAGCAGGCTATATAGTAGGAGGAGCTGAGTACATTAATATATAGTTTTATGGAAAAACATTCAGTATAACTTGTAATTTATACATCTAAATTCCTGCTCATTCTGGGCTTTGAAGTCAGTGATTGACAGCTACCTCTGTATACACAGTGACAGAGGGAAGGCCATCAGTCACTGATAGGACCGCTTGCTTGACTTCAAAGCCCAGAATGAGCAGGGATTTAAATGAATAAATTACAAGTTTTACTGAATCTTTTCCCATAAAACTATACATAACTCCTGATCCACAACATGGTACTGGTAGCTTGTTCCCCATAACAGAGCAGCAGGTCAATCATGTGCAATGCCGCTCCACTTATCTTTATGGGAGCTCTGGACACGGTCAGTGCCCAGCTATTTCTCGAACTCCCATAGAGATGAATGGAATTGGCGTTGACCCCCAAGGGGGTACAGAGTGCCCATTGTGATCAGTTGGGGTCCATGCAGTAGGACCGACGACCCCCCAATCTTAGTTATCCCCCTAACCTGTGGAGAGGGGATAATTTAACAAGTGGAATACCCCTTTGAGTGCAGGCTGCAGTACAGAACTTGGCCGGTCAACGATTTAGAAAGAGGACTATATTGCGAAGTCCTGCACTGTAACAGTTTTTCTTGTCAAACTATAGGTACTCTTTTCTTATTGCATACTACTGATGTAAAAAAAAATAAATAAAAAAATTCAACTGCATCTTACTCAGACTATGCATCAAGCCAAGAATCTCACACAAAGCGTGTGGAGGACCAAGCTCCCTCCTAACTGTAGTGTGCTACAACCAATTCCCTTTCCAGAATCCCACAATCTCCTCTGCATATTGGTGCCTCCTTAGAGGGCAGAAATTTTGTTCCAGAACTGCTGACAAGTCATGATGAGTTTCAAAGGAGACTGACAAGACAAAGAAAAGGTGTTATAAATTAAGTTTGAATATTTTCCTTTACACCTTTGGACATGGGAAGTAAAATTATTTTAAGGGGAAGAGGCAGGTTAATGCGGATACTTCTTGGCGGAGCTATATATGCTTCCTGTGTGTGATGTCAATACTACATAATATGCCTCCTACATCAGGATTTACAACCATTCTCTGTGCAATGTATGTTCATAGTGTGTGCTACATAGTCCAATCCAGTGTTCATTCTCACTCCATTCTATAAATGCACTTCTGATAGAGGTTTACATTGGTGTAAGGTAGCCAGCACACAGCATGCAGCTTCCGATACTTTAACTTCTCCATATACCAGTACAAAAACCACCTCTGATGTGTAGATTTTACAAGTATACATGAACATTATTCAGACATTTGGAAAATACTGGCTGTTTGCTGCATGAAGCTGTCCAAAGAGTGCAATAATAATAAAACTGTGTGTAGGATGTAGGCAGGTAAAAAGATGTCCGGGTATTAACCTCTCGCCATCCAAAAGGGGAGAAAACAACGCCACACACAGCAGCATGTTCTTAAGACATCACTCAGCAAGTTGAGTCAGGGATCCTGGCAGAACTGCAATCTAAGCAATGGTTTAATCACACTGCTGCCTTTACGTCACCACTAATCTTATAGCAAAACATCAGATGCTAATGCTAAAACCTACAAATCTCACAAAATAATAATAATTAAAAAAAAAAAAAAAAAAAAAAAACTATTAAAGTGACAGGCTGAAGGTAGAGAACAGTCCAGGACCAGAGGTAACCCACTGTCAGCTCATAGCTAAGGATCAGCGGAGTAAAAACTACTTGGACAAGGAGAGTCTTATCCCAGAGTGGATTCCTTGGGAAGAAGGGCTGAAGGATCCAAAGCACAGGGGGCAAGGTGACCAGTTGGGTTTATGCATAGGTTCCACCCGTAATGAGGAGTTCATAGGCCGGGTCACGAGTTCTTCTGCAGAGCACAATGCATGCACATAGCATACCCAGGAGCTAAGACGGGAAGCAAACATAAGACCGTTAACGGAGCTCAATACTGCAGAAATACAAAATGGGTAATAAAATATAAACATTCACATAATGCAACAAACTGAAACAAACTGAAACCCAAAAAACACACAGGGAATAGTGATAAAAACCAGACTATGGTCCTGTATCACGTAAGTACACAGATACAGAACGGCCATCTCCCATTTACTTGAATGCACAATATAAATCAAGTAAATGGGAGAATGCACAATATAAATCAACTTTCAAAATTAAAAGTCAATATGATTTTTTTAAAACACCATAAAACTCGTCACTTTATCTTTAAAGAGAACCTGTCAGCATGAAAATCTGCAGGCAGCATGATATAGAGCAGGAGGATATATAATTTTATGGCAAATGGTTCCGTAAAACTTGTAATTTATTCATTTACATCTCTGCCCTTTCTGAGCTCAGCAGTCAATAGTTTGCCTTATCAGTGATTGACATTATCTGTGTGTATAAAATTGATAGCCATCACCGATAAGATGGCCCACTTTACTACGGAGCTCAGAAAAAACAGAAATTCAGGTATACTGAATCTTTTCCCACAAAACTGTATGTTAATCTTCTCAGCTCCTCCCGCTCTATAACACAATGCCTGCAAACAGCACTGCATTTTCATGGTGACAGGTCCCCTTTAAATTGTAAGCTTAGTTCCAGCCCCAAAGGCTGCAGGCAACAGCCGATTGGTGAGGGTGCAGGATGTCAGATCCTTGTTGATTGAATACTAAATTACCTATCCTAACGAACGGTCATCAATATTAGAAGCCTCGAAAACCCCTTTAAAGGGAACCTGTCATCTCCGAAACACCCCCTGACCTAGAGTAAGCGTTGTATAGTGTAAGTGATGCTGAATCTGAATATGTAATTTTTATCTTCGTACTCACTTCCATTCTGATGTTGTGCTCCCACAAACCAGCAGTAAAATGCACTGAGAGGACTCCAGTGCTCACTCACATAATGGAGAGGACTCAAAGAAGAGTCCAGTGAGTGCATTTTACTGCTGGTTTGTGGGAGCACAGCTTCGGAATGGAAGCGAGTATGAAGATACAACTTACATATTCGGATTCAGCATCACTTACACTATACAACGCTTACTCTAGTTCAGGGGGGTTTCGGTGATGACAGGTTTAAACAAACATGACAATTACTCCAGCGCTGTTCTCTGCAGCTCCCTCCCAGGACTCCTGCCATTGTTTGCTTACAAACAGCAGTCCTGACATGTTGGAATACGGAACATGACCACTGTAGCCACTCGCTGTCCTCAGCACTCTATAACTGACGACAGTGGTTGGCTGCATCAGTCAAGTTTGGAAACCCTGCAAGACACAGTCGGTCATGTGTATAATGCGATTGGATTCAGCACCTCACCAGTGCAGCCAATCAATGTCCTCAGCTGTAGACCATTGAGAACAGTTATTGGCTGCAGCAGTCATCGGCCATATCCTGGCAAGTCACCACTGTTTTTTGTATGCGGACAGCAGTTGGGAGTACTGGAGGATCAATAAGGTGAGAATGCCTATATTTTTTTAAAGCAATTGTAAGCTTGCCAAGGGTTTTTAATTTTCCAGAAAAAGCCTTTTAAACGGTGAGTTCCGGTTACTGCACATTATCCCCTATTGGTTATTAAAGTATTGGTGGGGGGCCCCAAACCCAGAAATGCGTGCCCCATTCCCCTGTTCAGAGTACAGCACTGTCATATAGAAAATTTAATGGAGGGACAGGGTACAAGCTTGACCTGCTGCACCATTAGGAACAGGGAACCCAACCAATCAGTTAAATTATCCCCTATCCAGTCTATAGAGGATAACCCTACAAGCTGCTTAGGTTTAGACCCTGTGTATGGCAGACGTGACCAGAACACAAACAACCAAGCACTGGTAAATGTAAGTATTCTAGGAGGCCAGTAGTATGTAAACTGTATATTGTGCATTTTTACCATTAATACAGGAAACCAAACCTGTTGTTCAGGTTCCCAAGCAATTTCAGCTATGAGTGCTAGTCATTTTAGTGCATAAACAAGAGAACGTTTACAAGCATCACACTTTCCGATTATATATTTAGTTAATAGGATGACAATTTGTATCAATAACTTACTAAAGGGCACCTTTACATGGGGCAAGAATCGCATAGATTATCGCTAACGAACGTTCATAATAATACAGTGATTGGGTAGTGTAAATGTGCCACCAATTACCTGATGAACAAGCATTTCGCTCGTTCATCAGGTAATCCAATTGTTTGCGCGCACGCAAAAATGATCCTTTACCGGCAGCAGATCATGCTATGTAAATATGCCAGCAAATAAGGAGTCAGTATGGGGAAGAGTGATGGCATAAGCGATCGCCCCTCCCCATATTCTGGAGGCGATTGCTTCCGTCCCCACTATCTGCTGTAATATCGGCCTGTGTAAAGGGACCTTTAAACTGAGTGTATGTGCATAAGAAGGAAATGACACCTATTGCTGGCCACAGTCATGAGACGTGTCAGAGTTTTCCAGACTGCTGGCCAAAACAGGCAGCCAGTAACAGTTAGTATTATGCGTGCTGGATATTTTCAGTAATAGGTGGTCATAAATAAAACTGTATGGCAGGAGTGATCAATGAGAGGCTAACTGGATGTCACAGTAGAGGTGTTTTTCTCTCTGCCGTATCTGGTGATATATGTATGATTCATAATGTACAGAGTGATAACTGATAGCTTGTGTGTCTAATAGCCTATTTAAATCATGTGACTGATATGGATGGTCTATCTTTAGAACAGGCTATGAATATCAGATTGGTGTAGAGTGTGAAAATAATTATATTGAATTACAATTTAAGTCTTACCTGTATTGCAGCGAATGCTAGTGCGGCCCATATTACATACATCATTATTTCCTGCAGTTTTTCCACCACCAGTGCCTCACAGCCCTAGAAATAAACACATTTTAAAACATACACATATATAAACATATATCAACACTATCAGGGGCAGATATTAACCTATTTTCTCCACTATTGCGGCGTTAAAGTGGAATAAATTATTGCACTATAATGTGCAACTTTTTTTAGCTCCTCCCCACTTCTCTAAAGTGGCGAGAAAGAGGTGGGGCTAAGCACGAGAGGCACGTTCTATTGCCGCCAGTGTTCGTCTTTTACACACACTATATATAGAGTCAGAGATGCACCTGACTTATAAAGAGACATCTTCCTCTTAATAAGTTAGGGACATGTTACTCTAGCCACAGAAGATTAAGACTGCATATGGGAATGCAAGTCTTGATAAAGCTCTCCCTATGAATCCATTTTATTTCAAGCAAGTAAAATGCTGCGTTGGGAAATTAAACACAGCCAGCTTTATCTACAAGTACACAAATAGTGTAATCATAAAGGTAAAAAAATAAAAAAATAATTCACAGTGGTGAAATGGGCTGGCTCCTGCAGCTTACCTCAGAGTACAGGTCTCCAGGTCTGCTCATGCTGCCTGTACAGTTAAACGCGTTATCTCGGCAGCAGCTTAACGGTACACTGTTATTCTTTGATTTATTAAACCATGGGGTCTTCTCCCAGTCTGAATAGTTGTGAATCCCACAGCAGTGAAGCTGTAAACAGATCATTCTCCAGTTAACATGTGGATAAGTACAGATAGTTATTTATTCCACAAATGTATTCTTACATATTCTTACCTGTCTCTGAACATAATCAATTGCCCTACTCGGTGAGTCAGAGGAAACGCCATTGTACTGATTGAATACATTTGTAATGCTCTTATCAACTTCATCTTCTACCTTAAGAAATACAACACAGAATGTTTAGTTAGCGCCAGGTTATGTTTGTTAAGTTGGGCGACTCTGGAAATCTATTGCGCACTTTGTAACGCTCTTTAATCACATTTTATTCTCTGGATAAACAAACTCAAATTTCTGCCAAATTCCTTGTACTTGACAGCAGTATATTGTGGGAGCGCAGATGACAACTATAAAGTAAGGGCTCATGCACACAACTGTGATAGGTCCGGGAAACACGATCCATGTGTCATTTGTATCTCTTGGGCTGAAGACATCTCCCCTGACACCAGCTTTCTGTATCCTAGTAATTTATGACACAGTCTGTATCTGATCATGAAGCTGTTGCAGTGTAGTCTTATAATCATGTGAGTACATTGTAGTAGCTCTGCAATCAGATATGAACTGACTATCATAAATTACTATGACAATTCAGGAGAGGAGAGAGGAGCCACGGGCGGCCCTGGAGATGCAGCCAACATACACTCACCGGCCACTTTATTAGGTACACCATGCTAGTAACGGGTTGGACCCCCTTTTGCCTTCAGAACTGCCTCAATTCTTCGTGGCATAGATTCAACAAGGTGCTGGAAGCATTCCTCAGAGATTTTGGTCCATATTGACATGATGGCATCACACAGTTGCCGCAGATTTGTCGGCTGCACATCCATGATGCGAATCTCCCGTTCCACCACATCCCAAAGATGCTCTATTGGATTGAGATCTGGTGACTGTGGAGGCCATTTGAGTACAGTGAACTCATTGTCATGTTCAAGAAACCAGTCTGAGATGATTCCAGCTTTATGACATGGCGCATTATCCTGCTGAAAGTAGCCATCAGATGTTGGTTACATTGTGGTCATAAAGGGATGGACATGGTCAGCAACAATACTCAGGTAGGCTGTGGCGTTGTAACGATGCTCAATTGGTACCAAGGGGCCCAAAGAGTGCCAAGAAAATATTCCCCACACCATGACACCACCACCACCAGCTTGAACCGTTGATACAAGGCAGGATGGATCCATGCTTTCATGTTGTTGACGCCAAATTCTGACCCTACCATCCGAATGTCGCAGCAGAAATCGAGACTCATCAGATCAGGCAGCGTTTTTCCAATCTTCTACTGTCCAATTTTGATGAGCTTGTGCAAATTGTAGCCTCAGTTTCCTGTTCTTAGCTGAAAGGAGTGGCACCCGGTGTGGTCTTCTGCTGCTGTAGCCCATCTGCCTCAAAGTTCGACGTACTGTGCATTCAGAGATGCTCTTCTGCCTACCTTGGTTGTAACGGGTGGCAATTTGAGTCACTGTTGCCTTTCTATCAGCTCGAACCAGTCTGCCCATTCTCCTCTGACCTCTGGCATCAACAAGGCATTTCCGCCCACAGAACTGCCGCTCACTGGATGTTTTTTCTTTTTCGGACCATTCTCTGTAAACCCTAGAGATGGTTGTTCGTGAAAATCCCAGTAGATCAGTAGTTTCTGAAATACTCAGACCAGCCCTTCTGGCACCAACAACCATGCCACGTTCAAAGGCACTGAAATCACCTTTCTTTCCCATACTGATGCTCGGTTTGAACTGCAGGAGATTGTCTTGACCATGTCTACATGCCTAAATGCACTGAGTTGCCGCCATGTGATTGGCTGATTAGAAATTAAGTGTTAACGAGCAGTTGGACAGGTGTACCTAATAAAGTGGCCGGTGAGTGTACAGACCGAACTTAACACGGAAAACAAACATCAGAAAATTTGTCAAGTTACTCAATGTAGACAAAATAGGATACACAGAGAGGGGTACTGAAGTGCAATCTGCAGGCAGCATGTTATAGAGCAGGAGGAGCTCACCTGATATATATTCTTGTTGGAAAAGATTCTGAAAAACAGCTTTTTTCTGAGCTGAGTAGCCAAGTGGGCGGTCTTATCAATGATTATACACACGTACATTTATATCTCTGTTATTTCTAAGTGGATGGCACATGGACCCATCCGTATCTTGGGGATCCACAATTTGGAGGCCACAAAACAGATATGGTCCTATGCATGGGGCCTTACACAGAGAATGCTATCAATCCCTGATAACACCTCCCTTGTGTACCAGAGCTTTTCACTGGAGTGGTCTTGTCACCAAAAAATACAATCTGCAGGCAGCATGGTATAGAGCAGAAGGAGCAGAGCAGATGGTTATATTTTTGTGGGGAAAAAAATTCAGTAAAACCTGTAATTCATATGATTATAGCTTTGCATTTGCTAAGAGCTATTGGTACAGGGGGAGGTGTTACCAGTGACTGACAGCTATCTCTATATATACACACACACTTCTACATACAATGCTATCAATCACTGATAACACCTACCGTACTAATTAAAACTGGAGTGAGTGGTGTAAAAATGCAAAGTGTCACACAGTGTTTTTGCAAGAGACCTCAATAAGGCTACTTTCACACTAGCGTTAGCATGGATCCGGCACCTAAAGGGTGCCAACGGATCCGTGCTAACGCTATACATGTGTGGAGCCGGAGCAGCGCTCCGGCCCCACACATGACACACATTAAAACAAGACACAGACATACATACTCACATACATACTCACATACTCCCGGGACGCCGGCAGAACGTCTTCACGCGCCTCCTGCGCGCAGTGATGACGATTCCCCACAGCGCCCTCTGCTGGGCGCAGTGGGGAAATGTCATCGCAGCGCGCAGGAGGCGCGTGAAGACGTTCTGCCGGCGTCCCGGGAGTATGTGAGTATGTATGTATGTCTGTATGTTTGTATGTATGTCTGTATGTTTGTTTGTTTGTATGTCTGTATGTATGTCTGTGTGTATGTATGCCGGATCCGGAATGACCCCCCATTGGAAATCAATGGAGGACAGATCCGGATTACTGGTGTGTCCACACCAAACGGATCCGTCCCCATTGACTTGCATTGGGGGTCATTCCGGATCCGTCTTGGTGCGGATGCCTGGACCGGAGAGAAAACCGCAGCATGCTGCGGTTTGTCCTCCGGTCTGAAGACGGAACGGAATGCTTTCAGGAGCATTCCGTTGTCTTCAGTTCAGTTTTGTCCCCATTGACAATGAATGGGGACAAAACTGAAGCGTTTTTTTCCGGTATTGAGCCCCTATAACGGAACTCAATACCGGAATTTAAAAACGCTAGTGTGAAAGTAGCCTTAGTCACAAATGTCCTATTTTGCAACCTTTTGAAGACAGAGTTCTGGAGTGCAGGGATTGATAAATTCCACCCAATGAATGCATGTGAACACACAGAACATGAAACAAATGGGCACAACTGACATGCAGACATCACTTACTTTCGCTCGGTAGATGTATCCCAGAACGACCACAACAACTTCAGTAACAAATACCAAAAGCAAGATGATCACAAACTGAGAAAAGAAAAAGTCACAGCTGTTATAAGTGGTGTAAAAATTGGCTGTTTTACTTTAAGTAGAGGTGACCTAAACTAGGAAAACAGAATGAATGAAGAATGAAGGGTAATCTGATTAATAACTGTACACAACATAGCTCTCAATGCAGAATTGTATTAAACGTGGCTTTAAGGGGTCATTGGTGGCATGTCACGAGGATAAGTGCTGATCGCCAACTCTGGGACCCGCACCCATCTCTAGAATGGCATCCCCAAAGTGAATGAGAGCGAACTGCGGCAGCATGGCCACCCTCCATTCTGGGGTCTGTCAGGTTTCCAGCAAGAATACAGGCATTCTGATGGACAAAAACCCCTCTGCATTCTTTTAGGCCAGAATTTGAGATGGAGGCTCATGCAAAAACCATTGTTGCAGATATGAAAAATCATAGTTTGCCGGCAACAGGCTGTGCTGTATAAACGTCTGCTGCCGGCAAAAGTCTGTATGGGGACAGGCGATTGCATTAGCACTTCTTTTTTGACAATCACCTGGAAAATTGGCCTGTATAAAAGGGCCTTTAGAGCCCTTTTAGACCACACGATTTTTGGGCCAATAATTGGGAACAATCGTTCTCAACAATTATTTCATATAATCAAGCAACCAATCGAGGATGAAGGATTCCCAACCATGGTTGAAATCGTTCTTCCAACATTCAGTTTGGCCTGTGTAATCAGACTAATCAAACTAGTGCTGATGGATGCGTTATCAAGCATTGTTGTTGCTTGCAATGCCCAAACATCGGGCAGTGTAACAGGCCACTTTACAAGGCCCAATGTACTAAGTGATTGAAGAGAAGGAAGTGTTTCTTCCTGACAATTATCTGCTCGTCGGTATAGGAGAAAGCTACATTTACTTGCAGCGATCCCCTCCACGGTTAATGTCATTGCTCACCATCATTGTTTGCCAGCAGCGGAGTGCTATTTAGACACCATAAACTGCTGCTGGCAAACTATGATTCAGATGACCGCACCAAAGATCCAATTACCCCATGAATGAGTGTTTGGTTAATCAGTGTCACAGGACATCATATGGCCTAGGAAGAGGCAGCAGCGCTCACAAAGCACCTGGCCTCTTTGAATGCCGATTGGTGGGGGTCCTGGGTCCTATCCAGACGACAGGTCATCAATGCTAATTCCCGGATAATCCCTTTAAATAACAGTCTACAGTAAAGGTTTGCATATAAAGGTTCCAGATAGCCTAATAAAAAGGCTTTTGTATCTTGTGTCTGTTACTTAATGAATGAATAAGTGTGTTTCTCAATGTAAATTTTCCTGCTGTCAGCAGAAAGATAAAAGACAAACACAATGGAGGCATGTCTGGCGAGCAGTCTGTGTAACCAACCCTTCTTATATGCAAATGGTAAGTGGAAAAAAAAAATGGCCCAAGGCAGAACACTAGTTCTGAATAACTGGACTGTATAAACTCGCTGATGATCAGCAGTCGACTGATTTGTGTCTTTTATCAAGATGAAAGATGCCCAATTATCGGCAGCACATCCCCGTGTAGTCTGGGATCTGCTGCCGATAATCTATAGAACTGATTGCATACTTTGCATCAGCCTGTGCAATGGTTTATTGTTGATCGTCCTCGCCAAACGTCGCCAGTGTAATAGGTCAGATGGCCATTTACACACTCAGATCTTTTGTTATACACGCCAACTATTGGTCTGATCGGACAGATATTGGTCAGATAGGACTGTTACACCAACAGATTAAAGGGAATCTATCACAAAAACCTGTTCTATATTTTATTTATGCTAAAAAAATCTATTATATATTTGTAAGAAATAATAAATAAATAAAAATTCCAATGTGTGAAATATTATAAATAAATATTAGATTTTACCATATTTACCATCTTTGGTCACCAGGGGGAGCTCTGCTGGCCAAATGAGGCTTTGAGCAACCTGTAAGTAGGCATGCTGCAAAAAAGTGGGTGGTACCAATGACATCACCAATTCACACCTTCAGCGGTGACATCACTGCTTCAGCAAGATAAGATGAGACAATGGCTTCATTACAAAAACACAGATCTCTGCTCCTCAGTCTCCTCCCCCACTGGTCACATGGCCGATTACATCACTAAGGTCCTACAGCCCCAAGAACCTCCATCTACTCTGTTTCTGAGTCCCCAGCAGCAAGGAGGGAGGACCTGGCTGTGTGTTACTGGTGTCATCACAGGGGCGGGCTCATATCTTCCATTCATTCTCTATAGGGTCAGCAGCGACTGAGGAAGCCTATGTACATGCCTGAGGTGCCATTGTGTTGTAAATCCAGACTGTCACACTTTACTTCCAACATGGCAGCCCCCATGTAAGGCAAGAAAACTGAATTAAAAAAAAAAACATTTACACAATTTGAAAAATACATTATGTTAAAACCTGCTTTTGTTATGTTGTAAAACATATCAAAAATTTTTTCTTCGCGATAGTGTCCCTTTAAAGCTGGCCAAACAATTAAGAACTTATGTTTGGCCAGTAGATATTTCTCCAGTTTTTCCCATGAAATCTTTTTCTTTGGAAAAAAAGCTACAGGCATGCTTAAATGAAATGTCATGACACCTTGATACATATTATAAACTTGGCTGCCCTGTCATATTTCCTCAAAAGTGGATGGGAACCTGTACACTTTGCAAAACAAGATACAAAAATGATACTTAAACTGGCCATCTTACCTGGCCTTCCCATAACACAGGGAGACACTTGTGCCAGCTGTTGATATTCCTGCACAATACACCATGTTCCAAATTATTATGCAAATTGGATTTAAGTGTCATAAAGATTACATTTTTTGTTTTTTAATGAAACTCATTGATGGTATTGTGTCTCAGGGCTCTTTGGTTCACTGAAATCTATCTCAGATACCTGTGATAATTAGTTTGCCAGGTGAGCCCAATTAAAGGAAAACTGGATGTTCCACAATATTAAGCAGGCCACTGTTTTCAAGTAAAATAGGAAAGAAAAAGGATCTCTCTGCTGCCGAAAAGCATCAAATAGTGCAATGCCTTGGACAAGGGATGAAAACATTAGATATTTCATGAAAACTTAAGCGTGATCGTCGTACTGTGAAGAGATTTGTGGTTGATTCAGAGCACAGATGTGTTCGTGCTGATAAAGGCAGAATGAGGAAGGTTTCTGACAGGCAAGTTCATCGGATTAAGAGAGCAGCTGCTAAAAAGCCATTACAAACCAGCAAACAGATCTTTGAAGCTGCTGGTGCCTCTGGAGTCCCTCAAACCTCAAGGTGTAGGATCCTTAAAAGGCTTGCTGTGGTGCATAAACCTACTATTCGGCCACCCCTAACCAGTGCTCACAAGCAGAAACGGTTGCAGTGGGCCCAGACATACATTAAGACTAATTTTCAAACAGTCTTGTTTACTGATGAGTGTCGTGGATGGATGGTCCAGATGGATAAAGTAGTGGATGGTTGGTGGATGGCCACCATGTCCCAACAAGGCTGCGACGTCAGCAAGGAGGTGGAGGAGTCATGTTTTGGGCCGGAATCATGGGGAGAGAGCTGGTAGGCCCCTTTAGGGTTCCTGAAGGTGTGAAAATGACCTCTGCAACGTATATAGAGTTTCTGACAGACAACTTTCTTCCATGGTACAAAAAGCAGAAACGTGCCTTCAGGAGCAGAATCATCTTCATGCATGACAATGCACCATCTCATGCTGCAATGAATACCTCTGTGTCATTGGCTGCTATGGGCATAAAAGGAGATAAACTCATGGTGTAGCCACCATCTTCCCCTGACCTCAACCCTATAGAGAACCTTTGGAGTATCATCAAGCAAAAGATCTATGAGGGTGGGAGGCAGTTCACATCACAGCAGCTCTGGGAGGCTATTCTGACATCATGCAAAGAAATTCAAGCAGAAACTCTCCAAAAACTCACAAGTTCAATGGATGCAAGAATTGTGAAGGTGATATCAAAGAAGGGTTCCTATGTTAACATGTAACTTGGCCTGTTAGGATGTTTTGGATTTAAATAGATTTTTATTTCAGTGAATGTGACCTCCTAATGCTGCAAATTCCACAAATGAGAATTTTCAGTTCTTACAAACATATAAAATGTTTAGAAACTCTACTGTGCATAATAAGTTTTTTTTTAATTTTTGAAGAATATACTGTTATCATTGGGAGGTTAGTTCAATAAAATTCGATGTATACTCTAACGGGTGATGACTTTTATTATACTGTCATTTGCACCGACCATTTAGGAAAATCACAGATAAATATCATTTGCATAATAATTTGGAACATGGTGTAAAGGACTGTCATTTTCCCTGACACTGGGGGACAGTACAGAGGTCCTCAAAACACATCTGAATTCCAGGATCCAAAAACAATGGGCATGGGTCGCTTTACAACAGATCTTTGCATCCTGGCGGAGAAGTACCGGAGGGGTGGCTGTACATGTACATGGCTCTCTAAATTCATTATTTAAGAAAGGGCAGACCACAAAAGTATGGAAAACACCACATTTTATGGAACTCTACTTTTAAATGACTCACTAATATATATATACAGCCCACTTACTGTTGCGAGCCCACAGCGACTTTCACGGATTGTGGCACAACAACCAATCAAGCCTATGATGAAGAGGAGGGCTCCTGCAGCTATTATAATTACACCAGGAATCAGGGTGTAAACATCTTCAAAAAAGTGGTCGTAATCGTCATAAGTGATGAAGACATAGGCCCCCACATAACACAGGATGCCTGCTGCAGCCTGAAAATATAAAAAGAAAGAGCAAGTTAACAATATCATCTGGACATAAAAGGTACCATTTTCCACAGAGTAATGCAGAACCACCTAAGTAGATGACATTTTCACAGTATACATACACCCTTAAAGGGAACCTGTCCCATGAAATGCAGTACATTCTGCAGGCAGCATGTTATAGAGCAGGAGGAGCTGAGCAGATTGGTATACAGTTTAGAGGGAAAAGTCAGTAAAGCTAACATTTAAATATCTGCCCTTTGTAAATTTAGTTGTCTTATCAGTGACTAGCCCCTTCACGACATCCGCTGTACATGTATGGAGGATGTCTGCACCTTAGACATGGTGCCGGCTACAGAGCAGGGAAGACAAGATGGCTGTTGAGTTTCCACTGTTTCACACAACAGACACTCAGGGGTAATGTCTGTGATCGGCGATAATGCTAATGGCAAATATTTAACCTCTCAGGTTCCATATAATCCATTGTGACCATGGCATCAGAGGCGGCGGTCCCTGGAAGTGCAGTGCTCCCAGGGCCCAAACAGTATCCCCGTGCTGAGTTTAGGTAAGCCGTTAATTGGAAGTGATAGGCCTGGTAGCCTTTTACATGCTTCAGCCTATCACAGGTATATTCCATTGTCAGCCTGAGGGTGGCAGTGCTGCACTGGAATATACAGAATTTTCTGTACACTACTGTATTAAATCTCAATAGTGTATGGGAGAAGCAAATCAAATGATTGCACATGTACCCTTGGGGGAACTTAAAAAAAATGTAAAACAAAAGTTTTTTAAAAATATTAAAAAATTCAAATCATCCTCTTTTCACCAGAAAAACAAAAAACATTTATCCCATATGGTTCACCCCCACCACAAAATTGAATAAAAAGTGATTAGAGAAAAAAAAAAAAAAAAAAAAAAAAAAAGATCCTCACATAGTTCTATAGATATAACTATAAAAAAGTTATGGTGGGGGTGGGAGGGGTCAGAATATAGAGATGAAGAGAAAAAATTATTTTACAAAGTTTTTATTTTAAAGGGTTTGTCCGGGATCTCACCATGTATTGCTGATTCAAGGTCCCTACGTGGTTTCCCTGTATTGTCATCGCTCCTCCAGTGCTTCCAGGGTCCACCACTGATTGCTTACATTTGTGTTTGTGTGTTTGGTAACTTCCTGCCACACTGCCTTGTGGGTCCCAGCGCAGCATTGCGCCGTTCATGCTATTCCTCATCACTCCGCCCTGTGTACGCCCCCCTCATTGATATTCCGCCTCCTGGAGCTCACATCCCTCCTCAATATTTCTACCCCTTCTTAGTTACGCCCCCTCGTTTAGTCCCTCCCTTCTACCGCCTGCTTCATAGATAAGGCTGTGTGATGCCCGGTGACGTCAGCAGACCGTTACCTATAGATCCCTGTTCCCGCCTACAACACCTCCCTTCATGTGCTCTGCATAATTATCATCTAACGTCACCAGACCTGAAGGGCGGTACTTAGCGCAGCATGTTGTCTCCTACTATCTGCCTTGACTCCGCTATGAATAATTTATGTAGCTGCTGGTGACGTCACCGGGCTCCTTGCAAAGCGGAAGAAAAAGGCTTCGCTCTGCACACAGGGACCCAGTACATCACTGGCTGGGAGAAGATCTGCACTTCCGGTACTGATTTTTTATATTAGAAAAAGGGGCATGGCAAAAGAAAAAAGGTAATACAAGCATGTAGGGACTAGTTAGGTGACTATGGTGAACTTAAAAAAAAAAAAAAAAAAAAAAAAAAAAGTCACCAATCCCAGACAACCCCTTTAAGTATTAAGTCTCATTTACACGTCAGTGTTCCACAGACGAATGCTGTACGTGTTCTCCATTCATTTTTATGTGTGTATTCACACATCAGTGTTTTAGCACGGTCTGCGGGTCCGAGGTTTTAGCACAAATGCATGCTCTATTTTATCTGTGTTCACGAATCCATCACGCCAGGGGCTGTGCAGTATACTTTAGCTATAACTGACGCCAGTGAATCAGGCTGCTTGAGGTCATGTCCCTCCCCTTGAAGCCTTTAGAAAAGTGTTTGCACCAGAAGTTAGGCTACTTTCACACTAGCGTTTTTAAATTCCGGTATTGAGTTCCGTCAAAGGGGCTCAATACCGGAAAAAAACGCTTCAGTTTTGTCCCCATTCATTGTCAATGGGGACAAAACTGAACTGAAGACAACGGAATGCTCCTGAAAGCATTCCGTTCCGTCTTCAGACCGGAGAACAAACCGCAGCATGCTGCGGTTTGCTCTCCGGTCCAGGCATCCGCACCAAGACGGATCCGGAATGACCCCCAATGGAAGTCAATGGGGACGGATCCGTTTGGTGTGGACACACCAGTAATCCGGATCTGTCCTCCATTGATTTCCAATGGGGGGTCATTCCGGATCCGGCATACATACACACAGACTACATACAAACAAACATACAGACATACATACAAACATACATACATACATACATACTCACATACTCCCGGGACGCCGGCAGCAGGTCTTCACGCGCCTCCTGCACGCTGCGATGACGTTTCCCCACTGCGCCCAGCAGAGGGCGCTGTGGGGAATCGTCATCACTGCGCGCAGGAGGCGCGTGAAGACGTTCTGCCGGCGTCCCGGGAGTATGTGAGTATGTATGTATGTCTGTATGTTTGTATGTATGTCTGTATGTTTGTTTGTATGTCGTCTGTGTGTTGTTTTAATGTGTGTCATGTGTGGGGCCGGAGCGCTGCTCCGGCTCCACACATGTATAGCGTTAGCACGGATCCGTCGGCACCCTTTAGGTGCCGGATCCGTGCTAACGCTAGTGTGAAAGTAGCCTTACACAAAAACCTGATCAGATCCTCCTGCTCTATAACGTGCTGCCTGCAGACTGCATTTTGATGTGACAGCTTCTCTTTAAGATAAGATAAAATGATAAGAGGAGCAGAACTGAAAGGCAGGGAACTGCTGATTGTTACTCTTTTGGCTGCTTTTACAGATTTGTCATTTTCATAGCTAAATTTGCTGGGTGCTTTCATGCAGTCACATGCCTTCTAGCCACACACAGTACTGAATGTCATAGCGCATACTTGTGTTAAATGTCCTAAAGGAGACCTGTACACGTCTTTTACTAACTACTTGTATCTCCCTTTATTAACAATTCTGGAGCTTCTGTTCTTATGACTTTGATGTCCATTCTTTTATTACTTCCAAAAAATTATAAATAAATTACTAGTAGTTTACAATTTCCATGCAGCAATCTTCTTCTCTGTATGGCGACTAGAGATCACTGCTGTGATCACCCACCCCGATACAAATCACGGGGAAGCGGATTCCAGCTTACGCAGTGTGATCTGCTGCCTAGAAACCATAATGTCGCCCGCTTCTTCCCCATAACTGCCCCGATCATTGGCCTTAAAGGGCACAGTTCATTCCTGATAGTGGCTGGCTGGGTCACCCTGTGTAAAAGGGCCTTTAGGAATGTATAGCCTTGTACCAGTAAACATTAGCGCACTCTTGGGGATCAGATCCTGGGAACTGAAATTATAACAAAAAAACGTGGGGACGACTTAAAGGGCTTGTCCAGGATTTTGATGGCCTATCCTCAGGATAGGCCCTCAATATCTGATCAGCAAGAGTCAGACCCCCGACCTTCCGGCTCTGGAGCCACACAGCTCAGTACATTGTGTAGCGGATGGAGTTGGCAACTGCAGCGCTGCTCCCATTCACTTTAATTGGAGCAATATTACAGCAGCTCAGCCTGGGACAGAGCAGTGTGGTTCCACCGCTGACTTCTAGTGCCAGAGCTACAAGATGGTGGGGGCCTTCACCAAACTGATACTGGCTGGTTATCAATATCAAGATCATGGACAACCTGTTTAATCTGGCCCACACACAGAAGATAAATTAGACTGAAATGTCTGATTATGTGTATTTCAGTTCAATAAAATAAAAAAATAGCGATCTGGATTCCATATCTGCAGCACTACTCATGTATTACAGCAAATAACAGTCCAGGATCATGGCGATAGGTTCCCTAAAGCCAGGCAGAGATGTGAATGTTGCCCCAAGATGGAGAAAGTTTGTCATACAGTGGCTAAAGCTATGTGTGTATGTCCTGTGGAGACACCAGCACAGGAGATGTCACCAGATAACTAGAGATGAGGAGATAAGTCACTTTCATTCTCTGTATTACCCCAACAGATTATCTGACAAATATCTGTCCAATCAGACCAATAATTGATGTGTATAACAAAAGATCTGCATGTGTAACTGGCCAATGATTGGCCAGAAAATCTGTCAGATAATTGGTCGATGTAATACAGGTATTAGACACTCCGATGCTGCAGACAACTGTTGGGAGGGAAGTGTTCCCTGCCAGCAATCATCAGGTGGCTAGTGGAGGATACATTACTATTACATGCAGCGATGTCCTCTGTGGCATGGAGAGGAGCAGTCGTTATGCCATGCAGGGCAGCGTGTGCCGACAGTCCAAGACTATTAAACAAGGCTATCTGCTGCCGCCATTGCAATTTTTAAGCATGCTTAAAGGGGTTGTCCAAGTTATTTTTTTGTTCTTTATATGTTTCTAACTTGTCAGGTATAACAACTTTCCCATATACTTTGTGTTTCTAAAGCTGCTGGTTTCTCAGAGCTGACTGAGGGTCACATGACCTATGATGTCACCTTATCTCCCTGGTCTGTGATGTTTCGTGCACAAGCCTCAGAGTTCAGATAACAGTCTGTACACAAGACGTCACTGGCCACGCCCCCTTCTCTGCCCCTGCTGCTATCTGCTCTCTCCCTGGATTCCTTCAGATAAAACATTAACCCCTTCAGCCAGAACACACTGAGGGCTCAAGGCTTTACAACAAATAGTAGCTGCAGCAGTGAGAGTAGACAAATGCTGGGCAAGGAGCTATAGAGGAATTGTATTATACAAGAACAGGTAGGGAGAATTTCCTGTGTGTATCAGCAGTGTCATTGTACAGCTGGGACTTGTAGTCCTACACAAACAACATGCTGCCGAGCATCCCAGCAGGCAGACATGTACTCAGCACTTATATTCACTGCCTTTGCAGTGAAGGGGGAGGGGCAGAGATTGTTATTACTGCATGTAAACAAAGGCCAGAAGAGAACCAGGGAAATGAGGAAATATAGATTTTTTTTGCCTAAAACTTGCTGAACTTAGTTATATATTGCTGCCCATCAGATTTACAGTGCTATATTTTTTTTTCCATAACTTGGACAACCCCTTTAAAATCACAATTGCCCGATGAACGGGCATTTGGAGACAGTATTAGACTGCAGAGAACGGGCTGCCAAAATTCACAGGATCTGCTGAATGTGGATGGAATGTCTGTCAGTCCCACTATAGGGGTCCAACAAGCGGAGAACTGGCTGGACGTAAACTGCTGCATACTGTGGTTTGTGTCCGGTCCATTCTCTGCCATAAAGGTCATGCCAGAGCTTCACACCGGAGGTACCCAGCATACCCTACATCACCCTCAATAAAGGTGTCGAGCATCTACAGACATAAAAGGCTGCTTGTGGTTGGAGTTGCCCCCTCCTTCTCCTATGTGCCTTCCCCATTGAGTCCAAATCCACAAACCATCCCAGTTCATCAGAAATGTTCGCTCAGGACAGGGTCTGACAAAAGCAGAACCTGCGCCAACCCTGGATTGTAATGTGACGTTTGCTGCTTCTGTGTGACAGCCGGACATGATAGAGAAAGGGTACGGACAGTTTTTTGGACAAGATTTTTAAGCCTCATGCACACAGCCGTTGCCTGGCCATGCCCGTATTGTGGCCAGCAAACAGCAGGTCCGCAATTTATATGGATCCAGCCGTGTGCACATCGTATCACGGATATGGACCCACTTGACTGGGTCCACATTTCAGAAGGAGCGGTGCAGAACGGAACCCCAGGAAAGCACTATGTAGCGCTACCGCAGGGTTTCTCTCCGTACCTCCACACTGCAAAAAAAATAGAACGTTATATTTTTTTGTAGTGCGGATGGATCACAGATCCATTCAAGTTGAATACGTCTGTGGCGGCCGTACGGATGGTGCCCGGGCATTGGGGATCACAAACTGCGGTCCCCAATGCACAGAACGGCCGACACATTTTCATATGCATGAGCCCTAAGACAGGATTTTTGGCTGAAGTCAGAAATGGATAAGAAATATAAAGGAAGGATTCATCCTCCTCCTTCTTGGTGGATCCACTTCTGGCTTTGGCTGAGAATCTTGCAGGCAGATCTCCCTCAAAGCCTCGTCCAAACACTTCACCACTCATTGTCTTGTGGGTTGGAAGGGTTTTTTCTTTAAAATTAATAAGATTAACCAGTAGAACATTGTATAAAATAATAAAAAAAAGAAAATCATTCCTTTCAAGATAAGTCTTTCAACATCCTGGACGACCACTGGTGGTCTAGCAGCAATGACAACCACTAAGGTAAGTGACTGGTGGCAGCAGTCATGTGAACGATGTACATGACGTCATCGATGCAGGACCGGAACGGACCACCTGAGGATTGATTGGGTAAGTTCTCTTCTAATTTATACCTTATACCTATCTGACTGTGATTATTTATTGCTGGAAATATTCTTGAGTCTCGGATCTCATTGAAGTTAGAATCGGATCGGTTTCTTAGGACAACAGCTCCACTTTTAAGTCTTCGCCAAAGTGACTACAAATTCGTTACAGAACCTATACTTTTAGGCAGGGGCGGACTGGGAGCTTAAAGTGGCCCTGGAAAAAATACTAAAAGTGGCCCCGTTTTGTAGTCGGGTCCAAATTAATGGAAGGCAGGGTCAACAAGACCATATTGTGGCACATTATACCACCACAACAGAGCCAAATACCACAGTCCATCACAAAATACATCTCCAAAAACTTCCACTGGCCAGCCGTGAGGAGGGCTCAGGCGGCCCCCTGGGCATCGGCCCACCGGGAAATTTCCCTGTAAGGTCTATGGCCAATCCGCCCCTGCTTTTAGGGTAGTTTTATGGCGCCCTAAACATGTGCTTATTCCTAAGCCAATAACTTAGTCATGCTGGCTTACCTATTAACCCCTTCATGCACCTGGTCGTAACTGTACAGAAGTGTATGGAGCAGCTCGCTAGCTAGGCCACCTCTATACCCTGCGGCTGGGATCAGACCTAACTTTGACCCTGGCCATTTACCCCTTCAGGTGCCACCGTCAATAGCAATCACAGCATGTGAGCAGTGAGATAAAGATAGGGCTCTCCCTGTCTCCTGACTGCCACCCGGGCATAGCGACCTGAAGTATTAAAATACTGTGTTATTTATCTGGCATTGTGAACACTAAGTAAAGAAACCAATCCCAAGAGCAGAACTGATGTTTTTTAGTACCCCCCCCCAAAAAAAAATAAATAAATAAATAAATAAAATGAATTTAAAAGAGCTGCATATTCCAAAACTAATACCAATAAAAATCCAGCTCTAGCACATCTACATCCAAGTCACGAGAGGCTGTAATTTCATTTCCTTAGAAGCAATAAATCACAATAAAAGCGCTATACATTTGGTATTTCTGGCATCGCGCTGACCCGCAGAATAAGACTACAGCAATAAGTCACGTGACAAAAAGGGCACAGCTACGCTGCCACATGTGACGCACCAGAGTTGGGCTGACTATCTCTGTGCTCCAGGTAAAATCCTGGCATTTCTATATTACAGTCAGAAAAACACAACCTGGGGGGTAACCTGACCCGCTCAGACTGGTATGCACAGTAACCTGAGGGGCAGGAGATGGATTTCACCCGGAGCCGCTTCATCTCACGCAGGACGTCTGGAATTTCCATCAGAAATTCACCACACAAAAGCAGCACAGCACGCAACGGGTTAATAACTGTGACACGGCACCAAGAGCAAGCCCTCGTACCCAGCCCGGCCGCCACGCAACATGTCCGCAGTGGTCTTAACAAGACCCCGGGTCTTCATAGCCAGCATCACATGACACCCCGCTGAGGACAACCGCCCGCAGCCTTACCCAGAAGATGAGGTTCAGGAAGACCAGGACGGTCTTAGAGGAGATCACCTCGCACTGCCCCATCTCTCCGCTGACAATATGGCGGCTCCGCCGTGTGACGCAGCTCCCGGCTTATGGGCTCCCCAGGCAACCAGCCTCTGCCACGCCCACAGCAAACGTTAGGCCGTAACGTTACACCGGCGGGAAGCCGCCCACTCGAGACGAGCCGTCCTCCATCTTTGTTTAGGGAAATTAAGATTGTTCCGTTTACGCCTGCGCCAAAAAGAGGCGGACACTGTCATATTATAATCTAGCAGGGGGTGACATTACGTAGACATACCTCCCAAGTGTCCCTCTGTCCCACTTTTTGACCTATGTCCCTCTTTTATCCTTAAATGTCCCTCTTTTTGACTTGGAGCATTAATGCATAAATGTGCATAAATAAATTTACTAAATTAATCCTTACTGAAGTGTCTGTATGGTTTCTACCTGTATATTAGACCAGAACTTCTGGTGCAGTTTGGACCTTAAAATATCTACACTCACCGGCCACTTTATTAGGTACACCATGCTAGTAATGGGTTGGACCCCCTTTTGCCTTCAGAACTGCCTCAATTCTTCGTGGCATAGATTCAACAAGGTGCTGGAAGCATTCCTCAGAGATTTGGTCCATATTGACATGATGGCATCACACAGTTGCCGCAGATTTGTCGGCTGCACATCCATGATGCGAATCTCCCGTTCCACCACATCCCAAAGATGCTCTATTGGATTGAGATCTGGTGACTGTGGAGGCCATTTGAGTACAGTGAACTCATTGTCATGTTCAAGAAACCAGTCTGAGATGATTCCAGCTTTATGACATGGCGCATTATCCTGCTGAAAGTAGCCATCAGATGTTGGGTACATTGTGGTCATAAAGGGATGGACATGGTCAGCAACAATACTCAGGTAGGCTGTGGCGTTGCAACGATGCTCAATTGGTACCAAGGGGCCCAAAGAGTGCCAAGAAAATATTCCCCACACCATGACACCACCACCACCAGCTTGAACCGTTCATACAAGGCAGGATGGATCCATGCTTTCATGTTGTTGATGCCAAATTCTGACCCTACCATCCGAATGTCGCAGCAGAAATCGAGACTCATCAGACCAGGCAACGTTTTTCCAATCTTCTACTGTCCAAATTCGATGAGCTTGTGCAAATTGTAGCCTCAGTTTCCTGTTCTTAGCTGAAAGGAGTGGCACCCGGTGTGGTCTTCTGCTGCTGTAGCCCATCTGCCTCAAAGTTCGACGTACTGTGCGTTCAGAGATGCTCTTCTGCCTACCTTGGTTGTAACGGGTGGCAATTTGAGTCACTGTTGCCTTTCTATCAGCTCGAACCAGTCTGCCCATTCTCCTCTGACCTCTGGCATCAACAAGGCATTTCCGCCCACAGAACTGCTGCTCACTGGATGTTTTTTCTTTTTCGGACCATTCTCTGTAAACCCTAGAGATGGTTCTGCGTGAAAATCCCAGTAGATCAGCAGTTTCTGAAATACTCAGACCAGCCCTTCTGGCACCAACAACCATGCCATGTTCAAAGGCACTCAAATCACCTTTCTGCCCCATACTGATGCTCGGTTTGAACTGCAGGAGATTGTCTTGACCATGTCTACATGCCTAAATGCACTGAGTTGCCGCCATGTGATTGGCTGATTAGAAATTAAGTGTTAACGAGCAGTTGGACAGGTGTACCAAATAAAGTGGCCGGTGAGTGTATAATCTGATGATTTATGTGCTAATATTTATATGAACAATGAAGCACAAGAAAAAAAATTGCCGCAGGGGCTCTAGTAATTATGCTTTGGGCGGAGTTAGAGGTGTGGCCTAGTTTGAAAAAAACTGCCATGATGCGCGCCGCACACATTGTCCCTCTTTGCAATTTTCAAAAGTTGGGAGGTATGCGTAGAGTATATTACAGAACAGAGTTTATCTCAATGGATGCAGTCATTTCTACTTTACAACTCAAAGTCTCATTCACACACACGTAGGGGTCATTTATCAAACTGGTGTAAAGTAGAATTGGCTTAGTTGCCCATAGCAGCCAATCAGAATCCACCTTACATTTTTCAGAGCTCCTTTGGAAAAAGAAAGGTGGAATCTGATGGGTTGCTATGGGCAACTAAGCCAGTTCTACACCAGTTTGCTAAATGACCCCAACTATTTTTGGTGAGGTATTTACCATACTTTTGATTGGGTATTTATCATATTTTGTATATGCACTTCCTGGTGCTTTTCTGTGGGGAAAAACATTTTGAAGAAAAAAAAAATTATAATAAGGATACAAAGATAGCATAAACGTTAAAGTAACATATGACCGCATCGTTTTTACCTCTTAAAGCGTATTGGAAATGGGCAACGAAAACAC
Source organism: Rhinella marina (assembly GCA_900303285.1). Classification (NCBI taxonomy): domain Eukaryota; kingdom Metazoa; phylum Chordata; class Amphibia; order Anura; family Bufonidae; genus Rhinella; species Rhinella marina. The sequence continues at coordinate 22,760 of ONZH01019684.1, read as the reverse complement.
CAAGACACATGCAGCAAAATGCTGTGTGTGATTTTGGCCTGCACAAGCACATGGTGGTCACTGCTGTAGCTTCTTGCCACCTTTCCCAACAGACAATACCAGCCAAGTGTATTTGGGTAGAAAGGGAGGGGGGCTTAACACAGGGTATTATTTGACACCAATTATAATGAGCTTTGTCCCTCTTATTTTTCAAAAATAAAACTATATTTTCCTGTTTTTAAAGGGGCAGAGCAGTGGTTTTAGGCTGTCCCACAGTGGAATATTCCCATACACCGCTGACTTGGCCCCCAGAAACACTCCAAACCCGCCTGGAAACACCCACTTATAAATGGGGTTTGTGTTACCCCCACCCATTTTTGGCCTGGGACAGGGTGAATTTGCAGGGTCTGTCTAAAATGAAAATCAGGGACAGTCCTGCCAAATTCAGGACAGTTGGCAACAATGCAGGTTCCAGAGTGCTATATGCACCTAAACTTAAAGAGGACCTTTCACGGATTTCAATTACTGTAGATAAATACCTCTTGTCCCGGGGTACCCCACGCTGATGCTGCCACTCTGCCTAGTTTTTTAAAATACAGCTCCTACTCCCCGCTGTGCCCGCCTGTAGTTTTCGCGCTCAGTATGTAAATACTGAGCATCGGTACAGGGAGGAGGAGACGCCGGCATTTCTCAATGGGCGTCTCCTTCTCCCTGGCTGTGCCGCGATCCAATCACAGCGGAGAGCGTCACAGCCAGGGAGAAGGTGAGTTTTTTTTTTCTCCCTGGCTGTGACGCTCTCCGCTGTGATTGGATCGCGGCACAGCCAGGGAGAAGGAGACGCCCATTGAGAAATGCCGGCGTCTCCTCCTCCCTGTACCGATGCTCAGTATTTACATACTGAGCGCGAAAACTACAGGCGGGCACAGCGGGGAGTAGGAGCTGTATTTTAAAAAACTAGGCAGAGTGGCAGCATCAGCGGGGGGTACCCCGGGACAAGAGGTATTTATCTACAGTAATTCAAAACCGTGAAAGGTCCTCTTTAACTAAACGGCGAAATAAGCAAATAAAGTATATTACAAAATGAATTATTGGCCAGTTACAATAGTTCTTAACCCCTTCAGCCCCAGGGGATTTTTCATTTTTTCGTGCCTTCCCAGAGCCATATATTTTTTTATTTTTCCTGTATGAGGGCTTGTTTTTCGTTGAACAGGTTGTACTTTCTAGTGACACCATTTAATATTCCATTAGAGATGAGCGAGTACTAAAATGCTTGTGTGCTCAATACTCGAGTCGAACATTTCCGGAAGTTCGGGTGTTCATTTCGAATAACGAACCCTATTGAAGTCAATGGGAGAGCCGAGCATTTTTGCAGGGGACCAAAGTTCTTCACACGCAAGGTTGCCTAAACACCTGAAAACCTCAGAAAGTGATGGAAACACCACAGAAATGGATAGGGAACACTAGCAGCATGCATGGAGCAGGCAGAGACAGTGCAAGGAGCGACAGGACCTTCAGTGATGGCATGGTCACATGTGCAGGGGGAGGCACTGGGCAGGGGCTGTGCAATACATATCATTCGTCCCTCTAATCCCCACTGCTGCAGGACTGACCCTGACACCAAATGTCACACACACATACACACACCATTAACAAACCAGGGCAATGATCTGTCATTCAGGACTCTGGGAAAGCTGGGTGGGGTTTCACCATTTTAAATCTGGCTGTATATTTGCCATTTAGATACTTGTGAAAGCAGAGTGACAACTTGATTTGCAAGAATGACAAGATATGTATAACCCTGCTTTCCCAAGTTGAGAATGACAAAAAACTATTAATTCCAGGAAGACCCAGCTTTCCCAGGGATGTGAAGTCAAGACAGTGAAACCATTACCTCTTGCAAGCATAGAGAAGCTGTCACCCAACTTTCTGAGATTTCTGATTGGCAACTTGTTGATCAGGACTCTAAGAAAGCTGGGTGATGACGATCTAATAGAAGGTAATAGTCATCTGTGTCAGGATTTATCATTTATGTTTAGATCAAGTCATATTTTCCAGCATCATACATGGGAAAGCTGGGTGACAGGATGTGAATGGCTGCTGTAAGGTGGCGAACACTGGTAGCGGACTGACCCAGTGATCAGTGCTGACATGCTGAGGTCTGGTCACCTACACCTGGATCAGTCCAGTACCACAGTAGTTGGGCCTCAGAAAGAAGTTTTTTTGGAGAGACAGTAGCCGCAGCGGAGGAGTAAAATTTTCGAAAGCCAGTAGTACTTGGACCTCAGGCAGAAATTTTTGAAGAGAGGCAGTAGGCAAACCACAGGAAAACTTCAATTTTCAACAGCCACTAAAATGGCCTCAGGATGAAGTTTTTGGAGAGAGACAGTAGGCGAGCAACAGGCCTTTTGTGCCCTGCCGTAAAGATTGTGTGTAGAGAGCCTTTTGTTCCCCGCCATAAACATTGTGTGTAGAGAGCCTGTTGACCTTCCGTAAACATTGTGTGTAGAGAGCATGTTGACCTTCCGTAAACATTGTGTGTAGAGAGCCTGTTGGTCCTCCGTAAAAATTGTGTGTAGAGAGCCTGTTGGCCCTCCGTAAAAATTGTTGCGTCAGCAACTGTGGAGGAGGAGGATACAAGGGCTCTTAGGGACTTCAGCTGCTATCCTGCGGTGGGGAAGAGAAGTGGGGGGATATCCATGACTTGTTCATCTTGATGAACGTCAGCCTGTCGGTGCTGTCAGTCAACAGGCGGGTCCGTTTGTCGGTGATTATCCCTCCAGCAGCACTAAAAACCCTTTGCGACAGTACGCTAGCGGCAGGGCAGGCCAGCACCTCCAAGGCATACTCCGCCAGTTCAGGCCATTTGTCCAGCTTGGACACCCAATAATTGTATGGCGCGGAGTGATCGCTCAGGACGCTGGTCTGGTCTGCAACATACTCCCTCACCATCTTGCGGTACAGTTCCGCCCTACTCTGCCTAACCCGTGGATAGGTGGTACCGCCTGGCTGGGATGACAAAAAATTGGCAAAGGCCTGACCCAGTGTACCCCTGCCCTTGCTGGACACGCTGCCTTTTCCCCTCCTCTCCCCTTTTACTTGGCCCACTGCAGTCCGTCCCCTGTCGCTAGCGGTGTCAGATGGAAATGCTTGGAGCATTTTTTGCACCAGGGCCTTGTGGTATGAATTGACCCTTGTAGTCCTTTCCTCCACAGGAATTAGAGTGGAGAAGTTGTCCTTACACCGTGGGTCTAGGAGGGTGTACACCTAGTAATCATTGGTGGCCAGAATGGTCTTCACGCGAGGATCGCGACAAAGGCAGCCTAACATAAAGTTAGCCATGTGAGGTACAGTCCCACAGCGCAACACTTCCCTCTACTCAATTAACTGACTATCCATCTCCTCCTCTACCTCCAATTCCTCCTCCTCAGCCCATACCCGCTGAACTGCTATGATCGAATCACCCCTTGCAGTGTGGCCTAGAGTCTCCTCCACCTCTACCTCCTCCTCCAATTCGCGCTGCAAAACTGATCTGAGGGTGGTCTGGCTGTCAAAGAACGCGTCTTTCCCCATCTCCTGTGACATGCCTAAAGCCTCTGATATTAAGTTCTTTAAGGAGTTTTGGATGAGATACAGCAGCAGGATGGTGACGCCTCAAAGGGGCCTAAGACCTGGCAGATGCCAGCCATCCATGTCCACTCCTCATTATACACCTGAGGAAGCTGACTGGCATGACTACCACCTCTCTGGGACAATGTCATCTGGCAGTCTACTATTGCCCTGCGCTGTTGGTACATCCTGGCTATCATATGCAACATTGAATTCCAACGTGTGGGAACGTCACACAGCAGTCGGTGAGCAGGGAGTTGTAACCGCTGTTGCACTGTCCTGAGGGTGGCAGCATCTGTGGTGGACTTCCTAAAATGTGCACAGATGCGGCGCACCTTGGTGAGCAACACAGCAAGCTCGGGGTAGGTCTTAAGAAACCGCTGGACCACTATGTTTAGTACATGGGCCATGCATGGCACGTGTGTGAGTCCACCAAGTTTCAGAGCCGCCACCAGGTTACGCCCATTGTCACAAACAACCAGACCTGGTTGCAGGTTCTGCGGCGTTAGCCACACAGTGGTCTCCCCCCCGATGCCCTCTAACAGCTCTTCAGCCGTGTGTCTCTTGTCGCCCAAGCTAAGCAGTTTCAGCACGGCCTGCTGACGCTTTCCCATCACAGTGCTGAGCATTGAGCTACTGACACTCGGCGATGTGGCCATCAATACTCTTGGAGGAGGAGTTGGAGGAGGGGGAGGTGAAGGGGGGCGGGGGGTTGGAGGAAGAGGCATAATGTGCCGGTGAAACAGACACCGAAGTTGGTCCTGCAATTCTGCGTGTGGGTAGCACATGAGCAGGCCCATGGTCAGACTCAGTCCCAGCCTCCACCAGGTTCACCCAATGTGCCATGAGGGAGATGTAGTGTCCTTGCCCACCGGTACTTGTCCACGTGTCTATGGTTAGGTGGACCTTCCCACAAACCGCATTGCTGAGGGCACGGATGATGTTATCCGACACGTGGCAGTGTAGGGTGGGGATGGCACAGCGGTAAAAATAGTGGCGGCTGGGGACCGAGTAATGGGGAGCTGCCACCTCCAAGCTTCCGTTTCCACAACCCTATATGGCAACATCTCCAGGCTCAGCAGTTTACTGATCTGCACGTTTAAGGCTTGTGCATGGGGGTGGGCGGCTGTGTACTTGCGCTCAAAGGTCTGGTGTAGTGACAATTGAACACTGCGCTGGGACACATGAGTGGAGGCGGGGGAGGGACATAAATTAACTGTTAAATAAATTAACTGGGCGCCATGACAAGTGCAGAGTTGCACTTGTAATAAACATTTCAGCATATGGCGTACAAGTTTGAATCCTGTTTGTGACGCCAAATCACAATGCAACGGCCCAGTCGCAGGGCTCTTGAGATATAATGATTATTGTGTCAAAGGTGTGGTGTTGCCGATGGTTACTCACAGTTTAGTGACTCCCTGAGCTGGCGTGCAGTGGATGGAGGGGGGGACACTACTTCCCTCAGGGCACACTCTGTACTCAGGACCCCCGCCGAATGGTGAGGCGAGGTGCCCTTGATGTTAACTTTTATAGTGTCAGTCGGCTGGGTCCTGGAATATCGTGACGCCAGTGTCTTAAGTAGACACGAACTTTTGGAGTAGGAGTGATGAGGAGACAACTTGCTTATGAACAATAAAACTTTTACTTTTGCCTTGAGGTCAGATGGTACAAATTACAATTGCTTCAGTAGGCAGTAGATAATACAGATTGGTGTTGTAAGAATTCCTTTCAAGGCTGTTACTTTAAGTTGCTGTAGCTTTAAATCCAGTTACTCTTAAATCTCCACTTAGTCAGTCCCTTAATAACTAGTCTTGGCTCTGGATAGACTTTTATATCAATGCTTCAGGGTATGTTAGCCCTGCATGGCAGGAATTAATACGTCTGCACCATGTCACTTTAAATATAGAAACCTGACTGCCCGTTGGGGTTTCCAGTAGGTAATAAGTTCACAACTGTAGCTAAAAGTTGCTGAATCAGTGTCTGGGTGCTGTGGAGCTATTCTCAGTCACTATATGTTGCTGACAAAGTCCATTAAGCTGATGAGCTCAGCGTTTACCTTTGACAGGCTTGGTATCCAGGTAATGCCAGTTGCTAGTGGCCTCGAAAGTGGTAAGTTGCCATCATGGTAGCTGTGACATGGCCAGTGTCCAGCAGGAATGGCGGCCTTTAGGGTGACTTTCTCCTCCTGCACATTTCTTAAAGAAGAACTCCCGACAAAAATTTTATTCCATGTCCTGCTAGAAATAAACATGATGTAATCTGTAGTGAATGTCATTTTCTTACCAGTGTCTGAAGTTTTGACTTATATCATCCTGAAGTTTCTTATCTGTGTCATGTGACCAGCAATTAGACCCACCAACTCACACATAGACTTATGTGTGGACAGGAAGTCTAATTCTCTATGTATTCCTATGAGACTGAAAGTGAGGCTCCCATAGGAATGAATAGAGCAGTTACTGGCTTTCTGTCCTGGGTCAGTTGGAGGTCAGGGAGTTGGTCACATGACCTAGCTACAATAAGAAGAGAGGTTTTTACTCACAGAAACAGTTACTGATAAGAAAATGACAATCACTACAGATCATATCATGCACCTTTCTAACAGGTCAGAGAATAAAATTTTTTGCGGGAGTTCTTTAAGTTGCTTTTGGGGAAGCTTCAGGAGCTCCCTTCTACTCTGTCTCCATTACATTCTCCTACTCTTTTCATTCCTCCCTATACCATAGAGGGGGTATATCTATACACGTTGCTGGTCAGCACCATCTAGTGGTGGAAAGATGGAATTACTGCCTAGGAGGTTCTTACAACACACCTATAAGAATTTGGAATACAGATTGCAATGACATGGCTATACAAAATACAGTTTGTAGTGTCCCTTTTACACACAATGTGGGACACTGCATACCCCACTTCTTTAAATTAAGCCGGCCTCAGCTTATCCTTGACACGTAGTAGTATCTCCTGAAAAAGAGTAGAACAAGTGCACCGTACACATAAATACATTTGTCCATATATATATTAGCATTATAAAATGACATAGTATAAAATATACATTATTAAATAGTAGCATAAATATTAATATATTAGCAAGATACATATTCTTTACATTCTTGAGACTCATGACGCAAAGGGTGACAAGGGGCGTTGTTACTTCTTTGCTTGACGGTGACAAAATGGGCGTTGATTAATATGGGGGTAAAACATAGTCCATTTCAAAGTTTAAAGTCTCTCAAAGGCAAAGGTGAACTGGCTTGATGGTTACAGAACATAGTAACATAGTTTATAAGGCCGAAAAAAAGACATCTGTCCATCCAGTTCGGCCTGTTTTCCTACAAGTTGATCCAGAGGAAGGCAAAAAAACCCTGTGAGGTAGAAGCCAGTTTTCCCCACTTTAGGGAAAAAAATTCCTTCCCGACTCCAATCAGGCAATCAGAATTACTCCCTGGATCAACAACCCCTCTCTAGTAACTATAACCTGTAATATTATTACCCTCCAAAAATACATCCAGGCCCCTCTTGAACTCTTTTAGTGAACTTACCATCACCACCTCCTCAGGCAGAGAGTTCCATAGTCTCACTGCTCTTACCGTAAAGAATCCTCTTCTATGTTTGTGTACAAACCTTCTTTCCTCCAGACGCAGAGGATGGCCCCTCGTCACAGTCACAGTCCTGGGGATAAATAGATCGTGGGAGAGATCTCTGTACTGACCTCTGATATATTTATACATAGTTATTAGATCTCCCCTCAGTCGTCTTTTTTCTAAAGTGAATAAGCCTAATTTTGATAATCTTTCTGGGTACTGTAGTCCACCCATTCCAGTTATTACTTTAGTTGCCCTCCTCTGAACCCTCTCCAGCTCTGCTATGTCTGCCTTGTTCACAGGAGCCCAGAACTGTACACAGTACTCCATGTGTGGTCTGACTAGTGATTTGTAAAGTGGCAGGACTATGTTCTCATCACGGGCATCTATGCCTCTTTTGATGCAGCCCATTATCTTATTGGCCTTGGCAGCAGCTGTCTGACACTGGTTTCTGCAGCTTAGATTTCTGTTCACTAAAATTCCTAGGTCCTTTTCTATGTCAGAGTTACCCAATATTTTACCATTTAGTATGTACTGGTGACTTGCATTATTCCTTCCCATATGCATAACTTTACATTTGTCAGTGTTAAACCTCATCTGCCACTTCTCTGCCCAAGCCTCCAGTCTATCCAGATCCATCTGTAGCAGTGTACTGTCCTCTTCTGTGTTAATTACTTTACACAGTTTAGTGTCATCTGCAAAAAATTGATATTTTACTGTGCAAGCCTTCTACAAGATCATTAATAAATATATTGAAGAGAATAGGGCCCAATACTGACCCCTGTGGTACCCCACTAGTGACAGTGACCCAATCTGAGTATGTACCGTTAATAACCACCCTCTGTTTTCTATCACTGAGCCAGTTACTTACCCACATACAGACATTTTCTACCAGGCCAAGCATTCTCATCTTATATACTAACCTTTTATGTGGTACAGTGTCAAATGCTTTGGAGAAGTCCAGATATACGACATCCATTGATTCGCTGCGGTCTAGTCTAGAACTTACCTCCTCATAGAAACTGATTAAATTGGTTTGACATGACCGATCCCTCATGAAGCCATGCTGATATGGAGTAATTTGCTTATTTTCATTGAGGTACTCCAAGATAGCATCTCTTAGAAAACCCTCAAACAGTTTACCCACGACAGATGTTAAACTTACCGGCCTATAGTTCCCGGGCTCTGTTTTTGGACCCTTTTTGAATATTGGAACCACATTTGCTATGCGCCAATCCTGTGGAACACTCCCTGTCAGTATAGAGTCCTTAAATATCAGAAATAAGGGTCTGGGGATGACATTACTTAAGTCTCTTAGGATACGGGGGTGTATGCCATCCGGTCCTGGCGATTTGATTTTAATCTTTTTAAGACGCAGCTCTACTTCTTCCTGGGTCAGACAGGGCACTTTTAATGGGGAATTTACTTTTATATTCTGCATTTCATCTGACAGTTTATTTTCCTCAGTGAATACAGTGGAGAAAAAGATATTTAGTAGCTTTGCTTTCTCCTCATCGCTCTCTGCAACTCCCCCCTCATTACTCTGTAAGGTGCCGACACCTTCAGGTTTATACTTTTTACCATTTATATAATTAAAGAACATTTTAGGGTTAGTTTTACTTTCTTTGGCGATTAATCTCTCGGTCTCTAGTTTGGCTGTTTTTATTTGTCTTTTACATATTCTATTTTTTTCCTTATAGTTTTTCAATGCTTTCTCGCTCCCCTCCTGTTTTAGTGATTTAAATGCTTTCTGTTTGTCATTTATTGCTTTCTTTACAGTTCTATTTATCCACATTGGTTTTTTCTTGTTTCTTATTATTTTATTCCTATATGGTATGTACCTCTCACAATTAGATATTAGGATGTTTTTAAAAATATCCCATTTTGTGGCTGTATTTTTATTTTTGAAGACTTTGTCCCAGTTAGTTAGGCCTATGGCCTCTCTTAGTTGGCTAAATTTAGCTTTTTTGAAGTTAGGTATTTTTGTTCCTCCCTGAAGAAACGCTCTTTTGAATGACAATTGGAAGGTTATTATGTTATGGTCACTATTTCCCAGGAGTCCCCCGACCTGCACATCTGTTGTTCTGTCAGGTCTATTGGTTAATACTAAGTCCAGTATGGCCGCCCCTCTAGTCGGGTCCTGAACCAGTTGGGAAAGGTAATTGTCTTTGGTTATTTCCAAGAACCTGTTTCCTTTATGAGATATACAGGTTTCAGTTTCCCAGTCTATATCTGGGTAGTTGAAATCCCCCATAATAACGACCTCATTATGATTTGCCACCTCGTCTATTTCGTTTAGAAGTAGATTTTCTATGGGCTCTGATATAGTAGGGGGTTTATAATAAACTCCTATTAGTATTTTATTATTGTTTTTGGCTCCATTTATTTCTACCCACAGTGACTCCACATCTTCATGTCCCTCACTTATATCTTCCCGCAGTGTGGGCTTTAGACAGGACTTTACATAAAGGCAGACGCCTCCCCCTCTCCAGTTTTGGCAACAGTCTCAGAAAATGTCCTTCTGGGTACATTGCTTGAACGTTGCATAAAACATGGTTATTGTCCCTTTAAATAACCTGAAAAGGGGGTAAAATGGGGATAAAATGGCGCAACTGGGAATGTAGATATGGCTCCATACATCACTGGAGTCCTGCAGGTAATCCTGATCAATATTCAAAAGGGCCACAGGCTCAAGAGTGGCCTCAGAAGTACTGTCATAATGCCCAAACTAAAAACAAGTAAAAAACGCACAAGGGCATAGTCTCTGTGATGGAGAAAACATAATAGTCAATGTGGCTGGTCAGCCAACTTACGGGATATGAAGCTCAAGGGTATGGATCCTCCTCGGAAGGAACATCTATAGTGAGGGGACTCCCAGACTCCCACTCATCAGTAAAATATTCTGACAACTCTTCTGCAGGTCGTCCACGTCTGGAGGGTGAGGGGGTGGACGCAGGTGTTGCATGCTGACAAGATTCCGCGTTCCTTTTAATAACTCTTTTCCTCCATTCGGCCATTTCTTGTTCTAATTGCTTCAATCCCTCTGGGAGTCTGAAGTACTCCTCATAAGTTACATATTTTTGTCCTCTTTGCTGCATGGTAGTTACAGTTTCTGACGTAGCGAATGCAGGGGCCCACAGACAGGCAGGTTTACTATATGGGTTAGGTACATTAAAGTGGGCGTCAGCCCTTGAGGGTTTAACTACAGGAACTGGTTCCTGATACTCCTCTTCCCAGCTCTCCACACTGGGCAAGAATCTGCGCAATCCGGTGGCGTACGGACCACATGGGCATTCAGCAGGGGTGAAGAGAACGCTCTTACCTAGATGAAGATTATGCAGGGGGTCGGGAAGACCCGGTCTCTTTACGGCCCGTCGGTTGACATAATAGTCCCGTCCGGTATCCAAGTCGGTTAGGAAGCCATAACCTTTAATCTTGTCAAAGACTTTGACGATCCCACGCCGTCACTCCAACTCTGGCAGGGAAGCTGTGGGGTACTCCAGCATCTTGTTAGTCAATCGCTCAAAGTGTCTCTTTTTAGCGTTGATTTTTGTGAAGCTTGTATCTTGCAGCTCTTGCATTAACTTTTGTTGCATCGCATAGGTGGGTTCAGCCACCACGGTGGAATGAGTCTCGGGTGATTCAGACATGGGCTCTACACCCAGCAGAGCCAAACTCTGTCTCCGGGCAGCAACAACAACTCTCGCAGCAATCTCTTTATGCTGGCGGCTTTCTGGATCAATTCTGGACTCCTCATGGGGACCAGCGCTGCAGTCTAGTACTTGCTCCACCATCTTTACAATGTCACAATCTTCCTTCACGGATGTGCCACCCCCTAGGTTCCGGTAGCTACAGGGGTGCGGCGCTTAAACTTAGGCCCGCCTCCTGGGGCCGCACTTCACTCAGCATGAACAGTCACTGTCAATCTAGCTTCAATAGGTGGAGCTTTCACAAAAAGGGCGCGAAAAAGGTGCGGTTACAGTTCTCTCAATCAAAAACTATGCAATAGGCCCAACACAACAAAAACTGGGCAAAGTCCATGGGGTTACTCAAAAAATAGACCTTGTACAGTCACTCATATTATGCAACTTATTAAAGCGGCTTGTCAGCCTACTTACAGGGATTTCTTTCTTGAGCAGTTTCTTGGTTGCAGGTTTTCTCAGTATTTGTAATCCAAACGTCGGATGACGTCACATCTGTGTCTTGCAAGGTAGATGATAAAGCGCTTGCACTTTGGTTATTGAAAAATTCAGCCCAAATGGCAGATGGTTCTGTACACCAGTATGAACCGCGTTGAACAACTTGTTGAAGATCAGCAGTATTAAGTTCATCAACGAGGTCGGGATTTTCTTCCACTTTACAGGGATCCCACACTCTCCTTAGCGGGGTTTCTTTTGGAATTTCTTCTTCCATATCCTCGGGTTCGGTGTCTGAACACGGGGTTGACAAATCAAGTGGTCCCGGTACAACTTGTTCTGCGGCAGCTGACTTCAGTAATTCACACAAACGGGGACTACCGTAATACTTGGGTTCAGCTTCAAGCTTAGGTCTTGGTCTTGAGCGTCTTTGCCTACGTAGCGTTCCTCCAGGGTATCTCTCTTTCCTTCCTGGGTAAATATTCTGACTTTCTTTAGGAGGTTCAGTTGCTGGCTTCCTGTTCTTATATTGCGGCCTCCACTCTGGGCCCGCAGTGAACGGTCCTCCATCTTGCTTCCTTGAAGGTCTGACAAGTTCTCTCTTCTTATTCACCCGCCCCCTAGGTTCCTTTGCATAAAGGGGGTGGCGCAAACATTGGGTGACATAGTGCAAGTCTATGGTGTCACAGCAAACAATACTTTCTCGCTTCTCAAAGGGGCGGTGACTTAATTTTCCCGCTTTTGGGGTGATGATGACGCAGCAAAAATTAACTGTTATGGCGTTGCTCCTTTCCTTCTGAACCCTGCCGTGCGCCCATACAGCTGTTTACAAACATAAATGAGGTGTTTCTGTAAACTGCAGAATCAGGGTAATAAATATTGAGGTTCCTTTTGCTGTTAACCCTTGCTGTGTAATAGAAAAAATGGATTAAAATTAAAAATCTGTACAAAAACTAAAAATTGTAAATTTCACCTCCATTTTCCTTTATTTCTTGTGGAACACTTAAGGGGTTAACATAGTTTGTATAACCAGTTTTGGGTAATTTGAGGGGCGTAGTTTCTAAAATGCTGTCATTTATGGGTGGTTTATATTATGTAAAGTGACTTCAGAACTGAATTGGTCCTTGAAAAAGTCGTTTTTCAAAATTGTATAGAAAATTAGAAAAATTGATTCTTAAATTCTAAGCCTTCTAACATCCTAAAAAAATAAAATGTAATTTTCAAAATGACGCCAACATAAAGGAGACATAAAGTAGAATCTTAAGTAAAAACTGTTTAATGAGGTATCTGCCTGTAAGGCGTAGAAATTCAAATTTAGAAAATTTAATTTTTTTCCAAATTTTCAGTAAATTTGGGATTTTTTTATAATATAAAGGTAAAAGGTATCGACCCAAATTTACCCCTAACATCAAGTACGAGATGTCACAAGAAAACAATCTCAGAATGGCTTGGTTAAGCAAAAGCATTCCAAATTTATCACCACATAAAGTGACACATGTCAGATTTGCAAAATTAAGCCTGGTCATGAAGGTTAAAAATGGCTTGGTCTTGAAAGGGTTACAGACTCTTAGCTAAAGTGTACAGAGTAAGAAAAGGTCATGTGACTGTAACATTGTACCTGATGCAGCGTTTGACTTCACAGCATCTAACAGAGCTACCCACACAACTCTAAATCCTCTACTGACAAGAGAAGAGCTGTATGACATACGGAGAATACACCATGTAATGGAACATGACCACACCTTTTTATGCCTGGTACATAACACTTACTCCCGCATTGATCTGTTCCTTCTGAGTAGACCCATTCTACAGCTAGCAACAGACTCCACTATAGAAACTGTCAAATGGTCAGACCATGCAATGATTTCCATTTGCATTGCGGAAACATATACCGTATTTTTCGCTTTATAAGATGCACCCGATGATAAGACGCACCCCAGATTTTAGAGTAGGAAAATAAGAAAAAAATATTTTTCATCAGACCCCCATATCAGCCCCCCATGTCAGAACTCCATCAGCCCTCCATGTCAGACCCCCATATCAGCCCATTGTGCCCCCATCAGACCTCAGATCAGCCCATCATCCTCCATATCAGCCCACTGTGCCCCCATATCAGCCCATTCTGCCCCCATCAGACCTCAGATCAGCCCACTGTGCCCCCATCAGACCTCAGATCAGCCCACTGTGCCCCCATCAGACCTCAGATCAGCCCACTGTGCCCCCATCAGACCTCACATCAGCCCACTGTGCCCCCATCAGACCTCATATCATCCCACTGTGCCCCCATCAGACCTCAGATCAGTCCACTTTGCCCCCATATTAGCTCACTGTGCCCCATCAGACCTCAGATCAGCCCACTGTGCCCCATCAGACCTCAGATCAGCCCACTGTGCCCCATCAGACCTCAGATCAGCCCACTGTGCCCCATCAGACCTCAGATCAGCCCACTGTGCCCCATCAGACCAGTCCACTGTGCCCCCCATCAGACCACAAATCAGCCCACTGTGCCCCCATCAGACCTCAGATCAGCCCACTGTGCCCCCATCAGACCTCAGATCAGCCCACTGTGCCCCCATCAGACCTCAGATCAGCCCACTGTGCCCCCATCAGACCAGTCCACTGTGCCCCCATCAGACCACAAATCAGCCCACTGTGCCCCCATCAGACCTCAGATCAGCCCACTGTGCCCCATCAGACCTCAGATCAGCCCACTGTGCCCCCATCAGACCAGTCCACTGTGCCCCCATCAGACCACAAATCAGACCACTGTGCCCCCATCAGACCTCAGATCAGCCCACTGTGCCCCCATCAGACCTCAGATCAGCCCACTGTGCCCCCATCAGACCAGCCCACTGTGCCCCCATCAGACCTCAGATCAGCCCACTGTGCCCCCATCAGACCTCAGATCAGTCCCATAAGGATAAAATAAAAAACTCTCTCACACCTCCTGCGCCGCGGCTCCGGTCTGGGTCCGGCACTCCTCTGTCTTCTCTTGCCGGTGCTGCACTGTTACCTGACTACGTACGCGGTCAGGACAGAGAAGACAGAGGAGCGCTGGACCCGGAGCGGAGCTGCAGCGCAGGAGGGTGAGTATGTTTCCCCACTTCTGGCACCTATTACATACTAGTGAGCGCTTCCATAATGGAAGTACTTACTAGTATTCGCTTTATAAGATGCACGGCAATTTTTCCCCTAGTTTTTTGGGGAAAAAAAGTGCATCTTATAAAGCGAAAAATACGGTAATGTCTGAGACACTCTTTGGCACTTTAAGTGAACTAGAGAAGGCATTATCAGAATATTTCTTGCATAATGTCAACTCAGTTTCCAACCCTTACAGTTTATAGAACGTCCACAAGGCCTTTATCAAAGGCATTTTGAGAGAGAAAGGGAACAGAAATTGCAATCTATCCTTTACCAGCTGACTACCCTAAAATCGCTAAATAAAGCTTACTTTACTATGGAGTGTAATGCACAGATTCATTCCCTTAGATTACAGCCTCCTTATTCAGTATGAGAAACAGTTACTCTCTGTGAAAGCCCGTTACTATTCCCAAGATAACAAGGCTGGGAAATTTCAGGCTATGTGCCTTAAAGCGCATGCGGCAAAGTCTAGAATTCCCTACTTAGTACTCCCTGACAATGGGAGTAACATATATGATCCTAAAACTATAGCAAATCATTTTATGGAATATTACTTCTGATTAGGGCTCATGCACATGAACGTATTTTCTTTCCGTGTCCGTTCCGTTTTTTTTTTAGGACAGTATGCAGAACCATTCATTTCAATGATTCAAAAAAAAAAAAATGGTAGTTACTCCGTGTACATTCTGTTTCCATTTGTCCGTATTTCCGTTCCTCAAAAAAATAGAACGTGTCCTATTATTGCCCGCATCACGAACAAGCATAGGACTGTTCTATTAGGTGCCAGCTGTTCCATTCCGCAAAATACGGAATGCAGACAGATGTCATCTGTATTTTTTGCGGTTACGTTTTTGTGGATCGCAAAATACATACGGTAATGTGCATGAGCCCTTATACAACTTAAACAGGTGTACTCAAACCTATATAGCCCCCCCTTCAGAAATGAATGCTTATCTATCTTCCCTAAGGTCTTCCAACACCATCCTCACGCAACAGAACCAATGATCTCTCCCTCTCTCACATAAGGAGATATCTAAGGCCTCTTCCACACTAGCGGCAGCACGGATCCGGCACCTAAAGGGTGCCGACGGATCCGTACTGCCGCTGATACATGTGTGGAGCCGGAGCAGCGGTCCGGCCCCACACATGTTGACACAGACATTGGGACAAGACACAGAGAACATACATACACACACATACACACAAACACATACATACTTACATACTCCAGCCAGGGACGCCGGCAGCACGTCTTCACGCGCCTCCTTGGCGCAGTGATGACGATTCCCCACAGCGCCCTTTGCTGGGCGCAGTGGGGAAACGTCATAGCTGCGCGCAGGAGGCGCGTGAAGACATGCTGCCGGCGTCCCTGCCTGGAGTATGTGAGTATGTATGTCTGTCTGTCTGTATATGTGTAGCCGGATCCGGAATGACCCCCCATTGCAAGTCAATGGAGGACAGATCCGGATTACTGGTGTGTCACACCAAACTGATCCGTCCCCATTGACTTGCATTGGGGGTCATTCCGGATCCGTCTTGGTGCGGATGCCTGGACCGGAGAGAAAACCGCAGCATGCTGCGGTTTGTTCTCCGATCTGAAGACGGAATGGAATGCTTTCAGGAGCATTCCGTTGTCTTCAGTTCAGTTTTGTCCCCATTGATAATGAATGGGGAGAAAACTGAAGCATTTTTTTCCGGTATTGAGCCCCTATGACGGAACTCAATACCGGAATTTAAAAACGCTAGTGTGAAAGTAGCCTAAGATTACTGTTTCTCATTGCTACCCCTGCACAAATCCCCAGACCCTTATGGCCTGTCCAGTACCTATAAATCCTTTCACACCTAGCTCCTTCCCCATATGATGTCCCAGGCATTTACAGACAGCGCACTCCAACAGGAAATGCTGGCTCATTGATCAAGAAGGCTTCATTAAAGTTAGGCAGCTCACAGATAACACCAGACAGGTTCTGAATATTCTGGATTTTATTAAACGTAGGGGCAACACAGACTTTATGGTCACAATGGACACAGAGAATGTGTTTGACCGCCTGAACTGGTCCTTCACCTTTTCGGTACTGGAGTCTTTGGGCTTTGGGGAAACCTTTTTGATGACCATACCATTCTATTCTGTTCCCACAGCGAAAGTTTTGGTCAATGGTGCAATATCAACCTCATTCCCCATATATATAACAGAATACGCAAATGATGTCCTCTATCCATCGAGCCCCTGGCTCAGGCTATCAGACAGCACTCAGACATCTCTGGCATCACAAAAGGCATTAGACAGCACCGCATTTCACTATAAATATCCGGCCCTAAAAATTCCCATTAGATTGGCAGTCTACCCACTTCAAATACCTAGGCATTTCTATCCCCCACCTCCATCTCACAGCTATATCAATTTTTATTTAATGATATTTAGCTGAATCTTTGTGGGAATGGAGCTCATGAGGAGACATGAAGTACAGGACAGACTGTGGTCATGGAGACTGCATATAAGAGTTGCTGCTTATTAACCACATCTGCTCATGAACTCAATTCCAACTAAAGATCTTATCATCTGTATTCAGGATCATAATCCCTCACAGGTAGAGCAGAGAGGAGGATGAGGAGGCTCTTTATCTCAGTGTTGTGAAGTAACTTTTCCTCCTGTGTAATTAGGACAGGTTTTGTGTCTACGACTGCGGACATTTTATTTCTCCTAATGATTGCTCCCCAGACAATACGATCCATTTTAACTAATGAAAGGTATTTCGGAATATATTTATAATGAAATAATATTTAAGTATCTTCATTTTCATAATTCCCGGAGAACCCCTTTAATTCATTTACCTGGGCAGGGTGCAAACCCCAATTTTCCTCTGTAATACTAACGCAAGCTATTTTCTAGCGACTCAAACCAATCTCTTTTGGGAATGGTGGTCAGGGGTTACCTTTATACTTTGGATTCACATCGAATCTACCTTAACCCCCTCTAATACCCTTGGGCATTACTTATTAACTGCCTAAGCCAATCCACAGTGAAACTCCCTCCACTACCCTGCTTACTAGCTATGTCCATTTACCACTGGTGTACTTATTATGTAAAGTGTGACCTTAGTGCTCTTTTATTACAATCAATGTCTCCATTACAACTTCTGGAAATTAGACTTCCAGAAACTAATTTCTCTTTATGGAGCTTACATGGCCTTCAGCTGGTAATTCGGCTATTCAAGAATGACCAACTTAAAAGGGTTGTCCGAGTTCTGAAAAAAAAAATTATAGCACTGTAAATCTGATGGGAAGTAATATATAAGTAAGTTAAGCAAGTTTTAGACAAAAAAATCTATATTTCCTCATTTTCCTGGTTCTCTTCTGGCTCTTTGTTTACCTGCAGTAACAACAATCTCTGCCCCCCCCCCCGCTCTGCAAAGAGAGTGACTAAGTCTGCCCTGAGTGACATGTCTGCCTGCTAGGATACTCAGCAGCATGTTGTATGTGTAGAACCACAAGTCTCAGCTGTACAATGACATTACGGATTCCCCCTATCTTTCTTGTGCAATACTCTGCAGATCTCCTCCACTGTCAGCTCTGTGTCTATAGGATGAGGAAGGCAGATCCTATGTCTCTTCATTGCCTGTAGCTACTGTTGTAAAGCCTTAAGCCCTCTGTGTGTTCTGGCTGAAGGGGTTAATGTTTTATCTGAAAGAATCCAGGAAGAGAACAGAGAGCAGGAGCCGGCAGAGCAGGGGGGGGGCGTGGCCAGCACAGTGCGTCTCCTGCACAGGCTCTTATCTGCTTGTGCACGAATATGAGAAGAGCAGGCAGAGAAGCTGACATCACAGGTCATGTGACCCTGAGTGAAATCTGAGAAACCAGCAAGTTTAGAAGGACAAAGTGTTGGAACAGTCAGAAACCCCCCAGGAAATTGATACAACTATGGGGGTCCCTCATATCTTCAACTATTGCCTATTAACCAGGCATGGGATTCAGCCAGTTCTCTCAGGTTCTCCAGATCCGGTTGTCAAAATTACAGAACCGGCTGGCAGCTGGAGATGAGCCCTTCCATTCCATAGTTTAGCTCCTTATGCTTTTTAAAAGTTGGGTGGTATGAGTGTGTAGTGTATTTATGTATGTGTACCATGTATATGGTGTATTTATGTGTATGTGTGTTGCATATATGTGATGTATATGTACACATGTGTCATGATGACGCCGCATGTCCGCTGTTGAGTAGGGAACCTGTTAAAAATTTGAATCCCATCCCTGCATTAAACCCTTGTATACCAGCTTGGGATCTAAACAGACCTTCCACTAATCTACTCCTTTTTTTTTAGCATGGGATAGAGAACTAAACACTATGGGGGGCATTTATGAAGATCAGCGTTTTAGACACCATTCTTATTAAAGCCCCTGGGGCAGGGGCGTATATAGAATTCATTGGGCCCCATAGCAGGAATCTGAATTGGGCCCCCATGGTCCTTCCCAAGCCCCTCTGACTACCCATCCCTGGTCCCTCCCACTTTCTACCGCAACCCCTCCCTTCGCTCGTCCATGAACAGTGCCTTAAGTAGGTACATTGGGGCTACATTACACATTACTACAGTTTTTGATAACCTGGGGGGTGCTTTCGAAACAACATGTACACATGTACACAGGGTGACATATATAGGTATAATATACTAAATAGCTCTACCGTCCAAGCCCGCGTTCACATTACTGTTATTTGTTTTTCTTCTAACAGATCAGAAGAACAGAAAACTAAGCAAAAAAACAGATCCTGTATTTTAAGCACCCATTATGCTCATTTATGCACATTTTGCATCCGTTTTAGCCATTTCGATCTGAGATATGTTATTTTAGATGAAAAAAACAAAATACTTTGTGTAGAACTTTTTACATCTAAAAAAACAGATCTCAGACAGAAATGGCTAAAGAGGATGCCAAACGTGCATACCTGAGCATAACAGATGCTTAAAATACAGGATCTGTGTTTTGTTTATTTATCTCTTCTTCTGACGCATCAGAAGAACGATAAACGGAACAGTGATGTGAACACGGCCTACGGCTTCGTTCATATCTCAGGTGAATGTATCCAGCGGGCTGATCCAACAGAGAACATCCTGCCAGAGTTCACCAGATCCAGCGTTGCTAGATTCTACTGTTCACTGCTGGACCCCATAGACCAGGGATGTCCAACCTGAACCCTCCAGCTGTTGCAAAACTACAACTCACAAGATGCCTGGACAACCTACAGCTATTAGGGCATGCTGGGTGTTGTAGTTTTGCAAGAGCTGGAGGGCTTCAGATTCAGGTTTCCTGCCATAGACTATGACAGACTACCAGCAGGGTTTCAGACTGATTAAATACTGTTATAGTGGTGAAGGGCAGAATCCAGCAATGGTGGAACTGGTGAACTCTGGGAGGATGTTCTCTACCAGATACCGTTCACCAGAGTTGTGAACAAAGACTAATACGGCATCAAAATACAATGATCAGATGACTTTATCGCCTTCTTCCCCCACTCAGCCCCTCTGACAGGAGCATCAGAGCATTTCCCTTGCCCTAAATCTGGAGAATTTCTCTGGAGATCCGGTGACGTCACCAGTTCTGCAGAAAAAGCCCTTGTCCTGCACAATTCAGCGCAGGGCAAGGGAGAGCATTGGAGCATGAAACCCTCTAATACTCATGTCAGAGGGGCTGAGTGGGGAAAGAAGGGGATATGTCCGGGTTCAACTCTGAATCTGGACGACCCCTTTAACAGTCACAGTCATAACTAGTATTGAGTAAACTTTTATTTTCAAGTTTGGCGTCCAAGGTTTGGGTTATCTAAGAATCCTGTTACGGATTCCGCTACCACGGACCATAACGGAATTCTATGACGGCAAAGCATGGCCAGCATAGACTAGTATTATGACGGAATGCCTCTTATAGGCTTCCCTGGCGCATGTCGTCATAGAATTCTGTTATGGTCCGTGGTAGCGGAATCCATAACGGGATTCAAACCTTGTACACCAAACTTGCAAACACAAGTTCGCTTAGCGCTAGTCATAACGCATTAACTAAATGTGAAAACTCATCAAGTGTGTGTTAACTCTGCTACATGTGTGTGTGTATATATATATATATATATATATATATATATATATATACACTCACCGGCCACTTTATTAAGTACACCTGTCCAACTGCTTGTTAACACTTAATTTCTAATCAGCCAATCACATGGCGGCAACTCAGTGCATTTAGGCATGTAGACATGGTCAAGACAATCTCCTGCAGTTCAAACCGAGCATCAGTATGGGGAAGAAAGGTGATTTGAGTGCCTTTGAACGTGGCATGGTTGTTGGTGCCAGAAGGGCTGGTCTGAGTATTTCAGAAACTGCTGATCTACTGGGATTTTCACGCACAACCATCTCTAGGGTTTACAGAGAATGGTCCGAAAAAGAAAAAACATCCAGTGAGCGGCAGTTCTGTGGGCGGAAATGCCTTGTTGATGCCAGAGGTCAGAGGAGAATGGGCAGACTGGTTCGAGCTGATAGAAAGGCAACAGTGACTCAAATTGCCACCCGTTACAACCAAGGTAGGCAGAAGAGCATCTCTGAACGCACAGTACGTCGAACTTTGAGGCAGATGGGCTACAGCAGCAGAAGACCACACCGGGTGCCACTCCTTTCAGCTAAGAACAGGAAACTGAGGCTACAATTTGTACAAGCTCATCGAAATTTGACAGTAGAAGATTGGAAAAACGTTGCCTGGTCTGATGAGTCTCGATTTCTGCTGCGACATTTGGATGGTAGGGTCAGAATTTGGCGTCAACAACATGAAAGCATGGATCCATCCTGCCTTGTATCAACGGTTCAAGCTGGTGGTGGTGGTGTCATGGTGTGGGGAATATTTTCTTGGCACTCTTTGGGCCCCTTGGTACCAATTGAGCATCGTTGCAACGCCACAGCCTACCCGAGTATTGTTGCTGACCATGTCCATCCCTTTATGACCACAATGTGCCCAACATCTGATGGCTACTTTCAGCAGGATAATGCGCCATGTCATAAAGCTGGAATCATCTCAGACTGGTTTCTTGAACATGACAATGAGTTCACTGTACTCAAATGGCCTCCACAGTCACCAGATCTCAATCCAATAGAGCATCTTTGGGATGTGGTGGAACGGGAGATTCGCATCATGGATGTGCAGCCGACAAATCTGCGGCAACTGTGTGATGCCATCATGTCAATATGGACCAAAATCTCTGAGGAATGCTTCCAGCACCTTGTTGAATCTATGCCACGAAGAATTGAGGCAGTTCTGAAGGCAAAAGGGGGTCCAACCCGTTACTAGCATGGTGTACCTAATAAAGTGGCCGGTGAGTGTATATATATATATATATATATATATACACATACATACATACATCATATACACTGTACATATAGTACACACACATATACATTTACCCAGTCATACTGTAGATGTATTTCACATATATACAGATGCATTAGACAATTACACATACACATATCACACACATGTACAGAATATAGTACACTACACAGGCATATGTACATATATGTAAACACACACATATTACACTGACACACACTTACCTTCTGTGCAGGTCTCCAGGGTAAACAGAAGAGACCGGAGGACATCTCCTAAGCAGGCAGTGCAGGCCTCTTCCCCCTTCCTCTGTCCCGACTGCTGCACTTGGATCACGTTACAGCAGAGGAGGAATCTGCAGTGAGGACCTGGGGCGTACATAGAAATCATTGGGCCCCATAGTAAGAATCTAAATTGGGCCCCCTATCTCTGCCCAGTACCCACCCCTGGCCCATCCCACCTCCTGCACTGGCTCCTCCCCTGCCACACCCCATTTGCTGCAAAGGGAACGCCGTAGGAACAAAACCTGTAAAACGGTGGAGGAATTGCTTTTTTTTTCCCCCAGTTCCTCTCCATTTGTATGTCATATTAAATGGTGGCATTCCAAAGTACAACTTGTCCCGCAAAAAATAAGACCTCATACAGCTATGTAAACGGAAAGATAAAAAAGTTATGGCTCAAGGAAGATAGGGAAGAAAAATGAAAATGCAAAAACTTCTGGTATCCCAAGGGTTAAAGGGGTTATCTATTATGCGCCCCAAAATGCCCGGGCACCACATGCAGATATGTGGGAAGGGGGGGACTGAACATAGGAATGGACAGGGCTGATTCTAGCTCTTCTGCTTCCTGAGGCAAAAATTTAAATGGCGCCCCCCTCCCATTAAAAATTAGTATGAAAGCCAAGTAGCCACCAATACTCTCCTGCCAGATCCGGGGCGATACAATGTTGTTATCACCTGCA